>CM033026.1:23798285-24443285 GCA_019207045.1 Branchiostoma floridae x Branchiostoma belcheri | reverse complement strand
GACAAGAAAGGAAGACAGTAATAAACAACACTCGAATGGGGCTCTCAATTTTGCTTGATCACGACAAATTAACTTTAGAATTAATTACTAAAAATATGATATTCTGGATAGAAACATGACAATTTGGACACATGGTATTTTACGTGGAAACTTGAAAATGATGCTTTTGAATCAGCGATAGCGAACAATAATGTTGCATATGTAAGTCTTTGTCAACATTGTCAATCATTTAACGATCGTGTAGCACGGAAGAAAAAGACAAAACATTCCGACAGCAGTCTACATGAAATGTATTTAGCACATGGAATGTCTTACCACAAATGTGTTGTTGTCGACAGTTTGGCATCCGTGCCTGATTTCTATCGTCACGCACCGTGCCATTGCTGCTCCCCTGACGGACAGACCCATCGGTAGCATCCCCGGAGGAGCTACATCCTGCTGAAATGTCATTTCTGCCTTCTGAAGTTACTTCCTCCTGGTCCATGTATGCAACAGCGTACGGTTCAATGTTGACATTGTCAGTGCTGATACCTTGTGTCTGTTCACTCACGGTTGTGTTTCTGTCCGTTTGCTGATCATCATCTTCCCGATACCTAACGGCATACGGTTCAATGCTAACATCCCCACATCTTTTATCTTGCATTTGTTCTTGCTCAGTTACATTTCTTGACGTTGGAACATCATCATCTTCCTTGTATCTAACTGCATATGGTTCAATTTTGTCGATATTGCAACAGTTGACATCTTGCGTTTGCCCGTTCCTTGTTTCATTGCTCTTTGTAGCCACATCATCATCTGTCTGATACCTGACAGCATATGTCTGGATGTCACCAATGTCTCCTGATGTATCAGGCCCTGTTGATGTCGCAGTTATATCAGAGTCTGATGCAGGTAATGCAAGTTCAGGGTTTCCATTCAGGACGTACATCGGATTAGGATTGCAGACATTTGGCTGGTTCAGTGGGTCACTATTTAGAGTGTTTTGTGTGTAGATCAGATTTGGGTTTTCAGTGTTTATCGATATGGAATCCAAGACATTTTGCGTGTAGATATGATTCTGGACTTGGTCCCTTTGCAGGCATGACACATGAGGATATAGTATATTTGGGTGATGTCGAACGTTCTCGGTGTTTTGGCCATCTTCCACACAGTCGGCATCGTTGTCGGATGCACCATCAGAACCTATCGGTTGTCCTGAGGTAGCATTATTTCTGATTGAATATGTATGCTCATCTCCACAGGGTGTCTTCTTTTCTGTCTCTTCTGTGTCTGTCGTCCCACACGCCATGTGGTCCTGGCAATTGTAAGAAATTTCGTATGGCACAATATCGGCGTTACTATACTTGATTACGACAGTCGGTTCTATTCTAGCCGCAGCCCCACTTTCTGTAAGGATGTCCTCATGATCAATGTCGTCGTCTTCATCTCTCTCATGTCTAGAAGCATCGGACTGGGTGAGCAAACCCTCATCATTTTCAGCCTGGCAAAAGACGAGTTTAGCAGCCTCCCTATTCAGATTTGCTGACGTCATCCCGTCTTGTCCTGAATCGCCGATGTTACCCACTGATGCCACGTGATCACTCTGCTGTAACATCAAATGGCATTGGTACATTCACGGTGGCATGAATAATAATATCATATTTTGTAATCTTACGGTTTGTAAGACCACATACCACTGAAAGATATGAACAAGAATCACACAGACTAATTCTGTGCAAGTCCGACTTTCTATATAATTTTTTACAGTGTCTAAAACGTACCCAATTGTTTTTGGTGACGCCTTAAGGGCTAGCATAACTTGATAGGCATTTCTGAAATTTTTGCGCCTGTGTCTAGTAGCATTATCCCTTAGGAGGGGAATAAAGTCGGTTAAGGGTTGACGGATCGTCATGGTATTTGGAATGTAGATAGCTTCATAAATGTCTTACAAAATGTACACGATTAGGTACTAATCATACAAATCAGAGGCTAATTTGCATGATTAATGAGGGCAGTCTATACATCCACTGTATTTAATAACAGGAGACTCAAACATATGACAACTGTATCTGAAAAAGACAGAAGCATGGTATAAGTGTAGTATATGTCCGATTGGCATACATTTTTGGATTTCTGCAGCAGTTCGTCCGCGCGTGCGTAGTTGCCACCCTTATTTCTTATGCAATTCACTCGCTTTGTTGTTGCTTATCCAGTCTTCCGTAAAATATGAATTCCCAATAAAATGGACTATCACTGGCAAATATATATGGTGGAAATTTCAGAACTACATACCGGGTCCTCTTTCACACAGGCAATTTCAATAATTACTGTTGTCTGACATACTTGTAGTCCCAACCAATCTTATCTCGCTAGTGATATAACTTTTTTCATTTTATTTTTTGTATGAAACCATATTAGTCTGACTACCATAGAATTTAATCAGTACTCTTATTAATATTCTTATATCTTTTTAATGAAAACCCGTAAATATGACTGGTTATCGTGATATGTTCGTCTTGAATTGTGAAGAAATGCAACCTGGCTATATATACTTTACCTGCCAATTGTTTAAGTTTTCGGACAGGCCAGCTGCTGGACTGATGATTTTGTAATGGATTTTCATAATTTTGATAAGCGGGAGTTCGGCGACGTAATTGTCTGATTTTATGGGTCAGCCCAAAATAGGCTGGACTCGTGAATTAGGGTCAATACAAAGTTAAAGGTAACTAGAGTTCGGGGACCTCATACCTCCATGAAATATTTATTGTTTTTTTGTGGATGGTATGTATGTTTATAGTCGGTTGTATTTGAGAGTAATGGTTATAAATGTTGGGAAAGTAGTGGTGTATTTATTTTATGACACAGAGGATGTCCATCTGATTAGTAATTATTAAAATGTGACACTTAATTGTGTAATGTGCGTTTAAGAGGTCAACGGCATATGGTAGCGTGGTGTTCCTTAAGCTTGATGTTTGGCATTTAAACTGTCTAAGGTTGTCAGCATTATTGAGGTTCGACTATATGCCTCAGAGCGGTGTGGTGGGAGGAAGTTGGGAAACTCAAAAAGACGAAGGGATGTGGCCAACTTTAGTCAGATGGTGATTTGATTTTCCAACAATATGTCATAACATCAGCTGTTCACACGGTACAAAAAACGAGATGCACACTTTCCTCTGACAGCCCTACACCAACTGTAAGATGAATACTTGGCGCCAACTCCGTCTGCTAAAAAACAAGTACCATTGGCTACGAAAGAGACAACTAACAATTGTCCCTTATCGTAACAAAATCAGAACATCTGTATCGCCCATAAAACTTCTGACACCCAACCCAGATGAGAGGACATAATGGTATTTTAATCACCATGTCACTCAAATCAGCAGTACAGTATGTGAGACATCCATACCTGTTAAGCATTACCGTTAAATGTACCTCAACTTCTTACAATTATACTTACGCTTCACATCTCCATGATATCCTAAGCAGACATAAATAAAACTAATTACCATATTCAAAAAACCTCGGGGTTCCCCAAACAGCTGTCATACAAATCACCTCACCATCTGCTTTGAGCTAAGCCCATTAACAAACACTTAAAGCACGATGCCTGTTCCAATATATCGCAGATATAGGGGTGATTTCTGATATTATTACATCAATTATAACGACAGATACGGCGCCCAAAATCTCATCGATTCGAGCTTTTATCACACCCCACCAAAACAACAAGTATGAAACCAATCCATCCAGCCGTTCTTGAGTAATCTTGTACACAGACAAATACACATAACAGAAAATATAACCTCCATGACATTTCATGGAGGTAAATATGTCTGATACGTACCACGCCATGCAAAACCTTTTTGTATTGCCAAGTTGCAATTTCAATAACATTCTAATGGGTAGAAGTTCGGTAAAGTACTTTGTCTGATCAAAATTCTCAAATATTCCAAACTGCTTTGAGCTATTTGGGACGTAGGTTTGGTACGTTCACGCACTCTATGGCTTTCTTTATTATATTGTAAATCTTATTCATTTTCGGCCAAATTTGACAGTTCTTTGACTTGTTCACATATTGCCTTGCTCATTCAAACCACACAGTTACATAATAAAACTAACGAAAGAAACTGATTTAAAATCTTAGGAAAATCGGTGTTCTCTACAGATGAAGAAGTAAATCACAAATGATATGTGAAGTCACAATTAGGAATTTGTACTCACAGTCGAATGAGAAGGCGCGGTCTCAGACTCCATGTGTAGTTCGGAATCGGCCACAGTTAGAAAGAAGAGCTGTTGATGAAATGATATTGGACCCAAACGACTTTCTTTGGGAGACTCTTGTCAAAGGTCTTCGGCCCAGCTCACACTGATCACCAGCAGTTCACCGAATTCTAAAAGCGTCAAAGTCGAGGTACCCGATGCCTGAAATTCTAAATTTCTCTATAAAAGGTCTGTTATCAACGGTCAGATGATTTGAAAACCTTCAGAGAAACCGTACCGGCAAATCTGTCGCATGAAATTTTACCCTTTCAAATTCCACGTGGCTTGGTGACCTGCGAACTTCAGCCAATTCTCAAACCTCGCGCGTTGATCAAGAAAATATGGACCATGATGCTGTAAAAAGGGAAAATTTAGAGCTCGCAGACTGTGAGGTGAGCTACTGTCCTGCTGTGTGACGCCTTCTGTACTGGACCTAGACGTGTTAAGTACTAAAATAAATCCTATATTCGCGATGAGACCAATCCAAATCTATTATTCAGCACATGGGACGTACCATTTTATAAAGGGGGTGATATTGACTGAGTTGTAGAATAATGCAATCAATGAAACTCATCTATAAGAGATGGGGATTAATTACTAGTACCAGTTTCTGCGTTTTTATGCAATGATGTATGAAATTGTTCAATAATCAACTGGACATACCTGCTCCAACAATTTTCATGTGTAGTTTTATTTTGTTGCTCTATTGAAAGAACGGATAAAATGATACAGTAACTGCTATTTTGTCATTATCCGATTGACTGTGCTATATGATGGTAACTTGATAGTTTATGACAGGTTTTTAGCGTTTACAGAAGTTTCCATAGAATTAGTTCTGTGTGGCAGTACGAGGGGCGTGCAATTAGTAATGGTCCTGACCCATTTCCCATAGCAGGAGATTAATGAAACTTGGCACAGTTATTAGTCTTTCTCTTCATAGGAATCACCCAGAGTTATGCATTTCTCCCATCGTTTGATGCAGCTCTGGACACCGATTTTGTAGGACACCCCAGGTTGGTCCTCCAACTGATGCCTCATCAATGGCACAAGAGGGACGACCAGGTCTGGGAGCTGTTTCCACAGACTTCCAGCCACGTTTGAATTCAGGATGCCAGCGTTTTACAAGGTCATATGATGGGGCATCATCACCATAAGTTTCATTTATTTCATCAAAAGTCTTCTTTGGTGTGCGTCCTTTCAAATACAAAAACCGGATCACTGCGCGACACTCAACTGGTTCCATTTCACACCTGGTCCATTTCGCACCTGACTAAGTTCAAACACCAGTAAATCAGAAACCACAATTAGTTCAGAGCTGTCTTTTGCAACATAACCCATAGAGATATGAAATATTACACATACAAAATTTCATTTAGATCAGACAACTGGAAGTGGGTCAGGACCATTACTTATTGCACGCCCCTCGTAGTGATACCAAATGTAACCATCCGTCTAGATATATAAATACTAGAGACAGAGAGTGCCACACACGGTTGCACTGTGAATGTGCGTTTTGGGCGACGCCTCAGGGGCTACCCTAACAGTATAACTTAAGTATATGTCCGATTGGCAGAAATTCCCGGAATTCTACAGAAATGTGTACAACAAAAGAAAATGACGTGTCACACAAACGTGTTAACCGGGCAATCGCGCCCTGGTGGGTTCTACACCAAGAAAGCAAACTTGTAGGTGCAGGAGTTATTGACAGAAGCTGCCATTTGTAAATGGAAGTTTTGACATACTACAGTTGTGCTCCTGATAAAATGAATAATTAACTTCAAATGGTTGTAGTGTAATACCACGTCTCGTAGCCTTCCCCGGATTGCTACATATCAAATACCGTACAATTTGTGATGTTTTGAGGAGACACAGCAAATTGTATCGGGACCAATTGATGATAACTTCTTTAGTCTTACCATTAGAACGGAAGCAAGTGGGACATTTTTTACAAGGGCGTGCTTCTGCAAGGGGGGCATTTTTTAGGGGGACATTTCTGCATGGGGGAACTTTTTAATGGGAGACATTTTTGAATGGGGACATTTCAACAAGGGGATACTTCTGCATGGGGGAAACTTTTTCCACGGGGGACAGTTCTGCATGGGGGACACTTTGTCATGGGGGCACTTTTTCATGGGGGGGGGGGGCATTTCTCCATGGGGGAAATTTCTACAAGGGAGTGCTTCTGCAAGGGAAGCACCTTTTCACGGGGTGCATTTCTGCACGGGGGTGTACTTTTTCATGGGGTGGGGAACTTTTTCATGGGGGACACTTTTTATGAGGAATGTTTGTGGAATGTTTGCATGTGGAAACGTTTGCTTGGGGGGAAGTTTTCATGAGGAACACTTTTGCATGAGGGGTCATTTCTGCATGGGGGGCGTCTCATGGCTTCTGCATGGGGGTACTTTTTCATGGGGGCATTTCTGCATGGGGACACTTTTTCATGGGGGGCATTTCTGCAGGGGGATACTTTTTATGTGGGGCATTTCTGCAAGGGGACACTTTGTTATGTGTGGCATTTCTGCAGGGGGACACTTTTTTATGTGGGGCATTTCTGCAAGGGGACACTTTTTATGTGGGGCATTTCTTCAGGGGGACACTTTTTATGTGGGGCATTGGTGCGCACTTGCATGGCGGGTGTACTTTTTCATTGGGGCATTTCTGTATGGGGGACATTTTCTAATGGGGGACACTTTTTCATAGGGGCACTTTTTCATAGGGGCACTTTTTCATGGGGAACATTTCTGCGTAGGGGACACTTAAATTTTCAAGGGGGACATTTTTTCATCGCCAGTTGTGTACTTTTGTTGAAGGAAAGAACCATTGGATTTTTGCGGGAACTTATTGTTACCGGCATGACATCTGTTAAAGAATACTTCATATATTGTACTCAAGGAAGATACAGTTGATTTACATCAGGGACCATCTCTTGAAAGTCATGCAGTCTGGTCGTCCTCCACATGGGGGCATTGCTGTGGGTAAGTTGACATCTGTTTGCCCTTCCCCATGTATCTGCTACAGTTACATTTACAAGTGGAAGACTGGTTCTTGTGATATTTCAAGGGTCGTGAAACTTTTTTTATATCATTATTCAGATTGCTTCTCACCACACCATGCTTTTCAGCACAACTGTAAGGTTGGTAATGTCACCGGTTTGCATACGTCAAAAAATATGTAATACCTAGCTAGTGACGTTGTATGTGCCTCCTAATTATAACCACTTGTATACTGTATTTTGGTCTGAGTTACAAGGTCTAGCTCTTTGTAATAGCATTCGGTTAGTTGGGTAGCCGTGACTGCGTCCGTTATAGTCTAATAATACAAATCAAATGTTCTTTTTCTGAGATTATTGTGTTTGTATGTGCAATTCATGTAATTTCATCCGAAGGGTATGTTATTTGCTAAACGTCTGACGGGCGCTTGATGTGTTTGATCTTATTAGATCACTGGTCTGGGAGGTGGCTAACCTTTAACCTCTGTCCCGTGACATTGCCTTCCCACAATTCCAAGCGGAACATGGCCCCATGTGTGGGGCTCCCTTGCAATTTACTGATAAAGAACCTTTCCATGTCTTTCCAGTTCATTAAGAGTATCTTAAGACTTTAAGAGATATTCTATAGCCTAAGACGTCGACTAGGGAGGAATTTTATTCAGTTTCTGTTAGAAACCTATTTGACACTAAGTGATACTAAGTGATACCTATCTTACCTATGATAACCTCACAACTTACTGATACAGAATGAATCGAAGCCTTTCTATGTTCTTCCAGTTCATTACGAGTCATCTCGATACCTATAAGGGCTATTCTCTAATCTAACAAGTGGACTAGGGAGAAAAAAAAATGAATTTTCCTGATAATAACTTCAGTTGTAAATCAATGAGATACAATAAGTGATGCTATGCTGTACATCTTACCCAGGATAATCTGTGTTACGGTAATGACACATTTGTTGCATTCCTGTCTAAGCATATTTCTAGGAATAAAATTAGAGGAAACAGTTTCATTTCACAACTAGAGACAATTTTATTCACCAAGACTGGAGATGATACATCATAGGATCCTTTCTGTATGTACAACATTACTGAATGTCTCAGCATCTTCTCCACACTTTGTGTCTCCAGAACATTTCGACATTCAGAAACAACATTCTAAATCTTTTTGACCCATTCTCCATCAAATAATCCAATTAAATACATGTGACAAAAATTACAAACATTACATAACATGGAAGTTTCACACTTTCTCAACCTGCACAAACATACATATGCATGACCAGGAACTCTTAAGTCAACCATACAATCAAAAGTTTGGTCATGCTGGGTACCTCTAATTCAGATATTATCAGTTCTTTGTGTACAATTTCCTGCAAAGTCATTCCTACAAAAGGTACTTTTCTAACAATGATAGGATCATTTCCGTATGTACAACATACTGAATGTCTCAGCATCTTTTTCACACTTTGTGTCTCCAGAACATTACGACATTCAGAAACAACATTCTAAATCCTTTTAGTTTGTCCATCAAATGATTCAATGAGATCTATATGACAAAAATTACAAACACTACAAAATGAATTAGATAACATATAAAATAAATGTAGATGTTTCACACTTTCTCAACCTGCATAAACATACATTTGCATATCCAGAAACCCTAAAGTCAACCATACAATCAAAAGTTTGATCATGCTGGATAACTCTAATTCAGATATTATCGGTTCTTTCTGTACAATTCTCCTGCAAGGTCATCTCTATACACAATGATACTTTTCTAACAATGATAGGATCCTTTCTGTATGTACAACATTACTGAATGTCTCAGCATCTTTTCCACACTTTGTGTCTCCATTTCGTCCATCCTAAACAACATTCTTAATCTTTTTGACCCATTCTTTTCTCCATCACAAAATTCAATTAGACCCATGTAATAAAAATTACAAACACTACAAAATATATAACACCATATATAGAATCTATATCTTAGATGTTTCACACTTACTCAACCTGCACAGACATACAAACACATGTGAAGAAACCTTTAAGTCAACCATAGAATCAATTGTAGAGCATAATCACAAGAAAACTTTTGCTCATGCTAGATAGCTCTAAAATTTACTGACAACTCTCCCTTTGACTGCTTATGTCTCGTGATTGAAAAAACTCTGAATACATACCAGAGACCCTCTGGTAGAGTTTAAAATGGGAATCGAACCCATGTTGCTTTCAAGGGCACAGGAGCATATAGCCACTACATGTAAGATCAGAAAAAGAAAGTATACACAGGTCATATTTACAATTCAAATCATCAAAACAGAATCGTTGTCCGTAATCATAGTCGTATTCCATGCTGAGGTCTACTCTTCCACCCTTGTTGAAGCCACATGTAATAGTACCTGAAGCCAGATGCTTGTTAATGTTACAAGTACAGATTTATGCAGTTTTCAAATATGTTTGGATAGACATAAGTTAAGATTTTTATCTTTCAACATTGTGATATCTGACCACATACTTAGTGTCTATTTTAAAGTTCTTTTGAGAATTACCATTGCCTTTATACTGTCCCTGACACAATTAGGTTCTCTGGTTGTGAAATGTACAAAGTTTGATTTAGTTATTGCTGGCATGTACATTGTACTT
Organism: Branchiostoma floridae x Branchiostoma belcheri; assembly: GCA_019207045.1. Classification (NCBI taxonomy): domain Eukaryota; kingdom Metazoa; phylum Chordata; class Leptocardii; order Amphioxiformes; family Branchiostomatidae; genus Branchiostoma; species Branchiostoma floridae x Branchiostoma belcheri. The sequence continues at coordinate 24,433,412 of CM033026.1, read as the reverse complement.
TCACAACATAAGACTGAGAGGCTTGCCTTGTGAGTTTGTGTCCCCTTTTATTTTTGATAAGTTCTGTAAAGCCATTTTCTGAATTTTAGAGATTGGGCAAGTTAAAGGAGAAAAAAAATCAAGGGCCAAAAAAGTTCCAGCTAGCTCTCATACACACCAACTATTCAACAGTGTCTTGATTCACTAACTGGATGGGGCTATACAGGGCCAGCACAACGAGATTTCATGCTGTTGATTGCTGGGAATATTATGTGTGAAATTTGCTTTTACAGCCATGAAAGCTTTGTACATGTATCTCTACTTTTTTCAGTATTGAGTTGATTTGGGTATTGCAGTTATGGTCCCGTGAAGCGAGATGGGCCGTTAAGGTCAAAGTAAATGTTGGGACCCTCGACTTCCTCTTCTTGTTCCAAGCCTTGAGGGCGAGTAGACATCTATTCGGGCATCTCCTCACCTCATGGCTGTGAGGTGACGTTTGAGTTGACGTAGGTATGGGTCCGTGGAAGAGGATCCGGAATCTTCTCTGTCTCTTCCTGAGACATCCCCGCGCCACGAGGTTGTGAGGTGACGTTTGAGTTGACGTACGTGTGAATCCGTGGAAGAGGATCCGGAATCTTCTCTGTCTGAGGCATTTCCGCGCCACGAGGTTTTGAGGTGACGTTTGAGTTGACGTATTTGTTAGTCCGTGGAAGAGGATCCGGGACGTCCTCTGCTTGAGGCACCTCCGAGCCAGATTGGCGTGGTGGGCCGTTCAGGTCAAGGTAGATGTTGGGACCGTCGACTTCCTCTTCTTCGTCCATGTCCAAGCTTCGCGGGTCCGTGGTGGGCTTGTGCCGTGGTGTATTAGCCGTTTTCAAGCCCCTCGTTTGTGAGGACACGTTGGAGTTGAGGCCAGAGGATCCATTTAGGTCAAGGTAGATGTTGGGACCATCGTCGTCCTCGTCTTCGTCCATCCCCAAGCTTCGTGGGTCCTTGGTGGACTTGTGTTGTGACTTAGTAGCCTTTCCCAAACCCTTTGGCTGTAAGGAGACGTTTGAGTTGACGTGCGTTTGAGTTTTCTTCTTCTTCTTCTTGGCGCCTTGTGGCTGTAAGGACACGTTGGAGTTGGCGTGCTTGTTGGTTCGCGGAAGTAGATCCGGGATCCCTTTTGGCTTTGCTTGAGTCGTCTCCGTGCTTGGTGGGTAGTACGAGCCGCTGAAGTTGGCGGGCACGACGGGTCGTGGAGGCGGAACTGGGGCCTGAGATGAGCCTTGTGGTCGCGATGAGGCCCCGGAGTTGGCAGGCCCGTTGGGTCGGGGCCGAGGATCCGAGATCGAGGTGGCATCTCTTGGTCCAGTTACGTCTGCGCCATACATGGGATTCTCCAACCGCGTCGTTTCCGCATACGGATCAATGGGTGTGTCATCCGGGATATCCTCGTAAGTGTGCTGTGGAGCTTCAGGGTTCCCTGATGTAGGGGTTGCGGCAGGTGACTGGATGTTTTGCAGCTGCATGCCTCCGATAGCGGCTGCGGCTCTGACATGGTAGACGTAACGCTTCCTGCAGCATTTGAGGCAAGCATTCTTTACCACGTACAGAACGATAACAGCCAGGCATGCGCTGATGATGTATATGACCATCATGATGGTGTGCCATTGGGCATCATCAATTGCTGAAACGGTGTCATCCTGGTTGGACTTCCTGTCCGTGGTTTTGGTGTTCCTTTCTGTCATCCTGCCGGACTGGCGGGTAGATTTCTCGGCTGTTGAAGCGGTTCCCTCCCGTGGGGTGTTCTTGTCAGTGGTTTTGACGATCCCCTCCATCATCCTTGCGTTCCGCTGGGTATTTGTCATGGTGTAGACAGCCGCCATCACGGTGTGTTCTGCTTGTGTAGTGCTCTCCCGCGGGGTATTCTTGTCCGAGGTTTTGACGATCCTCTCTGTCATCCTTGCGTTCAGCTGGGCAGGTGTTGTGGTGTAGACGGCTGGCATCACGGTGTGTTCTTGCCTCTGGCCTCGTTCGCTTTTCTCCTTCAACTTGGTCAGCGGTATACTCGCAAAGACATTGCCTGCTGCAGACTGCACGTCGCACCGGAAACTGCCCTCCGCCCAGCACCGGTAGGCCTGCGGACTCATGCGGAGGGTGGAGATGGACTTGCCGATGTAGGGTAGGCCGGGGTCGTCGGTTGAGTACGCCGTTCCTCCTTCAGGAGACTCGGTGGTGGGAATCTCGTGCTCCAAGCTTGTGGTTACAGGGCCGCCACATGGGTCAAGGGACTCCCCTCTTCCAATGGCCCTCTCACCGGGATCCAACCACCCGATCTCTGGCTTCTTCTCCCAGAAGACCTCGCACACGAGAGTGGTTCCGTGATCTTGGAGTGATATCTTGGCGACGGGCGGTGGGCATGGCATCTCTTTCGTTGACACGCGGGCGATCTTTCTCCCCGAAAGGCTAGGTGGGTAACTGCACTGCAGCTTGCGCCAATCATAGACACGACTACCCAGAGACTTCAAGCTACCCAGGGCACAGGTGCAACGGAAAGGATTCCCATGCACAGAGACTTGCCTGTCGCGCATGAAGAGTTTTTCAGCGGATATCCCTTGTGCTTCGGTGCTTAGAGCCGATAGCCTGTTGTTATCCAGGGAGAGGGTATTCAGCCTCGAAAGACCGCTGAATGACTCCCCTGCGATGTATGAGATGCTGTTGTAGCTCAGATGCAGAATCTTGAGGTTGGTCAAGCTTTTGAAGTGCCGCTCTTTCACAGCACGAAGCCGGTTGTGTGTCATCTCAAAATAATACAGCCGTTTCAGTGGCTGAAAGACATTCTCCTTGATTTCGTCGATTTCATTCCAAGACAGGACGAGCTTTTCCAGCTTTGAGCTCCCAGCAAACCAGCTTTCAACGGTTTTGATCGCGTTCTTGGCCATGGACAGTCCCCAGAGTTCAGGAAAGGCAGAGAATGCCCCACGCTCTACGGTCACGATGTGCCCGGGCCCCAGTACCAGTATGCGGAGCTGAGCAAGACTGGGAAGGGTTTTCAGCTTACCGTTTCTGTCGGAGTGGCCCGCCACTTGCAACTTTCTCAGATTACTCGGTAGACACCCGAGCTGATTCTCATCGGCCTGTCCAGTCATGTTACACGTGGCACAAGGCTGTTGGTTGATACTTGCACTGATCGACACCCCGCCGCGATTCCGGCAATACCCAGTATACTTTATCTCACATACGCCATGACATGACGGACCGGCCAGGGACGGGTCAAACACAAAAAGGTAGATAACAAAAAGGGACATTAGGCCTGCCATTTCAGTCTCTTTCTATATCACACTAGAAGATCTAGTAGTCAAGCATAACACTTAAGGTGTTTTAGGATACACTACAGTCTTTGAATGATCTATGGAGCTACATCATGTTCTAGAGAGTCCTTGCCCAACAAAGCTCTTGATCCACAAGGCGTCAATCCGGCCCCTTGCCTTTCCCTGCACCACCGCTAGGAGTCATGATGAATGTAGCTTGGGATGGTCGCTGATGCAAAATTATGTATCTCAGGCTGAAGCAAGCTGAAATATTGAAAGATTCAGCATTAGTCCCGTTGTGACCAATAGCGGTAGACGTTCAACACCCAGACACCCAGTTTCCGCATTGGGAGCGATTGTCCTATGTAGCAGGATGCAACCTCAAGCTAAGAGCTATATGTTATACAAATAGGAACACATCATAACGGAAGTGCTTTAGTAGATATGCAAACCATGCTTCCATGTGCATAGATCATTCTTGGATTTTCTTCAATTAAATTTCAAATGTCCAAGAATGAAATTGCTGTCCTGGTAAGCTAGGTTTTTGTAGCCAGAGCATGTCAAGGACAAAGCATACAAACATCTATTCTGCTTTATTTAGTGCCAAGGTCGCACATCAGGGGGGCCAAAATTGACATTGAACTTTGTCTTCCCAGCCCTTATGTACATACCGAATATCATTACAATCTACTCGCAGGTTCTGAGGTTATTCTTACCACGGATGTCCGGAAACACAGACACACACACAGCCAGACACAAACACACACACACGCACACACACACGCACACACACAGACACACACACACGCGCGCGCACACACACCACACGTACACACAAAGAAACAAAACAATACTTTTATGGGGGTAGTAACAATAACTGGAAGGGCTTTCCAACATGTATTTTGGGCTAAAATTCTTAGAACGGGACTACAAATTAAGAACGTATTAACTATATGGACGTCTTGTGTGTTTTTTCCTTAAACCCACAGAAACTTAAGTAAAAGATGTGGGAAGAAAAAGCAGTTTCTGATTTTGGGCCAATAACCCACAGGCCATGTAGTCATCGCATTCCGGAAAATGGGCAATGTTCAAGACACAGACTGTTCACTGTGTATGCCTCGCGGAAACGCACCATCAACTATCACATCATGGCTGGTTAAAGCAACGATAAATGACCACCTAACATCGCCCATTTTGTGTCTACCATTAACTGTACATTTTCAGAATGTATCTAATCCATGTAGGACAACGTTTCACTGCTTAGTGTTTGACTTGAATGCAGGATCACAGTACTACTACTAAACATTCCTGACTAAATGAATACAATATGGAAGAGAAATCTATTTCACCCCTGTTTCTAGGTGAACTTGACGATGATACACCACTTTTAAAAAAATGTATTTATGGCGAAAATCCTTAGAAAGAACAAAAAATCGGCTCTCAACCTTCTAAGTTATTACCTACAGACGTCGACCAACAAACTTTTTCCTGCTTAGAATTTTAATTCTAAGCAGGAAAAAGTTTGTTGGTCGACGTCTGTAGGTAATAACTCATTGCACGCATTGCACGCATTGCATACATTTTTACTGTTGCTTTCTATTGTTATCAAACTGGTATCTGTTCCTAAATTACTTGTACCTATCAGCTATGTTGTGCACAATGAGAAGGCTCTACATGGGGCTTACCAGATACCATTTAATAGAAAGGGCACATGGATGCGGATATACTTCATGCATATTTAAAGAAAAACATAGAACAAGACTACAACAAAGGTCAAGATTAATGCTTTTGGGGATGGATACGTGTACATTATACTTTTTTCATCAATACGGGTGCACTATAGGTACTGCTATAGACAAACAGCATTACATCAATGGTTTGTTAATATGCCTGACTATTCATTCACCACTATAAGGTCATGCTGATTAGGGAACTGATACGAGTAGGCTAATATAATAAAAAATGGCCGAAAAAATTTGCATCCATTATGGTGAGGTTGTGTGGTCAGGAAAGCTGAACAAATGACAAAATACACAGTGTACGATATAGCAAACAACAGATTCTTGATTTTTGTTCTTCCACATCTTCTTGTTTGACCTTGAATTTGACGTTGGCATTCTAAGTAATTAGTACACATTTACGTTTGCCGATGTTTTTGCAATCTACGGCATATATTTGCTCATTTTGTAGCTGCTTTGAATGAATGACAATATCGTTTAAATCTATCCGTTTTTTTCTGACAATAAAAAAGGTTATAATTCATGTGCACACCACAAGACAAAAACAAAGTCTTTGACGAATCTTTTACAAAGAACTACATTAGATTTAAAAAACCTGATTAAACATTTAGCTGTAATTGCTAACAGACTCTGGTCGGACCTAACACTAGACATATTGCAATTGGGTACAAAATCTCTTGAAAGCCTTTTTTTTACATTTTTGGTAAAAAAAAATATGAAAAAGCAATTTGCACATGTATGTGCATGTGCCTAGGATACTTTCCAATACCTGTATGAAAGGAAGTGTCATGTAGCCTACAACGGGCAGATGAAAATGGGTTGACACAAGTTTTAGTTACTTTAGCTTTAATGATTCAAGGCTGTTGGTTATTGCAAGTTCACTCAAGTTTACATCTTTATACATGAACATTTGAATGTAGTCAATGCTAGTATATAGTGTGTTTGCAGTGCCTGCCACTCGCCTTCCTCTTCTATCCATCTAAATTTAGTTTATTGACTCCATGTTAGTGGCCACAAATTCTGTGCTTTCATGCTGTCTCTGTGCTGCTGAAAGGCTTGTACAATATTGTAACCTGCTTGGCTGTATTTTTTGTAATTTGTTACTTTAATTTATTCTTTATTCTTAGCGTAATTTTGACAAAAGTGCTATATATCACCACTTAAACAAAAGTAAATTGTCCTTTGCGTTAGAATTTGCGTCTCGACAGTTTACTTGATACTAAAGGGGTTCTATATGCAAAGGGTTTGTGATAGATTTTGTTTTTGGTTTGTCCTTATGGTAATGAATGAATAGCAATTGACGTACAGCACTTTGTAACCTAAACCGTGTGCTATGGTATACCGCAATTGATAAAAAAAGTACAATGTACATGTAGTCATCTTTTAAATAGCCTTATTGAATATTGACATGATAAAGACAACTTTTCCGGCCATTTCTGTTTTCGTATACTCACATCAGTTCCACAAATCAGCATGACCTTATAGTGGTGAATGAATAGTCAGGCATATTAACAAACCATTGATGTAATGCTGTTTTCTATAGCAGTACCTATAATGCACCCATATTGATGGAAAAAAAGTATAATGTACACGTATCCATCCCCAAAAGCATTAATCTTGACCTTTGTTGTGGTCTTGTTCTATGATTCTCAATATGTATGAAGTAGATACGCATCCATGTGCCCTTTCTATTAAATAGTATCACATTTGTGGAGTCCTGGTAACCCCCATGTAGAGCCTTCTCATTATGCACGACATAGCTGGTAGGTACAAAGTAATTTAGGAACAGATACCGGTTTAATAACATTAGAAAGCAACAGTAAAATGTATGAAATCAGCAAAATTGCTTTTATAGTATCCCCAAATCCCCCATATGGAGCCCAAATTAATATTGCCAATCAATCATGATATTTTGACAATTATGCATGGTTCACAAACAACTTCGCAAACATTCGCCATGACTTATCCTCCATAGAGTTATATAATCACCCGATTTACTAAAGACCAAAACCCGAAAAATCCCCATAAAGACCCCCCTCTCACGGCTCGCGTTATGTATGGCCCAATTAGACGACGATTGTTTTTGAATAAGTAGATGTTCCTCTCTCTATCAACATTAAAACCATTCACCAGACCCGCTGTGCATAGATTTTATTACGCCTTAAAAATGACTAAAATTTACAGTGACAAAAATTCTGCTTTCAATGGTTCAGGTAACCCCCTAGCATACCCTTTTAACTTTAATGCATCATGTTCAACTTTTGATCTGTAACACTTTAGAACCAATGCTATATGGAAATGCAAAACTTTTGTTCGTACCTTAATCAGATTTTTCAGAATAGCCATCGAAATTTGAGTAATTTTCAGGCATGAATTGTTGGATTTTAGAGGGTCCCTGAGGGGGGTCCCAGAACGCCATAACGAAAAATAGCTGGAGTGTTTTAGCTATATGGCTGTTCATAGTTCCACATACCTATCACACATAAAAAGTTTGAGTCGATTTGCCCGACCCCCATCTTCCGGCCTCTGCCTGGTTTTCTCGTGCAATGTAGAAAGAGTAGAATGCAGTATCATAATACTCCTTTTAAAACCGGCTGATTTCTGCTAAATGTAGTATGAAATAGATCCTAGGTGGAATATGGTGCTCTTTATTCATGAAACACCAACTAAGTTATCATTCATAATTTCCAAAATGTATCCTTTCCGCTTAAACTGCAAACCAAGAGAGAACATGAACGTCTTACGAAAAGCAAAAAAAAAGCAGCCCGAAATGTTCTGAGTTTGGGAAATAACCCACAGAACAATTTGTCTGCTATCCGGCAAATGTTCCAATGTTAAAGACACAGTCTGTTCACTGTATAAGCCTCATAAAAACGCACTAACGTGTAAATGCATAATAATGACAATGATAATAATAATGTTTTGGAAATAATTCACACTACTTAGCCACCACCGTAACCACCAAAATGTTCAATGTTCAACGACGAAGTTTGTTTACTGTGTCTGTCTCAAAATATACATCTACTCCAAAAAACAACTGTTGTGTCGGGACTTTGCTTTAGTGTCTACTTAACTTCATTTACGTAATTTATCCAATCCGTGTACAAAGAATAACTGCAAAATGTTACAGTAGAATGCAATATCACAGTACTCCGGCTAAAATATGTTGATCTGTGCTGAATTCATTAGAGCAGAAAAGTCCATTTTAGCCTAGAGGTCTATTTTAGCCTGGGCAAACATGAAGATCTTTATTCATGAAGCACCGACTGTGCGTTATCTTTCACTATTTACAAAATGAACCTTTTTCCTGAAAATCAGGAACGAGTACATTTACGTCTTGTTCGTACGTAGCCATAAATAACAGATCCCGGTGTTCTTGGTTTGGGAAATATTACAACTTATAATAAGTCACCACTGTACAGCATTTGTAGAGCAAAAAAAAAATGAATAAAAAGTGGGCAATGTTCAAGACACAGTCTGTTCACTGACTATGCCTAACAAAATAATCACACGTCCAGTGATCAGATCATAGCTTTTAGAAACCGATGGATAACTATTCAACACTGCTCCTTTATTTTCCTTCCGTCTACTGCGGACTTTCTATAGATACATTGATGAAATAAAGTTGTAGACTTTCACCGCTAAATGTCAGAATAGAATACAGGATTGAGACATACTAACTGAAACCATTATGTTACCGCTGTCCGTAAATTGGACAATGTTCAAGACAAAAGACTGCGAATGTCTAAAAAAAAACACTACCAACTGTTACAAATCACAAACAGGCTCTACTTTAAGTTTGGAATTCCACTATTCCCATTTTGACAAGTGCTAATATTTTAGATATTAAAGCACTTGGTCCAAAAGTCTTTATATGTGATTGACAAATATGATGAACAGTTGTGATATATGACAATAACTTTCATGAATATTCATTTTGAAAATTTTCACCTGTTCATCATACTTGCCAATCATATGTAAAGACTCTTGGACCAAGTGCTTTTAGATTGAAAATATTAGCACTTGTCAAAATGGAAAAAAGTGGAATTCCAAAATTAAAGTGGAGCCTGTTCACAATAAATTACTATCCAACACTGCTCTTGGCCCGTCTTCAATTAACTGTATTTTTTGGAATGTATCCAATATATGTAGGACAACATTTCACTGCTAGAAGTTGGAGTTGAATGCAAGATTACTATACTCCTATGTAAGGGTGCGGCACCGGTGTCACAGCAATCTCGCCCCTCTCTAGTGGTTGCGCCCAAACCCACCACTCCCCGAAAATAAATACTGGTTTGATGACATTTTAGAAGTTGCTTGGTACAAATCACAAACTGCAGTTTCAGAATTATATAAGTACACGAGTTTGATACATTACTCCAACCACAGTATTGATATTAAGGTAATGATATGATAATAAGAAAATTCAGTTGACCGGATGTTGGACCGATTAGAAATTGGACAGTTTATACCGGTACTACGGTGACAGGCGTTCACGTGTTTTAAGGCTTGTTGGTCCAAGAAAATAGCAAGCTAAATAGCGAAGTAGAGAAGAGTTGATAATGATAGTCGTTTTATCAAGTTTCTACAGTCAAATTTGGTATAACTTAACTTAAAGTGAAGATGTGATACGCTACTAAACAGATTCCTTTATAGCGAAATGAACCACTGTTTTGAGTATTCAAAATTAGGTCCGAGTTCAGGACCTGGACCTGACCCTCTGGACCTGGACCGTACCTGTATCTAAATTTTCTGTACCGGTACCCACCCCTACTCCTATTAATTTCCGGATGATCTGTACGTAATGCATTATGGACGCCAAGTCTATTTTAACCCGGAGCCTAGACGAAAATGATAATCTTTATTCATGAAGCACGAATTTCGTTATCATTCATTTTTTCAAAATGTACCTATTCCCATAAAAGACACTGAAAAATCAAAAAGGAGTATGAACGTCTTGCATGTACATGCAGCAAAATACAACAACTCCCTTTATCAAGTGTAGAACATAAAACTAGGGCTAGAAAATGTAGTAGAAAGACGATGGTTTGCTCCGCATCGTCCCCATTTTAATGTCGGACTGTTAAGGTAGCAGAACGCAGTTTTTTGCCTATGTGGTTTTACATGGTTGAGGATACCAAAGTGAGGAGGTTCGGTCAAACAAAAGGAACATAATATGTTAAAGCTTACGGTACAACATACAAAATATCTAAAAATGAGCATAGATTTCCCGACTCGTCCTTTTAAATGAAAGGTGTAGACTTTCACCGCTAAAAGTCAGAATAGAATACAGGATTGCTGAATAAAACCAAGTATCAAGGCGCAAACTCAAGACAGAAGAAACACGGATCTCAAAACCGATGTATATTAATCTTATATTTAGCACAGTTTCCACCTCGCTGTTGTGCATAGAACAATAACTATGACATTTTCAAGTACTGTGACGCACTACGTTATAGGCGAATTACTATTGGGGACGAGAGTCGCGGATAGATACTGTATTATGCCACCTTAAAGGGAAGGTTCGACAATTGAGGAAATGTCTGTAGAAAGTAACAAACTCAAACCTTGTGTACATAAATTATGAAAATGTTGCCTCCTTCGTAACCTTGTAGGAGCGATGCGTCTATTTTTCTTGGGGGTTTCTTATGCCGGAAGTGATTCAGACATATGAACCTGGCCATAATGTTGAAAATCGCGAACTAGCGCTCTCCAATGTTAAATCGCCATTTCTAGAAGGCTGCAAAGGATGCTATGAAACTTATACAGTGGAAGCCAGTTAATTGCACGTCGGATAAACGCACACTTCGGTCAATTGCACGGAATCCCCAAATCCTATGGCGGTGCGGTCCAACTGGGTAACTTAGGACTATCGCACACGCCGGATAATTGCACGTAATTAGCTGGCAAATTGAGTGTGCAATTAAGCGGCTTCCACTGTAGAACAATATAACAATAGATAGACAGCTTGCAGAAACATCTGCACCCTACCTGGTCACGGACTGCGAGATGCAGAAGAGACAGGAGCGGGTCAAGGGAGGGGTTCCTCCGTCAGAGTGACAACGCCCTGCCATGAGAGAGAGTATAAGTCAGTATAAGCCGGATTCACACGTATGTGTATGTTTGAGTCCGTATCAGGACTTAATTTGCCAGACTCCACGGGGCGCTCAACAAAGTAGAAAAATATAGAGAAATATAGACATAAAACAGATGAGTTACATATCCGAGGGGCATGGTTTGCGACCAGCTAACTTGTCTGGCATGTTATCTGACTGTGTTGTCCAATTAATTTTGCATTGACAATTTTTTTGAAATCTGCGTTTCCTACTACTTGCTGGCTAGAATTACAAAATTTCAAAACGTATTCACTCATTCCTGATGTAAAAACATATATGTGTGGCAAATATACTACCAAAATAAAAAATAAGGAAATTTCCAGACGTTTTCGATCAACAGCAAACAAATAAATTTGCATATTTTTCATACGAGCAACTCTTGCATTAAATGTAATGAGAAAAAACACTACCTTGGAGGGGCTTTTGGATCATCCGATGATTTAGAGCTCCAGCATCTTGTTTGGCATCGTTGGTCCGACTTTGTCTGGAATCATACGAAAAGAACAATCCGCTCCCAGGAACATGTCGCGGTGTCTGGCGTTCTCAGCGACAGGGCCTGCGCCAGCGAGCAGTTTCCATAATTTATGAAGATTAATATTAAGTTTATGTTTGAGCACGATGGACCAATCGGACGAAACTTTGCTCAGGGGAAGGATATTTTCATCAAGAGTTATTATTTAAACATGAGGTCTCGGATTTACTAGATATTAAGGTGTACCTACTCTGCAATTACTACATGGAATAAAGGTGTCAAATAAGACAGTGGGTATATGTATATATTTCTTTTAGTTTTCTGACTCGATTATGATAAATGATGCCTGTTCATCGAAGTAAATATGTTAACAGAGGTCAAATGTGAAAATACTAAAAATGAGAACAATAGTTCATTTTCCTTTAAATTTGCTATTAACTCACAAACGTAGAATTTTGCATAGAAAAGGTACGTTCATATACCTCCCCCCACCCCCCATCCCCAACACACACACACAAACAATATATTGCTAAAATCTTCGGTGAAATTCTCATGTTATTAAGCTAAGAGTGGGAGGAGGCCTTTTTGTTGTTCTTCCCCCCCCCCCCATTCTCGTTACTTCTTTCTCAGCCCAAGAGCTATCTATCTCCACCATTTGGTGACCGACAAAACTACAGATCAAAAGATAGGAAAACCGGACGTTACACTACAACTCCATAGCAATCCGCTAGGGGACCAAAAATCAAACTAAATCAATGTCTCATCATAATCTCCCGACGTACCAAATATCAACACAATCCACCCAGACATTATGAAGTTATACTGTTCACAGACGGACTGACAAACAAACATCCCTCCAGGAGTAGGTAATAACACGTGTATTGAATATGCACTAAGCTAATAACTCAATCGCGTCTGGAGCTAGCCGCAACTTCAGTCAACTAAGAGGAATCAATCTTCATGCCTCAACCCGGAATTCTTTTCAAGAGGCAAAATCGGCGGGAAAGTCTTCAATATTCATACTTGGTACGTGCGGATGCAAACATGTCTTGAATTATAATACGAGGGGAGGGGGGCGATCAGTAAGCTTTCAGCATCACCCAGAAATTATATTATGTTGCATAACTATAACTGTTATTGTACAACTATTACACAAATGTGTTTATTTTGGCAAATTATAACAATACCTAATATTTTACATAATACACGCATGCAGCATAAAAATGCTACAAATTATACACCTTATCCACTAAAAAGGACACACAACAAGAATCAGTTTGACGAATAAAAAATGTAAAGAAGCCCTTGCAGATCTTTTGAATAGCAATTACTGGACCAAAATGCTACGGTGTATATTTGTTAGTGAGTTGGTCAATAAAAACAAAATGCACTTGTTTAACCCCTATATATCACCAAAATATTTTACAATCAATTGTCTTAAGAAACCTTGGTGTTTCTAAGGTATGGTAAAAACGTCACATCGATTATAGAATATATAGAAACCTAGATGTACAAATAAAAATTGCCTCTATCACCAGCCTTTAGAAATATCATAATAGAAAAAAAATGACATAAAACCTCTATCCCAGAAAATGAGGCTATGATACCGTGGATAATATTGCGTTTTCATAGTTAAGGGAAGTATGATATCATGTTACCTACACATAAAATGGTATCTATAGGTTCTAGGTTAAGAATGTTATAGAAAATTCACTACGTACAATGTATCAGATGATCACAATGGCAGGATTAACTATTTTGCAAAGATGCGGTTATTGGTGAAATGCGCTTAGAAATATGAATAATCTGAATGTGAGACTATTAGCATTCGATCTTAAATGGCAACAAAAGATTGATGAAGTCTAAATCGAAACGTTGCGTTTTTTTTCTATTTGCTTTTGGACAGACGAGGACGATGTGGCTCTGCACTCAAGTTTTTGTAACTTATATCAACAATGCCACATACACGGTACAGACAGAAGGAAAGTCGTGTAAAGTGCCTTTCCCAAGGGCACAACGTCGGGGGCACGGTGGGAATCGAACTCAGGACCCATAGATTCCGAGCCGAAAGCTCCACCAGTTACGCCACGCCCGACGCCGAAACGTTGCGTTTTGGCCGCATGCATGCAAATTACAATGTAAAATTTGCTTGTAATGATAGACTTTCTTTGTAACGTTACATTCTGTTTGTTATGCTCCTAAGAAACGACGTGTACTTCAAATTCAGGCTGACTAACATCCCACCCCACCCAACAATCACCCCCCACCCCCACCCCCAATCCATGCCGTGGCCATGTTTACAAGGAAATGAGGCTTGAAACGCAAAATAACAAAATGGCGGCTTCTAGTTCGGTTTCCTGTTGATTTTGCATTAGGTGTGATCTGAGGTTAAGATAAATTTACTCGCTATCGGTGCTTGATTCTTGCATGCCACATGGTTGACTGCAAAGCTCCTTTCTGTGAACAGAAACATTGCGATATTCAAAATCTATGCCAACGTGTGAAATTGAACTGGCTTTAACTTTTTTTCGTTTAATGACATATTGAAGTTCCATATGTAATAATAGTATATGATAAAGTAAACAACGTACAAAGTGTTGATTTTTAGTAGATTTCACTCAGTCTTTTCCATTGCGAATTTCCAGTCTAATTGCGAAATACAAACATGAAATTTGCTTTTTTGCAGAGGCGCCACAAAACAGATCACACTTCCTCATTGGTACGAACTGTTAACCCAGAGAATTGACTTTTTAGTATGACTTTTTGTTGTTAAAAAGCTTTACTGATGCACGACTACTTGTAATATTTGTTCCTTCTAACTATCAGTGCTGACATTTAAAAAACACAAATTGTAGAGAAGGTGGGGCTTTTCGTCTCCCTCTGCCTTCAAGAAAATAAGTCAAACCCAACCTGTTTAGAAATAGCCTACACTAGTTGAGTAGAATATTGTTTATAACTGTTCATTGACACTTGTATATGTCCTATGTTTATACCATGTACTTACAATTAGCCCTCGGGCATGAACTTGTAAATAAACTTCATTATGTTGTCTATGTAACGTGAACTGTACTTACAGGGTAGGCAGAAATACTGGACGTCGAGATACTTGAAGGTGCCATAGCAGGGGTCTCCGAACACGCTGTTGGAGGCGCGGGCTGAGCACGTGCGTCTCCCGTGACATCGGGCGCTTACTTGTGTCCAGCTGGACGAACTGCGGCAGCGGGTGGTCCTCACCGGTCCGCCGCAGACGTGGCGAGCCTGGCTCCGGCCGTAAGTGGAGGCCGCCACGTAAATCTTACGACCCCATGGGCAGACCAACTGCGCGGTTTGATGTTCACAGGCGAGCACATTTCGGGGGTTCGTGTAATGACCTGTAATGACAAACAGTGCGTCATTTCAATTGCTTTTAGGTATTGTAAGGAATCGTCTGAAGCATTTTCACTCACCTTCCATATATCAATGAAGCAGATATGTGCAGAGCGCCATGTTGGTGTCCCTATTTGCATTTCCATGGGTCTTTTTTAATTTTATCGGAAAAATATCATTCTGCCTTTCTTTCAGCTGTGGACACTTTATAGGGGTATTTGTAATTGTCAGGAGATCTTGAACCGTCCGAAAGATTCACCGCAATGCAAATTAGGACACCAAAATGGCGGCGGACATAGCGATGACGTCACGTAAACGCTCTGGTCGACTTGATATGCATTGAACATGCGCCTGCATCATTTCTCAAACCGGCCAAATGTTTTTATAAATATTCCTAAGTAAAAATGTATTAAAAATCGGTTATTCACTTACTGACACACGAGTACTTGACTTCCAGGTACTTGAACGTCCCATAGCAAGGGTCTCCAAACACGCCGTTCGAGGCTCGGACGGAGCAGCTCTGCCGTCCCTGGCAGTAGCTCCGCACCCTGTAGAGACTGGACCCGCTCCGGCAGTCGATGGTCCGGACGGGCCCTCCGCAGATGCCGTGTTGGGTCCGGCCGTACAGGGCGTACTCGATGTCTATTTGGCGACCGTAAGGACATCGAAGGTACAAACTGCGATGTTCACAAACCCGGGTGGTTATGGTAGCTGCAGTGATATATAAAGGGGAAAAAGAATGCAAGATTTTATATTATAATAGTTTTGAAATACCTAAGTGACAGTTGAGAAACGGAATGGTGGTGACCGTTGTGTCATATCCATGGTTATTGGTTACTCTAGGATTTATAATTTTAGAAGTTGATACAATTTTATATTTACTACTGTTGTCAATAAACCTACAATTTACCAACAACAATAAAATGATCTTTTGATGTGACTTCAGTGAACTGACAAATGTACAAAAAAGTCAGACTAATAGAATACAATACAATAAAGCGGTATGCGTGATGAAAAAGTGATTGTGCGTGCATTTACACTATGATATGGACGTCAAGCAGCCATGCCAGTGAAGGAACTCTGATGTCTTACCGTCTGACGACTTCAGTGACACTCCCAGAAGAATCACAACAAGGCAAAGTTGGATCCTGAGAGAAAAAAGGTATAATAATTTGAATCTACTGTTCTACACACTTACAACATTTTCATCAACCGATTTTGGTGTAATAATCAATTATGGGAATCCGCCCCAGAGGCGTTGCCAATAAGTCTGAAATCCTATCTTCGTGTCTTTTATTCAACACAGCTATGTTTCGCTCTGACGTCATCAATAAAAAGTGGTTGGGCAGGAAGTTAGTACCATGCGACGACAACACCACATGGTGTTTAAACGTGCTATATCTAGTTTCATTGGTATGTGTCTTTGTGTATATGCATATGCATATGATGTGTGAAGAAAAGGTGAACACCACCAAGCGTGTCACATGCAAAGTGGTCGAGCAAGAAATTGGAACCTTGCCAAAGACAGTGACGAGCAACGTGCAGTAGGCACAGTACAATATGTCACATAATCTATATGTTTCTGTAGAAAACCCTTTGCTAAGACCAAGGAGGTTAAAATTGTATTTTTTGGGGGTTGAATCTAAATTTAGTTTACGAAAACCATGCAGGTGCATGCCTACAGCATTGTCGTACAAACCTGAAGGAAACCACTGGAAGGGCGTATTGAAAACAACTTTCAAAATTGGAAGTTGCGATTTCTGTTGTTTTCAATACAACAACACACGCATACATGTCTTTCATTGCTTTAAAGCGTCGCTGATTCGAAACGTTTTCACACGAGACTCACCCGGAAAATATTAGGACATGTGTGCTTATATACCAAATAGGCAAGAGCCATTTCATAGACAGTAGAAAAAGGTATCTAAACTTTTACAGAACAAAAATGTAGCTTTAGTCATTGCATAGTCGTACCAAATAAAAAAGCGCCGTACTGAGCAAGTTTAACTTCAGTTTTGAAGAGTACGAAAAGGAAATGCTGGAAGAAAATCATTGTACCTTATAAATATAAGTCTTATACTTCTACATTTGTACTTTTACACTGCCACAAGAACTTTGATTTATAACAAGCAGAAAAGTCTCTGACATATTTCAAGAGTCTTACTTCATTGTTGTTCTCGTTCCTGTCTTGTACACGGCACCGCAGGTACGTGTTTCTTCGGCCAGGTCTGAGGAGGAAATACTAGTAGCTAGGTGTGCCCGTGTCCAGGTGTGTTCTTTCGGTCACACGCGGTGCTTGTCAATCATTTAGTGACGTCAGTCCAGGGGAGTGGCCTACAGATTGCTCAGTGAGCTTTACGTGAGTTATTTTGTGTCTCGCGTTGGGTTTTCTTATTGTGATACTCAAAATCAAATCATGTTTGATAGTGAAATGAATTGATATGATTATAAGATACATATATCAAGACCATGCACGTGACTGAAAAAGGTTTTGTGGTCAAATTTTCAAGTTTTGTATAAACAGTAAGGTCAACTTGCTTCAGGGTCAAAGGGGGTGGACTATCTAGTCAATACATGAACGTAACAACAGCTTTCACAACTGCCAGTTTTATACAAATTTCCCGTGTTAGTTAGTAGTAATTAGTATGTAAAGATATAAAAGTGTACACGCAGGCAAAAAAACAATTCAGATATCATGATATCATGAGTCGGACGTTTTACCGTCAATCTACCACATAGACTAGTTCAAATCACTCGGGCATCAATAATCTCTTAGAAGGAAACGTTGTGCGGAACAAGATAGCTTCTGAGAAATCCACCATGTTTTCCCAAAAAATTGACGTTATGGGGAATTCGTCAAGACTTTAAGGTGGGTTCACACGTGCGTATATATTCAAGTCCGTACGAGATCCGTGTGGAAATTTTAGCCTCTACCAGGCTCCACAGGTTGCCGGAAAAATAATATAAATTGGGCAAATATAGACAGATAACATGCCGGACAGATACACTCCTCGGTCAGCTAGAAGTCTTTTGGCATATTATGCATCTATATTTGTCCAATTTCTATTATTTCTACAGTGACCCGTGGAGCCTGGTAGAGGCTACGAACTCTGTACGGATCACGGACGTGAATATATACGCGCGTGTGCCCCCCCCCCTTAAGTTGCTATTTATCGACATTTTTGACAAAAAGTGCGGCTCCCCAAGAAAGTCACTCATCATAGATAGATCCTAGATGAAACGTCCTAGGTTCGTTGAAGACAACTTCAGAGAAAGTCGCTATTTACTCCCAGAATTCAACTTATAGGAAAAACATCACTGGTACACGTTGATCATTATTGACAGTGATGTGGTGACAACAATCATCATGGTCATCTTCAGGAAATGTCCAACATACCAAAACAACTTAACTTACCAGAAAGCAACCATATTTTCCCAGAATTTCACCTTTAACCCTATTCAGACCGGGCTTTTTTGGTCATCCCTGGACCGGGGGGGGGCTTTTGAGGCCCTCCTTTTCTAAGTCCTATAACTCTAAAACGACGTACCGTAGGACCACCAAATTTTCAGGACATGATTTTGACATAATATCTGACAAGTATGTGACGTTTGACGTTACGTAGACGTAAGATGACGTAATTATGACGTCATCAATTTGATTACATTGGCCAAACCCATGAAAAATGGGTATTCTCAGAAAACTTCAAGTTATGCTGCAAAAATGTAACAACAAGTGCAGATAACAGAATAATAATGTTAATTACGACTTGCGTTGCCAATAGCAACATCAATGACGTCAATATGACGTCATAAAATGACGTCATGCACATCTAAGATACGAGTTGGGCTCCGCCATATTATATCCACCACATTGAATTTTTAAAAATACTTTTTTTGCAACAAATAATCACAAAGGGCAATGGAAATAGACTAAATTCATTCATTTAGATGGTTTTTGATGAAAAAATACCAGGTTGTTACAAATTTTAAGGGATAATTAGCTTGTTATTCTTGATCTGGCCATTCGGTCCGCCATCTTGGATTTTGGGATGATGACGTCATCAAATTAGCATAATTTATGCATATATAATTATGAAAGATATGCTGAATAATATAAGATTTTATTTATGTAACAAAATCGCAGTAATATAGCAAATAAATGTGAAAAATACATTGTTAGAACCAAAAATAGTGATTTTTGGCAAAACTGCATGTCAACAAACGGTTGCCATGGCAACAAGAAAAAATGAAAAATTTGTCAAACTTCGCGAAATTTTTGCCAACAATATTTTAGGAAAACTCACCAAATTTGGTGGCTCTAGCGTAAGCCGTTCTGGCGTTATAAGGCATCGAAGTTAGCGCGGGCCTCAAAAGCCCCCCCCCCCGGTCTGAATAGGGTTAAAGGTCATCAACATTACCATCTTATGATCATACCATCATCATCATCCTAAAATAGTCATCATCGTATCAAAATTATATCATCATCATCATCATCGTATCATCATTATAAGCATCATATCCTGATCAGCATCAGCATCCGTCGGCCCAACGGGTCGGTATTATGCTATAAACCACATAGGCACATACATATGTGTAGTGTGTTTCATTATACATTATACAGCAGACAGACGTTTGGAGACAAAGTCGAGACTGTTTCCTTAAAGCTCCCCGTTTTTCTATGGGGACAGTTTTTTTAGAGAAACTGGGAGCTAGGAAACTGTTGGGGATTTTGTTCCCAACATCTGCTTGGAGATTGGGCAAAGGTTTAATGAAGTTTATTTTGCAAGTTCGTGCCCGAGGGCTAATTGCAAGTACATGGTATAAACATAGTAGATACATTATACAAGTAACTCACTCACAAGTAGCAATGGACAGTTATTAACAATATTCTACTCTAATACTAGTGTTGGCTATTTCTAAACAGGTTGGGTTTGACTTCTTTCTAGTAGGAACAGCGCCCCCTGTTAGATCAGACCTTTTATCGAAGGTGAGAGCTTTACATTCTACATTGCGTTGAAAAGATATATAAATCCCATAGCCGTCTTGTGGTCTCAGACCACTGTGTCCAGGACCTGTACGGTATTACGGCCTACTACTCTTATGAGCTGGGTTCTTTAAAGTGCTCGAGGCGTGGCTGTCTCGGGGCGAGACTCATCAAAGTATATACAAAAGCTCCGAATTAAGACTAAAGAAATAAGACTTTTTTTATCAAATAGAACAACTCGAATGTACGAGTGGATGCCATCCGTAAAATGTACGAATACCGGCCTAAAGTTAAGTCAAGTCAAGCTTCGATGAAGAAATCACATCTGTCCAACACGTGCACGTGTTCGTGCACACTTTGTATATTCAATGTCAATGACCTCCTGAGTAGAGAGGTCATCTACAGTCATGCTCCGATAACTTGCCAAACGCCTCTGCACCCGGGTTGCCATGACAACCCGATGACGCCATGGTGCGTCATCGCCTTCACAGGTTCGCGGGCAAACGTTAAAACTCCAAGCAGATGTTGGGTTGGCTGAATGTATCCATGTGCAGACGTAAATGTATGTTGTGACAGACAAGAACTAAGGCAGCTGTCGTTTTATTGTTATCTAATTATCACGTTCCATAACAATGAGAGAAATATTTTTCTTAAATTGTATACAAGGAAAAGTTCCTAGTTTTCGATACTCAAATAGCACAGAGAAATCCCTAGCCATTATAAGCTATGCATCGGTCCGTACATTTGCATCTGTCTCAATTAAGAAGCGAGAAGAAGTTGAACCTTTAGAAAGTAGTATACATTATGTGTTATATGTAATTAATAAGATATCTATCACTGCTGTTGTACTTTTTCTTTATTACTATGGCATGACCTATACTTGTACGTGTAATAAATTTCATTCATTCATTCATTGAAGATATGCACACGCAAAACGATTGGACATTAGACGCAAAGTACTGCTAATCCCTAGCTGCTCAACGTTAGACTTTACAGATGACCATTTCCATATGGCTTTTTCTTTTCATTCATTTTCTTCTTACGCCGAACAAGAAGTATTATAACTCTCATAAAGTCGATTCGCTACGCCTCTAACAGCTTAGGTGTGACACCTGGGGTCACCTAAGGCCAACACATGAACCAATCCTTATGACTAAATACGAAATAAAAGATATAAAAGACAATACACAAAACGTAAAAAGGAGATTTGTGGGCATCGTTTGTCTTTATTTCTAGTTATATGTACTGTATATATATTTTTTTTTTGTTTCCTAAAACAGCCCGGCCGGGCCCCGGTTTGGACCCATGGAAATGTGACCTACCGTAGGCATATTGCATTACTCGGAGCCGCCGGCTGTACGTCACCATCCAATGAAAGATCTCTGATCCAAGATACTGAAAGTGAAACGTTTCTTAATCATTTCTTGGAAATTCACCAAGAACTAAGAAGGGAGGATCATTTTATGGTAATCCTAGCGGTTTGTTCGTCTTTAACACTGTCTTCTGTCCTGTTCCCATGGTGATGCCAAGATGACGTGTCCCAATGTTTACCCAGATGTCCGCGCGGCGGGGGCTGATCTTTCAGCGAATCCAGGGTCAGGGTGCTTCCTGTGGGTATAAATAAAACCGGCACGAACTTGCAGCAACAGTCAACCGCAGCGCTTCCGACTACAACACAGCGAAGCATTTCTTCCGTACGCGTCGTGACCAATCCTCTGCACTCAAGGGACCGAGTTCACTACGTATTAAACCGGTAGGCTATCCATTCCACTCGTCCACCAGAGACCACACGCTAAACCGCAAACGACCGCTGGTAAGTGTCTTCCTCCGTTCTTTGATCAAGACATTAGGACGTTATATAACGTCCTTTATAAAGAGTAGAACTTGATATCAAGGAATCAAAGGCTCACACATACTTACTGAACACTAACTTGTTTGTTTGTACTACCTTCATTTGTTGCTGTTTCCTTTGATAGTGTTGGCCCAATTTGGACGAAAGGGTTACACGGTAGTGGACCAGCATGTATATTTAGACCGAAACAGATTCAAGTAGTTTCGAAAGGCATCGGTTCTAAAAACATAAGCACACATATAACGTTGTAAATTCAACTATTTAACACAGTAGTTTAGGGGCTAAAATAAGTTTACACTTCACTAGATTCTACACTACTAGTCTACAGTCTGCGAGGATCTAAAGATCTCTAAACAGTCTCTAACCTATATACTACTAGCAAGCAGCCGCCCCTTCCCACATGGTGAGGTTTGTATATAGATCATTGCTAGTCAGACTATATCGTAGAACGTGACTGGAATTTGAATGACTGTTGGCGTCCCAATGAACTCTTGGAGAGCCTTCAAAATCAGTCCATGTGGCATCATCACCCTGACCTACTGACTGTAGACAAGACAGCGGCCTGAATAGTTTTCAAGTTTTGGTTTGAGGTTGTTTTGAAGCATTTTGTACGCCTACTAGGTTTTGCTGTGTGTATTTTTTCCTATCATAAGCTAGTAAAACGCTGAGCCGCACAGTCATAGGCACACGCACACGCACGCACGTACGCACATATACACGCATGTACACACACACACACACACGCACACACACACACACACACACGTGCTTCCTGTATGACCCTGGTACACGCATCGGCTTCACACATATGGAGTTTCAGTCATGATGTAATAGAGGGGCAATAGATTCACTACTATCTTCTTGAATTACATCAATTAAGCATCTTTACGTTCATTTGCAGGCCTGGGATATCCTTTGACGGCAAAACCCACAACGCATCACCATGGCCAACCTTTGGGAACTGTACATCGTTCTACTGACCATCCAATCAACACTTGGAGCACGGCTACGGTACGAGTTCTCCCATCACCGGTATGACGATCTACAGAGGATCATCGCGGAGACTCACGCAGCCTGTCCGGACATCAGCAGGGTGTACAACATCGGGCGGAGTGTGCAGGGACGGAACCTGACTGTCATCGAGTTCTCGGACAACCCTGGAGTCCACGAGCCAGGTGAGACATCGTCAAGTATTTTTAAAATGACATTACGACAAAATCAAATTTAACCAACACACTGCAGAAAGAGTTTGGGCAAAAATTTCACGGAATGGACCTACTGTACTGTCTACTGTAGGTTCCAGGACGTGACATGGGAGCCATAGGACTGTAGTAACGGGTCGTAAGTGCTGGATAGCCTATGTCGCCCCCCGTCTCTGAGACGGAGGGCGATATAGGCTACCCGACTCCTATTAAAATGATAGCTCATATATGTGAGGATGGCAGATTTGAATCATTTATTTGTAAACATTTGAACTAAGGGTCCGGTCACATACTCTCCAAGCAGAGGTTGAATCGCGCAGATATAGTAGTAGTCGGAAAAATTACAGCGGCGCTCTTCCTAGGAATTTTTCCGACTACCACAGACTATATCTGCGCGATTCAACCTCTGCTTGGAGAGTACCGGTCACACAAGTCACGCCGTAGTATGAATTTTTAATATATCAAAAGATATGAGTCTTAAGTATACCATTTTATTTTATACAGTAACATTTGTATCCGTTACGAATGGCTAACCTTTCGTATTCAATGACTTTTCATCATGCTAAGCCTGGCTGACTTTGAAGGTATCACACTAAACACAGGGGGTCCGCCGGAAATCCGGGAAGCCGAGAAAAAGCCATGCTAGGATTATGGAATTAGTGAAAAGTTTGTATTAGAGAAGTTGTGTCATGACCCATGGGGTAGATGTTTGAGTTGGTTTGTGTTTCTTTCGTGACAGATTGGTTTTTGGTAGAGAAAGAATGGGATGATGTTAACAGATAATATACTAATGCCCCTCTTTATCTAAATAGCGATTGCTATGATATAACTGAATGAAGGGAGTTTAACACGCTTTTTAACATTATTTCTTCAAAACCGATACTTGTTTGGACTCCTGTGTTAAGCACCAGCTAACAGTAAAGAAAAATCAGTTTATTTCCTCTTATCGTATCCCGTTCATAAGTCAGCAACAAGCCACCCGCAGTTTCGAAAGCAGCTTAACTTTGGCTAAGTTTCAAGTTACCGAAAAAACAAAATTAGAGACACAAAGGTCAGTGCCAAAATAAAGCCGACATGGGCGCCAAGAAGAATACTGTAAATGCATTTTAAGTTCGCGGGGACTTAATTTCGCGGTAGCGGGAAAAGGACTTTTCGCGGTGGATTTAAGTTCGCGGTAACATCATAGACTGCAATCTAATACCATAATAGAAAAATGTTAGCGGTGGATTTAAGTTTGCGGTGAAGTGGTCACCGCGAAAACCGCGAACATTAATCCA
Organism: Branchiostoma floridae x Branchiostoma belcheri; assembly: GCA_019207045.1. Classification (NCBI taxonomy): domain Eukaryota; kingdom Metazoa; phylum Chordata; class Leptocardii; order Amphioxiformes; family Branchiostomatidae; genus Branchiostoma; species Branchiostoma floridae x Branchiostoma belcheri. The sequence continues at coordinate 24,409,129 of CM033026.1, read as the reverse complement.
CCGCGAACATTTCTGCATTTACAGTACTATAAATGCAGAAACTTTGGCGGTGGTTTAATGTTCGCAGTTTTCGCGGTGGCCGTTTCACCGCGAACTTAAAACCACCACGAACATTTTTCCATGGCAGTAAGAGACTACAGTGCATGGTGCTACCGCGAACTTAAAACCACCGCGAAAAGTTCCTTTTCCCGCTACCGCGAAATTAAATTCCCGCGAACTTGCATTTACCGTTATTACTCTATAGCCAATTACGCATTGGTCATATTTGCACTGGTGCCCGTAGGGATGTACGTAACGTTACCCCCAGCCGGGCTCTGAAGCCACAAATTGTACGTGTCCCGGTGGACTGCAGGACACCAGAGGGATTGTACGTACCTCTCGGTGGTTTCACGACTACCTATGGTGACGTCACCCGCGTTTTCCACCCTACAGGCGAACCCGAGGTGAAGTACGTAGCCAACATGCATGGGAACGAGGTGACGGGACGGGAGCTGCTACTACTCTTCATGCAGTATCTCTGTAACAGGTAAGGATAAAAATTTGATGGGAAAAAAGACTGGAATGTAAGAGTAGATAGATTCTTCAGGGAAGAAAATGTTCTTGCGACAAAGCCTAGAGAAAATGTACCTGGTAGAAGTTTCAGCCGAGGGGAAAAAACTAGCACATGTTTTATCAATATGGCTGTATGGATCAGAAATTTACACCATGTACCAGTCATGGACAGAGACATGAGTGAGATAGAAATTATACTAGTACATTAGTAGCCTCTGTCACGTTTGGACTACATCCTTGTAGCAGCGCCACCATGCGCCTGTGTAGAAAACCCACTTTGGCCTTGAGGAAGGTGCCTGAGATAACAAAAAGTTGACCACTTAAATCTAAGTTTTCCTGCATATCCCATAGGTTGTGTATAAGATATTTCTTTACATTGACACAAACGACAAGTGCCATAGCGAAATGTTACTATCACACACTTTCATTAAAGAATGAAGACTTCTGTGCTATAGATGACAGTAAGAGACTGACTTTTCTTTACTAAATCTATAACTCCAATATTCCACCAGTTATAACAGCGTCTGGCGGGTGAAGCGCCTGATAAAATCCACCCGAATCCACCTCCTCGCCTCCATGAACCCAGACGGGTACGAAATAGCAGCACGGCGGGTAAGTTACGGGTTTCACAGAGACAAAGTTGTAACGTCAGTTCACCTTTATCCGTGGGGGTAACCTATATCGGGTATTGCTAGAGACATGGCATTTTGGAACATCAAGTCGACGGATAATGGTTTGTTTTAAACTATAGCATTTTGTAAATATTGAATTTGAAACCGTCATCCGTCGACCTGATACCCCTAAGTACCCGGATTATGAAAAAAACGGATATTTGTTACCCCGCGGATAAAGGTGAACTAGCGTTTAACTCTAGGATATCATTTTTGTTGCCATTCATGTTGCCGGTGCTGTTGTGAATGTAATCAAGGTTAACAAGAAAACATTTCATGTTAAAATTTGTTCTTGAAGTTCACTTCCCAAATCTACTAAATGTTGGCAACGTTGTTAGTAAGACTATAGATGCTATGTGAAACTGATCACAATCAAAAGAAACATTGGTATATAACATAGGTGTGTGTTACAGAAAGAAGACAAATGAAGATTATGAAGAAAAGTGGCGTAACGGCTATTCTAAATCTATTCATGAACAATGAAATGAACAAAGGAATGGAAATCATCAATGTTCTATAAATGGTTCTGGTGGTTTTGATCAGAACTACATTTTGTAGCTTTGGAAGATGCACAAATATTGTAGAATTTTCGGAGACTTCTTTGAATTACTTTCTTCTTTCAAATATGACAAAACTGGTACTAAAGACGTTGACAGATACATTTTGGGTTTTGTTTGCATCTGCCTACTATAAGTTTTTAGATATCAGTAACTCCATAATCTATAATGATGCACTCATGGACCGTTCGTTCTGCCAGGGACCGGATAACGGCTGGATGAGCGGCCGGGAGAACGTCCAGAGGATTGATCTCAACAGGAACTTTCCAGCTCTCAACACCATCGTCTATCGTAACGAGCAACATGGCGGCCCGACTGACCACATCCCTATTCCTGACAGTTACTGGGAGGGGGTGCGTGTTGAAGTCTGTTCTTTTTTCTCCTTTTTTTCTTTTTTTCTTTTCCTTTCCTTTCCTGTCCTTTCTTTTCGCTTTCTTTCTTTCTTTCTTTCTTTTCTTTCTTTCTTTCTTTCTTTCTCTTTCTTTCTTTCTTTCTCTTTTTCTCTCTCTCTCTCTCAATTTTCTGTCTCTATTCTTTCTTCCTCCCCGCAGTCTTTCTTTAATTCTTTGCCTCCAATACTTTCTTCGTTTTCTATATAAAGCATTGCTTAATTTCCCATCGTTGGTTTCAGATTTATAAAAACACTTGACGCTAGGTCACCTTTATCCGTGGGGTAGCCTATATCCGTTGCTGTCACAAACCGGTATTCAAGGATATCGAGTACGGACGGTACTTTTAAACTACAATATTTGAACATAATACGAAACTTGAAACCGCCGTCTGTCCAGTTGATATCCCTTAATACCGTGTTGGTTAACACAACGAATATACGTTACCGTGTGGACTAAGGTGAACTGGCGTTACATGTATTAGTATGATGTAAAAAACTGCAATGAAACCTTAGTCCCAAAGCCAGTCACTCTGGGGTTGGTTTAAGATTTATCAAAATACTTACATGTACATAAACATGTACTTGTATTATCTAGAAAACTGCAATGGATTCTTGGTGAGAATGTGGTCCCGAATGTGAGTTCTCTTGTCAAGAAACAGGGGATACAAACCCAGTCACGCTAGGAACCGCAATATTGCCGCAACGCCACCTGGTGGCGAAAAGTAGCTTCAGTCGTCTTTTTTCTGGGGAAAATAGCACAGGCCTGTTTTAGTGTTGGTAGGTCTTTTTGTCCGTTTGTTATGTGTGAGGACCTTAAATGTCTTGTTTATTTTTTATACAGAATGTCGCGCCTGAAACGGAGGCTGTCATCAGATGGATAAAGCAGTACCCATTCGTTATCAGCGCCAATTTGCACGACGGAGCACTGCTAGCAAATTATCCTTACGACCAAAGTAGAGGTAATGTAATCTTTAAGGCGCCGCCACATATGTCGTGCGATCATCGTACGATCTATCACTGACTTAAGGTATTTTGGACGGACAGCTGTCTTGCTTTGCAAATTGTTGTTGGTCGGTGGTTGGTTCTTTCACAGCCTGCTACACGTGTACATTCATTATTCAGTCCACTGTAGCAAAAACCGCAAACCGCAAATATAACCTTCCGACGAAGGTAATCAAATTGCAGCGAACATAGATTTAGATACTTGTTTATTTTCAGACTTTGCAAGCGACATTCAGTCCACCAACCGATATTACTGTCATGCACAGTGAGAACCAATGTTTGTCTCTCTTCATTATCAGACGGTTCGTGGCATGGCTACACTCGTGCCCCCGATGACGCCATCTTCCGTCAGATCGCCTCCACCTACGCCGATGCCCACAGGACTATGTCACTGCCGGACTACGGCTGTGACTCCGGCTCGAATTTTGGTAGTCAAGGCGGCATCACGAACGGAGCTGCTTGGTACTCCACTACTGGAGGTACGTATGTATGTATGTAAGACCATAACAGACAGCTAATTATGGAATTTCAATATAGGGTTAATATCTCACCCTCAAGTTTAATATAGAGATATAATAAAGCAGGGATGGGTTCAATAACTACGTAATAAAGAATCGAGTAAGCGAAGCGAACGACTTAGTTTTGATAATGAGTCGATTAGAGGAACCAAATGGGCCTTGAGTCAGCATAAATACAGGGGAAAGGTTTTCTATAACTACCAAATAAACCATGGAGTGAGCAAAGCGAATATGCTTTATGCCAATATATAAAGATATAGATAGATAGATAGATATTAGGTAGATAGATAGATAAGGAAACGGGTATAACGTTATCGTCATATAGCCTATTCAAACATGTCGAAGCAAAATGCCAACAGATTTCTCTTTTGTTGCCCTACTTCCAGGCATGCAAGATTTTAACTACCTTCACACCAACTGTTTTGAAATCACTCTGGAACTGGCGTGCGACAAATTTCCGCCAGCAGGCGCTCTTCCAACGGAGTGGAGAAACAACAGGAAGGCGTTGATTGCTTACATCGAGCAGGTAAAATTGCTTGTATTACCCCTATGAAAACGTAGGTACTGTAGCAATTGGTTCCTTTGTCTTGGTCTTGTCAAACGTTTGGAAAAGTAATTGTGTAACGTGCCTATATTATGAACACATATATATATCATATATGTATATGTTTTCTTTTTCCGTAGGCTCACAAAGGCATAAAGGGTTTTGTGTTGGACCATAACCTTGATCCCATTGAGGGGGCGGTCATTCACGTGGACGGGATCAACCATAACGTTATAACAGGTAAGGGTTAGCTGTGACAGACAAAAAATAACTGTGATAGACTGTGAGGGGCCAAGGAACAGTAGCACACACAAAGGGTTAAGGAGGCAAAGACAGAGACGACGGGATACAGATTCGATCAGTCGTGTTGTGACAAACGCCACCAGACGGCAGGAAACATACTGCACCTTTATAAAAAGCGCTGAACGTTTGTGAGAAAATGACGGTGGTTATGTTTTGTGATGAAGCAACTTGACATGAAAATGATCTACAAACGTGATTAATCTATCCACGTAACTACGGTACAATACCGTGGTTAGTCTTATATCTTCATGGTATCAGTTTCATAAGGTCAATTCCATGTGCATTGCACACACTTTTACATGTATGAGGACCGTGAGGCTAAAATTAACTTGTTTTGTCCCTTGCAGGAAAAGACGGCGACTACTGGAGGCTGCTGGTCCCTGGTACCTACACTGTCACCGTTTCTTACAACGGCTTCACCAAAACCAAACCAGTCATAGTCACCGGCAAAAGAGCACGGACTCTCAACTTCGTCCTGGATGTCTATAGAAAAATACAACGTCGTAGGCTTTCCTAAGCATTTCTACTGGTCGCATTCGCGTATATGATGATATTTCGTCTACTAAGTTCCCAAATACTTAGGCGGAAAAGATGCCATATGCAACCGTCAAAATTATGACAACGTTGAATTTGTTACACTAACAGAAGTTGTGATGACTTTTGTAACTACAAGACAACAACTCCTGAATATGCCGAATAACACATTGCAACTGAATTATCATGGTTAAAGTTGGAAATAAAATTGTATCTTGTCTTTGTTGACAGTTGAATTTACCTATTGATAACTAAAAACAGCTCAGCAGCAAGACTGATTGTATACATATTATGTTCTAGGACAGTGCTGCTTTTTTAGAGTCTCACATTCGTACTGAAAATACAACTAAGACCATCTGTAAGAATGCAAGGCACCCATTTTCCTGTAAAGCCAGGCATAGAAAATGACTCTAAGAACTAAGAAATTTAATTGGTGTCGCGGCTGTCGCCGAACCGATAATAAAGTCATGTCCTAGGAATTGACTGTGGCATTTTACAATTCTTGTATCGGATGCAAAAAAATTGTTGTTGCAATTGCACATCTTTACAGAATTGAAGATTCTTTTAATGATTAGCAGTGTGGTAGTAGACATTTTGATATTGGAAACGGATGACAGGTGATGCGCGCGCATACATAAAATCAAATCAAAACGGTTTTACTTAGCTGTCAAATCTGAGGAATACGTGTTGCGGTTTACTTTTACACTACATGGTGATCTGGACACCAGAAGAACTGGTAGATTCGAAAGGTCTTCTACTAATTAAGACACACATAGGTGCATAACGTTTTTAAAAATCAAGATACAGTATACGTGTATATCAATACAATTTATATGGTGCTAAACTACCGCAAGAGGCGCTCTATGTAAGATAACAACAAGAGAGAGAGAGTAGAACTTCCGACCTCCTTTACATGTACATATAGTAGAGAACATAAGATTGTGTAGCAACATTCCTGCAAAGTCCACGCCATTCCTGCAAAGTCCATGCCATTCCTGCAAAGTCAACTTGTTCACAAACAAAATTGGCTAAGTTTATGATCATATTCTGTTTTGAAGTGAAAACATACGAGTTTTTTTATGGAAGAGCAAATTGATCTAGTCAGGCCAGAAAATGAATAGCTAAATACCTCGCCCAGAGGAGAAATGTACAGGTTGTCAGCATACTATAGCTAGTATTGTTTTGTAACACTGCAATGTCTAGATCTAATATAAACAGTATCTACTGCATTCTACTGGTTTCTCCCCACGTGGCATACGGACTATCGCAGAACGTTGTAAGAATTTTAATCACTGGAAGCCTGGGGCCTAGGAAAAAACGCTGTGTTTTCCGTCACCAGTCCGACAAAGGTGATTAGGTACTAAGCAGAAATGAGAACGCTCCAATTTCTACCGGGTGATCCGGTCTATCAACTCGCAGGTTGGTTGTCCGCCATTTTTCCCGGTTTTAAAATCTACAGGAGGAAGGATATAACCTAGTTGGTTGCAGTCAGTTTGTCTTAAAATACATGTAGCGAGACGCGATCGCGACTTCAAACATGCTTCGCCATCGCCAGCCTCTACCAGGCTCCACGGGTCGCTGGATCCATTGAAGAATTACAGTAGAGGGTATAAACAGACAGCACGCCAGAGGAGTTTGTAGCTAGGCCGAGGAGTACAGTTTGTGACGTATGGAGTCTAGATCTGCAGCTGGTACAAGATAATCACCGTAGCGATCGGACAATTTTTTCTCTATTGGTAAGACCTTTAAACATTTGTTATTATCAAAGCTCAGAATGCTTCGTGTAGATATATTACATATAAACATGGTGGCAAGGTGGTCTTGTGGTTAGGCTGTAAGGGTACGGTTGACTTAGCTAGAATCTAAAGTACGTGTGTAGGCCAGTGTTAATAGCCGCCGGCCCTGCCTCTGGAACTAGAAGTCATAATTTCCAGTCCGGCTGTGTTACTCACTCGACTTGCACGCTACCAAAAATGGTTGCAGTTCTTAGGAAAGGACGTTAAAGTCCTTGTCTGTCCACTGATTATTGTGCTAGAGGAATTTCCCCGTACAATGAACCTGTAGTGTAAATATTATTGTACATAGATCGCGTCTGTCTTGGTCTCTGTCACAACCAGTCGAGAACCAAGACTGAGAACGGGGAGTTAGAGAGGCCATATATGAGAGAATATACAATCCCACCCTCAACAGAAAAGGGGGGCTACGTATGGAACTTTCCGGCACTTTGGACATAGCACTACCCCCCCCCCCCTCCCCCGCCAACAAAACTTTTAGCTCCTGTAACTAAAACAACAGGAGGTAATTGACTCATTTGCATTAACTGTGTCTTAGCCTTGCTATCCTTTGAAATCCAAATTGTCTTCAGCTTGACTTTGGCTTAGCTTTGTTTTCTTTGGAATCCAAATTGTCTTCAGTCTGAATTGTCTTACAACCTTTCCTATTGGACATCTGAAATTGTCTTCATTCATAGTTAGAGTATAAAAGACCTGTTTCTTCCAGATCTCTTCAGTGTCACTGACGAAGGATAGTGGATTCTATCCGAAACGTCTGACCGTTTCAAAACCATATCCAGTTGCTTGAGTAACTATTTTTGGCGTGTCTTATAAGGTTGTTGACTCAGCAAGAATCTGAAGTTTCTTGGTTTTGAATCCTCAGCAACAGCATGGCCAACCTATGGGAGCTCTCCATCGTTCTGCTGACCATCCAAACAACACTTGGAGCCCGGCTACGGTACGAGTTCTCCCATCACCGGTATGGCGATCTACAGAGGATCATCGCGGAGACTCACGCGGCCTGTCCGGACATCAGCAGGGTGTACAACATCGGGCGGAGTGTGCAGGGACGGAACCTGACTGTCATCGAGTTCTCGGACAACCCTGGAGTCCACGAGCCAGGTGAGACATCCGAGTGAATGACTGGGCGAATGAACCCGGTGTAAGTTTATATGGCACCAAACGAAAATACAGAACAAATGCTATGACACATACTTCATGGTACAAATCAACATAAATATGGTATTTCATTTCAGCCTAAACGATAGTTCATTTGCAAGGATATTTCTCCAGCTTTGAGCCATATGTTTGAACAGGAGGTTCAAGAAATAAAAGGTTACACAAATGTAAATCATGTTAGGATAGTTCCTATGGTCAGACAACACCATAGAAAAAAACTATTGTCCTTTGTGGTGCAAGGCGGGGTCCCATAGTTTTTTTCCTATGGTGTTGTCTGACCATAGGAACTATCCTAACATGATTTACATTTGTGTAACCTTTTGGATATGATCCTAACGATTTAGTGGTTAAACCAGTTTTTTCTAGTTAGCTGTACTGGCATTGAATTGTTCTGACTAGTTCATTCTGCTTTTGCTGAAGAAGAGTGATGGATGTCACTCGAAACGTCCGGAAGTAAATATCCGTTTTTATCCAGTTGTAGAGATTGAATTGTATTTGAATATTGCTTACCTAGATGTCTAACCTTCATAAATGTGTATATTCTTGAATTAGTTGTAGGATGCATACGAAATGTAATACAAAATCTTGTCTAGTTACGGGAATGGGTGTTTTAGTTCCTTGTCGGTGGTTGGTCCTGCCTAAGCTCCTTTTGAAGATGGGGACCAAGTGTAAAAAAAAGGGGCCAGTAAAATCTACCGTAAGATCAAGAAATCTCAGCTTATTTGTGTTTTTTTATCGGAAGATATGATTCTGACGATTCCAACCTGTTTCAGTAACATTTGTATAGGTTACGAAATCAATATAGACTGGATGCCTGACTGTGTCCAGGGCCCACACAGGTAAACTCCTCGACTCGGCTCTATAGCCACCCCCGTCCCCTCCGAAATTCTACAACATACCCCCACCCTCTCACTCGTGCCCTGCGTTATCCCATGATAAATACATCATTGCTTGAGATCGTGGGGGTCTGGTGTGATCTGGCATTCACGCTAGTACTCATGGTGTGCTTTTCGTTGCCAGTGACCTTTCGTCGCTGTACGCTTAGCTGACTTGACGGTTTACACCTTGTCAGCCACATGGGGTCCGGGGATCGGAAGCCAAGAAAAGCCAAACAAGGCCAGGATTGTAGAGTGCCGAATGAAAGTTTACGATGAAAATCTGATCTGTCGTGTAAGAAAGGAGGATTTTAACCTCCTTGGTTAAAGAACCCATAGACAATCTAGCGGGGATCCAGTCGTATATTTTCAAGTGTCATTGGGACGTTCGTTTATGATTGGAAAAATCCTTCTCTATAACCTCACCTGTTTCTCTACGCATATTGGCGCAGGAAAGCCTATTCGGAGGAAAGCCTGTGTCTATTCGGAAAGGTGTCCATTTGAACTGCAGAAAATTATGTAGTTTCCATACCATATTTTGGTTGACCTTCATACGTATTATTGGAAGCACGATTACTCAACATGACGCAGTTTGTTATCGTTATTTAGTTGGGTTTTTTTTTTGTAGGAAAGTAGGGGGCAAAATTGTACAAAATCAAGTTAATGTGGTGTTGGTACCGTTAACTTTATATTGGTTCAAAACGTTCTTATCTTTTATACATAAATTATGACAATGAGCAGTAATGATTTTCAGATATAAAACATATCTTAAAACACTGGCATTGCCAGGTAGTTGGTATCGGCCCCCGTCTCCGTCTCTGAGCTGTAGATTACCGTCACAGATGAATATAATATCGAGGCTATTCTACATATCCATTAAATGTTACTTCCTCCTAAAGCGAACGATTAGTACAGTTATCCATATAATTAAATCCCAATGGGTTATAAAATAGCCTGTTTCCACCCTACAGGCGAACCGGAAGTCAAGTACGTGGCCAACATGCATGGGAACGAGGTGACCGGACGGGAGATGTTACTCCTCTTCATGCAGTATCTCTGTAACAGGTAAGGGTCAAGGTCTGATGGGAAAGAATGGAATGTGCCGTGAATGGCTTCATCAGTGAAGCTTTGAGCCTAGTTTTGAGGAATTTTACTAACCAACGTTTGATATAATAGACGCACATTTAGGATCAATAAGGCTCTTTCATCACAAAATTTACATCAGTCATGGACAAGGGTGGGGGTATATACACTCAGTCACGTTACGTTTGGGACCGCATCTTTGTTGCAGCGCCACCATGCGGCAGGGAGTAGTACTAGACTCCATTCGGGCCCTGAGGAAGGTGCCTGAGTTCAATAAAAAAAGTTGGGCAATTAAAGTTTAGATTTTCTCCAGGTCGTCTCAAATGAACCTGGCTGATAGCTTGTTAGTAAGCGCTTTACATTGCTTTACAAACGACGAATAAAATTTTCACAAGCACGTGGCTCTTTGAAATGGAAAGATCTTTGCTATAGATAAGAGTATGAGACTGACTCGTCTTCATTGATCTGAACATTTAACATTCCACCAGTTACAACAGCGTCTATCGGGTGAAGCGCCTGATAAAATCCAGCCGGATCCACATCCTCGCCTCCATGAACCCAGACGGGTACGAAATAGCAGCACGACAGGTAAGAGTCTGCACAAAGCTGTTATGTTTACCAACCAGGAGTCTATAGATTTTGTGTACTACATTATTTTTAGAAGGTATTTAGATCTCTGATGAGGATGGGACTAGGTGAGGTAAAGTGAGACCTCTGACCTCTGACCTCTGACCTCCTCCACCCTTGCCATCTTGAAGGTCTCAGAACACAGTTTTTCGGGTATGGGGATTTACATGGTTAAGGACCCCAAAGTGAGGTGGTTCGACGACTCGAAACCTATAGTAGGGTGCAGATACAATTCACAAGAATTTAGTATGTTGAAGTTGAGGGTACAAGCTACAAAATATCTGAAGATGAGCATAGATTTGCCGGCTCGTTTTTCTATAACAGACACTTTGATTTGACCCCCAGCGGAGGTCATGGAACTGCAGGCGGCGAACAGGAAGTGCCGGTAACATATCAAGGCGCAAATTCCCGCCGGCCGAAAAAGCGACGTAATCCAACTTATCCAGTATGAACGCCGATGTATTCCTCTACTATTCACCACAGATTCCACCTCGCTGTCGTGCACGGAAGAATAAATACGGCCTTTGCAAGTACCGCGATGCACTATTTTAACCCGAACTACTTTTGGGGACGGGGGTCGCGGATAATTACTGTGTTATGAGACCTTAAGCCAACTTGACCTTGGATTTCTTTACGTTCATACAATAAAACTAGTCAAGATACAAAACCGTACCAAATTTTAGAGCAGAAATCCAAATGGTTCCTGAGATATGGCCAACTTTGCACTTTGGCGCCTAGCACAGGTGTCGGCACTGTACAAGGACTATCTGAGGGGACGCTAATTGGTCTCATTATCTCAACAAACTTGATATTCTGGTTGACTTTTTCTGTTATAAGGAGCTTGCCAGACCACATTCTACCGTTCTGAGTGATTGGGGTTGGGGGTTTGTCTTTTTTAGGGCGGAAAAGGGGGGGGGGGAGTCGAGCGGGCTTTAGACCGCACTAAGTCCTATACTTAAGCATAGGGAACGGTCTAGGCGGCCGTTGCCATGGTAACGGCGGGTCAGACGGTAACGAAAATGTTACAGTTCAAGTCAGTCGAGGTCAATTACCAACATATCGGTCAAATTTAATGTGCTTGTCCGTCCCTGGGGAATTCACGCTGTGGATGAAGGTCTCAGAACACAGTTTTTCGGGTATGGGGATTTACATGGTTAAGGACCCCAAAGTGAGGTGGTTCGACGACTCGAAACCTATAGTAGGGTGCAGATACAATTCACAAGAATTTAGTATGTTGAAGTTGAGGGTACAAGCTACAAAATATCTGAAGATGAGCATAGATTTGCCGGCTCGTTTTTCTATAACAGACACTTTGATTTGACCCCCAGCGGAGGTCATGGAACTGCAGGCGGCGAACAGGAAGTGCCGGTAACATATCAAGGCGCAAATTCCCGCCGGCCGAAAAAGCGACGTAATCCAACTTATCCAGTATGAACGCCGATGTATTCCTCTACTATTCACCACAGATTCCACCTCGCTGTCGTGCACGGAAGAATAAATACGGCCTTTGCAAGTACCGCGATGCACTATTTTAACCCGAACTACTTTTGGGGACGGGGGTCGCGGATAATTACTGTGTTATGAGACCTTAAGCCAACTTGACCTTGGATTTCTTTACGTTCATACAATAAAACTAGTCAAGATACAAAACCGTACCAAATTTTAGAGCAGAAATCCAAATGGTTCCTGAGATATGGCCAACTTTGCACTTTGGCGCCTAGCACAGGTGTCGGCACTGTACAAGGACTATCTGAGGGGACGCTAATTGGTCTCATTATCTCAACAAACTTGATATTCTGGTTGACTTTTTCTGTTATAAGGAGCTTGCCAGACCACATTCTACCGTTCTGAGTGATTGGGGTTGGGGGTTTGTCTTTTTTAGGGCGGAAAAGGGGGGGGGGGAGTCGAGCGGGCTTTAGACCGCACTAAGTCCTATACTTAAGCATAGGGAACGGTCTAGGCGGCCGTTGCCATGGTAACGGCGGGTCAGACGGTAACGAAAATGTTACAGTTCAAGTCAGTCGAGGTCAATTACCAACATATCGGTCAATACGTCGATGTAGGTTAGACATCCAGGTAATAAGATACGCCAAAAATAGTTACTCAAGCAACTGGATATGTTTTTGAAACGGTCAGACGTTTCGGAAAGAATCCACTTTCCTTCGTCAGTGACACTGAAGGGATCTGCAAGAAACAGGTCTTTTACACTCTAACTATGAATTAAGACAATTTCAGATGTCCAATAGGAAAGGTTGTAAGACAATTCAGACTGAAGACAATTTGGATTCCAAAGATAACAAAGCTAAGCCAAAGTCAAGCTGAAGACAATTTGGATTTCAAAGGATATCAAGGCTAAGACACAGTTAATGCAAATGAGTCAATTAGCTCCTGTTGTTTTTTTAGTTACAGGAGCTAAAAGTTTAGCTACAGGAGCTAAAACTTTTTAGTTACAGGAGCTAAAACTTTTAGCTCCTGTAACTAAAAAAAACAACAGGAGCTAATTGACTCATTTGCATTAACTGTGTCTTAGCCTTGATATCCTTTGAAATCCAAATTGTCTTCAGCTTGACTTTGGCTTAGCTTTGTTATCTTTGGAATCCAAATTGTCTTCAGTCTGAATTGTCTTACAACCTTTCCTATTGGACATCTGAAATTGTCTTAATTCATAGTTAGAGTGTAAAAGACCTGTTTCTTGCAGATCCCTTCAGTGTCACTGACGAAGGAAAGTGGATTCTTTCCGAAACGTCTGACCGTTTCAAAAACATATCCAGTTGCTTGAGTAACTATTTTTGGCGCAACATATCGGTCAAATTTAATGTGCTTGTCCGTCCCTGGGGAATTCACGCTGTGGATGAAGGTCTCAGAACACAGTTTTTCGGGTATGGGGATTTACATGGTTAAGGACCCCAAAGTGAGGTGGTTCGACGACTCGAAACCTATAGTAGGGTGCAGATACAATTCACAAGAATTTAGTATGTTGAAGTTGAGGGTACAAGCTACAAAATATCTGAAGATGAGCATAGATTTGCCGGCTCGTTTTTCTATAACAGACACTTTGATTTGACCCCCAGCGGAGGTCATGGAACTGCAGGCGGCGAACAGGAAGTGCCGGTAACATATCAAGGCGCAAATTCCCGCCGGCCGAAAAAGCGACGTAATCCAACTTATCCAGTATGAACGCCGATGTATTCCTCTACTATTCACCACAGATTCCACCTCGCTGTCGTGCACGGAAGAATAAATACGGCCTTTGCAAGTACCGCGATGCACTATTTTAACCCGAACTACTTTTGGGGACGGGGGTCGCGGATAATTACTGTGTTATGAGACCTTGAAAAACAGCTTAGGCCGAAGATGTACCAAGGTTAAATAAAGGTTGAAAAAAAATAGATCGCAGACCTCCGCGAAGTAATTATGGTGTTAGTAGTGTGGGCTAAGGTGTTTAGTACCCTCTTTACCAGGTAGTAGTTTAGCTTAACACTACAATGTAGGTAGCAAGACTGGCCTTAGTCATCTGCCTTGAAAATACAGTTTATTTGTGGGTAGTGCTTTCCAGCAGCTAAATGTTAAACGATTAGCAAGAGGATTGTTTGAGCTCAAATGGATGTACAAATATTTGAAATATTGCAAAGACTTATTTGAAGGCAGCTAAAGAAGAGAGTTTCTAAAACACCCAATTTTATTAACACAAAATGGACTAATTTGTAAAACGCTGTGGCTATTGACACACTCAGTGTGCCAATAGCCAAACAGGCTATTGACACACCGAGATGCCAGTCAGCCAATCAGAGCTTGTAACATGCCTTTCCGGCAATATTTTACACAAGCAATAATTAATTAGACATTGTTCGGAAGATTAGACATTGGAATCTTTGAATCTTGGAATGAACGGACGTATTCAAGTTATGCCCTACATTTGGATACCTGTTAATACGGCCTTCATCGTGTACGTTTGGCATGGCGTAGTGGTGAAGAGCGTTGTCCCGGGAATTCATATTAACAGCTCCGACCCGGTTCGAGTCAGCGCCGTAGGTTTTTAAATTTTTTTTTTCAATTTTTCTTGTCCCTTTTTAAACATCCATTTGATATAAGAATATTTATATATAAACAACTTTTAAAGTTTCTGTTAGCATCATAAACCAAAAATAACACTGACCACAGAACATGTCATAATTTTCGGCCGTGTGGTTCCGGCGCTATCGGCAGCGACTCGGAAGAATATTTCTTTCACATTAAAAATAATGGAGGTAAAGCAACAACTATAACTTCGCTTCCTTATTAGTGATATAAGTTTTGAGGCTGCAAATTCTCCAATACGGCACGCAGGAATTCGTCGGTAAACACAGCTGAAAACGTGTTCCTAACCGATCCAACATGGCTGCCATGATCACAATTGCGGTGACAGTAAAACTTAGCACCCTATATGATAGCAGATTCCGATGTTTAAAATTGTGCCGCAAACACGTGAAAAAGATCGTATTTTGGGTTGATAATGGACACAGGATGCCATTTGTATTTTTCAGAGTGTTGATTGTCAAATATAATCGTAAGATTTCCTCATTTTAGTGGTTTCTAGCACTGGGTGTGTCAATAGCCTAAACAGGCTATCGCCACACTGAGTGTGCCAATAGCCTAAACAGGCTATTGACACACTGAGTGTGTCGATAGCCTGTTTAGGCTATTGACACACTCAGTGTGTCAATAGCCTGTTTAGGCTATCGACACACTGGGTGTGTCAATAGCCTCGGTCTTTGTAAAATAATGGCAACCATTTTTTTCATACAAAATTGCTTGATATTTCATCTTTCAAAGATTTTCCTGTACAGGAATTTTTGCTGCTTTTTTTATATGTCTGATATTATCTTTTAGACATCAATATCTCTAAACTACAACAGCTCACATAGGAACTGATCTTTCTGTCACATAGGGCCCGGGTAACAACAACTGGGTGAGAGGTCGGGAGAACGCCCAGGGTCTCGACCTCAACAGGAACTTCCCAGCTCTCAACACCATCGTCTATCGTAACGAGCAATATGGCGGCCCGACTGACCACATCCCTATTCCAAACAGTTACTGGAAGGGGGTAAGTGTTCTCTCCTTTGCGTGCGCTCTTTCTTGTCTTCCCTTTCTTCTCAGATCTCAGATCTTCTATTCGAACATCATTTTGACCTCACTAATTGCTAGTGCTTGACAATGATGTTGTGGCGTATTCCATGATGAAGTATTGTTTGATCTTTTGTCCTAGGTTGTTTCATAACTTTTTTTAAAACTATATTTCTGTATGACGTAAAAGCAACTGCAATTGATTCTTGGACGGGAAGCATCTCCTTCTGTTATTTGTTTCATCAGTTTGGTAAATGAATATCCAGCACAATGAACATGGGTATTTTCAATTATAAGAGGCTTTTTAAGTGTATAGTATGATGTCTAAACATTAGTACGCCAAGTCATGAATCTGGACGACCGGGGATACAATGTACCCAGTCACGTTGGGGACCGCAATCTTGCCATAGCGCCACCTAGCGGCGAGAAGTATCTCCAGTCATCATTTTTATTCTGAGGAATGAAGCAGTCCGCTGGTTGTACATAAAGAACTCATAATTCTTGTACTTTATGTGTACAGGTTGTCGCGCCTGAAACGGAAGCTGTCATCAGATGGATAAAGCAGTACCCATTCGTGATCAGCGCCAATTTACACGACGGAGCACTGGTAGCAAATTATCCTTACGACCAAAGTAAAGGTAGGGTTACAAACTTTCCTCGTGAATTTTTTTCATGGAGATAAAAAGAACATCTACTACTCATAAGCCATGACCACAGCATGTCCAGAACACAAGTTAGCAAAACCATAGTCCCTGGGTGCCCATTCACAAACTTGACCGTCGTTTTTTCCCAGGCCCCCGTCCCCACACCTACCAAATATCATTAGGATCGAGGGTAATATCGGTAATAAAGAAACCACAACGCTGTCTATCATTGATTGATTAAGACACCCAAGATGCCTACCCGGGAATTCATTCACAAATTCATATAGATCAGATACTTGTTGATTGCCATTGCTCTGTAATCAAATTTGACTTCAACCAACCAACCAATCGCATTGACTATCACAGTCCTATTAAACATTGTTTTTCTCTTGCATCCAATGGCACATCACTACCAACCATAGCAGTCAATCATAATATGGCTTTCTCGATTATTAGACGGTTCATGGCAGCGCTACGCTGGTACCCCCGATGACGCCATCTTCCGTCAGATCGCCTCCACCTACGCCGATGCCCACAGGACTATGTCCCGGCCAGACTCCGGCTGTGACTCCGGCTCGAATTTTGGCAACCAGGGCGGCATCACAAACGGAGCTGCTTGGTACTCTGTCACAGGAGGTACGTGCATTTTGTATCAAAGACCATAACAGAGAGTATCAATGTTCATATTAATACTTGTAATTCAATTTTGGACGGAATATCAATTTAGGCCATCAATACAGGGAAAATGGCTCACACCGAGCTAGGTACGTACGGTGACTTGATAAAGCTCCTTCGGGTTCTATGACCAACTAATAAACCATCGAGTGAGCGAGGCAACCAAAGTGGTTTATGAGTTGTTGTTAGAAGAACTAATTAGGTCTTATGTCAGCCATTCTCCTACGCAGAGGAACCACAGTCGTGTCAAAACTTCCTGTGTTTACCTCTGCTACCTTGTGCAGTCAGACCAGTTAGGGACCGCCCTACTTATAAATATTAATGAGCTTGCCCTTATATGGGCAGTCAGCCGTTGGGGATCGGGCGTAGGAGGATGGAGCCATGTAATACGTAACATGATTGGCTGATAGCTTCCCAGCGGCCTTTGCGAGACAGCTTGCGACAACAACAAGCCCAAGAAAGGCCTATTCTCTGATTGGTTGACAGCTTGTTTGTGGCGACAATCATAATAACCACAGATAGGGCATGAGATAGCAGGGCCCCATAGGCTAATGCCGTTGGGGACCGGGCGTTAGGAGGATGATGTCAGCATACACATAAAAAAGGAAGTAATGGTCGCGTTCTATAACTACCAAAATAAACCACCGAGTGAGCAAAGTTAACACAGTGGTTTATGAATTGGTTATTGGAACTCTATAGGCCTTATTTTAACACACATAATAAACAACAAGAAGAAATGTCTGAAACAGCATTATTCGTGGTACTAGTATATCGAGGATGATCGACCTGACTAAGACTTAGACTTGGGGGTTCGTCCGAACTGAAAAGTGCGTAATGATATCAACATATAGCGAAACATCCTTTCTGTTAATCAAAATATCAACTGAGCATTAGCTGCTGATAAAGAAATAACACAAATGTCAACAAATTATGTCTTGTCCTGCTTCCAGGCATGCAAGATTTTAACTACCTTCACACCAACTGTTATGAGATCACTCTGGAGCTGTCATGCGTGAAATTTCCGCCAGCAGGCGTTCTTCCGAGAGAGTGGGGAAACAACAGGAAAGCACTGATTGCTTACCTCGAGGAGGTAAAGAATAATGTTATCTTACAAAATCTTCCTAACTCAACAATGCTTTCTGATCTAGTTGACTATCTTGTGGTGTTGATGCATTACATTTTTTTGGGTAAACATTATGTATATATGTTTCTCCTTTCATAGGCTCACAAAGGTATAAGAGGCTTTGTGTTGGACCGTAACCTTGATCCCATTGAGGGGGCGGTCATTCACGTGGACGGGATCAACCATGACGTCACAACAGGTAGGTGCTCACAACTATAGAAACTGTATGAGACTCTTCTTCTTAGAGCTTTGCCAATGCAATATAACTTGGGGATTCCCTGCTAAACTGGGATGAGGTTTCCACGTTTGTGGACATTTCCCAACAAGCCTATGAGTATTATACTTGTAGCTCTGCAAAACTTTCATTTTGACATATTTAGATAAATCGACCTTGGAGATGCCCATACAATCCTATATTTTCACTTGTCAAAAATCTTCATTCATTTCTTCACAGAATGAAGGTAATATGCCATGTCATGTGGGTTTTCCCCATGTTTCCTGGGTATCAGTTTCATACCCAATGATTATTGCACATAGTTTTACATGAGGACAAGCTAAAATTAATGTGTTTTGCCTCTTACAGCAAAAGATGGTGACTACTGGAGGCTACTGGTCCCTGGCACCTACACTGTCACCGTTTCTTACAACGGCTTCACCAAAACCAAACAGGTCAGGGTCACTAGCAAAAGGGCACGGACTCTGAGCTTCACTCTGGATATCTAAAGCAGAACACATATGCGTGCCTAAGAACTTCGTGAGCACATACAATGTAGAACGATATCCCGTCTACAGTTTCCGAATGTTATGTTGGAGGAGATACTGTAAATGCATTCAAGTTCACAGGGAGTTAATTTCGCGGTAGCAGGAAAATGGACTGTTCGCAGTGGTTTTAAGTTTGCAGTAGCGCCATTGACTGTAATCTCATACTATAATGGAAAATGTTCGCAGTGGTTTTAAGTTCGGGGTGAAGTGGTCAGTGAATAAAACCACTGACAACATTTCTGCATTTACAGTATTATATGTAACTTATGAAAATTAATGAAAGCTGACAAAACATCTACATGTGACAGAAACTTGATGATTTCTATTGTTAACTACAAGTTTTGACAACTTCTGATATATTGAAGACAAATTTGCAACTGATGAGTTCAACAGGGTCCATGGCATGGGATAAGCAGGAAATAGCAGGAAGAATCCGTGAATCAAGAAATTGAATTTGTGTTGTAGACAAGTTAATAAAATCAGAACTGACACAGAGTCACTGTTGTCTCGCATTTTAATATCGTATAGAAAGCAATACATACAAGACATATCTCCGACCACCTTACAGTATATTAATCTTATCAAAAGTTGTATTCAAATTCTACAAATTGCTTACATGTACATCATGTATAGCTATATAGTTCCAGCTGACAAAACTAGACTGAACAGGCATAAATTCCCTTTGAATGTACTTGTCATGATTCAGAATGCAACAATTACATCCCTGAAGAGCCATAATATGCACTGGATTTCAGGAACAGACGCCGACATGTACATGAACAACTGTGACTAAATGTCATTGGGTTGGGGAATCACTGGATAAGAAAGGTTTATTCACAACCAAGACATAAAGTCACAGCACAGCCGACATTTTGCTGTTTTTCCCCTTTCTCAGAGCAATACCAACTGACAGTAGCCTGGGTACCATCCAGGTAGTAGTTTGCTCCTATGTTCACTTCTGCTACCCGTCTGGGGAACTGTATATCTAAATATTTTGGTGATGGCATCACTTAATGAGCGAATTAAGGAATGGGCTTTCAATGACAACAGGCCCTTCTGCAAGCAGATGGAGGGGGTTTCAGGTGTTGGAACACCTGTTTGAATGAGCACTTAAACCAATTCCTTAATTCGCTAGTGTAAAGACCAATCAGCACCCTTCCGGTTCCGGACGTTTGAGATGTCACTGCATAATAAACGTTGTTGCAAACTACTATCTGGATGGAACCCGGGCTAAACTGGCAGTATTCCACACTGCAGCTAGGTGTCGCTACTAACAATGTGGTTCAAGACGTAAAGAAATTGTTGTATATTGAACTTTGGATCACATAAACGACAACTCTTCATGTTTTGTACTGCATCTTTAGCAGTGACAGCTAGCTGCAGTTTTGAAAAGTATCAGAAGAAAGTCACTGACGGTCAATCAAAAGCCAGCTGTGATTTTATGCCATGGTTGTCAATGAAATCTGTTATCCTTTGTCATGTACAGTTCTGTTACCCATTCACACCATATTCACTCCCATCATGGTATGAATTTCAGTGCCATGTGTTATATACACACACTATCATCAGAGTTGGTAAAATAAGCTTGATAGTTTAACAACAGGAATTACAATCCTTCTCTTCTGGCAGAAAGCAACAATCCAATGTGCTCAGTCATCATCTCTGACTGCGTAAAAATATAGTATTTTGGAAACAACCTTGTGTTTAGCAAGTATTCTTTTAGTTTTACACTGAATAACTTTCCTCTTTCAATAGCCTTGGTTCACAAGATGCTGTATTCCCATGTAGCTTTGAAAGTTTTATTCATTGTGCAAGCTGAAGACGTTTGAATCTAGATGTTTAACTCATGAACGATGGTTCTGTGTTGGTAGTGTGTCTCTTCTATGCAACTGGTACAAATCATACCTCCCAACATCTGCTTGGTTCAATGGACAGGTTCATTTGGTGGTGAGCAATACAGCTAAAAGACTAGTCCGCTTTTGCAAAGCTCTGAAAGCTGTTTTGACCTGATATAACTTGCAAACAAAAGGTACCATGCAAAAGGATGCCTTTAAAACATTGTCCATGCACATGTATGCGGGGGGTGGGTAGGGAGCTCAAGAATATCTAACATGATCATATAGAAGTGTATGAAGAAATTACAACTGAGAGAGACAAGAGGCACTGTGCCATCAAGATCACAGTACGGATACCCATGGTACAGAATGTGCATGTAGTTCTAGGAACTTTAAAAGTTCAAACTTGCACAGAAGTTATGACATGTGTTGAATCTAATCTAAAAGCTGAAATTTTGTAACTTGCCTATTCCCATCTTCTTCCCATCTTTTTACACAAGTGTTGTAAGTTAAAAACCTAGCAAAAAAAGGTGGGAAACATTCTATCATGTCTCTGTTGATGTTTCTTCATCGATTGTGTACAGTTGTTTCATACACATTTGTCATCGGAAAGCTTTTTTACATTTTCTATCTAGTGATCCACCATTTGATCCTTCATTTGCAGAACTACACATTCAAGGATTGTGAGTGGTCACAAAAAACAGAAGTGGAGAAATTCATCTCTGTTGTGAAGCTGTGTTGGATTTCAGAGTGCCTCTCTCATCTGCAACCAAGTCCATTTTGACATTTCCTTTGCTAATGCCCAATGTACCATATTCTCAATACAGCTAGTCTCCTATACATGTAACAGAATATACACTATGAACACGTTGAAATTTGGCACTTTTAGTTTGCGCCTCCCACCTCTCTCAAGAAATAAAACATATGATGCCTGGCCCGCAAATGCATGAGGGCTATCAATGAGGCATTATTTCAAAGGACACTATAGGCCAGCTTTGCAATGATTATGTATAATGTGCGTACAAACAAAAATTAGATGAGAATTTCAGCACCTTATTTTGTGGCCTTCTCACATCATCCAAGTGCTTGCCCCACAAAAAATTATCATTTCAAATGATTGCGTACCATTCCAAAGGGTGAACAAACTTTCCAATGACACATAGCAACTGATAAAGAAAACAATGGAGATATGATCGTTCAACCAGTCTCAAGTTTTCAACTATTCTTGCTGGGTTTAGATTCTGAACCCTGTCCAGACCAGGCCTAAGTACTAACAGAGTGACTGAGTGGATATTGCAGATTGGCAGGTTTTTGGATGACATCAGTTCATCATGTCAGCAGAGTTTAATCCTACGGAGGAGTTGGAGGGAGCCTTAAGAGAATCGTTCACATCTCTTCTGAAGACAGACAAGTTTTGTGTGAATCTGCGATTGAAAAGAAGGAGACATTGACTTAGTATTGGTACATTTCACTGCACAAATAATACAAGTACTCGTCATTTTCCAAATGTGTGTGCAAAGGCCTTCCAAGTTAATTTCAGCTGAAAGAAACATCACATGCACTACTTACTTACCACATGCACTACAAAATAGCTTATTGAGACGTCAGTGTTTGCTTTGCATGTAATAGATTGCAAAATTCATCCCTCAACCAAAGACTTATAAAAGAGCTTATTGCTTTTCTGCTAAGTACTCTGCATGCATGAAATTGAAAGAGAATGGAAGCTCAACAAAGTGCTGGACCATCTCCCAGATGTGCTTGAACTATGAGGCCTGAGGGCTAAGGAAATGCAAGATGAACACCATCCTACCCACCATAATGTATGAACAACTTAACAACTTTTTCAAACGTTGGGATACATGTAAAATGTGTTTCAAACAAATCATCACCCACCTATCTCTGTTCTTCGTCAGGAGAGATCTTTCTATCCCGTCCATCAGGTTTTCGAAGCACAGAGCCATGGCCTGCTGCTTGTCGGGGGGCTGAGAGCTGATGATGGTTTTCCTCAACTCGTTGAAATACTAGAAACATAAAAACATTGATGAAGATTAGACCACCAGGTAATAAGATACGCCAAATAGCAATTTTTTACTCAGACATGCAACTGCATATGTCTTTGGAAATGGTCAGAAGTTTCAGATAACATCGTTATTTTTTCTTTATATATAGTGACACTGCTGAAAGAAAACGAATGCTATCTAAAACATCTGACCATTTCCAAAATCATATCCAGTTGCTTGAGTAATTACAATTTGGTGTATAGAAACAAGTCAATGTTCAAAAGGAGTATGCTTCTATAAATTACTGTAGAGAAAAAACTCAATGCTTGATTTTTCATTCTTCTGCTCACAGCAACTAACAGAACTGCAACTGCAAGAATAGATTGTTACTTTACAGAGTTACTGATCATGAACAAGCCAAAAGCATCAACATAAGCATTACCTTAGGCAACAATGTATATGTAAGTATGAGCATTAGGACATGAGCGTAAACACTGCCAGGTTGGGATTTTGGCCGAACCCCACGTAGTAATATTCACATGATATCGTTTTTTATCTTTCAAACAGAACAGACAGAATATATAGGACAAAATCACTTATTATTCAGCGACCATAGCTAACATACCACAGAAAATTATAAGTGTGCATTCCATTTGAGGGTTTGGTAATACAGTACATGCATAACACAACTTTAATTTAAAAGCCTTTTGTGCCAAAAGAAAATGAAAAAAGTTTCTACATACGGATGTAGTTACCTCTTCATTGAGCAGGATGAGTCCCAGGAGTGGGCGGGACATGGACCACTGGTTCCTGCAGTCCTCAAACATGATGATGTTCAGCACTGTGGACAGCATCTACAGAGGCATGGGGGAGAGATAGAAAATATTCAGCAACGTGGACAGCATCTATAACACAGGCATGGGAGAGATAGAAAAGATTCAGCACCGTGGACAGCATCTATAACACAGGCATGGGAGAGAGATAGAAAAGATTCAGCACTGTGGACAGCATCTACAACACAAGTAAGGGGGAGAGATAGAACAGATTCAGCACCGTGGACAGCATCTACAGAGGCATGGGGGAGAGATAGAAAATATTCAGCAACGTGGACAGCATCTATAACACAGGCATGGGAGAGATAGAAAAGATTCAGCACCGTGGACAGCATCTACAACACAGGCATGGGGGAGAGATAGAAAATATTCAGCACCGTGGACAGCATCTATAACACAGGCATGGGGGAGAGATAGAAAATATTCAGCACTGTGGACAGCATCTACAACACAGGCATGGGAGAGATAGAAAAGATTCAGCACCGTGGACAGCATCTATAACATAAGCATGGCGGAGAGATAGAAAATATTCAGCACTGTGGACAGCATCTATAATACAGGCATGGGTGAGATAGAGAATATATTTAGCACCGTGGACAGCATCTATAACATAAGCATGGCGGAGAGAGAGAAAATATTCAGCACTGTGGACAGCATCTATAATACAGGCATGGGGGAGAGATAGAAAATATTCAGCACTGTGGACAGCATCTACAACACAGGCATGGGAGAGAGAGAAAATATTCAGCACCGTGGACAGCATCTACAACACAGGAATGGGGGAGAGATAAGAAAGATTTAGCATTGTGGACAGCATCTACAACACAAGTATGGGGGAGAAATCAAAATCATACAAAAATCTGTTGTTCCTTAAAGTTTGTTTCTTTAATCTTTTTGGAACATTTTGACAAAAACAACCACGCAGTTCCAGAGCAAGCTGGTAGGGGAGGGGCCAAACGTACACCACTTCTTCTTTACATTGTGCATCACAGACACACACAAAACTATATCTCCATTGTTCATGGAGATGCATGTAATAAGCTATCAGTAATAATAAGTTCCAAAGTTTCCACTTTCTTTGAAATGTTTCTAACAGATCTGCTACCTCAGCTTAGCATACATTCTGAAGTAGAGATGGAAAGACCAGGAGAGTTTGTGCAGTTACAGGTTAGACGCACGCACGCACGCACGCACACATGCACACATCCACATACATTATTAGATAGACACACATGCAATGTACAAACACAGACGAGCCCTAAATAATTTTCAGCAAGTTGGGTAAGATTCAACTGATCTCAAAGGCTGACAGCTAAAATGTGCAAACCTGTTGGAATATTTCCGGATGAACCTCCAGTATTCTCAGGAATGCATCGTTTTCTTGCATAGAGGAGGCCGTCGGGCGTTTCTTGTTCCCCTTGGATAATCTCTTGAATAAGTAGGTGACAATGTGGTCCAGCGTGGCACAGCACCCTGTACATACCATCGTATCTGCAAGGGGAGAAGGAAAAGTAAAGAAGAAAATCAATACCATAGTATGTCCAAGACAGAAGATGTTAAAAAAAAGAAAATCCAGTACAGTACCAAGGTCCCAACTCCTATCCACATACCAAATATTGTCACAATCCCTCCAGAGGTTTTTAAGTTATGCTGACCACAAACATACAGAATCACAGACAGATACACACTCAGACAGACAAACAAAAAACAATTTTAACAGTAATGTTACTGCATTTTTCATGGAGGTACATTATAATTACCTTTGGCACATGACAAATGCACATGACAAATGCAGAAAATGTGGGCATTTGTGTATATCAGGATTTGGTCTCTCAGAAGCCACCTGAGGTCCCATTAACCACCATTCGAGCTACTTTGGAATGTTCTCTTATACACAATAATCCACTGGAATGACCCATATGTACATTGTACGAAGCATGGTTACACTGTGCAATACAAGTCCTACCTAAAGCAGTGAGCCCCTCCTGTATTGAAGACAGTATGTACATGAAGACTGGAGGGTCCAGGTTACTGATGAAGTTCATGTGATCCTGGGCAAGGCACTCTAACAACGAGTAGTAGGCTTGGCTCAACTTGGGATAGTCCTGAAGAACAACAACAACAACAAACAAGATAGTTTCATTTCTAACTGTGATTAAAATCAATATCAAAATGACAAACTCAACTATTTCCTGAGTAGATTTTGTGAGAAATTGATATCATTTGATACACCAAAATAATTACAGACAAGCAATGAAGTCAAGCAACCAGGCTAGTTAACAATTCAACCAATGCATTTTCAACTTTTACAGCACTGATAAATGGAAAACAACCACAAAGATGAGGACTTTCTTGAACTGTTGGTGACAAAATGTCTTCATGTTGTCAAAATGTCTTCTAGATAAAAACGTCAACTTTCATAATTCTGGCGGGTATCTGGTAAATTCAAAGTAAGTCCTAAATACAAATAAAGAAACTGTTACAGTAATACTCAAGGTATGCGCAATTCAGATATCCAGGTGTTCAAGTCTCAGACATTCTTGAGAGTCAAAATTAGATATTCTAGTTACTGTACACCTCAACACATGGAGCAGCAAATTTAAGAACAAAGAAATCAACTTGGTAAAACCTAATGAGGAACTTTCATCTCATAAAAACACACCCACCAGTAAGTCACTATGTGGAATGGCCAGAAGTAGCTTGATAAATATGTTGAGGGCGTCGTCTAGAGCACCATCCCCGTATAGTCTGAAGACTCCGAAGTTGACGTAGCCTCCGCACAGCGCGGCCTTCAGCATGGAGAAACAGATGGCGATGCCCTTCAACTTCAGGGCGTACACCTGGTCCTTTGGTACCTCACCTAATGTTAGCACTCTGCTTCCTGTATCATGACAAACACAACATATAATAGTTTATATTCCACAATAGGGAGAAGACTTCAGCATGGAGAAACAGATGGCAATGCCCTTCAGCTTCAGGGCGTAGACCTGGTCCTTTGGTACCTCACCTAATGTTAGCACTCGGCTTCCTGTATCATGACAAACACAACATATATAATTACTTGAATGTAGACTTTTGTTTACTTTCCACAAAAGGGATAAGAAGCTTGATATTGTACAGATTGGACAGTACATGAATTGTGAATATCATGTGCACTTGGCAATGGATAATACAGAATAGGTATGAATCTAAAAATTACCTTAATACACTAATCTGAAAAGAGCCTCAAGTCCTTAGGGAAAAAAATCAACACTCTTTTCCATGTCTAACAAATATAAAGCAGGTGAAAAGTCAGTGGTTACAATGTAGGATATACTAATGATAGATTTGGATATTCGTTTTGAAATTTCCCGGCAATGTATTTACATTTTTTTTAGTATTTGCAAACATTTGACACTAGAAAACACAATTTATAAGTGTTCAAGATCAGAGCAGACATGGACACAACAACACTTGAATGTTCATTTTGTACTTCAGAGTTTGTTGACAACACACGCTGAGATCCATTTTAAGACACATTGATTGTATGTCTGACAGTTTTTGCAGCTATGACATGATCTTTAGTGATGAAAGTCAATTTTGATTGACATACTATTAAGATAACGTACTACGCATTCTGACTTAAAATAGAATCATTATGGCAACTTCCCACCATTCAGCCATGCTCACCACTCACCATAGCTGACCAGCATCTTGCTAGTTTCCCTGAAGAGGAGGATACCGTTGGGCGAGGACACGTCAAACTGCAGCCGCTGGGACCGGTTCTGCACCAGTTCTGCCATCAGCTTGAGGACCGGTGTGGTGACCAGCGGGTCGTGGTACCACAGTTCTGCCGCTCGCAGCAGGATGGGGTGGTACGACGGGTACCTGGGGCTACGGTTAGGGAACGTTCTTTGACAGAAGAGGAATGTCCAGACTATATGCATGATGCATAAAAGGACTAATAAAGTTGTGGACAATTTTACAAACAACTACGTATCCTCATGACATTGTGCAATACCAGCTCAGGTACTCAAAAGCACTTGGTCCAGAGCTACATTTTGTATCAACTATCAACCCAGAATAAAGGTGTTCAAAACTTGTTTTTACTTAGAACTATAATTGTATAGTAGAACTGTAAGCACTGTAGGGCAATCCTCTTTGGAATGCCTTAAACAATGCTTCCTGCTAGATTATGCAAAAGTTAGGTGTGGCAGGTCTAATGGTGTAATATAACCAGCTGCTGCCACATCACAAGCCTGTGAAGTGGGTGTGTTATGCCAAAAGGCAGTTACGTGGAATCCGATACAGATTTGCCAGTTCATTCTAGTGATGTGGAAGAAGAGTGGAATGTCTAATCTTCCTCAACCTTTGGTTACTACAAGTAATACAACTCTATGACTCTGATGTACATTATGCAGAGATCATTCTACATTTTGTACCACTATCAAATTGCCAATTAATGCACACATAACTAAAATTTCAAGGATACATCCAGTCAAAAAGCATCATGTAGCTGGTTTTTGTGTTGAAGGCAAACACCACCCCTCTCAGGTCTCGAGCCAAACCTATCAAGGTTCTCTGGATAAAAAATGGCAAGAGGAAAGAATAATTAATATCTTTAATACAAGTCTAGCAAAGTAACCTAGTATAAAATGCATGGCACCCTCTGATAAAGAGATGACTGGTATTTGACTAGTCTGACCTAAATTATAGACGAGAGTTCTGAATGACTCGGATTCACACAGTCCTTGTAAGGTCATGGTATATTAGCAAGGTTTGAAAAGGATACCTCTGAGACAAATTTGATTGCCAAAATACAGCGAAATGCTGGGTTTTACGGACAAACATCTAAAAGGTTGAAGGCCTTCAGGCTATTCTGTGGTGAAGTGATCAAAAGAGCAAGCCAGAGCTACATGTAGAATAAGATGAATACAAGGCCAGGAAGGACAATGACTACCAAAACATATTTCTTTGGTTGCATAAACAGGACTCCAACTGAGGTTACCTTTGTTTGCTCCTCGTTGAAGGGCCCTCCCCTGTCCATGTTGGCGAGCTGCTGTCCCACAGACTCGAAGGCGGTGGTGAGCGGCAGCATGAACTGTTCAAACCTCTCCTCGTCCTCCCCCAGGTCCACCATCAGCAGCCTCCCCAGGGCGATGTAGAACGTGGTGCGGCACCGCATGTCCCCCAGGGGGTTGGACGTGTTCACACCCAGGAATGGGAAATGTTCACTCTGGAAGTTGCCAACAGATGGTTTAAACTTAAGGTTCTCTGATTGTTCATTTGTTACAGGAAAGGTGTTAAGTGGCTGGGACTACTGACTTAGGTCACATGTCCAGCGCCCAGCTGGCTGTTTGTGGAAAAGAAAAAACTGTATACGTAAATATATGCTGCACAAATAACACCCAAGACTATTCTCTTTACGTCTTGTGTAGTTTGGTGTATTTTATATCTTTCATTCCCGAAATCTACCAGGCCGGGCCTTGGTTTGGAAATGTGGCGTAGGAATTAATATGAAGGTTATGAGTTGGATTTGAATCCCTTCCAATCCCAGTGTTGTGCTCTTAGGAATGCTTCATGCATTTCTGGACCTCATTTGACTTGTTAAAATGAGTAATCTAGGTTTGGCTACGGACATCCTCTCAGTTGGGACGTAAAACCTGTAGTGTAGGCACTGAGAAGAGCAATAGTTCAAGTACGATTTCCCACCATATTTAAGAAAAAAAAAGTAGAAAAGACTGGTGTTAGTAGTTCAAATCTTAGAGTCTGGTTTTGAGTTGATCTTACCGTGTGATTGTTCAGCACAAACTGGACAGCCTCAAGCTTTACCAACTTGCGCACACTGCTGTAGGTGGGGTAAGGTTAAGGCAAAACACATGCAGAAATGTCTCCACACCTCATATTCTACATGTATGCTGCGTATGAATGATCAAATAGCTTCTTTAGATGCATGGAAGATATGGTAGTACACTGAACAATCATCATAAAAAAATGTCATTCTGAGAAAGTATTTCTAATGTGAAAGGTAATTATGACAACCATGATTTCTAAAAATGACCCATCCATATGTACATTGCAACATTAGGCAATCAGATGGCAAACTTTACCCCTCTTACCCACAAAACTCACACACACATACACACACACACACACACACACACACACACACACATGTACCCACACAAACATACATGCATAAACACATACAAAATAGAGACAATGGCACACACATACACACAAACATACATACATAAGACACACAGAATTTGTCAGAAACAGCACCCACACACACACACACAGACAGACAAGCCAAACCAATACAAATGTAACAAAAGGATATCCAACAGACAAGTCGCTGAGGAGTTGGAGTGTCCGGGATATAATGGCCTCGCTAGAACCCCAGTACTTCAAGTTGGTGATGCTGTGAACCAATAAAAATAGTTACTTTGAGACTACGTGTAACTGTAATTCATAGAGGCTAAGCTTATACAATATTCATTGTGAATGACCCTAGCTTATTTTGGAGATATGTACAATGATGACACTTTCTGTGCAAGTGACATACATGTAAACTGCATTGCATTTGCTCAGTAACTCACTAGGCATTTTTATATCCAGAACACACTACAAATGTAAAACTTAGCATAAGTGCCCAACATTTTAGTCAGTGAAACATAGTCAGTCAAACCTGTAGAAGTTGAACAAACAGTAAGAGTTCTGTCTATGGTGTCCACCTGTCCACATAGACCAGTCCACTGAGTGGTCTTCTTGGGCAAGTTTTACCCCATACATGTAGTAACATAGTATTCATTTTAGACAAAAATGGCACACAAAATAAAAGACTTACATTTTCCCAATGAACACACTTAGAACCATGGACTCGTCGTTCAGCCCCAGAACTTCTGACAGTCTCTTGTACACCTGTGGGGGAAGGACAGGGGGGTTGAGTGTCTCAAGATATGCAAATCAAGTCTTCTGCTTCCTTGATCTTTGTTGCTTTTGTACTTGGAGAACATTTATGTACTAATAGATGTAGGTACACTGTAGGGTCTGCCATGACTGCATGTACATGTATGTAGTAGCGTTTTAATCTCCAAGCAGATACAGCGTGGAGGGCTATATGGTTACAGTTTCCTTTAGCTGTCTTTTTCTGTGCTTTTCTGAGAGTTTGCAGTTCCTCAGCAAATCACAAGGGGGCACTGTGGACAGCATGTAGCTGTAAATCATATTGTACATCTTAGAGTATATTTTGAGTGCTTTTTCTACTGTGTTCTTGCTACAGATTAAGGAGGGCAACTAAGATTTGAACACTACGTTTCATTGAAAAGATTATACAACTACACGTAGCAAGGTTAATTCCACTATCTACACTGTAAGAGGGTCTGCACTATAATGTGGTATACACTGTGGCTGATTTGGACAAAGATTCAGCTTAATTGCGGTGCCCGAAAAAAGAAAGCAAAAGGTGGAAAAAAAATTATCGATTCAGATTTCTGGCTGAAATTAGAGCGTAGATTAGGTAACACGTCATTTCTGACTTACAAGCCCAAGCGGCCCTTTTAGCCCAACGGACACGATTCCCACTCTAGTACGCAGTTGTTGGAGAGTCGGTCGCCTTTTCCGAACTTGATGCACGGGGACCGGCTGTCCGGGTTCGACATCAGGCCAACTTATCTGAGCAGCCAATCGGCGAAGAAGAATTGTTACAGGAAAATTTTGACCTCCGGTGGTTTTTTCAACCTCCTTGGTTATAGGTTCTATCATCGGCGACGGAAGAAAACAAACTGTTTTTTGGGTCGGATTCTGTTGCTCGAGAATGACTTGTCCAGACATGGGCTTCTTGATAGTTTGTCAGAACAGCACATGTACCTCTAGTTATGTGTGTTCTTGTGGACCCCAAAGTACGTTGGCCTCACATAAAGAAAGGTTAAACTCAGGCCATTCTTGTCAGATTTGAGCCTTGAAAGCTGGATGTAAACTTGTAGTGTTACAGCGTTGATAAGAGAGACTTACAAAGCAACCCTCCTTTCTGCAACGTAGCAAAGAACTGGGCAAAGAGGACTCCTGTATTATTTCTTACTATTAGTGCACATGATTTACACGCCTTGAAGTGTAACGCTTTACACGGTTTTCAATGAACACATTTAAATGTAAAAACATTTTCTCAAGAAAAATGTTTAACATGTGCGTACATGTATAACACACATGCAAGGGATGACGCTCAAGACTTGTGCTACATTTTCCCAAGTATAAAAGCAGCTGGTGGATGTTGTACATGTAGGTGGGAATGTTGCGCCAAAAAAAATTGAAAAATGAGCTCCCAAACTAAGGAGAACCCCTCGGTATGTAACTTTCATACCATCTAAAATCACATATGTCATTGGGATTGTTGTGAGCTTTCTGATTCTGACATGAAAAGCTTGCAAATCATATACAATTACATCATATAATAAAATCTGATGTTGACTTGAACATCAATAGAAAATAACATATCAAAACATTAATACCAGATCTGAATAGAGATATTCTGTACAAAACATTTAAAAGCTTGAACATTATACATGAAACACTGAAGCATAAGGTAAGCATTTGAACCAACTGTCGCTTTTCTCTTTCAATACCATTGTAACTCTGGCTTAACATGTTGGAATGACAAAAGCAAAAAATATGCACTAAACGGGGTTCCATTAGTATTTCCCTACATTATTTTGAACGGCAGCTAAAATACCAACTAGTCATGAAATTTGAACATTGTTGAATAAACCAAGAGAGCCATTTAGGGTTCATACAATTTGAGACAATCAAGTAAACAAACCTCAACTTTTCAAGTGAAAAGGTTTATTTCAGAAGCAGTTCTTTATGACATCAAAGTATACCATACACCAATGTATGTATACCATATATAAAGGACCACAGAGTTGGACCTGATAGGGCCTTTCATACTATCATAGGGCATGCGCAAATTAAAGTTTGCCAAAAATGTCCAAAAATAAGTAGTTTTATTCTTATTTTGGGCAACACCACAGGGGTGGAAGCACATTTTCAGTCACTTTCATTTGAAAAACTGTATGCCTTTCCCAACAAAGTTTAGCAAAGTTAAAATATGGATAATTTACAGTGTTTTCCTGTGTGTATGAACTCTGAGTCTTCCTTTTCTTGGTGACACCACTTTTTAGTTGGTGACCTTCCAATTCAAAAACTGCCAAAGAAGCCTTTCAAAACAAAGTTTAGAAATGACTTTCCTGTCTGAGTGTATGAACCCTGGGTCTTTCTCTTTTTAAACCCCAGCAACGATAAATAACAACTGGCAGGCAGGCAAGCCCACATGCAGGTTAGCGGGGAGACTGGCACTGCAAGGAGGGCGCCTGGCCTACCTTACGGACAGCCTGCACTAGGTAGCGCCAACTCGTCTGTATGAAAACACAACAGTTTTTTACCCTCATACGCAGAGACCACAGAACGGAATCGCTTTCAACATCAACATCTTTTTCCATCTACAAATACGAGGGTTGCCAATACTTCAGAATAATCATATGTTTTGCAATACATAATTTTGATTTTAAAAGTGGACTTTTGTACCAGAAAAAAAAATAATGATACCTTTGGAGCTTTTTTTTATAGATAACAAAGACGGTGAAGATTGGCAACCTACAATGATTATGTAACAAAATCTAATGGTCAGAAACGTTTCTTTGTATGATGGACATTTGCAATACCTCAAGTGATTCAGAAAATTTGTTGACTGTACATTATTGAATGTCAGCTGGATTTTGGACCACAGATTAAAATGACTTTCATAAATTTGACAAAATTTAAAATACTTTTCAAAAGGAATACATGTGCATCATACAGGTCTTTTTATTATGAATGTATTTACTTATGTGTTTAACAGAACAAATGTCATTGTATCAACTATGAAATACAACATGCTAAGCAAGGCCAACAGTTAACTGAGTTTAACACTGACAAAACAAATTTTCTTCTGACAACTTTTCTGAAGCATTCTTGTGTTACCAATTCAAGCTCTAGTTCCAATTAATGCTACAAACTATCAGGACGGTTGGCTGAACCTAGTGCAAGGAAACTTGTGCCACGTCTTAAAGTTTTCAGTCTTCGCTCTCAAAAACTTTCTTCTTCATTAGAATTCTTAGTTCAATATCACAGTCATTTTGTACACTTTCATTCTGAGAATAGCTTAGTCCGAGTGGTAGGTCATGGGATTATTAGGAAAATGTTACTGAATGTGACACAATCTGGAGAAAATTACCCTGGCCGACTTTTCAGTAACTCCTCTGTTTAGCTACAAATGTAACTCTTTCACGACCTGAATGGACTCTACCACTCCGTCACTTTATGGCATAGAGGAAGAAGAGGGGGTTAGGAAGGTAATACTAATAGCCTACAGAGTTTAAAATACTGGGTCCATACACTTTGTGATAACAAAATTGTAGCTGTGCACTTAATTTTTGACTATGGGTGCACTACAAAGTATTACTATATATTTCAGAAGAGTTACGCACATAAAGGCAATATTGTACAGTATGTTATTTTTTCTCGAAATAAAACGTTTAAACCTGTACTATATTTTTTTGCTTAAAGTTGGCTCTAGAATTTCCCATTTATTTAGCTCTAATCATTATAGGGCCAGTAAATTTTGTGATTAGGTCTTGCTGACATTTTACTTCATGTTGTAACACCTAAAATATTTCTGTGCACCTAAAATCTTAGAATAAGTGTTAAAAAATGAATTTCAAACACTGGATTAGATTCGACAATGACACCTTTGGGATGACAGCCTTGTTGCTATTCCGTCATGCAGCAGTAGTCCATTCAGGCCTTGAAGAAGGTACCTGAGGAGTTACCGAAACTTTGGCCTAAAAAACACTCCCTCTAGGTTATGTCACAAGAACACCATTTTCCTTTCTGACACCTTGTTGGGACTTTCAACATCGATCGCCCCGGCCTATCTCACACACCTGACTTGGGCATAAGTCTTACAGTAAAATTAAATGTGTCACCACAGACAAACCTTGCTGGTTTTCTGCACCTGGTCTCCTACGTAGATCTTGCGGAACTGCTCAAAGAAGCTGAGCATGGCCAGGTCCAGTTTCTCACTGCCTCCCTGCGCCAGTCGGGAATCTGTCAGGTTCATCAACTGTAGAACTCTGTCGTGGATACATAAATATGGCTATAATTCAGGCTCAACTTAAAAAGAAATTGTATGTAAGCATCAGTTTACACTAACTTGATATTGTTGACATCCCCAGGATACCTAATGCATATTATGAGCAGAAGAAAAAAGAAACCTAAGATGGTCTATAAAAAGTTCAATATCTAAGAAATTAAGCTTGTAAAATAAGGGCACACAGACTGTGGAATAACAAGCAATATTATGCTATAACAGTCCAAAGTTCTTATTTCAGAAGGCTTATTTCTGACTATTTGTCATATTTGCTAGTTTTGCAGGGGCTGTTTTCTTTTTATCATGAATAATATGGAAACACTCTAGAATGTGCCTTATCATACACAACACATCAGTACCCTATCCCTTAGTACATGTGCACCACGTCAAACAAACCATGTACCTGCAGACAAGTTCTCCATCCAGGGCATCATGCTCGTCACAGCTTGCAAAGGACACCCGTCCACCAATGACAGCCCCTATGATGTACACCAGCCATGTCAGGCGACCTGGATCATGGAGAGACAATTATAGTATAGATTTGTTAATAACCCCAGACTATCGAAATCTGTCAAAAGCATCCCTTTATATTTGTTAAGATATTATTGAGACAAAACAAACCAACCTTCAGTGGCAGTCATGCAAACATGACACACTACTCTGACATCTAATTGTAAGAACTGAAAATTTCTTGTTTCATAGAATACCATCATCTGTTTTGTTTCTCATTTTCTTTTGAATGTCTTCTTGCCCCAATCTTTTTGGGCAAAAATCCGAGAGCAATTAGGAATTGATTATCTATAAATGAAAATTTGTTCCCTTACCCTCCTGGATTGCTAAGTCTGTGCCGTTTGGTGCGGGAGTCTGGATGAGTCTCTGGTAGGCCTGCGCTGACTCGTCGAACAGCTGGATCAGCAGTGTACACGTTTTCTCATACTCACACCTGCCTATTGTGGATAGCTGGGAGGGCAACAAGATATACATTGTACATCTCAGTATCTCAGTCACATACAATTTGTATCCAAACAAATCTTCTTTGCACACACACACAAACACACACACACATATATACACACTCTTTTCCCCCACTAGATTTGTACAGTGCCACTTGGGAGAAAGGTGGTCCAAACTGAGAACAAGATCTACAGTTGTCTTTATAGTTATCTACAGTTGTCATTCTGAAAGCTCTTACTGATAGATTTTGGAGAGTTTGGGCATACTGCATGTATAGTAGGAGAGAAAATTTCAACTAGGGAGGATGGTAACTGGGCTACAGAATATATTTTTTCCCTGAGCAAACCAAAATATTGTATGATCATACACCGAGATGGGGAAAGTGTGCTACTAAAAACATTTGTCTTAGCATTCAATTCAGAAATGGACTACACAGTGTAGTTTTCAATCAATTAGTTTCACCAGTCATCATCATATCTCTCTCCATACTTGTATTTAGTTCAAATGAAAGAGACAATAAAAACTGTGCACTAGTGAGCCTAATAGTATCTGTTACCTGATCTAGTTGTTGCTGTATGGACCCTGTGTCTTCTAAGGGGTCTTCAAACCCATCCCTGGAAACATTCAGATTCAAGAAATTGCTTTGGTAAGAACATTCTCAATCAATTACATTTTAGGAGATTTTTTCTTCCTCGTGAGGTAAAAACAATAGAGATGAAATACAAACAAATTATTGATCCTGGACTAGGACAAAAAAGCATATTGTTGAATATTGTTGAATTGTTTATAGCAAATGAATTTGGTGACACAGTGAAAATAATGGGTTTTGCAATGTCTTTAGTTGATGAAGCAACTGCATGGAGAAAAAGAAAGGACATTTGTTTGTGCCCTCACTTTCCAACAGTTACGAAAATTAGAAAAAATTACACTATTGAGATCAGGATTGTCTCAAGGAACTGGGACTAACAGAAATTTTACCCCATCTGTCTAAAAAGTATGAACTTAAAAAAATTAATGAAAAGGTGTTTTCCTAAGCTTAAATGATAGATTTAACGATGAAAATCAACAACATGGGCTCCCAAACAACAGGTAGTTTTGAACAAAAACTTAAAGACAGAGACAGTCCTGAATGATATATATCAATGATGACACCATTCCTTACCTCATGACTAAGTGAACAGACTCCAGTCTGGATGTGATGTAAGCCTTGGTGACCTCGGGTGTGTAGGTCTCCAGTAGATGTGGCTCCGTGGCCTTCACGTACGGTACAGACGCCACCATGCGCTGCCACAGGCTCAACAGGTAGTGCACACTGTTGGGGGCAAACTGCCACATCTGGAGAAAAACAAATGTCACATGGTTGGACAAGTCCAGACAAGTAAAAGTAACCATCACCAAATGGAAATTATCAGGCAACAGTGGTCTTGGTAGACCAAGGAAATTTCTGGATAGAATGTGTTAGGAGAAAAATCAAAATGTGTGGTCTAACTAGGGTGACCAGTTTCTTGGAAGCGAGGTGTGAAGAGTAGACAACTACTACCCCTGCATTAGGGACCCCAGCAGCAGTATAAAGAAACACTACTGTATTATAATAGTACTGGATGCATGTACATAATAGTACTGGATGCATGCATGGTCCAGATAAGAACTGTTTACAAGCCTTCACCTGCAATACAAATCTGAATACCTGAAGAAACCAAATTTGTGTGTCCTATATAATCCAAACCTTCAGAATCTACCTAGTATCACAGCAGTAAACACAGCTAAACACTGCTGGGCAAGACATGTAGCTAGGCTACAGGACAACAGGTGGACGCTACAGGTCACGGAGTGGGCTCTGAGAGAATAGAAAAGGCGAAGAGGCCGTGCACCAGATGGAGAGACAGTTTGCAGAAGCATCTAGGCCCTACCTGGCCACAGACTGCGAGATGCAGAAGAGACAGGAGCGGGTCAAAGGTTCCTCCGAGAGAGCGACAACACCCTGCCATGAGAGATACATATGACCTTTGACCATTCACCTGTAAACTCTCCACTGTGAACTTTGCTATGAGAGCAATGATTTCTGGGTAGTTGTCCACCTTGACCAGCTCCCCCAGTTGGTAGTTAGACTTCAGCCTGGCCAGGAGTCTGCAGAACTCGTGGTAATTGCTTGGCTCCGACAAACCCTGTGAGAAACAACATTATCATAATTGTACGGTTTATTGCTATATAACATCCTGCATTGTTTTCTAGATATTGTGCGAGTATGCTCCACTTTGATTGCTGCCACAAAGAAAAATCTGGTATTAGTCCCCATTTAAATGTTTGGCCCTTGCGTCACTAAATCAATGTTTTATTTACGATTATGGTCAAGACAAAACAAAGGTAAGGATTCTGGTGTTTTTTTTTCCCTTTTTAGTGCAGTGTGAAACAGGATATAGCCAGACATGCATCCAGGCATCCTTTGGACGCACTATTCTAAAATTAAAAAGAAATTGGACCCCCTACTTTTAGGCAAGAAGCCTAAAGATGCCCATCACCCTGGGGAGCACATTCTCTGACAAACACAAAATTCTGATTGACCAGGGATGATATTACGTCACGTCTGACAGTAATTTTGCAGTATTCAACAAAATTTACGCCTCAAAATGCAGGAAGTTTCCATACAAAAAAGGCTAGGATCTTTAGTTTTTTACTTGTGTCCATCTGGTGACCCGAAACAAAACATTTTTCCTTTGCCTTACCACAGATACAGAAGACAGAGCATGCAAGTTCTCAGTTACCGATAGATTTAAACATTGGACTAAGTACTGTACCTGAGGGTTGGTGAGGACCCTCTTAACCCCCTGCACCAAGTGAGACAGGAACTTTGCCCTTTCTGCATTGTTGAAAAGGGATCTCCTGACAGAGGCTATCTGCACCAGACACGAGATGGACTGAAAAGGAAAATTTAATGTTAAAATGTCCTACAAGTTAGAAAACTACCAAATCTCCAGGTTCATATACTAAATGCAGTCATACACTATAGATGAAAACTCTTGATAAAGAGCGGTGATGGCAATTTGCATGCATAGGCGTAAGCAAAAATGCAAAAATATTCATCATCATAAAAACCGTCATTACCACTGTCCCAGTACCCTCAGAAGAGGTAATTATCTTATGTTTATTTTATGACTTGATACAAAATTTTTCTGGCAAAAAACATTAAATTTTGGTATAAAAAGTGGCATATGTAGCATATGTTTTGCAAAAAGTAAAATTGTCTATTTTGCTCTTGACATTTTTTTGGTATCATCAATACCAAACATTTATTAGAGACTTGTGAAAACAATAAGACTTGATCTATGAAGCTATTGTTATAGAAGACCTTCATAAATAACATCACTCACACTCACTCACTCCTCGGTTTAACATGCAAGTTAAAAGAAATTACATTGAAAAATAGAAAGTTACAAACTTACAGTACTTACCAGTGGAGACAGCGACGGTGGTAACGTCTCATACAGGTCAAAGAATAAGGTCACAGTTGAA
The DNA here is from genome assembly GCA_019207045.1 of Branchiostoma floridae x Branchiostoma belcheri. Taxonomy (NCBI): domain Eukaryota; kingdom Metazoa; phylum Chordata; class Leptocardii; order Amphioxiformes; family Branchiostomatidae; genus Branchiostoma; species Branchiostoma floridae x Branchiostoma belcheri. Next base: position 24,369,918 of record CM033026.1, on the reverse strand, counting down.
AGGTCCAGAAATACTGTAAAAAGGGAAAGGAAAAGTCACATCAGAATCAAAACTGCTAACAGTATAATCTAATACTTTCTTGTTTACAAAAAAGGTACAATATTTTCCAAAAAAAAATTATTTTGTTATTTTCAATGGTCTGGGTTCAACTATTGACCATTGTTCAGTGTGTAACATTATGGTAATATACATACATTGTATAAGCTGATAATTTGCAGACAAACCAACAATATTCCATTATAGAACCATATGCAGCCATCTTTACTACAAGTAGAAATATTCTATCACATTATATGGTATCTCATCCATGGTAATATCAAGATGTCCAGAAAATGATATAAACACATAATAATAACACATATATAATGACATGTATATTTCTACATGTACAACCCTGTACCTCCAGCAACTATATGCAAATGAAATCATTTAACAAAAAATCTTCAAAATTGCCCAGCAATGTGACGCAGAAGTTAAACTTAAAGAGAGGGAGAGGCACCATAGAGAGAAGAGAATTATAGAAGCACCATCAACTTCCTCATTCCTTGACAAAGACTGGAGCTGCACTGTAAGTTTAATGTAGCCATGACAGTGACTGGGAGGAATGCCTTTTAATGATGGACAGGAAGAAGTGACAAGACTAGGAATATAAGCCATCAAAAGCAGCCCTATGATTTACGACTCACAATTTGCTCTTTCAATCCCTCGTTAATACCCTTGTAATGCCTAGTGGCACACAGGACAGCAAGTTTCCTTGTTGTTTCAGTATATAGCATGGGAATATTTTTACACAGAGGGGTTGATTGCCCTTTTCCTCAAAAGCAACCCCCAATCGAATGAAAGATGGGTACAAAACCAATTGAGATGCCCTGCCCAGGATTGAACCAGGGTCTTCCAGTTACAAAATAGATTTAATTGGAAGCAGGAAACCAGGTGCTCAACGATGAGGCTGCCTTGTTGAGCTACAAGGACATCCAACAACAACCATACTTGAATTTTTCACAGCAATCTATCGTATACTACTAGATTTTTTATGTTCACAGAATGATTTTTTGTTTGCGGTAAGGAAATGGAGGCATCTGCGGTGTTCTAAAGTTCACTGTAGGCTGGCACATTGACTGTATTACTTAACAAATATTCAAGGTGTGAACTGTGATGATTTTACGGTAGAGAGGTCACAATTTGAAAATGATTGGGAATATTTCAAGACTTACAGTATTCAACCACGTCTCAGTCACATCTATCAAACCGAGTCAAAACGACATTTAAGAGTGTTTTTATACAAGAAAAATGAAATGATATTGTAACAAAAAATGGTACTCACACTACATGGAAAGACTTCAGTAGAAAAGAGTAGCAAGCTACTAGAGGCCCAAAGGTACCAACACTCAACAGGTCACAGCTTTCTAACAACAAATCACTACTTGCCAGGGCGCCAGTATTTGGGACACATGACCTGCGGACTATACTGACTGCCGTCACATACGGTGGAGATATACATGTAGTCGGTGCTGGGCCCCTGACCTGTTCTCCAATTGGTCGGAATCTGGACGGTGCAGAGGTCGTCCGAGGACTCGTCCGTGGACGTTCCGATAAAGTCGAAGGTCAGACAGCTGTGCGCCAGCCGCAGCAGCTGGGTCATCAAGGAATGCTGGGAGAAAATGTGGAACATGATTAGGTACAAGGTAAACTTTGTCATGTTGATACCTTATTTGTGCAACAACACACAAGTATTGCTTTTTTGGCAACACCTCGGAGGCGAAGCCATATATGAAGGGTGATTAATGTGTATTTTTATTTGTTTACAGTAATGCTACAAACCCTACATTTAGCACAATTACTGCTTGCTTCTATTGCATTCCAACAAAGACCTTAGTCCGCCTTTTTTAAAGCACCACAAATTACGAGCATAAAACCTTTCTTCAGACTGCCAAATGGGAAAAAATCTGCCTTCTTCCAATCTAACATACAAAATGTATTTACACAAGAACAATAAGTAGACAAGTGAATCATACATGAAATTAAAAACATCAGGATAAGAAAATTTTAACAGAGGTGTTTACTTGTTAAATAGTAAGCAAAGATGCACAGATTTAAAACTCAAGTGTTTCTTCAATTAAGGTTATAATGTTGTTAAGTTATCAAAAAACAATGCAAGCTTGGAGTGAAATGTGTGCATTATCATGGTCATTTACTCCATTTTCACAACTTACATTTGAAAAAAAATCTCTGAAGGTACCCTACAAACTGACACTATAAATTTATCCATCATGAACATGTATCTCTGTTAGAAGACTGGTTCTTACCTCTTTCCTTTATGGCCTCAATGAAAAGCGGCCAGTAGGCCAATCTGAGCTTCATGAATAAAGGCTTAAAGTAATCAAACTAACAAACAAACAAACAAAAGATCTGCACGACTTACTACCTGGTTCTCATCCTGGAAATTAAGGTTCTTCCCAGAAGCCTGAAAGACAACACATGAACCATCTTCAGTTTGACAAGAAATCTTTTTAGTGCAAACAAATTAAGATTATCACCGAGCAATGAACAAACTACCATGCATTCCTACAGCATTATTTTTACAACTACAGACTGCAGGAAGAATAGTGAAATGATATGAAACAAAACAAAAACGCAAGAAGGCAAACATAAATCCTGATAAAAATGATATTAACTGGACTTTCTTAAGTTCAGTTTAGTCATTATCTAATTAAAAGTGTTACCTTACACCTGTACCTAGTCTAATCACACTGTATCAATTATCATTGAAATATCATCCTTCACAATGATGCCACAGTTTGTAATGATTACAAATTTCCAAAATCTCTTCATAGTGCAATTCCTTTTTCATCTTACTCAGTCTGGGTATTTCACATAGGCATAAACCCAACTCCATTCTAGAAACATTAAAAATCACCATTCTGTAATCTACCGGCTTACACTGTAAAGTATACGCACCTGTCTCAACAGTGTACAGGACAGAGTGAATATATCGTATAGCATGGTGTCACGAAAAGATGACGCAACCTGGGGAGGGGGGCAGCACACAAGAAACAAGGTTAACCTATGCATCCAAACATGTTCTTGTCTAAATAAGGGTTGCAAGAAATGGTCATAAAAAAAATTACAGGACTTGGGACAACATAATTGTCATTGTGTCTTTCAGTTTGGTATGACGACATGAATGCTGATGACATAATGATCCTAGATTTTTGACCAAGGGAAACAATTGGAGGAACAAACCAGAGCTGGAATAGGATACTGGGATGACTATAGTTTATAAAAGTAAGCTACTATCCTAGATTGATAGATGAGAACTACAGTCATACATATGTAATTTGAAAGTTCATCTGTGTTGTCAGAAGGAGAGGCACCATATCATGATCATATGACAAGTCTTGTTCTGTGTCCAGGATTCTCAGTTTGCCCAGTGCGATTGAGTGCCCAGGTGAGTCATGTAACGACTGACATCACAGAAGCAGTCGATTGTCCATTCCTTGACAAAGACTGGAGAAGATCAGACGAAAATTTGGGTAGGTCCGATATATTGTGTTGGAAGTTACAGTTCAACCCTATCCAGAATGAGCACTACTCTTACCTTTCTGTGTTTGGTGAGTGGCCTACTTGTGTCTGGCTGGTTCATCTCATTGGTCAGCTCAGCCAGGATTTGAACCCCAATGATACAGTGCTCAACAGAGCCCTTAAACAGAGAGAGAGCAATTCTCTTAAAGATGTTCCATGTAAGATTCAGAAAATTTTGTTTGTTTACATATTGAGTAAGTCAAGGTTGGTCCATACCATAAAAAATTTCTGAGGTTTTGTTTGTGACTCAGTCTGTTTGTAAAGGCAAGTAATATAAAATAATGATACAGATGTGATGAAAATGTGCCTGCAAATATCGATAACTTTGAAATATCATTACCCAACCTATTTTCAATATTGCAAAAATCATTACATTCAGCACCTTTAAATACGTACAATGGTACAATGGTATCAACTTTCCTGATAGCTTACCTGTAACAATTTTGTCACTTCGTCGATCACATTCCTAAAGATGAATTCTTCCTTTTCCGAGTCAAACCAGCCCAACTTTGTGATGCGGGCATATAACTGAAAGAAAAAAAAACATATTTTAACAATCATACATGTATATCATACAGTACAATCAATGTGATTACATTTTGGTGATCCCTAAGATACTAGTAATTTTCCACATTGAATTAACGAAACAAGCATTATATAAGAATCGGGTCAAAGTGACCACCTGTCCAAATAGACCAGATTTTATCAATTCCCATGAAAGGTCTTGTTGGACAATTCTGAATGTACCTAAAAAGATGAGAACTCTTCAAGCAAAGATATGCTTATAACTTTAACATCATATGTTTATCATTATCAATATTACAATAGATATTAATCTTCTTTTTTTTTTCTAAAAAATATTTTGCCAAATGCTAACCATGTGGCCACAGACTTTAAAAGCTATCTGTCTGGCCAAGATTTCTACTTTTTTTAAACCGGAGATCTCCAACTGCTTGATTGCTCAAACTCTATTTTCCTTATAATAAAACTATAATTATAAATCATCACAGTAAACATACTCACCAAAATCAGAGCCTGCGTAACAAAGTTGGCCAACTTTGGTCTTGTAGCTAAGTAGTTCAGGACATAATTTCCTAATAGAAAAAAAGGTAAATGTTGGAAAGGACTACATAGTGCAGAAGAAAAACAGGTATTCCTGGTCAGTGTCTTATGACCACCTCATAAAACAAATTTTGCTTCACTTAGGCCCAATCTAGACACATTTTTCCCAATGTAGCCCCATCCGCCGATATCGGCAGGGCCGATATCGGGGCGCATCTAAACACATTTTGCAAATGGTAGCGCGGGACATCCGCTCGTAGCGCGGGACACCCGTGGCGCGGAACACCCGCGGCGCGGAACATTCGTGACCCCTTTTGACCTCTGGTGACACATCCCGCGGATTTCAAAATGGCGGGAATGTTGCTAGCTTTTCCACTCGTTATACTCGTTATATAATGTTCTTTCTGTATCTCATGCGCGTGATCTTAAACATGAGACGCCATGCAAGGGTAGGGCGCAGGAGGCGATTGAGATACAGGGAGAGACGACAGCGGCCGGCTAGAGTGAACGCAGAGTTCTTTCTCGCTGCCCTGATTGTGGCGGAGGGTGGAGAGCCTGTGCACCGGGGTGTACCAAGGAATCCCACGTCCTATGGGATCTCCGACGACGACCATACACTTATAAGAAAGGCAGTTTCTGCATGGCTCCATGTGCAGCTTTCCCTCCGCAATCTTGCTCTCCCGCGCTAAAATGCCACTGGTCCCGCGTTATATGCTAATGAGCCCGCGTTAACAGTAGTTATATGCTAATGACCTTCGCGAATTCGGGGAGCATCTACACACGCGCAGAACATGTCGGGACCCCTGCTAAGGTATCGGTAAGGTATCGTACGAATGGTCCGGACCATTCAGGAGAAATTTTCCCGATATAGTAATGGCGATATAGTAGTTGCATCTAGACGCTGAAAAAAAGCTGTCGGCGAGAGGTTGTAGGCTCGCCGATATCGGGAAAAACTGTGTGTAGATCGCACCTCACTCTGGTTTATTTGGTGGTTAGATATGTAGGTCATACACAATACTTTGACACTATTAACACCTCAGGGCAGACCATTAACTTGTAGATCTCTTCAAATCCATCACAATTTTGTTTTAACATTACGGTCACTAGAAACTACAAGGACAACAACAAGAATAACATCATGATACTAAAACAGAAAGACTTGGTACAAGCGTATACATACTGATGTCAATCCTCTGCTCCAGTGGTAAACCTGCAGAGTTCCTGGATACCAGTTTGGTAAGGGAGGAGGCAGCCAAAAGCTGGGCATATCCAGACTACAGGAGTAATATAAAAGACAGTCATACCATAACACAAATAGTCTTGTCATTGGACAAGCAGCATGCACATCACAGTTACTCCAGATTCTTTGCTGTGTTACATAAAAAATACTTCTACCATTCTATGTGGACTTCTTGGAGTTCAAGTTCTTGGAGTTCTGTAGTCTGAGGTAATGTCAGATGCAAAAGTCATAACAAACTTTGATACACAAAGCAGAATACCTCCAATCAAGGTTGGCTACCCTGCTTTGTATAAGATACACATGTTCATACATTCTAAGTTAGGTGTAGGTCTGTAGAAAGTTATTGAAAGTCCTGCTCAGCGCAGTCTCCAGATTTAATTTGTTCTAGTCCCAAAAACTGTTAGGAGCCCATGTTTCTAAATCGTTCACATTTTTATCAATGTCATGTCATGAATTTTGAAATTTTGTGGTGAAAGTTTTGTCCCAATCAAATTTCTATCCTGAGACAGAGGGAATGACATTCTTACCAGCAAACTGAATGAAAATTATTGATAAAGAGAAAAGTTTGGTCATAGACTCATACGTACAGTGCCTCTCTCCAGCAGTAGTTGACACTTGTTCAGACAGTTTGGAGCGTTGGTGAAGTTCAACAGGGCTTTCTCAGCCTCCTGTCGCTCTGAGGCATTGGTGGTCTCATATAGCTGTTTACACAGCACCTCCAAACTGGCCAGATCCTAACAAAACAAAGAAAAGGAAAATACAGTTGAAAACAAAATATTACTTTGTACCACCGAATCCATGCAGGCTCTAAAATGGCCGGCTATCAGCGAGGCCAGCAATCAGCGACCCAGTACAAAAAGAAATGGCCAGCAAAAGTGCCAAAAAAGGCCATAGAGAGCCTGCTATGGAGGCTACAAAATATTCAAAAAACAAAAGATCCCTGTCAGCGTAAATTTTGGGTTTTGATGCTTCATGTAATTGCCGTTCTGCGTAAATCAAATAAGGTGCATCTCGCCGAAAGACAAGACAAAATAAGGCACAAATTTTATCATAGTCTCAAATGTCAAAGCTAATTATAATATTCTTACAGTTAAGTTACATCACACAATACAGTGCTAGCACCTGGATACCTCTTACTTAGGATTTTCTAACCCAAATTTTATCCATACTAGTACTTCATATACCCATTTTATAGACCCCAGGGGCCGTGGATAAATACCATGTTTTGGGGTTTGAGAAGCGAAGATAAACCTCGAGCATGTTGTAGCCATGCCATTTGCGTAGGTGGATTAACAAGCCCAGATGAAGCTTATGAATACAAACTGGTATGTTAACATTATGCCTTGAGGCAATAGAAACAAATCTAGTCATAGTGGTTCACAACTACCATGTCTAGACTTTAGCTCTACTGGCAGGGCTTGAAATACTGGGTGAATGTGCACCCAGGTGCACCCAAAATTGGAGCTGTGCACCCAATTATTTTCTGTGGATGCACAGGGTGCACCCAAATACTTTCTTATTTTGATTGATGTATGTAAAAATATCAAAGTATACTAGTATACATCATATTCTTGACATCCGAGTGTTAGAAAGATAATAAAAATGTCTGTTATGGTACTTGTTTAAGAATTTGATGGCTTGTAACTAAGCTTTATTATTAGGTTATTACTTAAATTTAAGTGGTGCACCCAGTTTTTTAACCTGGGTCACCGTGAGTGCACCAGTGCACCTAATCCTAAAAATGAATTTCGAGCCCTGACTGGTATAGAGCTCAAAATTGCTTCTTTCTGTTACAAATACAAACCTGCAAGTAGTCAGACATTTCAAATTTGGATGTGGCGAAGGTTTTTGCAAATACATTGTACAATCAGAAGCCATTCTTTTTCCCTAGACTTACTACACAAGCTGTAGGATCTAGTGCTATAGCCTAAATCAGTAAATGTTTACCTCCATGAAGAAGTTACACCTCCTACTGCTATTGTTTTTGTCTGGGTTTGTGTGTTTGCACCTACAACTCAAGCTCCCTTTGAATTGTATTTGTTTGTATTTTGTCATGTAGGAAGTAAGTGAGGTCCTGATGATACAACCATGCCGATTTGATCTAAACCTAAACTTAACTAAATCTAAACTTTATCCTACTATCATACTATCATAGTACATGTATCAGTAATATATCAGGGCTCAAAATACCACCTGCATATGCAGGTTAGTGCAGGTGAAATTGGAGCTGTGCAGGTATTTCTGGTGTCTACCTGCACCTAACCTGCACTGGTCCATGTACTGGGTTTTATACATAAATTACCTACGATGTAGGTATATATTGTTATTAGCTGCATTGACTGTCACCACCTATAAAGTATTTTAAAAAATAGCAATGGTTCCTGAACAATTTTAGTATGATCCATACTTCCTAAATTATGGTGGAGGTAAAATTTGTCAGGTGCAGGTAATTTTCGATGTTACCAGCACCGGTGCAGGTATGCAGAAAAAAGTATTTCGAGCCCTGTAGGGACAATGTACCATTAATATTGGTGCAAAGAATACATACATACATACATATAAAACATAAGGACTGTAAAAAGAATATGCTTAACATAATATTGTGCGGGGTGTAAAAAGGATGGAAATTTACAAATTTCTTGACATTTTATTGTATTCAGTTGTTTATCGCAACAACTGCTTGTTTCTATCTACTAGTACAGTGGTGAAATTCTTATCAGTGAAATATGCATGTAGGCATAAGCACACCAAAATTAAAAGTGAAAGTTCTATGGCAGTGCAACAGAAAGTCACCAGGGGGGGTGCAAAATTTCATCACCGGGGTATTTCTTTGTGTGGCCTAAAGACCTTAGCCAGACTAGTACCAAATTTTAGTATAAAAAACAATTCATACAAGCTTCTTGCTTTGGGGTAAGATGTTTAACAAACCCACACAAGCACACTACGAATACTGCCGAAAAAAAATTGTGACAGTGGTGTTTGAATGAAACAAGGAGAACGACTAACCAAAAATTAGTGGCCGTTTCAGTTCCCTGTCTAGTGTTAGAAGCAAAAGCCAAAACAACAACCTACAAATTATCAACACACAGGTACAATTTTACAGCAACAGATACATAATGTAGCTCTGAGATTTCTCGACATTATATAAACCAACACCATTTAGTTGCATTTCATAGCTTATTGTAGAGTTAGCGAGGTTTTTAGATGATAATTTTTGGCTCTGGCTCCAAACCTAAGCGTCATGCATGCAGCTCGGAACGCTGACGATTCCTACGCCGTTTCTGCCAACAATCCGCGACGACAATCTTAAATTTTTGGCCCCAGACGTGCTTGATGTTACAGCCTACCTAACCGATGGGTTATTGTTGGACACAATTGAGGTATTTTGTTGTAAAAACTCTCGACAAAAACAGTAAACAAGCTACCAACCTGTTCGTCCGCCATATTGTCTTCACTGACAGGACCGCGCATGCGCCAGAATACGCTCTCATGAAAGAAAAAGTTTAATGAATTTTAGCATTTTCACCCTTTATGTTGTATATCTGCTTATCAAAAATAACCCTTGCCTACTGATTTTTATTATAAGACGTGTTGTGTCTGGATGGAAAATTTTAAAGATCGTCTTTGACTGTGAAATACACGAACCGGGTTGTGATTGGTCAATGTCAGAAACGCGGGCTTTTTGACAATGACTCATGTTCGTAACCTGCAAGCAGATGCGAAGTACAAACCGATCTTGATGTGGAAAGGCGTAAATTTTTTTAATGCCTGGTTTGTCTCTGTATCTGTGAGTGCCTCAGTCAGCCCACTTCACTGCCATCTACATAATCGATTCATAATGCTGTACACGTTTGACTAACTTGCTCATGAAATCCCCATCATTTATAACGTTACCTAATGTTTGCCCTTATTATATAACGTTACTAGTAATTGTTTTCTTTTAACGTTCCATATGTCATCAATTACGATTATCACACGCATTTAAGTCATTTTATGGAAAGCATTGGAAGATCATTGTAATAATGAAATTTAGTATCATCTATGCAAATTGTGTCTAATTTGCATAATTTGTATCAAATTGAGTGAAGCATACAGCATCACAAGACTTCAAGATACATGTAGCCTTGGTACCATCCGATTTCTACTGGGGCTCCCTATACTCGCTACCCCTGAAAATTTTCTTAGGGTAGCGAGTGAAAATAACATCTTTCAGAGACGATACCTAGGCTAAAGACATCTGCCATAGATCGAAAATGAGACAAAAGAATTTTTAAAAAAGGACGGTCTGATGCAGTACCAGGAATAGCCACCAGGAGGTCGAAACCAGACCTTTTTCTTTCTTAAATACCTACCCACATAAACCAATTTTCGTCGCAATCCATTTCCAGAAGTTATGCTGACCGCAAATATCCGGAAACACAGACACACAGACAAGCACACAATCATACAATCATACACACGCCAAAATTGATACCTCCGTTACATATAATGAACGAGCACTAACACATCAAGTTCACTCATCGCACATGATTTATTATGTAGTTGTTGGAAATTTCCTAAGCTTATAGAATATTTGTTTTATTTTGATATTTCATTCATTCTTTTTACATTTTCATATTGCAGTTGAACGACGGGAACCATGTTTACCCTCACGAATGGTATTCACATTGTTTTGCTCCGTCTCCACTTTCGTTTCAAATGTATATAATGTACACTGTGTTCTCAGCGTTATCTTCGTTCTGTTACATTTCTTAAGTTTTTTTCTCTACTGATATTTGTTTAGCCATCATGCATCGATTTGTTATACAATTTCCTTATCATCTAATGTATGTTCACATCCAAGTGATTATTTTGCTATTCTAGCGGACACTATTTATTATCGCTATCATTCTCTTATCCTTTACCATTTTAAATTTTTATTATTTATTATGTATAGTATATTGTAATTTGTTACATTCATATTGTTATTTTTCAACATTGATGAGGGAGAACAAGAAAAATCAACATGGCCTTTTTCTCCCGACGGTACGACAAAATGTCAAATGTCGAATAAATCCGCACGTGTACAAGTTGAGGCCAAGTCAGTCTTCACCCCTGTCTAGGACGGCCTCTGTTCCGCAAACAGTGACTTCATGTCCAGCCGGACGAATGGCCTGTATAAGTACACATAGAAGGAACAGTTTATATGTTGTACAAAACTACCCTAACTTGAAGCTTCATAATCATAAGACAGAGACATAACGTTACAATTATATTTGACAATATATTAGGGTTAGGATGAGGGTTACTCGGTTAGGGGTGGGGTTGGGGTTGGGTTAGGGTTAGGGTTTGCGTTAAGGGGTATATATAGGTTAACGGTTGGGGTTGGGTTGGGGTTAGGGATTAGGGTTGGGTTAAAGTTTAGGGTTAGGTTTAGGGTTAGGGTTAGGGTCGGGGCTGGGTTAGGGTTGGGGTTAGGGTTGGGGTTAGGGTTGGGGTTAGGGTTGGGGTTAGAATTGGGGTTAGGGTTAGTACCTTGTCGTTTATTTATGTCACAACTTGCTTGATAATTCCACGCCTTACAATCGAGTATTTTTTGCAGCTGAAGACTTTTTTTCTCTGGTCCTCAGACGTATAAGGCATCAAAATCGTACGAAGACCTACGATGAATGAGTACCGTGCCGTTATTACCTGTCGTAAGCATTGTCCGGTCCAGTCTCCCCGGTCCCACGTGCGTTAGCCACGAACATCAGATCGTTGGTCAGGTCGTACACGGCAATGTGCAGGCTACCTACAGGCAAGAGACGTGTCTTTACCACATTGTTATACATTTCCGAATTTCACTATCATACATCCAACTGAAAAAACAATCCATTTAATTGTTAATTGTTCCTAAGGCCTAATTTTATCAGGACGTTGTGCGATGAATGCGACACGTGTACCAAAAATAGTTTTCGGCTTGTACACGTTTTCTTTTTGGGGGTTTGGTTTGGCCACTTTGGCGAGTGAACATACTGCGCTTGTTTCTGGCTGCTTTCTGTTTGGTTCCGGTTGTTTTCGGTTGTTTTCAGTATTTCGAAAAATTGGTTTGGTTTTTTTTCTGTTGTTTTCAATTGTTTTGGTCGTTTTCGGTTTATTTTCGATTCATATCTTTGAGGACACGATCTAGGACTCAAGATTTCGAGGACTCATTGTTTTCGATGATTGACAAATTGTTTTCGGTCAATTCTTTGGTGTTTGGGACCCTTGATAAGTACTTACCTGTTTGTACATACGGCATGACGGCCCTGATGGCAGCCTCTGCCGTCAGGTTACCATATAAGGTGTGGAGCTGCTTAGCCAGGACCTCGCTGTACCCGGGACACAGCCAGTCCATACCTTCAGTGGGACGGAATGAGTAAATATAAAGCGTTACCAACTCAGTATAGACTGCTTCTCTTTTTACCTCCGGAAAGAGGGTTACTACCGACGTGGGTATTGTCTCTGGTTGTTGCGTGTGTGTGTGTTCACATTTATAACTCAATATCGATATCCATTTTGACGTATTGCGTTTTGAGTTTTGGTATGTGGGTAGTTGTAAATTGAGGCTTTAAAGAAACATGGCGATTTTCTGGCCCCTAGTAGGCTTTTCAGGTACTGCAGCATTACCGACACGCCTTTCCTGGTAGTGGTTTGGAATAATCCTTAGACAACTAGGTCTACCCACAATGCAGCTAGGGGTCGCTGCTGCAGTCTAAAGAAAGTGGACCCAAACATGACTTAGTTTATCCCCCCCCCCCTTAATCACAGTTCATTATCGGGGTAGGTTTTCTTATTTTTACACCGCAGGGGCGACACCCCTTTAACCGCATTGATAACATGTAATGATACCTCATCATTGTACACCATTCTCTACCAAACATGCGCATTGACGTGAATTGCTTACCGAAATAAACAACGTCATTGATCAGTGGGTGCCAGTTTGCGGTAGGCTTGAGGTTCTGGTCGTCGAAGAAGTTGGAAACAGACGCCGAATATTGGACTCCACGGAACGCGTTCAGCTGAAAGAACATTTTCCAAAATATGATAAAGTTATGATATCGTTTATTCTACTTATCATATAGGGAGTGTGGCCGAGTGGTTATATGCTCCATTGGAAATCTGCCCTATTCAGCTCAAAGACAGTCCGTTGTAAGAAAAGCCATGTCTACTTTGACCTCCTTGGTTGATAACAATGCGACAACATTAATTAGAAAGAATGTGTATATGTAGCTAAGATTGTTGGCAAAAAATAAGTTTGAAAAACGTCAGTGAAAACGAACCTTGCCGTCTCCAACACCGAAGATGAGATCACATGTCCGTGCGGAGTTGGCGATGCGGTTGATGCTGTCATCCAGGGTGTCATCAAACTGTAGGATGTCTCTCAACAAGTACTGGAGGAGATGGTGGAGAAAAGTGGTAGCAATATGCTTACTTTCTTTGCTTATGTGTGTATATACCTCAGCTACTGATCACGCTGACTAGTTAGTCTCACATTCTAAGCTTCTATGTGATGTGTGATGGCCACAAAATACCATACAGCTTTCTGGCCTTCCCCGTATTCAGATATTTCTATACGATTTAATGTCCCAATATCTGCAAACAAAAACATGAAACAAATCAAGAAGTCAACGTTAACAATTATTGATTTCTCTGAAGTCCTAAAGAGACACACGTATGTTTTGTTGCAATAACTTACATGCTTCATCAGATACTGTTACTGTTTGATACATGCAGAAGATATTGTGCTTTGGCAAAACCCTATGACCACCTCAGACGAAGTATATATATATATATAGTGAGCTCGTATTTACCGTGAATGGAACCCCAAATCTTGACTCGGCTCCAAAAGAGTCGTCAGGGAAGGAGACGCCGATCTCGGATATGGCCATTTTCTTTTCAGACATGCCTGAAAAGCGAACGAGACAGCAAGTAGTTTGAATTTCTTCTAGTAAACCGTCATATCAAAAGGTGAATAATAATTAGTTCAATCACTTTCTTCTATACATTCTGATCATAATGGATCACAAGTGCACTCTTTTTGTATGAACCTGTTGTATGAATGTGCAATAACGTTTTCGATCAGCATGGTACCTTTTTTTGTGCTTCGAAGTAGCTGACATGTGATCGTCATGATGAACCAGCATCATAAAACATCTCAAAGTGGGCAGTTCAACGGGGAACAAGAGCCCAAGCTTAGTGCATATTTAAGTACACAGAGCACATAGTCTCTTTAGCTGTATATGTTTGGATAGTAACAATGCTTACCAGTGATGGAGCCGATCCAGCCCGTCCAACCCACATTAGCGAAGGCGTGGCCGTTCCCTTCACCATCGGGATGGTACACCGTGACCTGCGGAAAGTCTTGCAGCGGGCCTGCATGTAAAACAAGTCTTGCATGATGCCATTGATAATGATGATGATGCGTCGATGAAGATTAGACATCCAGGTAATAAGAAATGCCAAAAAGCAGTATCCACTATCTACTATCTGAAATGCTGACTGATAGCTAAAATCATATCCAGTTGATTGAGTAACTGCTTTTGGGCAAATGTTGATGATGAAAATGATGATGATAAAAAGAGAAGAAGGATAGTTAGGTACTTGTGTAACCGACACTGGTAAGGTAACCATGACTGCAGGTGCCATTTTGGCAGGCCACTACACAAGTGTCACTTTGTGCGTTTCTTAAATACAGGAATAAGGACTGAATGTGACAACGTTGGTTGTGACACCATTTTTGTCTCTTCATTTGTTGTTACAACGCATTTGGTACCTATTTTGTACATTCAAGCATCTTGTTTACTTGTTTTATTTTGCTCTCTCGCATTAGATTTGGAGTCTGTAGATTCATGAAATTTTCCTACTGTGCCCTAAATAACCCACCTTCCGTTATCCAGTCCAAAGCTCGCATCTGTAGAAGCTCGGTGGCGGGTAACATGGTTCCGTGCGGGAACAGCGCCTCGCCCCAGGCACCGAACATAGAACAGGACCCCTTCCTGTGGGAACAGTAGAATGTCAGGGTTAGAATGGCTGGGTACGATTCTCGCTGCTACTTATAGCCGATGTAGGTGGCGCTGCAGCAGCGAGAATGCCGTCCCAAACGTGGCCCATGCCAGTTTGTATCCCCCCTCAGTTTTGACGTCCGTGTACGGAGGTTTTGTTTTCAGTTTGTATGTGCGTTTTTCTCGAGTGTCTGTACTAATTTGAATACAGTAGGAATTGACAAAAAACAGTGTTGCAACAGACTGGTGTGGCGTCGTGTAGCGTACAGGAAGGGTGTTCGGCCCATATCCCAGAGGTTCTGGGTTCGAATCCGTTGATATGCCACCGAACTTGTGTCCTTGTCCTTGGCTCCCCTTACTTCACTCAATGATCATGAGTACCTAGCGTCGACTTGGGCTGTCATTCGAATACTACGTTAAAAGGATGTTTAGGGATAGCCACACCTCGAGCACATTAAAGAACCCGCTACTCCTATCTTAAAGAGTGGGGTCTTTTCCGGGGTGAGTGAATGTTATATAAAATCAATATTGTCAAAAAAAGCATGTCATGATCTTCACAGAATAAAATGAGTAGACAGGAGAAGGCAACTTACGTTAGTTCTCCAATCATATGAATCCGCAGTACTTTCTGTGAAAGAATGAGAAAAAATCATTTTAGTTTTACAGTAAGCTCTTTTTTACAAAACTGACACACAGTAAGTGTGATCACTGACACACAATGGGTCTCTAACTCTCATGAATCCATACTTAGGAAATGTGAGAGTAGCATGTAAGCAAGAACATTATTCTTTGTAGATTTACCAAGTGGTCAATTCCGTTCAATACCAAGATAAGATTGTAAATGGTGCCTGGTCGTTTCACTGAATACATTTACCGTCAAAGGTTGTGACCAGATACATTATCATTTTGCTTCGTGGAATTAAAACGAAACTATTTTTTGTACCTTAAAATCGATCCCGGCAGCATCAGCCATACCCTTGATTTCTTCAAGAAAATACGCTCCTGAAAAACGGCCATGATTTTATTATCATTACGTTAGAAAAGTCGTTGATTGTGGTGTTGTTTCTTTATCGTCTATAGTCAATGTAACCGCCATTGGGTGTAACAAACCAGCCTTTGTATCTGTATCTGTATAGCCGGTATAACCACCCTTCGGCCTAACGGATGAGTTTTGTTTACACTATTGTGGACGTGGCCTCTAGACGACTGTCAGCCAATCAGAGAATCACCAGAACTGTTTCATTTGGGTAAACCTGTGATTCTCTGATTGGCTGACAGCTACTTAGAGGCCACACCCACAAAAAAAGGAAACCTCAGCCCAGCTTAGCAGAGCCTCCTCAGGGAATACATTGAAAAGACTATGGCACGAGCGAGGCTTTGTGTATGACAATACATGTATCGCGCGCGCCATATATGTGGTATCGTTTGATGATATCGTTGCGAACTCAAACCTACCTGAGTACTTTTCCGTGGCCAGGACTTCGAGGTCCAAAGCAACCTCCAGCCTAGAACAATAAATGTAATATTACAGATACATCGTCCCATTATTTTTTTAATGCCGAGGACATATCATCGGAATTTTTTGTGTGTCTTGAAATATCTTTTGGAGCACCAAAACCGTCTCCTCTCAATATAATTAGTTGTGCATACCCAACATTGGCGACGTCATCCAAAAACCACTTCTGAAAAAAGTCAGGTAGGGTACCGTTGATTGCATCCGTCTGAAATGTTCAGAATAGATATAACGTTAACACTTACAGGTTTAGGCCAGGTATATTCATTTTCTCTTTAAGATCACTTCTACTGCGAAAAAATTAAAATGAAGCGTCAAAAAAATACATATCATCAATGTTGTAACTGTATTCGAAGAGATAAAGAATTATCAGGCCTGGATAGTACCAAGAGCATACTTGACTGTAGCCTTACCACTTGACTCTCCATGTATTCCCACATTCTGTCTATCATGTTCTTGGCTCGCTCCTTCATCAACTCTCCTTGAGCCTGGCCCATCTCTGTCGGGGTTCCTGACACGGTAACAAATAGACACCGTAAGGTTATCGTAAACACACCGTGAGATACCCCGGCGATCCTCGACAGTCCACCGGGACAGATTTCTGGCTTTTGGGCCCGGCCGGGGCTACACACCCTACTGGCACCGGTGCATATGTGACCAAAGCACAAGCCATCTTTAAATCAGTTATACTCTGGCGTTACACTATACGACATATAATTCCAGGGAAGCTTTCGTATATTCACCACGAAAAATAAAATGTATACGTATACGAACAAATATACACAAATAATGTCCACTATTCCCTTTACGTCTTGTGTAGTTTGGTGTCTTCTTCTATCATACTTTTTGTTCCCGATATCTGTCCGGCCGGGCCCCGGTTTGGAAATGTGACGTAGGACTTTAACAGTTCAAGCATTGTGTGAAGTTTCATCTTGATACGACTACGCGAGAGAAAGTTATAAGGATTTAAGCGTTTGAACATTGGCTTCACGCGAGTCACAGGCCTTATACTCAATGTTTGTCATTTGGTCAACCTTCCAGGCCACGTAGATTTCATAATGAATAATAATAAACTTTTTTGCCAAACCTTTTTTTTATTTGCACGCTCACATCAGTTTTGGGATGTTCTGAGGGTGTCATCCATATATAAAACAAACCTATCTAGATATAGTATTCGAGTAGTCTCTTTGTATAATAATATTTACCTTTGCCAGAATGGCTAAGGTTATGTTTTGGGCTTGTGAGTCTGTGTGTCTGTCTGTCTGTCTGTCTGTCTGTCTGTGTGTTAACAGCATAACTCAAGAAGTCTTGGATGGATCCCGATGATATTTGGTAGGTGGGTAGGGGTCGGGAAAACGAAGGTCAAGTTCGATAATGGGTCCCCTAGCGACTTGCTAAGGTACTGCAGCAGAACCTCAATTTTTTATATCTCCTGTTCTGGACATGCTGTGATCATGATTTTTGAGTGGTAAATAGCCCTTAAGGCAGAGAGTAATTGCTGTGAGTTTGGGCCCCCTAGCGGCTTTTTTGGAACTGCAGGCGCCGGTTTCTTTTCAAACTTTGGACGAGAATAACTCTACAACGTGTTGATGGATCGTCATGATTTTTGGTATGTAGATAGAATGAGTGATGACTTACATAATGGTATACTAATTATGCAAATCAACAGCTAATTTGCATAATTAATGAGGAAAATTTATAAATCCACTGCATTCCATGATAGGACTTTCAAACGTGTCACATATGTAGCTGGGAAGGAGAGAAATGTTGATAGATATCAATTATGCAAATTATGGTCTCATTTGCATAATTAATGAGAAAATATGAACATGTTGACGGATCATCATGTTTTTGGGTATGTAGGTAGCGTAAGTGAAGACCTACAGAATGAGATACAAATTATGCAAATCAACAGCTAATTTGCATAATTAATGAGGATATTTTATAAATTCACTACATTCCATGATAGGACTTTAAAACTTGTCACATATGTAGCTGAGAAAGAGAGAAATGTCAATACATATTTATCATGCAAATGATGATCTCATTTGCATAATTAATGAGAAAATATGAACGTGTTGACGGATCGTCGATTTTTGGCATGTACATAGCCTAAGTGAAGACTTATATAATGTGATACTTATCATGCAAATTAACAGCTAATTTGCATAATTGATTAGGGAAAGTTCATAAATCCACTGCATTCCATTATAGTACTTTCATCAAAGTTGTCACATATGCAACTGAGAAAGAGGGAAGAGAGTAAGATGTGTATGTAAAGACTTTGAAAGAGAATAAGTCAAGAATGGATCAAAGGATCATCATGATTTTCGGGATGCTGATAGCTTAAGTAACGCTTGATACAATTTGATATCAATTAATTGTAACTTGGGATCTAATTTGCATAATCAATGCCGAAATTTTATAAACCAACTCTAAGCATATAATTATAAAGAAAATGAAATGAGTAACGCATTTGTCTACAGACATCATTCTACATAACAAACCTGGTTTATTTGGGAAAGGTATGTTTATTACATACAATTCATTGTTACATGCATATTCCTTATCTTGTCTCTACCATGTACTTGCAATTAGCCTACGGGCATGAACTTGCAAATAAACTTTCTTTATCATCAAATTAACGTGGCCTAATGGGACAGCGCGCAGCTTACCCCATAGATGTAGATTCCTTAATAAACAAACAAACAAACATACCCCATAGATGTACGACCTGGATGGTCTCGTCGCCCTCCCCCACCGTGTACAACTTCCCGTTCTTCACGCTCCGGACGAACTTCGGCGGGTCGGCCTGGATGGGTTTGTTGTTCCCCACTGTACGGGGTTCGGGCTGTTCAATAGAAAACAGAATGAAGTTTCTTATGGTCTAATTGACATTTCTGAGCTCATTTATAAATCTAGGTAAGGCCTAGGTCCCAATTCCCAACCCGGGTCCGGCTAGGAAGCTTTCGGAAACGGAAAATATGATATAAAAGACAACAATACACACAGAACGTAAAAAAATCATAATATGTGTATATTCCTTGGTAAACCCTTTTATTTTTTGTTTCCACATACATCCCGACCGAAATGGGACCGACATTTGGAAATGTTACATGTTTTCTGGACATATGAATTTTATCATGCCGGCAGAATACTGGTAGTGGGGGAAGAACATACTAGTTTGAGGATTTGCAAATTGCTTCTAACACAAGGCCACAAAGTCGGAGCACGTTACTTTAAAGAAAGGCGGAGCCCAACCCTCTCCTTTCACCACCTTTTACGAGTACCTCCCAACCGGAGTCAGGTACCCGGCCGCGGAGTGTTTTTACATCTGGGCGGAGAGAGGCAAGTCGTGTAAGTGCCTTTCCCAATATGACACGACGTCTAGCCAAAGCGCCAGGAATCGAACATGTGACCTCTCAGTCTCGTGTCCACCAGCTATTTTGACGCCGTTGTTGAATCGGACTTTGTTCTCGAGAACGCACAGGCACGTCACATGGGGAAGGAAGCAACCGAGCGGTCATGGTGCACTCACTTGTTTTTAATTATAACCAGTGAATGAGTTTAAAACGTCTTGTCAAATACCTTTTCACAATGTTTTTAGCATGGAATACGTCGGGAAAAAAACTGACCTAGAATCCATATCAACACAAACAAGTTTATCTTTATACGAAGCTAAAAACAACACTGCACGTATAGATATATAAACATTGCAAATGTCATCCTGATAAGGCATATAAGATATTCATAGCGTTCCTTGTGGAAATTACAAATTTCTTTTTCAAATGGTTAAAAATTAGAATGGTCACGAGCTCGAGGTTCTAAAATGACTAGAATTTATATATAATTTACTCCCATCGGAATGAGCACGCGGACGTTCTGAGACTAGCAATGTTGTAAACAAGACATGGTGGTCATGGCTGCCGACCACAGTGCAAAGTACATGAGATATAAACGGCCGTTAGCGTTGGTACAATTCGGGTAGTAGTTCGCTCCTATGTTCACTTCTGTTACCTGGATAAGCGACTGTATATATTGTATAACAAAAGTCAGAGCGAGAAGCGACTGTATAAAGTGTATATTGAACGTCGGAGCGAACTACTATCCGGACGGTACTCAGGCTAGATGGCCGTTCGACTGCAATGTAAAATCTATCAACCCTATTAAAAGCACTAAGCAGAAAGACCACACCAGGCAACTGACTCTTTGTAATATACGCTTATATAGAGACAGACAGAGAGGGGAGAGAGGAGGAAAGAGAGAGAGAGTGAGAGAGAGAGAGAGAGAGAGAGAGAGAGAGAGAGAGAGAGAGAGAGAGAGAGAGAGAGACTGAAAGAGACCGGGAGAGACTAAGATAGAGTGTCAAAAACTGTGACATACAAGGCAAAGAAATACATTTTCAGGAGCCAAGCGTGTGTCCTTGAGATTGTCCATGGCTTCCCCTGAGACTTACCTTGCCATGACAATAAGCAGCTGAGGTAACTCCAACCAGAACCAGTAGAAGAACGGGCACTGTGAGGACTAGCTTTCCCATGTTGTCCTGTCAGAGGTGCAGCCGCAATGTTCTATTTGTAAGAAGCCTGACAAATAGCGCTCCTAGCGGCCGGTCCGATAGTTACCGCGGGGAGGGAGTTATAAGCCCAAGTAAGCCTTAGGTCACACTTCCAAACAGGGGCCCGGCCGGGCAGCTTTCGGGAGCAAAAAGAATTATATAAAAGACATTAAAATACAAAAAATGTAAAAATAAGATTCAAGGGCATGATGTGTATATTTTTCTAGGTATACAGTTTGATTTTTCGTTTCTTAAAACATCCAGGCCGGGCCCCGGTTTGGAAATGTGACCTAAGCCCAAGCGAGATATACAATACACAATCCATCCAAGCATTCTCCATGTATCATATAGCGCGTATCTAATTTGAATATTCCCACGACAACCCCACATCTGGTGATCGTCCATATATGTGTACCATACCTGCTCTGTTACTTTACACATATAGGATTTGCTGGTCTTAAAAGTTATTGTGTCCCATCCACATAGGTCAACACCTGATCATTTTCTATCGTTTTGTGCTTCTATCAAACTTTGTTCTATAAACCACAAGCGTATAAAATGTCATAGTCGATCCAGGAAGTTATCAAATATTGATTTCGGACACCTTACTGGATTTCTAAGCATACCATTTTGCGTGAGCATATCGTTAAAACTCCGTTTAGAAATGCACACCAAATCTCAGTCAATTCATCTTAGTGGAAACCTCAGCATCAGTGTTGAATGTACGTACCCTACACATCGCTAAGTCCTTACCTGAGAGTTTACTTGTCGTGCTTTCTTCCTCGGAATACAGAGGTCCGTGTGATGTGTTCATTTAGAGTTATGTCAGCTGCAAATTCAGGTGTTACCCATTTGGTTACAGGGGTGTTTAAGCGTAATCTGAGGCATTGCTTTAGTTTAAATGTACGTATTGTCGGGATTCGGAGGGCTTTAAATATTTTGTATTTAAAAATTTTCATTCAGATTGAATTTGCAATTTATTGCGTTACTCTTTGTCCACATTTCCACCATCGACATACAATAGCAAGTCATGAGAAGTCTCCTAATTTTTTGGTAGCCAACCAATTCCCATTTGGACAAACATGTACAACGGATGGCGACATGAACCTCTCCCCCCCTTCCCATCATTCCGCGACTTTCAAGACATGCACATGAACTGGTTCAGGGGAGACCCGAGCGGACTCCGTACTTGGTTCCAGCCGGAGCCATACCGAGACTTCCCGTGGCGCCGAGACTACAACTTCGTCGGATACTAACGTAAAAGTAAGCTATATACCAATACATATGAGATATCATGTAGTCCATCCCGATCTCAATTAAGTAAAGTGCTGACAGTTTACTAATTGTTAGGCTGAGTAGCAAAATTTTAGATATGATTAGATATGAAAAGTAAGAGTCCTGACTCCATAAGACTGACATAGAATATCAAACTTATGCTAAGGACCAACTTATGATTAATGTTATGTAAGGTAAAGATTCGAGGGATAGTTATAGTTATAATTATAGTTAAGTTGAGAAATGCCAAGTCCGTTACAGTAGTCATAGTGTTGTTAGAGTAATCTGATTTGATAGAGTGCACCTTTTATCGTAAAAGCAGGGACAAATTCGTGATACTTAGAAGATTACAAATGTCTCCAAACTCCATATGCATTGGATTTTGGAATGTTCACGGTTTGGGAAAGAAACTTGAAGAAGATAGCTTTAGGCGTAGCTTAGAAAAATTGCATCTATTCTCTCTCCTCGAAACATGGAGTGGCGAAACGTCAGAAATTGACCTACCAAATTATCAACATTTTTCATCTCTCAGGAAAAAGCAGACTAAAGCCAGGCGGAATTCAGGCGGAATAATTTTCTATTTCAGAAACGAATTAGCAAAATTTATCAAAAGAGAGAGTGGCACTTCAGAATGCAAAGATATTCTCTGGATCCGTATGGCCAAAGAACTGCTTGGCCTGTCCAGAGATGTATTCATATGTAGTGCCTATGTCAGTCCTATACACTCCTCGATTCACAAAAGGGCCGAAGAGTCTATATTTGATATATTAGAACAGGACGTGGCGCGTTTCACGTCCAGAGGATATGTAATTC
The DNA here is from genome assembly GCA_019207045.1 of Branchiostoma floridae x Branchiostoma belcheri. Taxonomy (NCBI): domain Eukaryota; kingdom Metazoa; phylum Chordata; class Leptocardii; order Amphioxiformes; family Branchiostomatidae; genus Branchiostoma; species Branchiostoma floridae x Branchiostoma belcheri. The sequence goes on along the minus strand of CM033026.1, from coordinate 24,346,876 downwards.
TCGGTGGGGATTTTAATAGCCGGTTAGGCTCCTTAAAAGATTTCCCCGACGAAGTCCCAATCGATTCTGAATTTGAACCACAACAAATCCTTCAAAATCTTGACATCCCTAGAAATTTTTCCGACAAAAACTCGCCCAACACTTTCGGCAAAGATCTGACTGATTTATGCTGCCAATCCGACCTACGAATTCTAAATGGGAGAGTCCTAGGAGATCTAAGCGGCCGATTCACCTGCTACCAGCCCAATGGCTGTAGCACAGTGGACTATGCCGTAGCTAGCAGTAACCTCTTTCACAACATTAATATATTCAAAGTTCACTCATTAACAGAATTTTCGGACCATTGTATGATATCGCTAAATCTTAATTCACTTATTCATGAACCCCTAAACGAAACAAGAAAAACAAAAACAAATACGCGACCTTTTCCAGACAGGTTTGTCTGGGGACCGGACTCGCGCGAAAAGTTCACAAATGCTTTACGCAGCCATGCTATATCGCAGAAGCTGGAAAATTTCATATTGTCTACTCACCAAACCCCAAAAGCAGACGTTGAGAAAGAAGTATGCGAATTCCATGAAATTCTTAAGATAGCAGGTAATATGTCATTACAGGTAAAGCATAGCAAGAAACGAAAAACATTAAGAACGAATAAAATGTGGTTCAACAAAAACTGCTATGAGGCCCGCCAGGAGCTCCGAAATATACAATATTTACTACAACGAAACCCAAAGAACCCTTTTATCAGAGGCAGCTATTTTAGGAAGAAAAAAGAATACAACAAACTAATCCGAAAGCGCAAAAAAGACTATGAAACTGACTGCTTAATGCAACTCCAAAATCTTCAGGAAAGTAATCCAACCGCCTTTTGGAATCTGCTTAAACAACTTAAAAATACAAACTCCAACCCCCAAGAAGAAATTCCGCCTGACTCCTGGGTAAACCATTTCAAGACGTTGCATGAGAAACGTAGGATTGAGAAACAGAATTTTGACACCGCATTTGAGAAGAAAATTATAGACAAACTAAAGATATTAGATGAATGTAACACAAAGCAAGGGCCTATAGATTACCCAATTACAGAATCAGAAATTAGTTGTTCAATAATGGCTCTCAAAAATAAAAAAGCGAGCGGCGAAGACATGTTAATTAACGAAATGTTGAAAGCAGGACACTACATACTATTACGACCTCTTGTTAAGTTATTTAATCGCATTTTCTCAAGTGGAATATTCCCACAAACCTGGTCAAACAGCTATATAGTGCCCATATACAAATCAGGAAGAAAAGACGACACTAACAACTATCGCGGTATTTCCATTTCGAGCTGCCTCGGAAAACTGTTTACCTCTATACTAAACAGAAGAATCTCCTCTTTTCTCGAGGAAAACGAAATATTCAAACCTTATCAAACCGGATTCCGGAAAAACTACAGAACATCAGATAATATATTTGTCCTGAAAACATTGATATCCAAATACACGCAATCAAGAAAACAACTCTTCGCCTGCTTCGTGGACCTATCTAAAGCATTTGATTCGATTTGGCATGAGGGCCTTCTATTTAAAATTCTATCAAATGGCATTTCCGGCAGATTTTTCGATATAATAAAAAGCTTATACAGTCAGTCCGTAGCAAGTGTTAAAACCAACATAGGGTTGAGTGAAATGTTTCCTGTCAAGATAGGAGTCAGGCAGGGTTGCGTTCTAAGCCCTTCGCTGTTTAATCTGTATGTAAGTGACTTGGTAGGTGAACTGAATGCGGGGGATTTTGATGCGCCCCTGTTAAATAAATCCAGTGTATCAAGTCTATTTTATGCAGACGACCTCGTTCTACTATCAACTAGTCAAGATGGCCTTCAACATGCAATAAATACTCTAGGCCGCTACTGCAACAAATGGAAATTATCAGTGAATCTAAATAAGACAAAAATTATTGTATTTAACAAAAAGGGACATATGTTTTCAAATGCCAAATTCCACTTACTCAACAAAGACATAGAAATAGTTTCCTCTTACAGCTATTTAGGAGTGGTGTTTACAGCTGGGTGCAACTTCACCACAGCAATGAAAGCACTGCAAAAAAAGGCTTCCAGGGCTCTGTTCAGCATCAAAACAACCCTGGGAGACTGCAATCCTTCAGTATCAGTGTATTGTAAATTATTTGACGCCTGCGTAGTCCCAATATTGACTTACGGGGCAGAGGTATGGGGCAAGAGCGGATTGAATGACAAGTCTCCCATCGAACAACTTCACCTTAAGTTTTGTAAATCAATATTAGGCGTAAGAAAAAATGCGAGTAATCTTGCAACAAGGGCAGAACTAGGAAGATATCCCCTGTGGATCGAAGTTTACACAAGATTATATTCATATTACAAACGATTAGTTAATGAAATACCAACAAATAGCCTACAATATGAAGCTTTCCTTGTTCAACAGGACTTGTACAAACGTAAAATCCCATGCTGGCTATCCAATGTTAGTAAAATCCTGGAGGAGTCTGGTTTTGCCTACCTTTTGCTGAACAGTAATCACAACACTTCATTCGCTCAGTCTGAAGTAAAACAAAGACTGAAAGACACCTTTCTTCAAAACTTTTACTCAGATCTTAACTCTCCTGGCATGAAGGAAACCCAAGGAAATAAGCTAAGAACCTACAGAAAATTTAAGCAATTGTATGAAAGAGAAAAATACCTGGATATAACAAATTTTAGCTATCGCCGAGCCATGACTAAACTAAGGATCAGCGATCACCCATTGGAAATTGAAGCCGGTAGATACAACCGAACTCCTCCTGATGATAGACTATGTATATTTTGCGATAAGAACCACATGTATGTAGAAAATGAAATACACTTTGTCCTAGAGTGTTCACTGTACAATGATCTGCGCAATACATTCATTAATGCTACACATGTAAAACAGAAATATGCACACATGACGAAGGAAGATATGTTCAAATTTCTCATGTCATCATCTGACCACGATATACTAGAAAATCTCTGTAAGTTCATCTACAAATGTTTTAGGAAGAGAGAAGATGCATATAAACTATAGTATGTGAAATTGTATAACTTTGCGTTTACTACCTTTTGTACCAAACTGACTGCATTTAGCCCCAACGGGGCATGAATATGCAATAAACTTCATTGTCATTGTCATTGTCATTGTCATTGTCATTAATAAATCAACATATAGGGTCTAGCATGTCATTTACACGGTTGTCATTTACATTGGTTCTACGGTATAAACATTCGTTGATATATTTGCCTACTTGTACACGGTGAGGATTATCGCCTCCCAGAATGTAGAACACATATGCCAAGTTTCATGCTTTTACCATAATTTGAGAAATTGTTGCACCAATCGCCTAGACTATAAGTATTTAATCTATTAAAGTATTCCCGCGACACCCCCTCGCATACCATGTGATCTTTCGTCACTTGATAAAAGTATACACCTGATCTACACAATTTTTGTCATTTGATTGGGTTCTATTTAGTCCTTTCGAATGTAATGGAATAGTTCTTTCGAGAACTTACAGTTTTTTCATGACGCAAGACGCAATTTTCGTTTTATCACACGAGATTTATTATGCGCTACTGGCCTATGGGGGAAAAGTTGATGGAAATTTCCTAAGGTACATGTATTTGTTTGGTATTGATATTTGTACTTATTACTTTTACATTATTTTCCATTAACAAATTTGCAATATCCATCACACTTGAATATCACATTATGATAGTTACATATCCACCTGCAGGATATCTTAAACTTGTAGATAATCAAAAATGTTTAGGCTAAAAGGGCATAGGCCTGATATATCAAACTCGTATTTCTTTTCTCTTAGTTCAACTTGCAGTCAAAGTGCAAGTAGCATCCCCAAGCCTTTGCCCCGCCAACCTCGCTATCACGGTAAACTCCCTTTCACAGCAAACCCCCTTCCTTGGCAAACTCCCTTTCCCGGCGCAAGAGAACCTAGCCAACGTTGAAAATCGCGAACCAACGCCCCCCCCCCCCCCCCAATAAATAAAACAGCCGCGTTCGAAGACTGCAACGGATCCGGAGTCTAACTCTACACCAGGTAGACACAGTTCCCAGTTCTCCATCTTTTCATATTCTCCTGCTAAAGAGTTGAAAATGCCAGAGAAGCAAGTTGATTACATGGTGGGCGCGGCTTAGGAAAATTTCAAAGCAAAAATTCTAATCAATATAATTGTCTTACAACAACATATAGAACAATAACATGGACTTTGTAAATGTGTACGTGTGTGCGTGTGTATAATAAAGTCTGGAAACATCATTATTGAGTAACAACTGCCGGTTTCCTGTTCGAAATATTCCCCATTTCTACATTTACTAGCTCGTTACACAATGCAACTTCTGTTTCTCCTGCGTCTGTAGCTGTTGCTGACGTTATTTACTCCTCTATCTCTCGCGGGTTGTGTGTGAGTTTGGACAGACCTGAAACAAGTTCGTCTCTGCGAGCCTGCCGTGTTCATTCTGACTGCAGGATGTGAGGGAACAATTATTTTTGTCATATAGAACTCTAGAGTTCGTCAGTCCAGGTAAGAACGGTTGGTTCCATTTAACGTTCCTTGTCTCTATTAGTGAAATAATGTGATAGCAACCCCTTTATATATATCACATTATTTTACTAGTAAGAGATGTTAAGACTGTATATTTTAGTGAAATAATGTGATAGCAACCCTTTATCCCATTATTTCACTAGTATATAGACAATTATTGAAATAACCGCTAAAAACCAAGTTATCACAACTTTTCCAACTATCACGTTTTCTGTCCTAAAAAACTATCCAGGGCTAAATAAATGTGTTAATAATCAAGTCTTACAAAGAGCCTGGCCGACCCTGGGATCGAACAGACCCATGGAATGGATCCAGATGGCCAATAAGCGGGGTTGCTTAAACCGCTCGGCCGCGGAGACATGTTTTCATTTCCAACACCAAAGAAAATCGAAATGGAGTCGATCAGCAATGAAAGTTATTCTTGGTATGAGTTATGGTGTCGTTGAGCTCTAGTTTGACACACTTGTACGCTCTCTACATAGACATGATAGATCCAGCACGCTAGCTAAGTGTACTAGAAGCACTTAGAAGTGGGCCTGTTACTTTCATCTCGGATCTAGGATTTTTACTTCAAGGCGTTTGAGGTTGGAATATTATATGCCATGCAGTACTTGTCACACTCATGTGTCAGTTTGATAGACGATAATAGCTACATGATAATAAAACTTTTAATAATGCTAATGGGTCACCTTCATTCGGTGAGTGACGGTGTCATTGGGCATACTCGGTTCCTATACCCACCTCATAATCTATCTCATTCGCTTCGCTAACTCGGTCGTTTATTTGGCGATTATAGCTGATTACACATATGACAGTGTGTACACATCAAGATGGGTCCTATATTTAACCTTGTACATGGACAGGACCCTAACACCTGGTATGACTCCGCTCCTTATAATGAATAATTCATGACTATAATATACTGCTGGGTGTTGGCCAATCTGCGGCCAATTAGACCAAGGCAACCATGCGCAATTTATGTAAACACGCCGTTCCCTTGGAACCGAAGGACAGACAATGGCCGTGTCCCTAGAATTGTTCATTTGTTGTGTTGTGAGTGAATATATAGGGCACACGAAGGAGTCAAGCATTGAAAACAAACAACGGGACGCAACAGTCATCGATGTTTTGAAACAGGGGTTTAATTACATTCCAAGTTTGTGAACAAGAACAAGCTTAAGGTGAGGTAGGATATTCCTATTCTGCTCGGCTAAATTAGATATTAAGATACATATAATGGCGTAATTCCGTATCATTATGACAGGTTTATATACGTGTGCGTACCAAAACACACCAGATATACGTTGTTAGAACTAGTGCTTGTGTGTTTATTTCTGCATTATACATGAATACTTCTTGTTGTGTATGCATGTATACAGTATCACTGAAAATACCCAGACTTCGTCACAAAGATATATCATAGCATATCTTCTAGGTATTTGCAAAATCGGGTCGGTTTCTGAATGGAATCCAAGATCTGATCGTGAAGCCCCGAATCAACAACTACACACTTGGCAAACGCAGTTTCATTATACCAAGGACATCATGTCCCTACATATATTGTCCTTGGTTATACAAGAATTGAAAGTCAACAGATATACCTTTTCATATGTCGACTGTCCGCTTTGATCGCGGTCATTTCTTGGGACAGAAACCGTTTAATATAATATAGAAATGATGAAATGATAAATACAATAATTTCGGGAAAAAAGTGTCCATAACTATTCCAGACATATATCATCTAAGCAAGCTCTGTTTAATGAGCGAGTCTACCCACTTATTTTATCTTGTTAACTTGTAGGATTGTTCTCTTTGTGGGGGAGGTCAACTGTATTTTGGCTAAAACGTTTTAACAAAGATTAAAATATCATTGTCTTATCTAAAAGTACTTCCCTTACATTTGAAGAGCAATAGTTACAAATCTACATAGACGCATTTATTTTCAATATAGCTTCATAATTTTAATGACCACACGTTGGATTTTGTTGGAGGCACGGTGAAGGCACGTTTGTCGAAATTAACAGTGCCTCCAGAGTGTCTCTGGTCAGTGAGATACTAGTAGCCCTTTTAGTTAGCAGTATTTCCCGTCATCATTTACTTTCCTTCTTTCTTTGTTTCAATACAATATACAAGAAACAAAGTATTGTCAACATCCATGTGCATGTTTTATTCCATATGTACCGTTATGCTCTGACTTTATAATTACGCCATAACAATAGATATCTATGTTCAACAGGACCAACCAAGCAACAGTCCTAGCAACCATGGGTGCGCAGTGTACAGGGGGTGTGGTACATGTAAACACAGGGGTAAGATAAATCATATGCCAATTGCAATGTGTTTAATATTAGAGTGCAAAATCCGTCGCCTCTGTGAATACAGAATGTATATTTTCGGTGTGCGTGTGTGTGTTTCTGGATGTTGTAGTCAGCATAACTCAAGAATCTCTTGATAGATTACGATAATACATGTATTTGGTATAAGTATTGGAAAGACAAATGTCAAAGTGGATTTGGGCCCCCCTAGTATGTGACCTTGGTGCTGCAGCAGAACTTCCATTTTTGTATCTTTTGACCTGCATATGCTTTGGTCTTGATTTTTTTAGTGGCAGGTTGCTTGTGATGTAAGGATAAAGTGGTGCATGTTTAGGTCCCCTATCAGTTTGCCCCTTACCTAGAACTGCAGGGGCGTTTTTGTCAAAATCTTCCAAGAAGAATTACGAAGCAAAAGAACGACGGATTTCCACAATATTTTAAACTGTTTTTGGCGTCCTATCAATAGGGTGGCGTGGACTCGGCCCTTGTGAAAGCGAAAACTGGGAACTATCGAGGCAGTGGGACGGACGGAAATACCTTCATTGCCCTGATTGACAGCGAAGGAAGGAAATCACGAGATATCCACCTGGACCTGCTGTGGGACGACTTCGAAAAGGGCACTTATCAGGAGTAGGTGCTGTCGTTTTTAGCGACGCCGCAGGGACGGATCACTGAGAATAATGCTGCGATTGGGAAGTCAAATATTTTTTTTTAAATCCTCGAACACATCCTTTACGGAATTCGTTTTGGGCAACACTTTGCGGGCGGGACCACCCTTAACATATGGCAGAGAAAAATTCTAATGTTGAGCCATGTGATGTAAGGGGGCATTACTGCTTTTGGATGGTAACTTAGCCTCATGCATCAGAGTAATGAACGTCAATAACCATACACAATTATCGAGAGGGATACAGCTGATGAGCTGTTCTTGGCTGAAAGGGCGAGCCGCATTGCATCACCACTACTGCATTACTACTAGATATCAGCAAAAAAAGCACCCTGCTTCAGCTCTGTTCATCAATGATTGCTGCCTTACCTTGCCTTAGGTACAAAGTGGATGACGTAGCAGTCCGTCCGCCGATCCGTGATTTGGAGGTGTGGCGAGACGACAGTCATCCACACGACAACTGGTTCTGTCAGTCCTTCTCTGTGCAGCTTAAACCAGACCGTAACGGACAAACGTACGACTTCCCTGTCAACCGATGGATCAAGGCAGGTCAGTGGATCAAATTCCGTGGATCTGAGGGAAGGGGTTCGATCCCGGTGTCGGTCCCGACCGGAACATGGTGTGATGGGTTGTATTAGTAAATTTGGATGGTAATATACAGCCGAAAGCCCTGTAACCTGTGCGTACATGTAAAAAAAGCTTTCAATTGGTCCTAATTAAATAAGCCTTGGGCTCCAAACTTCTGTTTTGGCGACGCTCTCCGGGAGCAAGCCTAATAGTGCAGTTTGTATGATTCCAGGAATTGTAATTTCCTTGAAATTCCGGGCATGTGTAGTTTTTGTTTCAATACTATCCTAGTTTTGTGCTCTTCTGTTTTATAAGTTTTTGTCTTCTCAAATTGCGATTTAAATTGTCGTATGTCGTTATTTGTAGGTGAACGAGTCTGGGTGCCCCCTGGCGGTGCAATACTCCCCCAGTACGACCATCACGCAGTGAGCCGTGAGAGAGAGCTGCAGGATATGAAGAAACGTTACGCCTCCTTCACTCCTTCTCCAGGCCTGCTGCCCATGGTGTGAATAGAAACCATTCCGGGCTGTCAATCAAAGTTAGCCTTTCGGCCAGTAAAAGAAGAAGAAGAAGAACTTTATTGCGCAACAATTGTAACAGTTACAATGTATGGCAATGTGAACAACTATATACTAATACAAATAACTAACAACTAATGTAATATAATATAACAGTATAAACAATCTAGTGAGTATCATAAAGCATAGTAAGGAAGCGAGATTCGGTCACGTGAGCCTTTCGGGCAATAATGGGGCCGGATTTGGTCACATGACCTTCAGCTTATTTGTCCGCCATATTGTGCATCCAGTTGCTTGGGTGTTCCTAGGGAGCATGGCTTAGGATACCCAAAGAAAGAGTTAATGTTGTTTGTGGTTTTGTAGTTCAACAGCACAAATTAAGAAGCTATTAAGGGATTGTGACATTTTGGTATGTTTGATAATGGGTCTCCTAACGGCTTCCTACTGTACTGCAGTAAAACTTACTGTTATGGTATCTGGAGGTCTGAACGTGCTATGGTCACGATGTTAGAGCAACAGGTAGCTTTCCGTCTGAAGAATTATCGTTGGTTTTGACACTAGCGGATGTCCTTGCATTACAGGCTTGTTTGTATTTTTGATTTAGATTGATTTTGAAATAGGATTACTCAACAATGGATACATGGATATTTAAGACGTTTTACATACGCAATCTCATTAGTACAAGCAGAAAATAATCCATCGATACAACACAATGTGCACGGAGATAACCGTCCAGACGTTGGGTTAGGTATACGTATGTGTTACTAGTATCACAACGCCACAGTGTCATTAGCATTGATGTTGTTCTAATTTTGTTTTCATTATGTTTCATGCATTAAGTTGGCAAAACTACCACCGGAGGACGAGTTCTCAACCAGACAGAAGGTAGTAGACGTATGACGTTACGTTTAGATAATTTTACTGGTATCAAGCTAGTACCACATTTCTTAATAACCGAAAGTGGGCCAGTCTTCATTAAACTTCCCTCATTTCTAACTTTATATCGAGAACGTCATAATATTTTCAATTTGATTTGATGTGTTAATTATTTTTCCTATGAACTCAATTACAGAAATCTATGATCACGACGGGGATCACATTCGGTGTAAAGAATCTGCCGATCCTCATTGATGACGGGCGGTGGGAAACATTCGAGGGCATCAACCAGGCGTTCGAAGAGGACAGAATCCCGAGGGTGAGGAAATCTCGCGAGACGATCATGTTACACTCTCGCGAGATTATGATAATTTGTCACATCCGATCTACTGCAAATGTACCTATTTTCAAGAAACATCACGTCATTTCCTCAATGATTTCTGACTGTTAAAATTGTTTTGATATTATTGAAGGGAGAGGCCAACTGGAAAACCGACGAGAATTTCGGCGCTCAGCGTCTCACTGGAGTCAACCCCACATCTATTCGCTTGTGCACGGAGATACCGAAGGCGTGAGTTTGAGCTTTTTACTCGCCTTTAATATGAATAAAGCGGCCAGGTACTGACCGCCATGCTGGTGTCCTTTATTTGCATTTCAATGGATCGTAGCGTTGGTACAGCGTGTGCAGTTTTATCGGCAGTTTTTAAGTATTATCTTTTTAAAGCTACAGTAACTGTTATTCGAGGGAGGTGTGGAAGATCTCTAGATGTCCGTGTTTTTCGGGAACACTACTAGTAAGGAAGTGGCATTATCTGTCTTTAGACACATGTATTGAAAGTTGCGATTACTGTTACTAAGTTGACTTTACTATTAGAAATACTAACATAGATGGAGCAAATTTTGCAAAATTACTACACTAGAGTTTATGGGTGCCTACATGCCTTACGGCAATACGTACTTAGTCACTTTTTCTTCATAATGTAACCACATTTTCCACAGTTTTGGTGTAACGGCGCCAATGGTCGAACCTTTCCTGCAAGGCCTGACTTTGGACGCAGCCATGCAAAGGAAGCGTCTATACATCGTGGATCACACCGTCATGAAGATTACGTCATTTGCGATAGACAGACCCGTGAGTCGTGTCTAATTTGTGCAGTATATGCCCATTACTGCGGCTGTTCAGAGCTTAAGTTGCCAGCCAGTAGTCCGAAATTGTAATAAATGAATGATTAGATGTATGTAGTATTCCGTTAGTAGAATTTTCATCGTAGTGACTACTTTTTAAAGGTAAACGCGCGTACCTCCAAATTTCCGATGGCATCAGTCCGTCTTGTTCACGGAGTGACCTAGTTGTCGAAAGTTGCGAGGACTAGGTCGAGACTTGCGTGGAGGCAAGTGCATTTACCTTTAAAAAGTAGTCACTGCTAGATGAAAATTCTATTAACTGTGCACATACGTGACTAATGCATCTCTTCAACAATGAAGTATTCCATTTCTACATCTAAACGCTTACTCTCGTCCAACAGATGTGTGCTCCCTATGGGCTGTTCTTCGTCAACGACTATGGCGACCTGGTTCCTGTGGCCATCCAGTTGTATCCTAATGACCAGGAACAGAACCCGGTGAGTATTTGTTTTGCAAAATTGATAACCAGAATCTTTGTTGCATCCCAAACGTGTATTTATCCAACACGAGCTCCTAATCTCATTTGGGATAGTCGACGCGAATCTCAAACGTGCCCTTGTACTTGTCGTCTTTTATCCACAGATGAACACACGGAAAGTTGTAGGATGACAAAAAATATTTTAAAATGTTGGACACATGACGTATACTTTTTTCATCATTTAACCTCATTTGTTTTGGTCGAAAACATATCATATTAGGTATTCCTGCCGGACGATCCGCCCTACGCTTGGATGTTGGCAAAGATGTGGTTCAACTGTGCAGATGGGAACTACCACGAGGCCGTGCCTCATCTGGGTGAGATAAATATCACACTTTTGATTTCGTGTTATGTTGTACCAAGCAAAGACAATGTGATACAATTCAAATGAAAAGTGTCTCTACAAAAGTCAATAGGCCTGAAGTGGACCCTGTGCGCCTGCGTATATCAATGACCTTTGCCTTAAACATTTACGAAGCAACAATTCACTTTTAACCACCCAGCATGCATGGCGTACAACATATACGTCATAGACACATGAGTGCATACACCTGTAGGATTATGTGTTCGCATGTTTCTTCATAAAATGTACCTTTGTGCTCTTACCAGGATTCACCCATCTATTGGTTGAGGCCCTCGCACTCACGGCCTATCAGAACCTTGCACCGGCCCACCCGATTCTGCGTCTGATGGAGCCACACTTCATCTACCTGTTTGCTATCAATAAGTAAGATACAATAAAACAGGGTGATAATCCAATTCAGTTAAACACTCCTATCGCATGCACGTTTCAGATAATCAGAATTCAGCTTTAGTAACTGGTTAAGCGCGCATTTCTTCATCTTTTGGGCGGACATAAATACAAAGATATCCTTATGTAGTACCTCTTCCGCGACCTATTCAATAGACTGTGTTGAGCTGGGTTAAGATTTTCCACTTTCAGGACGTGGTCTCTAACCAGCTGTCAGCCAGTCAGATAATTACGTACATGTAAATATTTTCTTTCCGTAAAGCCGATTATCTTATTGGTTGATGGTTGGTTATAGACCACGGTAAAAAAAAATACATGTAGTACAATGAAAGATACCGCTGTTGATTCTTGTCTTGTTGCTGTATAGTTTTGCGCTGGAAACACTGGTCAGCAAAGGTGGCGGTCTGGATCTGGTCACACAGATTGGCGTGGAAGGCGCCTTTGCTCTCCTCGGAGAAAAGTAAGTCATGGATCTTGGCATAACCCACACCGCGCATAGTGCCTAGGGCGACGCCAATCGCCGTTTCTATGTATGCCCCTTGGGCCATAAAAAGTACAAGTAAAAATAACTGCAACAACGCATACAGCGCTTTTACTGATATTCAAGGTTTTACAAAAGGTCTTGATAAGACGTCGCTCTGATACTTGTTTCCTTTTCTGAAATCAATCAATGCAACAATTCTGCAGCAGCAGGCATGGCAGCTCTTCGAAATGTTATATTATCAAGCGCTAAGCATAAAATTTCAAGCTGGTCTTTTTTTATGATTCCTCCAGGCTGAAGACCTGGCGCCTCGATGTGGATGGAACACTTCCGGAAGATCTGAAAAATCGAGGGGTGAGAACTAAAACAAAAGCTTCATATAATACGTCGTCGATTACATATTTATATATATATAAGTTGTTTGTAATAAACAACCATCTACAAGTGTCGTGAGTCTTTAATACGATGATTTGTGTAGACTATGTTTCTATCTTATAGTTTTAATTGTATCCTAAACCAAGTCCAACACTGTTTGTAAAAGTCGATACTATTCATTTTTACCTTTGCCAGAATGGCTAAGGTTATGTTTTGGGCTTGTGAGTCTGTCTGTCTGTGTGTCTGTTAACAGCAAAACTAGGGGTCGGGAAAACGAAGGTCAAGTTCGATAATGGGCCCCCTAGCGGCTTGCTAAGGTACTGCAGTAGAACCTCAATTTTTGATATCTCGTGTTCTGGACATGCTGTGGTTATGATTTTTAGGTGGTAGATAGCCCTTGGGGCAGAGAGTAAGTGCGGTAAGTTTGGACCCCCTAGCGGCTTGTTTGGAACTGCAGTCGCCGATTTCCTTTCAAACTTTGGACGAGAATAACTCCAGAACGTGTTGATGGATTGTCATGATTTTTGGTATGTAGATAGCCCAAGTAACAATGTACATAATAAAATACTAATTATGCAAATCAGTAGCTAATTTGCATAATTAATGACGAAAGTTTATAAATCCACTGCATTTCATCATAGGACTTTCAAACTTGTCACATATATAGATGAGAAAGAGAGAAATATCAATGCATGTTAATTATGCAAATGACGGCCTCATTTGCATAATTAATGAGAAATTATAGACGTGTTGACGGATCGTCATGATTTTTGGTATGTAGATAGCCAAAGGGAAGACTTATATGATGGAATTCTAATTACTAAAGTATGCAAATCAACAGCTAATTTGCATAATTAATGAGGAAAGTTTGTAAATCCACTGCATTCCTTTCTAGGACTTTCAAACTTGTCACATTTGTAGCTGAGAAAAAGAAATATCAGTACATATCAATTATGCAGATAATGATCTCATTTGCATAATTAATGGAAAATATGAACGTGTTGACGAATCGTCATGATTTTCGGTATCTAGGTAGCCTAAGTAAAAACTTACATAATGAGATACTAATTATGCAAATTAACGGCTAATTTGCATAGTTAATGCGGAAAGTTGATAAATCCACTGCATTCCGTGATAGGACTTTCAAACTTGTCGAAGATGCACATATGTAACTGAGAAAAATGGCAGAGAGTAAGAGGTATATGTTTGGGTCTGGTTATGTCTTTTCTTGAACTGCAGGAGCCGGTTTAGTTTCCTACTTTGAAAGAGAATAAGTCAAGAAGGGATGAAAGGATCATAATGATTTTTGGTCTGCTGATAGCTGAAGTGATGCTTGATACAATTTAATATTATTATGTTAATAGGGATCTAATTTGTATAAGCAATGGCGAAATGTTAAGAACCAACTCCAGGCATATAAAATAAAATGTAATGAGTAACACATTTATGTCTACAGACAACATTCTACATAACAAACCTGGTTTATTTGGCAAAGGTATGTTTTTACTATAAGGTCGATCTTATTCTCAATAGACCAATGCTCATCAACATCACAACCAAATTTCATAAGCAAGACGCTTTCAAACATGAATATTTTTTTCTGCATATCTCCAGGTAGATGATGAGAAAACCCTGCCTAAGTACTACTACCGTGACGATGCTCTGCGGTCGTACTACGTAGTACACAAGTACGTCACCAGCGTCGTTAAGATCTTCTACGATGATGGTAGTAAGTATACATATTTGTCTGTGCGTGTCGCATGTCTTCATGTGTATTTCCACATGACAATTTTCGCCGACAAACTCAAGAAGTTATTATATGATCTATGAATGGATGATGATGATATTTTAAGTCATAACTGTAAAGTGTAAGCTTTGGTCCAACACAAAGAAACTCGCCCTAATTTTTTGGTCAAACTCGTCGACCTTCTGCAGACGTACGATTTGCTTCACTGACGTTCCGGAAGTCAGAAGATGACGTCAGCAGCGAATCGTAGATGGTGGGAAAAAGGAACCTGCCAACGATTCGCTGCTGATGACGTCAGCTTCGGCCGATGAGCTTTCAGTCGGATATATTTAGGTATGTGAGCACGAAGGTAAACGTCAATTTGGAGCTCTCTGACGGTTTTTCTTGTTTTCCGACTCAATGCAACAATATGGTAAAAAGGCATTATTTTTAGCTTGCTCATGGCAAGCATCAAATATATCTACTATATCATTAGCCTGTGTTTACAAAATTTCTCGGTGGCTATGCATGGGCTGTAAGTGTCGGACCGACCGCTTGAGGCGCGATCAGCCAGGCTACTGCATGATGAATTTTTACGAGATGTAAACACAAAGAAAATGCCTCAGTTTTTAGTTGCATCGTGTATTTTTTTTTTAAACTTAGACAATTCTGCCAAGCTGAGGGAAGACAAGGAGATACAGGCCTGGGCCAGAGCCCTCGCTTCTCCGTCCGATGGGAATGTTGCTATCCAGGTAATTCGGAAATAGCCTCATAAACGTTCTAAAGCTCAACATTTTGTAAAGAAACTAATTGACGGGAGTTGTGACTTATCATTCACGTGGCATTCCGTTATAATGGAATATTACTAATGTATGGGACACTATCTGTGAATGGTACCCAGTGACAGTAAAATCATCAGGAATCGTAGAGATGCAACATTCTGTTGAGTCAATATTTGCATTTTTTGTTTTTATTGTGCACTTCTACGTTTTAACATTAGAGATGTGTGGGGCTTTATTATTTATTACAGTAAATGAAATGAGGCGATTTCATCATGAAATGTATCTGTTTTTGTGAACAGCATAATTGAAAATGATGCAAATATACATCACGGTCCACCAACCCTTCATTAAATAGTGACGGGGGCCGCTACAGACTTCCAACTATCTTTAACCCCCGGTGCTCACTTCACACTTCCGGAAAGTGATGTTTACGGAGCAGGTCCTCAGGCATCCTGAACAAGACCAACTAAAGGACTGGTCGAAAAATCTTACCATATTTGAGTAAAATTTCCATTAAGTTTCCATACTTTTTCTATAATTTATCCTTTCTTACCCAATCACAAACAGGGAGTTCCTGGGAACGGACAATTCTCTACCCTTGATCAGCTGATCCAGACCGTGACCTCCATCATCTTCACCAGCAGTGTTCAGCACGCAGCCGTCAACTTCATGCAGTACGACCAGTACGCCTTCGTACCCAACATGCCGCTCCTCTTAGAGGGGAACCCACCAACAAATAAGGTCATGACGTTACATAGCCTGCGTTTGTTACACTACTATCAAATTGTTACACTCGAGATTACAGCTGTATCAACAGGAGCTCAGAATTCTCTGTTACAATATCAAAAATATTATATAAAGAATTAAGACAGGCATGGCAAAGTGAATGAAAAGCATAGATTTTCGACGTAACCCACGATCAGAGTGTGAGGCGCAAATTTGGTAATACTGACGTCATCGTCTCTTCTGAGTTTTGATTTGCTGAATTTTGGAAGAAATAAGAAGAAAAGGCCAGTAGGCCAGCAAAAACACTGTTTCCTTCGGAAACATAATTATTAGGAGGTTGTGATTCTGTCATATTGCCAGTGGAAACCAGTAATCACAGTCTAACACTATAATAACAGTTCCCATTAGGACTTAGACTTTATCTCATCAACACTGGGAAAATTGTTGGGTCTTACTACTTTACTACACTATATTCTAAGTGTTGCCAAAAAGCAGTTACTCAAGCAACTGGATATGATTTTGGAAACGGTCAGACATTTCAAATTCCAAAAGTGTCTTCAGCTTGACTTGGCCTTACCTTTTGTTTGGAATCCAAATTGTCTTTTGCCTAAAATTGTCTTACAACGTTTCTTATTGGACAACTAAAATTGTCTTCATTCATAGTTGAAACGTCTGACCGTTTCCAAAATCATATCCAGTTGCTTGAGTAACTTCTTTTTGACACATCTTATTACCTGGATGTCTAACCTTCATTGACATAATCTAAGTGTTGTTTGTCAAAATGTTATCTTTTGACAAAATCGCTTATTCTTTCTACCAATCATAAATGAAGAATTCATTCTTATATGTTCAATGCGTTTGCAAGTGAAATGAATGAAGTTATTGTGTGTTTCCACAGAACATCACAGAACAGGACGTCCTGGACGCCCTGCCTGGGAAGAAAAAAACTGTTGAGATCGGCCTATTTTGTGACATCCTCAGTGAGCGGGCAACAAAGCCTTTGGGAGACTTCTTGGTGTCATACCTACAAGGTCCCAAAGTGCTGCAGGCCGTTCAGAGGTACCCAATGTTTTACAGTTCAGGGCTCGAAATACCACCTGCATATGCAGGTTAGTGCAGGAAAAATTGGAGCTCACAGTGCAGGTATTTCTGGTGTCTTCCTGCAACTAACGTGCACTGGCCCATGTACTGGGGTTTATACATAAATGTCTTACAATGTAAGTGTATATGGGCTGTTATTAGCTGCATGGACTGTTACCACCTATAAAGTATAAAAGAAAAAATAGCAACGGTTCCTGAACAATTTTAGCACAATCCATACTTCCTAAATTCAGAGTGGTGCAGGTAAAATTTGTCTGATGCAGGTTACTTTCAACGTTACCTGCACCAGTGCGGGTATGCAGGAAAAAGTATTTCGAGCCCTGCAGTTTTATTGTTTTCGGTCTGTTCGATTCATACATATTGTTTTCGGTCTGTTCGATTCATACATAAGGCTTTTTTGACTGATGCAAACATTTTTACCCTGTATATGATAAAGGTGATGTATCTGGTATTGTAACGTTATATCTATAGATAATGGTATAAGGTATCTTTGTTGTAATAGGTATCTTTGTGGTAACTGGTAGTACGATGTTTAGTATTCCATGTCTGATATCAAAAGAGCGCGTACCTTGTACAACTTCTATTTTCATTGTATGATACGTAGAATTTTTGCTCGTAATCAGTAACATTGTAGTTTGTGTCAGTGATATCGGTGACATGAGCGCTTTAAGTAATATAGCTGCCCCGTAATGTAAAGGGAAGGTTGAATCAAATGTTGTTGGATTCTAAGTAAATTGTCATATTTTTAGTCCTTTTTAACTGTTGAATAGACCTTTAACAGACTTAGTTTTAATAAAATAAATTGTGTTTTTTTAATGTCTTTTACAGGTTCAAGCAGGATCTGGCAGTTGTTGGAAGCAAAATCGAACGTGAAAACCAAATGCAGCGTTTCCAGCCGTACGACTACTTGGATCCAAAGCTCATTCCAAACGCTATCAGCATCTAGAAAATTTGACCGTACTTACGTCTGCATGTGGTAAAGGAGCTTTAAATCAACGGATCCATGCCTAATGATATAATATATAGCAAGTCTGAATCTAATATATTTTGCAGATCAACTTGTACCTTGTAAGCAATGATATTGATGTTGCCATATTACTTTATTGTTTGTTTTGTGCATAAAGAAATATCATGATACATAAAAACATAGTAACACAACTGTGCAAAGGCGGTCTGAAACTAGAAGGCTTATAAATTTACGACCCTTTGAAAAAGTAGATAAATCAACTTTGGTGGCAAACATTATGCAATAAGCAATAGATTTACAAAACATAGACATAACAAATCGAACAACCTTGACAAAGCTGCCATTACATTTTATATTGGGTGAGTGCCCAAAGCCCTTTTAATTTGTTAAGTTTTCGGACATACAAACTCGCCCTACAAACAATGATTTGCTTGTATCTTCATTTTTCGCAAGGCTAAATATACACAAGACAAGATAATTGACAATCAATCAATAAGGAAACATCTATATTGAGAACTGTGTCAAGAATTCGTCTGTTAGCGGATAGAAGATGCAAGTGCTTGGTGTTTTCTGATACCAAAAATAGCTATGTTTTAACTCACCTACCAACTTGTAAACTTGTGTATATAAAAATTGTATTATAGTGACCAATTGAATATCAAATCATGGAAAACGAACAAAATGGCATGTTGCTTGTCTCCTATACCATAACTGACAAATGAAATTGTTAATATTTCTATATGTATAATTTTCATATTTGTATTGATTACTTCAAAATAAATCTATCAATTCAACTACTATGTTGTATTGTTCAGCTGGAATATTCCATAAATTACATTTCTAAATATATATTTATTCTGTTGTTTCTCATTGATAGAGCTATCACTTCAACTGTATATACTACATATTATTTTGATGATTTTGGAAAAGTAAGGGATTTCCATCTTATCATCAACGAAATAAGGGATATCTAATTGTTGGTACATGCAGTACAAATACAGTAGAAGCCGTATAATTGCACAACCTATTTGCCAGCTTATTTCAGAAGTGTGCGTTAATCCGTTGTGCAATTAACTGGCAAATGGTTGACGTACATAATACTTCATAGTACATATCAGGTGAATTGGAGATATTGTGAACTTTGCTGAACATACAGAGAGGTCATTGGTCATTTCCAAATGTTCATTGCATATTCCATCAAGTTGTGGTCAACCCACTTTCCAGAGGTTCAGGCCATCTTGAGATATATTTTTTATGTGCTACTGCACTGCTACATGAACAGGCTCAGTGTCAACTTTTCTCCAAAATGTTGGATTTCAATGTTCGATTTGGCATAGCCTGGATACCAGACCCCAGCTCGATTTCAAAAAATATCTATCACCAAGGATCCAAATCCTTTTTTCTGCATACCTGCACTGCTGTGGGTGACATTGAAAATCACCTGCACCAGACAAATTTTACCTGCATCACTGTGAATTTAGGAATTATGGATCATACTAAAATTGTTCAAAACCATAATGCTATTTTTTCTTTTATACTTTATAGGTGGAAACAGTCAATGCTGCTGATAACAATCCATATACAGCTACATCATAGGACATTTATGTATAAAACCCAGTACATGGACCAGTGCAGGTAGACACCAGAAATACCTGCACAGATCCAATTTTACCTGCACTAACCTGCATATGCAGGTGGTACTTCGAGCCCTGATCACAATAGATATTTCTGAGATGAGGGTCTGGTATCCAGGCTAGATTTGACACAAGTCACAAAAGTGGAGTTTCCTAACTGTTTGCATTTGGTTTAGGAATTCTAAATAGCTTTGGAGATAAAAAGCTCACATTTCATTGTCCTCAGGGGTAGATTTTTCTACTTTTGAATGGAAGAGTTTCCAGTTGTTTCGTGTGCAGTACTGTATCAAAAATGCCACATGCCCTTTAGCCCTATTCTTGTCAGCATTTTTCAAAGCCTGTATGTAGTGACCCTTTGCCTTCTTGTGACCATTGTTAGTGATTGAAACAACAAAGGGTAACCCCTGCAGGTGCAGCACCCAGTTCATAAGTATTCGTGACAATCGCCCATTGCCATCCATGAACGGGTGTAACTGTACAAACTTGAACTTGAGAAATGCTGCTTTAGTATACATGGATACATCAGTCCTGCCGTAGAGGTTATTGAACTGATTCAGTATTGTTGGTAAAGTTTCTGGAATAAGATACGCACTGGGATAGGAGTGCCCATCTCCAGCATGCACTTCCTCATTTCGTATCTGTCCTGCTGTATTGTCAAGTCCACTCATCAGTGTCTTATGAAGTTGTAACAGGCTTTGCACAGTTAATGGGTGCTGGATACTGGTGAAAGCCTGGTTTACTGTCATGTAATGATTAACCACCTCCAGGTGTTGTATGCTCTCATTTCCAAGATGCTTTGCCATTTCTTCTAGAGCAACCGTTCTCGAGTTATGCAGTGACAGGACCATGTTATAGGTTTCAACCTTGTTAAGTCCTGCATCTTCGAATTCGTTGGAGTCATAGATAA
The DNA here is from genome assembly GCA_019207045.1 of Branchiostoma floridae x Branchiostoma belcheri. Taxonomy (NCBI): domain Eukaryota; kingdom Metazoa; phylum Chordata; class Leptocardii; order Amphioxiformes; family Branchiostomatidae; genus Branchiostoma; species Branchiostoma floridae x Branchiostoma belcheri. The sequence continues at coordinate 24,326,232 of CM033026.1, read as the reverse complement.
ATCCTGCCAACATATCAGCCTGGAAAGAAGATTCCATGTACCTTTTCATCTTTGTGTTAGATGCTAGTTCCTTGTACTGATGAAGGTTGTCTGTACAGCAGGACTGAAGTTCTTGCAGTACACCTGACTGAGCTCTTGACCAACCAGGAACTGCAGGCTCCCATTCATTTGTTGAATTCAAAATGCAATGCTGTGCAAAAAAAAACACTGTCAATGTAGGAAATATGAAATGCCCACTATGAAATTTTTCAAATATAAGGACATGTCAGTTCCGTTGTAATACTTGTATGATGGAGAGAGTGGAACCAGACAACAACCGCAGAACACTTTGACTCAACAAAACCCATGCCGCGTGTATGCAAATGCAGAGTGTCCCAATGTTTTCTTTGATGTGACAATTTTACACATAACAGATTATCTCTTTGTACAATGATCGTAGATCTGTAGTATTGTAGATCTGTGGGCTGCCCGACTAGGAACATATCATTATGCATGATATAGTTACTAAAAATTTCATTACCATAAAATCATGATTTGAGTACACATGTATGTATATGACTTTAAGTGTTATCATAAAGTTATAAACATTACTTCTAATTGCCTCCATGAAATGTCATTGAGGTTATATTTTACCCTGCGTTTGTCTGTGAACATGATAACTCAAGAACGGCTGAATGAATTGGTTTCATACTTGGTGTGTTTGTAGTGTGTGATAAAAGCTAGAAGTGATTAGATTTTGGGCCCCCTAGCAGCTTCCCTTGGTACTGCAGCGCAACTTCCGGGTTCGCTTTCTCGTGTTCTGAACAAGCTATGGTCACGATTTTGGAATGTTAGATAGCTCTTGTGCTCAGGAATGAGTGACATAAGTTTGGGCCCCCTAGCGGCTAGTGTTGGGATAGCAGGGCCATTTTTGTCAAAAAATTCTGAAGCATTACAAACCCCCAGCCTGGTTAGGTTCATTCCATGATCCACCCTAGCAGCTGTACAGCCGACGGGTCAGACCCCCTGACCCCCAGTGTCAATTTCCAGATGGGCGGACCATACCAAGTAGTTTCCAGTTCTTGTTGACACTTGTTGCAGTCTTTGAATGTAAAGGGAAGTCCTTCTTCGCGCAGGAGTTTATTTGGACTGAAGATAAGACCTACATGTACATATATATATGTACATGTCAACCCTTTAAGTCGAGCCTGTGTACTCCACTAGTTACAATGAAGTTGGGTTTCTAAGCGACAACGCTAGGTGATACTGCTGATATTATTGCATAGATAGTGACCTGGGGTAAAGTTTTGATAGGTCCTGGAGGCCAAATGTGATATTAGATATTATACAACAATTTGTATGTATTTGACGTTAAACTCATTGTATTGAAATTGAGAAAAAGATCCATACCCTTCCATTCCATTCATAAGAAGTAAAAGCACATATTAACCCTATCCAGACTGGGGGGGGGGGGGGCTAATTTGACGTCGTATAGCTCCCAAACGGCTTGTGCTAGAACAACCAAACTTGGTGACTTTTCCTAGAATAGTGTTGGCAACAATTTACAAAAGATAGAGTAAGTTTGTAAGTTTTCGTGTTGCCATGGTAACGGGTTTCTGAAAGGCAAATTTTACACAAATCACTAATTTTGTTTAAAACAATATGGTAATGAGGAACTTATTTGCATAATTTATGTACAAATTGCAATACCTCTTTATGATTAATGATGGGAATTTTATTATTATGACATGTGTACGTTACTCAATGATGAACAACACCGTGCATGAATTATGTTAATGTTAATTAATTGCATAAAATTTACAAAAGCTCTAACTTTTCATGGAGGTATGAGGTTGCCGAACTCTAGTTTTCTTATGTTGTCTAATATAACGTTACATGTAAGTTACAAGCTGCCATATTTCTGGGTATAAATAAAGGTACATTTTGTACCTTGTCATAATTTACAGGTCTGTGTAACCTCATGTGAGCTATAAAGTACTACAATGTATAATAATAATAATACTTACCATATTGAGTTGATTATCCTATAATTAGCAGTCTCTTCCAAACTTTTGTCCTCACCAACCTGTAAGCAGGAAAAAAGGAATAAGGATGAAAGTTGGCATCAGGCTCAGCTGTTCAAGGCAAGGGGTTTCATAAATCATAAATGCAATTACTAAGAGGCCAATTTTATGAGGGTCTGCATGCTCTTTTCCGTAAGGTGTAGGCAGCCAGTATTTTTATTTCCCATAACTCGTAGGGATAACACTGGGCTCGAAATACACTTTTCAGTCAACTTGCACCGGTGCATTACTAGTAGTTGAGCGGAACTTGAGCCATTTAGGTTACTTGCACCAAAAGAAACTTACTTGCACAACCTAAGATAGTGGACTGATAAACCCTTTATCTCCTCTTCTGAAAATTTGCGTGAAAATATTGTACGTGAGTAAATGGGGATACATGAAGAGAGAATGATTAAAGACAATTATTGTATTGTCAGACACTAGAAAAAGCTTACACACACCAAGAATAGTGTCTGTCCTTGAATGATAAAAGAAAATAACCCGAAAAGAAAAAGCCTAAATTTATTCATGGAGGTAAGACATACAGGAAAACAATATCTAACGTTGAGGTACAGTGGATAAAAGAAACTTAGAAGTGCACTGGTGCAAGTTTGGTCTAAACTTACTTGCACCACACCAATTTTACATGCACAAACTTGCATATACATGTTGTATTTCGAGCCCTGGATAACCATCTTATCTACGTAATTCGTAGCGAGGCGACCATTGAAATTTAGCGTAATACGTAATTAAGGGGGTTCTTCTCAATTCTGATTCAGCGTAAATCGTCGGGACTCCCCATGCAGACCCTCTTTTATTTCTGATTTGAAAAATAAAACATACAGAAACTTGTTACAAGACAATCTACGTTGATACGTAAATACAGTCAGTCTTGGTCTAACGGTCACTTGCACAAGACGTCCATCGCCTAAAAACGACCGTTTTTTTGTTTTTTTTGCGGTCCCGAAAATTATTTTCCCCCATAGTTAGACCAAGGAAGGAGTAACGTTACTAGTCAACCTTGTCCTTGGCTAGACACAAGCGAAGGTGACTAACGCTGTATACTTACGCTTCAGACCGCGACCACCCCTAGTTCGGGCCGCATGCAAGGAAAATGTTGCCGGAGACGACCGCGTTATTTTAAATGGTGTAGTGACATCGATATTTAATAATAACTCACGGAAAATCCCGGTAAAATCTCACTGTGTTTTGGCGCCGAGAAAAAAATCAAATATGGCGCCCGAGAGGTCGTACGGGTCATTGGGATAGTCCACTGAAATTCAGGTAGAAACGTTGCGTGCGTTGTTTAATATTACCAAGGACAGACTGAAGGAGATTGAATTCAACCTCCTTGATATTACCTCTTGCTCTGCCACTGAGGTAGCTTCATATCTCCCACTGATCGAGTGCTTCATATACTTGGAGACCACTTGCAGTAGAGGAAGGTGGCGCCTGTTGTGGACTTATGATATACATCTGGTTGTCTTTTACAACAAAGGGAACGTACCATCACCAGGATTTTCGACATTTCAATGGAAATTTGAACAAGAATCTTCATGATAAGACGCCACTGGCCGCCTGATGCTGCACAAATATCTGAGGTGAGTAGCTTCCTCGTTACAGTTAATATCAATAAAATTATGTAAGTAATGTGCCGTTAACGTTGATGATAACACAATTGCGTTACAGTTCAGTCAGGTAACAACTCTCAACCAGGTAAGATCGTTTCTACTGGCGAAGTATGTGATCGTGTGACGCAATTAATGCGCTATCCAATGGTGATGCATGTGATGCTGATTACATTAGCGGAGCACCTGTGGTATGCAGGCTGCCTCAGTCTTGTTGTCATGATTGTTTTCTGCCGTGCAGTGCTCCGATATGGTTATGTTCCACCTAGGCTGCTTAAGATTGTTGTCATTCCCATCATTAAGAAAGAATGGCAATGTCACTGACAGAGACGACTACCTCCTGATAGCGGTCGCTTGTCCGATCTGTAAAGAATGCCTTCAAGACGCCTTGATGATTTTTTCCTACAACTTTTCATACCTTTCTGTATTTGCGCTGAAGAAGGTTAAAGCGAGTATTATAATTCCTCAGAGAATAAATGATTATGTTTGAATGAAGTTTGTCTGGTCGACTTTACCACAAGTTGAGGCTTAAACGCAGGGAAAACATTGTAACAAACGCCGTTCTTGAATTCCACTGAGGAATTCCACTTCCAATGCATCGTGCGCTGGTAGGGGAGGATGGGAACAGGTACCGGTTAGTACTAGTACAAATTTCGATACTGTGATGTTTTAGGATGTTTGGGTAGACTGTGTGTGCACAAACGTCATTTTGTGTATCATTCAAATCATGTATAAAAGTACCTTTTTAATGCAGAATGGTCCATACCATCTCTTATCCAAGTGTCGAAAGTAGCACGTTTTGGGTAATTCCTAAATGTCCGATAATCATCACTCCACTTTCGTTAGCTGCGGTTAGCGGGAAAGTGTGCGCAGCGTGTTCACACGGTTTTGGGTTGACCCTTCAACTCCTATGTTAGCCTGGTATCCAGACGTAATTGCGGAGGACAGAAAGACTCTACCTGGATCCCAGGCTTTTATACACTTTCAAGTGTTGAAAGTCGCCATTTTTTTGAAATTTCCTAAGTCCGATACGTACTGGGGTCGCTTTGTTGCGTACGGAAGGGTTCGCTTAGCGGTGTGCGGTTATCCCCCAGGTGGCCTTCATTCGTATGAGAAAAGTTTCAAAGTAATTTTGGGTACTCAAATCACTTTCTACCTTCTTCCCAGCTTTTCACTATCACTTTAAGTGTTGAAAGTCGCACATTTTCTTTGAAATTTCCTAAGTCCGATCGTTGGGGTCGCTTTTTTGCGGTTAGGAAGGGTCGCTTAGCGGTTAGCGGATATCCCCCAGGTGAAATTCATTCGTATGTAGAAAAGTTACAACGTAATTTTGGGTCTCAAATCACTTTCTACCTTCGTCCCAGGGGTTTTACTATCACTTTCAAGTGTTGAAAATAACGCAAATTTTCTGTGCAATTTCCTAAGTCCGATCGTATGGGGACGCTTTTTTTGCGGTTACGGAAGGGTTCGCTTAGCGGTTAGCGGTTATCCCCAGGTGAGCCTTCATTCGTATGTAGAAAAGTTACAACGTAATTTGGGCACTCAAATCACTTTCTACCTTCTTCCAGGGGTTTTACTATCACTTTCAAGTGTTGAAACTAACGCACATTTTCTTTGAAATTTCCTAAGTCCGATCGTATGGGGTCGATTTTTTGCGGTTACGGAAGGGTTCGCTTAGCGAATAGCGGTTATCCCCCAGGTGAGCCTGCAGTTCGTATGTAGAAAATTTACAACGTAATTTTGGGTACTCAAATCACTTTCTACCTTCTTCCCAGTTTTACTATCACTTTCAAGTGTTGAAAGTACGCACATTTTCTTTGAAATTTCCTAAGTCCGATCGTATGGGGTCGCTTTTTTGCGGTTACGGAAGGGTTCGCTTAGCGGTTAGCGGATATCCCCCAGGTGAGCCTTCATTCGTATGTAGAAACGTTACAACGTAATTTTGGGTACTCAAATCACTTTCTACCTTCTTCCCAGGGGTTTTACTATCACTTTCAAGTGTTGAAAGTAACGCACATTTTCTTTGAAATTTCCTAAGTCCGATCGTATGGGGTCGCTTTTTTGCGGTTACGGAAGGGTTCGCTTAGCGGTTAGCGGTTATCCCCCAGGTGAGCCTTCATTCGTATGTAGAAAAGTTACAACGTAATTTTGGGTACTCAAATCACTTTCTACCTTCTTCCCAGGGGTTTTACTATCACTTTCAAGTGTTGAAAGTAACGCACATTTTCTTTGAAATTTCCTAAGTCCGATCGTATGGGGTCGCTTTTTTGCGGTTACGGAAGGGTTCGCTTAGCGGTTAGCGGTTATCCCCCAGGTGAGCCTTCATTCGTATGTAGAAAAGTTACAACGTAATTTTGGGTACTCAAATCACTTTCTACCTTCTTCCCAGGGGTTTTACTATCACTTTCAAGTGTTGAAAGTAACGCACATTTTCTTTGAAATTTCCTAAGTCCGATCGTATGGGGTCGCTTTTTTGCGGTTACGGAAGGGTTCGCTTAGCGGTTAGCGGTTATCCCCCAGGTGAGCCTTCATTCGTATGTAGAAAAGTTACAACGTAATTTTGGGTACTCAAATCACTTTCTACCTTCTTCCCAGGGGTTTTACTATCACTTTCAAGTGTTGAAAGTAACGCACATTTTCTTTGAAATTTCCTAAGTCCGATCGTATGGGGTCGCTTTTTTGCGGTTACGGAAGGGTTCGCTTAGCGGTTAGCGGTTATCCCCCAGGTGAGCCTTCATTCGTATGTAGAAAAGTTACAACGTAATTTTGGGTACTCAAATCACTTTCTACCTTCTTCCCAGGGGTTTTACTATCACTTTCAAGTGTTGAAAGTAACGCACATTTTCTTTGAAATTTCCTAAGTCCGATCGTATGGGGTCGCTTTTTTGCGGTTACGGAAGGGTTCGCTTAGCGGTTAGCGGTTATCCCCCAGGTGAGCCTTCATTCGTATGTAGAAAAGTTACAACGTAATTTTGGGTACTCAAATCACTTTCTACCTTCTTCCCAGGGGTTTTACTATCACTTTCAAGTGTTGAAAGTAACGCACATTTTCTTTGAAATTTCCTAAGTCCGATCGTATGGGGTCGCTTTTTTGCGGTTACGGAAGGGTTCGCTTAGCGGTTAGCGGTTATCCCCCAGGTGAGCCTTCATTCGTATGTAGAAAAGTTACAACGTAATTTTGGGTACTCAAATCACTTTCTACCTTCTTCCCAGGGGTTTTACTATCACTTTCAAGTGTTGAAAGTAACGCACATTTTCTTTGAAATTTCCTAAGTCCGATCGTATGGGGTCGCTTTTTTGCGGTTACGGAAGGGTTCGCTTAGCGGTTAGCGGTTATCCCCCAGGTGAGCCTTCATTCGTATGTAGAAAAGTTACAACGTAATTTTGGGTACTCAAATCACTTTCTACCTTCTTCCCAGGGGTTTTACTATCACTTTCAAGTGTTGAAAGTAACGCACATTTTCTTTGAAATTTCCTAAGTCCGATCGTATGGGGTCGCTTTTTTGCGGTTACGGAAGGGTTCGCTTAGCGGTTAGCGGTTATCCCCCAGGTGAGCCTTCATTCGTATGTAGAAAAGTTACAACGTAATTTTGGGTACTCAAATCACTTTCTACCTTCTTCCCAGGGGTTTTACTATCACTTTCAAGTGTTGAAAGTAACGCACATTTTCTTTGAAATTTCCTAAGTCCGATCGTATGGGGTCGCTTTTTTGCGGTTACGGAAGGGTTCGCTTAGCGGTTAGCGGTTATCCCCCAGGTGAGCCTTCATTCGTATGTAGAAAAGTTACAACGTAATTTTGGGTACTCAAATCACTTTCTACCTTCTTCCCAGGGGTTTTACTATCACTTTCAAGTGTTGAAAGTAACGCACATTTTCTTTGAAATTTCCTAAGTCCGATCGTATGGGGTCGCTTTTTTGCGGTTACGGAAGGGTTCGCTTAGCGGTTAGCGGTTATCCCCCAGGTGAGCCTTCATTCGTATGTAGAAAAGTTACAACGTAATTTTGGGTACTCAAATCACTTTCTACCTTCTTCCCAGGGGTTTTACTATCACTTTCAAGTGTTGAAAGTAACGCACATTTTCTTTGAAATTTCCTAAGTCCGATCGTATGGGGTCGCTTTTTTGCGGTTACGGAAGGGTTCGCTTAGCGGTTAGCGGTTATCCCCCAGGTGAGCCTTCATTCGTATGTAGAAAAGTTACAACGTAATTTTGGGTACTCAAATCACTTTCTACCTTCTTCCCAGGGGTTTTACTATCACTTTCAAGTGTTGAAAGTAACGCACATTTTCTTTGAAATTTCCTAAGTCCGATCGTATGGGGTCGCTTTTTTGCGGTTACGGAAGGGTTCGCTTAGCGGTTAGCGGTTATCCCCCAGGTGAGCCTTCATTCGTATGTAGAAAAGTTACAACGTAATTTTGGGTACTCAAATCACTTTCTACCTTCTTCCCAGGGGTTTTACTATCACTTTCAAGTGTTGAAAGTAACGCACATTTTCTTTGAAATTTCCTAAGTCCGATCGTATGGGGTCGCTTTTTTGCGGTTACGGAAGGGTTCGCTTAGCGGTTAGCGGTTATCCCCCAGGTGAGCCTTCATTCGTATGTAGAAAAGTTACAACGTAATTTTGGGTACTCAAATCACTTTCTACCTTCTTCCCAGGGGTTTTACTATCACTTTCAAGTGTTGAAAGTAACGCACATTTTCTTTGAAATTTCCTAAGTCCGATCGTATGGGGTCGCTTTTTTGCGGTTACGGAAGGGTTCGCTTAGCGGTTAGCGGTTATCCCCCAGGTGAGCCTTCATTCGTATGTAGAAAAGTTACAACGTAATTTTGGGTACTCAAATCACTTTCTACCTTCTTCCCAGGGGTTTTACTATCACTTTCAAGTGTTGAAAGTAACGCACATTTTCTTTGAAATTTCCTAAGTCCGATCGTATGGGGTCGCTTTTTTGCGGTTACGGAAGGGTTCGCTTAGCGGTTAGCGGTTATCCCCCAGGTGAGCCTTCATTCGTATGTAGAAAAGTTACAACGTAATTTTGGGTACTCAAATCACTTTCTACCTTCTTCCCAGGGGTTTTACTATCACTTTCAAGTGTTGAAAGTAACGCACATTTTCTTTGAAATTTCCTAAGTCCGATCGTATGGGGTCGCTTTTTTGCGGTTACGGAAGGGTTCGCTTAGCGGTTAGCGGTTATCCCCCAGGTGAGCCTTCATTCGTATGTAGAAAAGTTACAACGTAATTTTGGGTACTCAAATCACTTTCTACCTTCTTCCCAGGGGTTTTACTATCACTTTCAAGTGTTGAAAGTAACGCACATTTTCTTTGAAATTTCCTAAGTCCGATCGTATGGGGTCGCTTTTTTGCGGTTACGGAAGGGTTCGCTTAGCGGTTAGCGGTTATCCCCCAGGTGAGCCTTCATTCGTATGTAGAAAAGTTACAACGTAATTTTGGGTACTCAAATCACTTTCTACCTTCTTCCCAGGGGTTTTACTATCACTTTCAAGTGTTGAAAGTAACGCACATTTTCTTTGAAATTTCCTAAGTCCGATCGTATGGGGTCGCTTTTTTGCGGTTACGGAAGGGTTCGCTTAGCGGTTAGCGGTTATCCCCCAGGTGAGCCTTCATTCGTATGTAGAAAAGTTACAACGTAATTTTGGGTACTCAAATCACTTTCTACCTTCTTCCCAGGGGTTTTACTATCACTTTCAAGTGTTGAAAGTAACGCACATTTTCTTTGAAATTTCCTAAGTCCGATCGTATGGGGTCGCTTTTTTGCGGTTACGGAAGGGTTCGCTTAGCGGTTAGCGGTTATCCCCCAGGTGAGCCTTCATTCGTATGTAGAAAAGTTACAACGTAATTTTGGGTACTCAAATCACTTTCTACCTTCTTCCCAGGGGTTTTACTATCACTTTCAAGTGTTGAAAGTAACGCACATTTTCTTTGAAATTTCCTAAGTCCGATCGTATGGGGTCGCTTTTTTGCGGTTACGGAAGGGTTCGCTTAGCGGTTAGCGGTTATCCCCCAGGTGAGCCTTCATTCGTATGTAGAAAAGTTACAACGTAATTTTGGGTACTCAAATCACTTTCTACCTTCTTCCCAGGGGTTTTACTATCACTTTCAAGTGTTGAAAGTAACGCACATTTTCTTTGAAATTTCCTAAGTCCGATCGTATGGGGTCGCTTTTTTGCGGTTACGGAAGGGTTCGCTTAGCGGTTAGCGGTTATCCCCCAGGTGAGCCTTCATTCGTATGTAGAAAAGTTACAACGTAATTTTGGGTACTCAAATCACTTTCTACCTTCTTCCCAGGGGTTTTACTATCACTTTCAAGTGTTGAAAGTAACGCACATTTTCTTTGAAATTTCCTAAGTCCGATCGTATGGGGTCGCTTTTTTGCGGTTACGGAAGGGTTCGCTTAGCGGTTAGCGGTTATCCCCCAGGTGAGCCTTCATTCGTATGTAGAAAAGTTACAACGTAATTTTGGGTACTCAAATCACTTTCTACCTTCTTCCCAGGGGTTTTACTATCACTTTCAAGTGTTGAAAGTAACGCACATTTTCTTTGAAATTTCCTAAGTCCGATCGTATGGGGTCGCTTTTTTGCGGTTACGGAAGGGTTCGCTTAGCGGTTAGCGGTTATCCCCCAGGTGAGCCTTCATTCGTATGTAGAAAAGTTACAACGTAATTTTGGGTACTCAAATCACTTTCTACCTTCTTCCCAGGGGTTTTACTATCACTTTCAAGTGTTGAAAGTAACGCACATTTTCTTTGAAATTTCCTAAGTCCGATCGTATGGGGTCGCTTTTTTGCGGTTACGGAAGGGTTCGCTTAGCGGTTAGCGGTTATCCCCCAGGTGAGCCTTCATTCGTATGTAGAAAAGTTACAACGTAATTTTGGGTACTCAAATCACTTTCTACCTTCTTCCCAGGGGTTTTACTATCACTTTCAAGTGTTGAAAGTAACGCACATTTTCTTTGAAATTTCCTAAGTCCGATCGTATGGGGTCGCTTTTTTGCGGTTACGGAAGGGTTCGCTTAGCGGTTAGCGGTTATCCCCCAGGTGAGCCTTCATTCGTATGTAGAAAAGTTACAACGTAATTTTGGGTACTCAAATCACTTTCTACCTTCTTCCCAGGGGTTTTACTATCACTTTCAAGTGTTGAAAGTAACGCACATTTTCTTTGAAATTTCCTAAGTCCGATCGTATGGGGTCGCTTTTTTGCGGTTACGGAAGGGTTCGCTTAGCGGTTAGCGGTTATCCCCCAGGTGAGCCTTCATTCGTATGTAGAAAAGTTACAACGTAATTTTGGGTACTCAAATCACTTTCTACCTTCTTCCCAGGGGTTTTACTATCACTTTCAAGTGTTGAAAGTAACGCACATTTTCTTTGAAATTTCCTAAGTCCGATCGTATGGGGTCGCTTTTTTGCGGTTACGGAAGGGTTCGCTTAGCGGTTAGCGGTTATCCCCCAGGTGAGCCTTCATTCGTATGTAGAAAAGTTACAACGTAATTTTGGGTACTCAAATCACTTTCTACCTTCTTCCCAGGGGTTTTACTATCACTTTCAAGTGTTGAAAGTAACGCACATTTTCTTTGAAATTTCCTAAGTCCGATCGTATGGGGTCGCTTTTTTGCGGTTACGGAAGGGTTCGCTTAGCGGTTAGCGGTTATCCCCCAGGTGAGCCTTCATTCGTATGTAGAAAAGTTACAACGTAATTTTGGGTACTCAAATCACTTTCTACCTTCTTCCCAGGGGTTTTACTATCACTTTCAAGTGTTGAAAGTAACGCACATTTTCTTTGAAATTTCCTAAGTCCGATCGTATGGGGTCGCTTTTTTGCGGTTACGGAAGGGTTCGCTTAGCGGTTAGCGGTTATCCCCCAGGTGAGCCTTCATTCGTATGTAGAAAAGTTACAACGTAATTTTGGGTACTCAAATCACTTTCTACCTTCTTCCCAGGGGTTTTACTATCACTTTCAAGTGTTGAAAGTAACGCACATTTTCTTTGAAATTTCCTAAGTCCGATCGTATGGGGTCGCTTTTTTGCGGTTACGGAAGGGTTCGCTTAGCGGTTAGCGGTTATCCCCCAGGTGAGCCTTCATTCGTATGTAGAAAAGTTACAACGTAATTTTGGGTACTCAAATCACTTTCTACCTTCTTCCCAGGGGTTTTACTATCACTTTCAAGTGTTGAAAGTAACGCACATTTTCTTTGAAATTTCCTAAGTCCGATCGTATGGGGTCGCTTTTTTGCGGTTACGGAAGGGTTCGCTTAGCGGTTAGCGGTTATCCCCCAGGTGAGCCTTCATTCGTATGTAGAAAAGTTACAACGTAATTTTGGGTACTCAAATCACTTTCTACCTTCTTCCCAGGGGTTTTACTATCACTTTCAAGTGTTGAAAGTAACGCACATTTTCTTTGAAATTTCCTAAGTCCGATCGTATGGGGTCGCTTTTTTGCGGTTACGGAAGGGTTCGCTTAGCGGTTAGCGGTTATCCCCCAGGTGAGCCTTCATTCGTATGTAGAAAAGTTACAACGTAATTTTGGGTACTCAAATCACTTTCTACCTTCTTCCCAGGGGTTTTACTATCACTTTCAAGTGTTGAAAGTAACGCACATTTTCTTTGAAATTTCCTAAGTCCGATCGTATGGGGTCGCTTTTTTGCGGTTACGGAAGGGTTCGCTTAGCGGTTAGCGGTTATCCCCCAGGTGAGCCTTCATTCGTATGTAGAAAAGTTACAACGTAATTTTGGGTACTCAAATCACTTTCTACCTTCTTCCCAGGGGTTTTACTATCACTTTCAAGTGTTGAAAGTAACGCACATTTTCTTTGAAATTTCCTAAGTCCGATCGTATGGGGTCGCTTTTTTGCGGTTACGGAAGGGTTCGCTTAGCGGTTAGCGGTTATCCCCCAGGTGAGCCTTCATTCGTATGTAGAAAAGTTACAACGTAATTTTGGGTACTCAAATCACTTTCTACCTTCTTCCCAGGGGTTTTACTATCACTTTCAAGTGTTGAAAGTAACGCACATTTTCTTTGAAATTTCCTAAGTCCGATCGTATGGGGTCGCTTTTTTGCGGTTACGGAAGGGTTCGCTTAGCGGTTAGCGGTTATCCCCCAGGTGAGCCTTCATTCGTATGTAGAAAAGTTACAACGTAATTTTGGGTACTCAAATCACTTTCTACCTTCTTCCCAGGGGTTTTACTATCACTTTCAAGTGTTGAAAGTAACGCACATTTTCTTTGAAATTTCCTAAGTCCGATCGTATGGGGTCGCTTTTTTGCGGTTACGGAAGGGTTCGCTTAGCGGTTAGCGGTTATCCCCCAGGTGAGCCTTCATTCGTATGTAGAAAAGTTACAACGTAATTTTGGGTACTCAAATCACTTTCTACCTTCTTCCCAGGGGTTTTACTATCACTTTCAAGTGTTGAAAGTAACGCACATTTTCTTTGAAATTTCCTAAGTCCGATCGTATGGGGTCGCTTTTTTGCGGTTACGGAAGGGTTCGCTTAGCGGTTAGCGGTTATCCCCCAGGTGAGCCTTCATTCGTATGTAGAAAAGTTACAACGTAATTTTGGGTACTCAAATCACTTTCTACCTTCTTCCCAGGGGTTTTACTATCACTTTCAAGTGTTGAAAGTAACGCACATTTTCTTTGAAATTTCCTAAGTCCGATCGTATGGGGTCGCTTTTTTGCGGTTACGGAAGGGTTCGCTTAGCGGTTAGCGGTTATCCCCCAGGTGAGCCTTCATTCGTATGTAGAAAAGTTACAACGTAATTTTGGGTACTCAAATCACTTTCTACCTTCTTCCCAGGGGTTTTACTATCACTTTCAAGTGTTGAAAGTAACGCACATTTTCTTTGAAATTTCCTAAGTCCGATCGTATGGGGTCGCTTTTTTGCGGTTACGGAAGGGTTCGCTTAGCGGTTAGCGGTTATCCCCCAGGTGAGCCTTCATTCGTATGTAGAAAAGTTACAACGTAATTTTGGGTACTCAAATCACTTTCTACCTTCTTCCCAGGGGTTTTACTATCACTTTCAAGTGTTGAAAGTAACGCACATTTTCTTTGAAATTTCCTAAGTCCGATCGTATGGGGTCGCTTTTTTGCGGTTACGGAAGGGTTCGCTTAGCGGTTAGCGGTTATCCCCCAGGTGAGCCTTCATTCGTATGTAGAAAAGTTACAACGTAATTTTGGGTACTCAAATCACTTTCTACCTTCTTCCCAGGGGTTTTACTATCACTTTCAAGTGTTGAAAGTAACGCACATTTTCTTTGAAATTTCCTAAGTCCGATCGTATGGGGTCGCTTTTTTGCGGTTACGGAAGGGTTCGCTTAGCGGTTAGCGGTTATCCCCCAGGTGAGCCTTCATTCGTATGTAGAAAAGTTACAACGTAATTTTGGGTACTCAAATCACTTTCTACCTTCTTCCCAGGGGTTTTACTATCACTTTCAAGTGTTGAAAGTAACGCACATTTTCTTTGAAATTTCCTAAGTCCGATCGTATGGGGTCGCTTTTTTGCGGTTACGGAAGGGTTCGCTTAGCGGTTAGCGGTTATCCCCCAGGTGAGCCTTCATTCGTATGTAGAAAAGTTACAACGTAATTTTGGGTACTCAAATCACTTTCTACCTTCTTCCCAGGGGTTTTACTATCACTTTCAAGTGTTGAAAGTAACGCACATTTTCTTTGAAATTTCCTAAGTCCGATCGTATGGGGTCGCTTTTTTGCGGTTACGGAAGGGTTCGCTTAGCGGTTAGCGGTTATCCCCCAGGTGAGCCTTCATTCGTATGTAGAAAAGTTACAACGTAATTTTGGGTACTCAAATCACTTTCTACCTTCTTCCCAGGGGTTTTACTATCACTTTCAAGTGTTGAAAGTAACGCACATTTTCTTTGAAATTTCCTAAGTCCGATCGTATGGGGTCGCTTTTTTGCGGTTACGGAAGGGTTCGCTTAGCGGTTAGCGGTTATCCCCCAGGTGAGCCTTCATTCGTATGTAGAAAAGTTACAACGTAATTTTGGGTACTCAAATCACTTTCTACCTTCTTCCCAGGGGTTTTACTATCACTTTCAAGTGTTGAAAGTAACGCACATTTTCTTTGAAATTTCCTAAGTCCGATCGTATGGGGTCGCTTTTTTGCGGTTACGGAAGGGTTCGCTTAGCGGTTAGCGGTTATCCCCCAGGTGAGCCTTCATTCGTATGTAGAAAAGTTACAACGTAATTTTGGGTACTCAAATCACTTTCTACCTTCTTCCCAGGGGTTTTACTATCACTTTCAAGTGTTGAAAGTAACGCACATTTTCTTTGAAATTTCCTAAGTCCGATCGTATGGGGTCGCTTTTTTGCGGTTACGGAAGGGTTCGCTTAGCGGTTAGCGGTTATCCCCCAGGTGAGCCTTCATTCGTATGTAGAAAAGTTACAACGTAATTTTGGGTACTCAAATCACTTTCTACCTTCTTCCCAGGGGTTTTACTATCACTTTCAAGTGTTGAAAGTAACGCACATTTTCTTTGAAATTTCCTAAGTCCGATCGTATGGGGTCGCTTTTTTGCGGTTACGGAAGGGTTCGCTTAGCGGTTAGCGGTTATCCCCCAGGTGAGCCTTCATTCGTATGTAGAAAAGTTACAACGTAATTTTGGGTACTCAAATCACTTTCTACCTTCTTCCCAGGGGTTTTACTATCACTTTCAAGTGTTGAAAGTAACGCACATTTTCTTTGAAATTTCCTAAGTCCGATCGTATGGGGTCGCTTTTTTGCGGTTACGGAAGGGTTCGCTTAGCGGTTAGCGGTTATCCCCCAGGTGAGCCTTCATTCGTATGTAGAAAAGTTACAACGTAATTTTGGGTACTCAAATCACTTTCTACCTTCTTCCCAGGGGTTTTACTATCACTTTCAAGTGTTGAAAGTAACGCACATTTTCTTTGAAATTTCCTAAGTCCGATCGTATGGGGTCGCTTTTTTGCGGTTACGGAAGGGTTCGCTTAGCGGTTAGCGGTTATCCCCCAGGTGAGCCTTCATTCGTATGTAGAAAAGTTACAACGTAATTTTGGGTACTCAAATCACTTTCTACCTTCTTCCCAGGGGTTTTACTATCACTTTCAAGTGTTGAAAGTAACGCACATTTTCTTTGAAATTTCCTAAGTCCGATCGTATGGGGTCGCTTTTTTGCGGTTACGGAAGGGTTCGCTTAGCGGTTAGCGGTTATCCCCCAGGTGAGCCTTCATTCGTATGTAGAAAAGTTACAACGTAATTTTGGGTACTCAAATCACTTTCTACCTTCTTCCCAGGGGTTTTACTATCACTTTCAAGTGTTGAAAGTAACGCACATTTTCTTTGAAATTTCCTAAGTCCGATCGTATGGGGTCGCTTTTTTGCGGTTACGGAAGGGTTCGCTTAGCGGTTAGCGGTTATCCCCCAGGTGAGCCTTCATTCGTATGTAGAAAAGTTACAACGTAATTTTGGGTACTCAAATCACTTTCTACCTTCTTCCCAGGGGTTTTACTATCACTTTCAAGTGTTGAAAGTAACGCACATTTTCTTTGAAATTTCCTAAGTCCGATCGTATGGGGTCGCTTTTTTGCGGTTACGGAAGGGTTCGCTTAGCGGTTAGCGGTTATCCCCCAGGTGAGCCTTCATTCGTATGTAGAAAAGTTACAACGTAATTTTGGGTACTCAAATCACTTTCTACCTTCTTCCCAGGGGTTTTACTATCACTTTCAAGTGTTGAAAGTAACGCACATTTTCTTTGAAATTTCCTAAGTCCGATCGTATGGGGTCGCTTTTTTGCGGTTACGGAAGGGTTCGCTTAGCGGTTAGCGGTTATCCCCCAGGTGAGCCTTCATTCGTATGTAGAAAAGTTACAACGTAATTTTGGGTACTCAAATCACTTTCTACCTTCTTCCCAGGGGTTTTACTATCACTTTCAAGTGTTGAAAGTAACGCACATTTTCTTTGAAATTTCCTAAGTCCGATCGTATGGGGTCGCTTTTTTGCGGTTACGGAAGGGTTCGCTTAGCGGTTAGCGGTTATCCCCCAGGTGAGCCTTCATTCGTATGTAGAAAAGTTACAACGTAATTTTGGGTACTCAAATCACTTTCTACCTTCTTCCCAGGGGTTTTACTATCACTTTCAAGTGTTGAAAGTAACGCACATTTTCTTTGAAATTTCCTAAGTCCGATCGTATGGGGTCGCTTTTTTGCGGTTACGGAAGGGTTCGCTTAGCGGTTAGCGGTTATCCCCCAGGTGAGCCTTCATTCGTATGTAGAAAAGTTACAACGTAATTTTGGGTACTCAAATCACTTTCTACCTTCTTCCCAGGGGTTTTACTATCACTTTCAAGTGTTGAAAGTAACGCACATTTTCTTTGAAATTTCCTAAGTCCGATCGTATGGGGTCGCTTTTTTGCGGTTACGGAAGGGTTCGCTTAGCGGTTAGCGGTTATCCCCCAGGTGAGCCTTCATTCGTATGTAGAAAAGTTACAACGTAATTTTGGGTACTCAAATCACTTTCTACCTTCTTCCCAGGGGTTTTACTATCACTTTCAAGTGTTGAAAGTAACGCACATTTTCTTTGAAATTTCCTAAGTCCGATCGTATGGGGTCGCTTTTTTGCGGTTACGGAAGGGTTCGCTTAGCGGTTAGCGGTTATCCCCCAGGTGAGCCTTCATTCGTATGTAGAAAAGTTACAACGTAATTTTGGGTACTCAAATCACTTTCTACCTTCTTCCCAGGGGTTTTACTATCACTTTCAAGTGTTGAAAGTAACGCACATTTTCTTTGAAATTTCCTAAGTCCGATCGTATGGGGTCGCTTTTTTGCGGTTACGGAAGGGTTCGCTTAGCGGTTAGCGGTTATCCCCCAGGTGAGCCTTCATTCGTATGTAGAAAAGTTACAACGTAATTTTGGGTACTCAAATCACTTTCTACCTTCTTCCCAGGGGTTTTACTATCACTTTCAAGTGTTGAAAGTAACGCACATTTTCTTTGAAATTTCCTAAGTCCGATCGTATGGGGTCGCTTTTTTGCGGTTACGGAAGGGTTCGCTTAGCGGTTAGCGGTTATCCCCCAGGTGAGCCTTCATTCGTATGTAGAAAAGTTACAACGTAATTTTGGGTACTCAAATCACTTTCTACCTTCTTCCCAGGGGTTTTACTATCACTTTCAAGTGTTGAAAGTAACGCACATTTTCTTTGAAATTTCCTAAGTCCGATCGTATGGGGTCGCTTTTTTGCGGTTACGGAAGGGTTCGCTTAGCGGTTAGCGGTTATCCCCCAGGTGAGCCTTCATTCGTATGTAGAAAAGTTACAACGTAATTTTGGGTACTCAAATCACTTTCTACCTTCTTCCCAGGGGTTTTACTATCACTTTCAAGTGTTGAAAGTAACGCACATTTTCTTTGAAATTTCCTAAGTCCGATCGTATGGGGTCGCTTTTTTGCGGTTACGGAAGGGTTCGCTTAGCGGTTAGCGGTTATCCCCCAGGTGAGCCTTCATTCGTATGTAGAAAAGTTACAACGTAATTTTGGGTACTCAAATCACTTTCTACCTTCTTCCCAGGGGTTTTACTATCACTTTCAAGTGTTGAAAGTAACGCACATTTTCTTTGAAATTTCCTAAGTCCGATCGTATGGGGTCGCTTTTTTGCGGTTACGGAAGGGTTCGCTTAGCGGTTAGCGGTTATCCCCCAGGTGAGCCTTCATTCGTATGTAGAAAAGTTACAACGTAATTTTGGGTACTCAAATCACTTTCTACCTTCTTCCCAGGGGTTTTACTATCACTTTCAAGTGTTGAAAGTAACGCACATTTTCTTTGAAATTTCCTAAGTCCGATCGTATGGGGTCGCTTTTTTGCGGTTACGGAAGGGTTCGCTTAGCGGTTAGCGGTTATCCCCCAGGTGAGCCTTCATTCGTATGTAGAAAAGTTACAACGTAATTTTGGGTACTCAAATCACTTTCTACCTTCTTCCCAGGGGTTTTACTATCACTTTCAAGTGTTGAAAGTAACGCACATTTTCTTTGAAATTTCCTAAGTCCGATCGTATGGGGTCGCTTTTTTGCGGTTACGGAAGGGTTCGCTTAGCGGTTAGCGGTTATCCCCCAGGTGAGCCTTCATTCGTATGTAGAAAAGTTACAACGTAATTTTGGGTACTCAAATCACTTTCTACCTTCTTCCCAGGGGTTTTACTATCACTTTCAAGTGTTGAAAGTAACGCACATTTTCTTTGAAATTTCCTAAGTCCGATCGTATGGGGTCGCTTTTTTGCGGTTACGGAAGGGTTCGCTTAGCGGTTAGCGGTTATCCCCCAGGTGAGCCTTCATTCGTATGTAGAAAAGTTACAACGTAATTTTGGGTACTCAAATCACTTTCTACCTTCTTCCCAGGGGTTTTACTATCACTTTCAAGTGTTGAAAGTAACGCACATTTTCTTTGAAATTTCCTAAGTCCGATCGTATGGGGTCGCTTTTTTGCGGTTACGGAAGGGTTCGCTTAGCGGTTAGCGGTTATCCCCCAGGTGAGCCTTCATTCGTATGTAGAAAAGTTACAACGTAATTTTGGGTACTCAAATCACTTTCTACCTTCTTCCCAGGGGTTTTACTATCACTTTCAAGTGTTGAAAGTAACGCACATTTTCTTTGAAATTTCCTAAGTCCGATCGTATGGGGTCGCTTTTTTGCGGTTACGGAAGGGTTCGCTTAGCGGTTAGCGGTTATCCCCCAGGTGAGCCTTCATTCGTATGTAGAAAAGTTACAACGTAATTTTGGGTACTCAAATCACTTTCTACCTTCTTCCCAGGGGTTTTACTATCACTTTCAAGTGTTGAAAGTAACGCACATTTTCTTTGAAATTTCCTAAGTCCGATCGTATGGGGTCGCTTTTTTGCGGTTACGGAAGGGTTCGCTTAGCGGTTAGCGGTTATCCCCCAGGTGAGCCTTCATTCGTATGTAGAAAAGTTACAACGTAATTTTGGGTACTCAAATCACTTTCTACCTTCTTCCCAGGGGTTTTACTATCACTTTCAAGTGTTGAAAGTAACGCACATTTTCTTTGAAATTTCCTAAGTCCGATCGTATGGGGTCGCTTTTTTGCGGTTACGGAAGGGTTCGCTTAGCGGTTAGCGGTTATCCCCCAGGTGAGCCTTCATTCGTATGTAGAAAAGTTACAACGTAATTTTGGGTACTCAAATCACTTTCTACCTTCTTCCCAGGGGTTTTACTATCACTTTCAAGTGTTGAAAGTAACGCACATTTTCTTTGAAATTTCCTAAGTCCGATCGTATGGGGTCGCTTTTTTGCGGTTACGGAAGGGTTCGCTTAGCGGTTAGCGGTTATCCCCCAGGTGAGCCTTCATTCGTATGTAGAAAAGTTACAACGTAATTTTGGGTACTCAAATCACTTTCTACCTTCTTCCCAGGGGTTTTACTATCACTTTCAAGTGTTGAAAGTAACGCACATTTTCTTTGAAATTTCCTAAGTCCGATCGTATGGGGTCGCTTTTTTGCGGTTACGGAAGGGTTCGCTTAGCGGTTAGCGGTTATCCCCCAGGTGAGCCTTCATTCGTATGTAGAAAAGTTACAACGTAATTTTGGGTACTCAAATCACTTTCTACCTTCTTCCCAGGGGTTTTACTATCACTTTCAAGTGTTGAAAGTAACGCACATTTTCTTTGAAATTTCCTAAGTCCGATCGTATGGGGTCGCTTTTTTGCGGTTACGGAAGGGTTCGCTTAGCGGTTAGCGGTTATCCCCCAGGTGAGCCTTCATTCGTATGTAGAAAAGTTACAACGTAATTTTGGGTACTCAAATCACTTTCTACCTTCTTCCCAGGGGTTTTACTATCACTTTCAAGTGTTGAAAGTAACGCACATTTTCTTTGAAATTTCCTAAGTCCGATCGTATGGGGTCGCTTTTTTGCGGTTACGGAAGGGTTCGCTTAGCGGTTAGCGGTTATCCCCCAGGTGAGCCTTCATTCGTATGTAGAAAAGTTACAACGTAATTTTGGGTACTCAAATCACTTTCTACCTTCTTCCCAGGGGTTTTACTATCACTTTCAAGTGTTGAAAGTAACGCACATTTTCTTTGAAATTTCCTAAGTCCGATCGTATGGGGTCGCTTTTTTGCGGTTACGGAAGGGTTCGCTTAGCGGTTAGCGGTTATCCCCCAGGTGAGCCTTCATTCGTATGTAGAAAAGTTACAACGTAATTTTGGGTACTCAAATCACTTTCTACCTTCTTCCCAGGGGTTTTACTATCACTTTCAAGTGTTGAAAGTAACGCACATTTTCTTTGAAATTTCCTAAGTCCGATCGTATGGGGTCGCTTTTTTGCGGTTACGGAAGGGTTCGCTTAGCGGTTAGCGGTTATCCCCCAGGTGAGCCTTCATTCGTATGTAGAAAAGTTACAACGTAATTTTGGGTACTCAAATCACTTTCTACCTTCTTCCCAGGGGTTTTACTATCACTTTCAAGTGTTGAAAGTAACGCACATTTTCTTTGAAATTTCCTAAGTCCGATCGTATGGGGTCGCTTTTTTGCGGTTACGGAAGGGTTCGCTTAGCGGTTAGCGGTTATCCCCCAGGTGAGCCTTCATTCGTATGTAGAAAAGTTACAACGTAATTTTGGGTACTCAAATCACTTTCTACCTTCTTCCCAGGGGTTTTACTATCACTTTCAAGTGTTGAAAGTAACGCACATTTTCTTTGAAATTTCCTAAGTCCGATCGTATGGGGTCGCTTTTTTGCGGTTACGGAAGGGTTCGCTTAGCGGTTAGCGGTTATCCCCCAGGTGAGCCTTCATTCGTATGTAGAAAAGTTACAACGTAATTTTGGGTACTCAAATCACTTTCTACCTTCTTCCCAGGGGTTTTACTATCACTTTCAAGTGTTGAAAGTAACGCACATTTTCTTTGAAATTTCCTAAGTCCGATCGTATGGGGTCGCTTTTTTGCGGTTACGGAAGGGTTCGCTTAGCGGTTAGCGGTTATCCCCCAGGTGAGCCTTCATTCGTATGTAGAAAAGTTACAACGTAATTTTGGGTACTCAAATCACTTTCTACCTTCTTCCCAGGGGTTTTACTATCACTTTCAAGTGTTGAAAGTAACGCACATTTTCTTTGAAATTTCCTAAGTCCGATCGTATGGGGTCGCTTTTTTGCGGTTACGGAAGGGTTCGCTTAGCGGTTAGCGGTTATCCCCCAGGTGAGCCTTCATTCGTATGTAGAAAAGTTACAACGTAATTTTGGGTACTCAAATCACTTTCTACCTTCTTCCCAGGGGTTTTACTATCACTTTCAAGTGTTGAAAGTAACGCACATTTTCTTTGAAATTTCCTAAGTCCGATCGTATGGGGTCGCTTTTTTGCGGTTACGGAAGGGTTCGCTTAGCGGTTAGCGGTTATCCCCCAGGTGAGCCTTCATTCGTATGTAGAAAAGTTACAACGTAATTTTGGGTACTCAAATCACTTTCTACCTTCTTCCCAGGGGTTTTACTATCACTTTCAAGTGTTGAAAGTAACGCACATTTTCTTTGAAATTTCCTAAGTCCGATCGTATGGGGTCGCTTTTTTGCGGTTACGGAAGGGTTCGCTTAGCGGTTAGCGGTTATCCCCCAGGTGAGCCTTCATTCGTATGTAGAAAAGTTACAACGTAATTTTGGGTACTCAAATCACTTTCTACCTTCTTCCCAGGGGTTTTACTATCACTTTCAAGTGTTGAAAGTAACGCACATTTTCTTTGAAATTTCCTAAGTCCGATCGTATGGGGTCGCTTTTTTGCGGTTACGGAAGGGTTCGCTTAGCGGTTAGCGGTTATCCCCCAGGTGAGCCTTCATTCGTATGTAGAAAAGTTACAACGTAATTTTGGGTACTCAAATCACTTTCTACCTTCTTCCCAGGGGTTTTACTATCACTTTCAAGTGTTGAAAGTAACGCACATTTTCTTTGAAATTTCCTAAGTCCGATCGTATGGGGTCGCTTTTTTGCGGTTACGGAAGGGTTCGCTTAGCGGTTAGCGGTTATCCCCCAGGTGAGCCTTCATTCGTATGTAGAAAAGTTACAACGTAATTTTGGGTACTCAAATCACTTTCTACCTTCTTCCCAGGGGTTTTACTATCACTTTCAAGTGTTGAAAGTAACGCACATTTTCTTTGAAATTTCCTAAGTCCGATCGTATGGGGTCGCTTTTTTGCGGTTACGGAAGGGTTCGCTTAGCGGTTAGCGGTTATCCCCCAGGTGAGCCTTCATTCGTATGTAGAAAAGTTACAACGTAATTTTGGGTACTCAAATCACTTTCTACCTTCTTCCCAGGGGTTTTACTATCACTTTCAAGTGTTGAAAGTAACGCACATTTTCTTTGAAATTTCCTAAGTCCGATCGTATGGGGTCGCTTTTTTGCGGTTACGGAAGGGTTCGCTTAGCGGTTAGCGGTTATCCCCCAGGTGAGCCTTCATTCGTATGTAGAAAAGTTACAACGTAATTTTGGGTACTCAAATCACTTTCTACCTTCTTCCCAGGGGTTTTACTATCACTTTCAAGTGTTGAAAGTAACGCACATTTTCTTTGAAATTTCCTAAGTCCGATCGTATGGGGTCGCTTTTTTGCGGTTACGGAAGGGTTCGCTTAGCGGTTAGCGGTTATCCCCCAGGTGAGCCTTCATTCGTATGTAGAAAAGTTACAACGTAATTTTGGGTACTCAAATCACTTTCTACCTTCTTCCCAGGGGTTTTACTATCACTTTCAAGTGTTGAAAGTAACGCACATTTTCTTTGAAATTTCCTAAGTCCGATCGTATGGGGTCGCTTTTTTGCGGTTACGGAAGGGTTCGCTTAGCGGTTAGCGGTTATCCCCCAGGTGAGCCTTCATTCGTATGTAGAAAAGTTACAACGTAATTTTGGGTACTCAAATCACTTTCTACCTTCTTCCCAGGGGTTTTACTATCACTTTCAAGTGTTGAAAGTAACGCACATTTTCTTTGAAATTTCCTAAGTCCGATCGTATGGGGTCGCTTTTTTGCGGTTACGGAAGGGTTCGCTTAGCGGTTAGCGGTTATCCCCCAGGTGAGCCTTCATTCGTATGTAGAAAAGTTACAACGTAATTTTGGGTACTCAAATCACTTTCTACCTTCTTCCCAGGGGTTTTACTATCACTTTCAAGTGTTGAAAGTAACGCACATTTTCTTTGAAATTTCCTAAGTCCGATCGTATGGGGTCGCTTTTTTGCGGTTACGGAAGGGTTCGCTTAGCGGTTAGCGGTTATCCCCCAGGTGAGCCTTCATTCGTATGTAGAAAAGTTACAACGTAATTTTGGGTACTCAAATCACTTTCTACCTTCTTCCCAGGGGTTTTACTATCACTTTCAAGTGTTGAAAGTAACGCACATTTTCTTTGAAATTTCCTAAGTCCGATCGTATGGGGTCGCTTTTTTGCGGTTACGGAAGGGTTCGCTTAGCGGTTAGCGGTTATCCCCCAGGTGAGCCTTCATTCGTATGTAGAAAAGTTACAACGTAATTTTGGGTACTCAAATCACTTTCTACCTTCTTCCCAGGGGTTTTACTATCACTTTCAAGTGTTGAAAGTAACGCACATTTTCTTTGAAATTTCCTAAGTCCGATCGTATGGGGTCGCTTTTTTGCGGTTACGGAAGGGTTCGCTTAGCGGTTAGCGGTTATCCCCCAGGTGAGCCTTCATTCGTATGTAGAAAAGTTACAACGTAATTTTGGGTACTCAAATCACTTTCTACCTTCTTCCCAGGGGTTTTACTATCACTTTCAAGTGTTGAAAGTAACGCACATTTTCTTTGAAATTTCCTAAGTCCGATCGTATGGGGTCGCTTTTTTGCGGTTACGGAAGGGTTCGCTTAGCGGTTAGCGGATATCCCCCAGGTGAGCCTTCATTCGTATGTAGAAAAGTTACAACGTAATTTTGGGTACTCAAATCACTTTCTACCTTCTTCCCAGGGGTTTTACTATCACTTTCAAGTGTTGAAAGTAACGCACATTTTCTTTGAAATTTCCTAAGTCCGATCGTATGGGGTCGCTTTTTTGCGGTTACGGAAGGGTTCGCTTAGCGGTTAGCGGTTATCCCCCAGGTGAGCCTTCATTCGTATGTAGAAAAGTTACAACGTAATTTTGGGTACTCAAATCACTTTCTACCTTCTTCCCAGGGGTTTTACTATCACTTTCAAGTGTTGAAAGTAACGCACATTTTCTTTGAAATTTCCTAAGTCCGATCGTATGGGGTCGCTTTTTTGCGGTTACGGAAGGGTTCGCTTAGCGGTTAGCGGTTATCCCCCAGGTGAGCCTTCATTCGTATGTAGAAAAGTTACAACGTAATTTTGGGTACTCAAATCACTTTCTACCTTCTTCCCAGGGGTTTTACTATCACTTTCAAGTGTTGAAAGTAACGCACATTTTCTTTGAAATTTCCTAAGTCCGATCGTATGGGGTCGCTTTTTTGCGGTTACGGAAGGGTTCGCTTAGCGGTTAGCGGTATCCCCCAGGTGAGCCTTCATTCGTATGTAGAAAAGTTACAACGTAATTTTGGGTACTCAAATCACTTTCTACCTTCTTCCCAGGGGTTTTACTATCACTTTCAAGTGTTGAAAGTAACGCACATTTTCTTTGAAATTTCCTAAGTCCGATCGTATGGGGTCGCTTTTTTGCGGTTACGGAAGGGTTCGCTTAGCGGTTAGCGGTTATCCCCCAGGTGAGCCTTCATTCGTATGTAGAAAAGTTACAACGTAATTTTGGGTACTCAAATCACTTTCTACCTTCTTCCCAGGGGTTTTACTATCACTTTCAAGTGTTGAAAGTAACGCACATTTTCTTTGAAATTTCCTAAGTCCGATCGTATGGGGTCGCTTTTTTGCGGTTACGGAAGGGTTCGCTTAGCGGTTAGCGGTTATCCCCCAGGTGAGCCTTCATTCGTATGTAGAAAAGTTACAACGTAATTTTGGGTACTCAAATCACTTTCTACCTTCTTCCCAGGGGTTTTACTATCACTTTCAAGTGTTGAAAGTAACGCACATTTTCTTTGAAATTTCCTAAGTCCGATCGTATGGGGTCGCTTTTTTGCGGTTACGGAAGGGTTCGCTTAGCGGTTAGCGGTTATCCCCCAGGTGAGCCTTCATTCGTATGTAGAAAAGTTACAACGTAATTTTGGGTACTCAAATCACTTTCTACCTTCTTCCCAGGGGTTTTACTATCACTTTCAAGTGTTGAAAGTAACGCACATTTTCTTTGAAATTTCCTAAGTCCGATCGTATGGGGTCGCTTTTTTGCGGTTACGGAAGGGTTCGCTTAGCGGTTAGCGGTTATCCCCCAGGTGAGCCTTCATTCGTATGTAGAAAAGTTACAACGTAATTTTGGGTACTCAAATCACTTTCTACCTTCTTCCCAGGGGTTTTACTATCACTTTCAAGTGTTGAAAGTAACGCACATTTTCTTTGAAATTTCCTAAGTCCGATCGTATGGGGTCGCTTTTTTGCGGTTACGGAAGGGTTCGCTTAGCGGTTAGCGGTTATCCCCCAGGTGAGCCTTCATTCGTATGTAGAAAAGTTACAACGTAATTTTGGGTACTCAAATCACTTTCTACCTTCTTCCCAGGGGTTTTACTATCACTTTCAAGTGTTGAAAGTAACGCACATTTTCTTTGAAATTTCCTAAGTCCGATCGTATGGGGTCGCTTTTTTGCGGTTACGGAAGGGTTCGCTTAGCGGTTAGCGGTTATCCCCCAGGTGAGCCTTCATTCGTATGTAGAAAAGTTACAACGTAATTTTGGGTACTCAAATCACTTTCTACCTTCTTCCCAGGGGTTTTACTATCACTTTCAAGTGTTGAAAGTAACGCACATTTTCTTTGAAATTTCCTAAGTCCGATCGTATGGGGTCGCTTTTTTGCGGTTACGGAAGGGTTCGCTTAGCGGTTAGCGGTTATCCCCCAGGTGAGCCTTCATTCGTATGTAGAAAAGTTACAACGTAATTTTGGGTACTCAAATCACTTTCTACCTTCTTCCCAGGGGTTTTACTATCACTTTCAAGTGTTGAAAGTAACGCACATTTTCTTTGAAATTTCCTAAGTCCGATCGTATGGGGTCGCTTTTTTGCGGTTACGGAAGGGTTCGCTTAGCGGTTAGCGGTTATCCCCCAGGTGAGCCTTCATTCGTATGTAGAAAAGTTACAACGTAATTTTGGGTACTCAAATCACTTTCTACCTTCTTCCCAGGGGTTTTACTATCACTTTCAAGTGTTGAAAGTAACGCACATTTTCTTTGAAATTTCCTAAGTCCGATCGTATGGGGTCGCTTTTTTGCGGTTACGGAAGGGTTCGCTTAGCGGTTAGCGGTTATCCCCCAGGTGAGCCTTCATTCGTATGTAGAAAAGTTACAACGTAATTTTGGGTACTCAAATCACTTTCTACCTTCTTCCCAGGGGTTTTACTATCACTTTCAAGTGTTGAAAGTAACGCACATTTTCTTTGAAATTTCCTAAGTCCGATCGTATGGGGTCGCTTTTTTGCGGTTACGGAAGGGTTCGCTTAGCGGTTAGCGGTTATCCCCCAGGTGAGCCTTCATTCGTATGTAGAAAAGTTACAACGTAATTTTGGGTACTCAAATCACTTTCTACCTTCTTCCCAGGGGTTTTACTATCACTTTCAAGTGTTGAAAGTAACGCACATTTTCTTTGAAATTTCCTAAGTCCGATCGTATGGGGTCGCTTTTTTGCGGTTACGGAAGGGTTCGCTTAGCGGTTAGCGGTTATCCCCCAGGTGAGCCTTCATTCGTATGTAGAAAAGTTACAACGTAATTTTGGGTACTCAAATCACTTTCTACCTTCTTCCCAGGGGTTTTACTATCACTTTCAAGTGTTGAAAGTAACGCACATTTTCTTTGAAATTTCCTAAGTCCGATCGTATGGGGTCGCTTTTTTGCGGTTACGGAAGGGTTCGCTTAGCGGTTAGCGGTTATCCCCCAGGTGAGCCTTCATTCGTATGTAGAAAAGTTACAACGTAATTTTGGGTACTCAAATCACTTTCTACCTTCTTCCCAGGGGTTTTACTATCACTTTCAAGTGTTGAAAGTAACGCACATTTTCTTTGAAATTTCCTAAGTCCGATCGTATGGGGTCGCTTTTTTGCGGTTACGGAAGGGTTCGCTTAGCGGTTAGCGGTTATCCCCCAGGTGAGCCTTCATTCGTATGTAGAAAAGTTACAACGTAATTTTGGGTACTCAAATCACTTTCTACCTTCTTCCCAGGGGTTTTACTATCACTTTCAAGTGTTGAAAGTAACGCACATTTTCTTTGAAATTTCCTAAGTCCGATCGTATGGGGTCGCTTTTTTGCGGTTACGGAAGGGTTCGCTTAGCGGTTAGCGGTTATCCCCCAGGTGAGCCTTCATTCGTATGTAGAAAAGTTACAACGTAATTTTGGGTACTCAAATCACTTTCTACCTTCTTCCCAGGGGTTTTACTATCACTTTCAAGTGTTGAAAGTAACGCACATTTTCTTTGAAATTTCCTAAGTCCGATCGTATGGGGTCGCTTTTTTGCGGTTACGGAAGGGTTCGCTTAGCGGTTAGCGGTTATCCCCCAGGTGAGCCTTCATTCGTATGTAGAAAAGTTACAACGTAATTTTGGGTACTCAAATCACTTTCTACCTTCTTCCCAGGGGTTTTACTATCACTTTCAAGTGTTGAAAGTAACGCACATTTTCTTTGAAATTTCCTAAGTCCGATCGTATGGGGTCGCTTTTTTGCGGTTACGGAAGGGTTCGCTTAGCGGTTAGCGGTTATCCCCCAGGTGAGCCTTCATTCGTATGTAGAAAAGTTACAACGTAATTTTGGGTACTCAAATCACTTTCTACCTTCTTCCCAGGGGTTTTACTATCACTTTCAAGTGTTGAAAGTAACGCACATTTTCTTTGAAATTTCCTAAGTCCGATCGTATGGGGTCGCTTTTTTGCGGTTACGGAAGGGTTCGCTTAGCGGTTAGCGGTTATCCCCCAGGTGAGCCTTCATTCGTATGTAGAAAAGTTACAACGTAATTTTGGGTACTCAAATCACTTTCTACCTTCTTCCCAGGGGTTTTACTATCACTTTCAAGTGTTGAAAGTAACGCACATTTTCTTTGAAATTTCCTAAGTCCGATCGTATGGGGTCGCTTTTTTGCGGTTACGGAAGGGTTCGCTTAGCGGTTAGCGGTTATCCCCCAGGTGAGCCTTCATTCGTATGTAGAAAAGTTACAACGTAATTTTGGGTACTCAAATCACTTTCTACCTTCTTCCCAGGGGTTTTACTATCACTTTCAAGTGTTGAAAGTAACGCACATTTTCTTTGAAATTTCCTAAGTCCGATCGTATGGGGTCGCTTTTTTGCGGTTACGGAAGGGTTCGCTTAGCGGTTAGCGGTTATCCCCCAGGTGAGCCTTCATTCGTATGTAGAAAAGTTACAACGTAATTTTGGGTACTCAAATCACTTTCTACCTTCTTCCCAGGGGTTTTACTATCACTTTCAAGTGTTGAAAGTAACGCACATTTTCTTTGAAATTTCCTAAGTCCGATCGTATGGGGTCGCTTTTTTGCGGTTACGGAAGGGTTCGCTTAGCGGTTAGCGGTTATCCCCCAGGTGAGCCTTCATTCGTATGTAGAAAAGTTACAACGTAATTTTGGGTACTCAAATCACTTTCTACCTTCTTCCCAGGGGTTTTACTATCACTTTCAAGTGTTGAAAGTAACGCACATTTTCTTTGAAATTTCCTAAGTCCGATCGTATGGGGTCGCTTTTTTGCGGTTACGGAAGGGTTCGCTTAGCGGTTAGCGGTTATCCCCCAGGTGAGCCTTCATTCGTATGTAGAAAAGTTACAACGTAATTTTGGGTACTCAAATCACTTTCTACCTTCTTCCCAGGGGTTTTACTATCACTTTCAAGTGTTGAAAGTAACGCACATTTTCTTTGAAATTTCCTAAGTCCGATCGTATGGGGTCGCTTTTTTGCGGTTACGGAAGGGTTCGCTTAGCGGTTAGCGGTTATCCCCCAGGTGAGCCTTCATTCGTATGTAGAAAAGTTACAACGTAATTTTGGGTACTCAAATCACTTTCTACCTTCTTCCCAGGGGTTTTACTATCACTTTCAAGTGTTGAAAGTAACGCACATTTTCTTTGAAATTTCCTAAGTCCGATCGTATGGGGTCGCTTTTTTGCGGTTACGGAAGGGTTCGCTTAGCGGTTAGCGGTTATCCCCCAGGTGAGCCTTCATTCGTATGTAGAAAAGTTACAACGTAATTTTGGGTACTCAAATCACTTTCTACCTTCTTCCCAGGGGTTTTACTATCACTTTCAAGTGTTGAAAGTAACGCACATTTTCTTTGAAATTTCCTAAGTCCGATCGTATGGGGTCGCTTTTTTGCGGTTACGGAAGGGTTCGCTTAGCGGTTAGCGGTTATCCCCCAGGTGAGCCTTCATTCGTATGTAGAAAAGTTACAACGTAATTTTGGGTACTCAAATCACTTTCTACCTTCTTCCCAGGGGTTTTACTATCACTTTCAAGTGTTGAAAGTAACGCACATTTTCTTTGAAATTTCCTAAGTCCGATCGTATGGGGTCGCTTTTTTGCGGTTACGGAAGGGTTCGCTTAGCGGTTAGCGGTTATCCCCCAGGTGAGCCTTCATTCGTATGTAGAAAAGTTACAACGTAATTTTGGGTACTCAAATCACTTTCTACCTTCTTCCCAGGGGTTTTACTATCACTTTCAAGTGTTGAAAGTAACGCACATTTTCTTTGAAATTTCCTAAGTCCGATCGTATGGGGTCGCTTTTTTGCGGTTACGGAAGGGTTCGCTTAGCGGTTAGCGGTTATCCCCCAGGTGAGCCTTCATTCGTATGTAGAAAAGTTACAACGTAATTTTGGGTACTCAAATCACTTTCTACCTTCTTCCCAGGGGTTTTACTATCACTTTCAAGTGTTGAAAGTAACGCACATTTTCTTTGAAATTTCCTAAGTCCGATCGTATGGGGTCGCTTTTTTGCGGTTACGGAAGGGTTCGCTTAGCGGTTAGCGGTTATCCCCCAGGTGAGCCTTCATTCGTATGTAGAAAAGTTACAACGTAATTTTGGGTACTCAAATCACTTTCTACCTTCTTCCCAGGGGTTTTACTATCACTTTCAAGTGTTGAAAGTAACGCACATTTTCTTTGAAATTTCCTAAGTCCGATCGTATGGGGTCGCTTTTTTGCGGTTACGGAAGGGTTCGCTTAGCGGTTAGCGGTTATCCCCCAGGTGAGCCTTCATTCGTATGTAGAAAAGTTACAACGTAATTTTGGGTACTCAAATCACTTTCTACCTTCTTCCCAGGGGTTTTACTATCACTTTCAAGTGTTGAAAGTAACGCACATTTTCTTTGAAATTTCCTAAGTCCGATCGTATGGGGTCGCTTTTTTGCGGTTACGGAAGGGTTCGCTTAGCGGTTAGCGGTTATCCCCCAGGTGAGCCTTCATTCGTATGTAGAAAAGTTACAACGTAATTTTGGGTACTCAAATCACTTTCTACCTTCTTCCCAGGGGTTTTACTATCACTTTCAAGTGTTGAAAGTAACGCACATTTTCTTTGAAATTTCCTAAGTCCGATCGTATGGGGTCGCTTTTTTGCGGTTACGGAAGGGTTCGCTTAGCGGTTAGCGGTTATCCCCCAGGTGAGCCTTCATTCGTATGTAGAAAAGTTACAACGTAATTTTGGGTACTCAAATCACTTTCTACCTTCTTCCCAGGGGTTTTACTATCACTTTCAAGTGTTGAAAGTAACGCACATTTTCTTTGAAATTTCCTAAGTCCGATCGTATGGGGTCGCTTTTTTGCGGTTACGGAAGGGTTCGCTTAGCGGTTAGCGGTTATCCCCCAGGTGAGCCTTCATTCGTATGTAGAAAAGTTACAACGTAATTTTGGGTACTCAAATCACTTTCTACCTTCTTCCCAGGGGTTTTACTATCACTTTCAAGTGTTGAAAGTAACGCACATTTTCTTTGAAATTTCCTAAGTCCGATCGTATGGGGTCGCTTTTTTGCGGTTACGGAAGGGTTCGCTTAGCGGTTAGCGGTTATCCCCCAGGTGAGCCTTCATTCGTATGTAGAAAAGTTACAACGTAATTTTGGGTACTCAAATCACTTTCTACCTTCTTCCCAGGGGTTTTACTATCACTTTCAAGTGTTGAAAGTAACGCACATTTTCTTTGAAATTTCCTAAGTCCGATCGTATGGGGTCGCTTTTTTGCGGTTACGGAAGGGTTCGCTTAGCGGTTAGCGGTTATCCCCCAGGTGAGCCTTCATTCGTATGTAGAAAAGTTACAACGTAATTTTGGGTACTCAAATCACTTTCTACCTTCTTCCCAGGGGTTTTACTATCACTTTCAAGTGTTGAAAGTAACGCACATTTTCTTTGAAATTTCCTAAGTCCGATCGTATGGGGTCGCTTTTTTGCGGTTACGGAAGGGTTCGCTTAGCGGTTAGCGGTTATCCCCCAGGTGAGCCTTCATTCGTATGTAGAAAAGTTACAACGTAATTTTGGGTACTCAAATCACTTTCTACCTTCTTCCCAGGGGTTTTACTATCACTTTCAAGTGTTGAAAGTAACGCACATTTTCTTTGAAATTTCCTAAGTCCGATCGTATGGGGTCGCTTTTTTGCGGTTACGGAAGGGTTCGCTTAGCGGTTAGCGGTTATCCCCCAGGTGAGCCTTCATTCGTATGTAGAAAAGTTACAACGTAATTTTGGGTACTCAAATCACTTTCTACCTTCTTCCCAGGGGTTTTACTATCACTTTCAAGTGTTGAAAGTAACGCACATTTTCTTTGAAATTTCCTAAGTCCGATCGTATGGGGTCGCTTTTTTGCGGTTACGGAAGGGTTCGCTTAGCGGTTAGCGGTTATCCCCCAGGTGAGCCTTCATTCGTATGTAGAAAAGTTACAACGTAATTTTGGGTACTCAAATCACTTTCTACCTTCTTCCCAGGGGTTTTACTATCACTTTCAAGTGTTGAAAGTAACGCACATTTTCTTTGAAATTTCCTAAGTCCGATCGTATGGGGTCGCTTTTTTGCGGTTACGGAAGGGTTCGCTTAGCGGTTAGCGGTTATCCCCCAGGTGAGCCTTCATTCGTATGTAGAAAAGTTACAACGTAATTTTGGGTACTCAAATCACTTTCTACCTTCTTCCCAGGGGTTTTACTATCACTTTCAAGTGTTGAAAGTAACGCACATTTTCTTTGAAATTTCCTAAGTCCGATCGTATGGGGTCGCTTTTTTGCGGTTACGGAAGGGTTCGCTTAGCGGTTAGCGGTTATCCCCCAGGTGAGCCTTCATTCGTATGTAGAAAAGTTACAACGTAATTTTGGGTACTCAAATCACTTTCTACCTTCTTCCCAGGGGTTTTACTATCACTTTCAAGTGTTGAAAGTAACGCACATTTTCTTTGAAATTTCCTAAGTCCGATCGTATGGGGTCGCTTTTTTGCGGTTACGGAAGGGTTCGCTTAGCGGTTAGCGGTTATCCCCCAGGTGAGCCTTCATTCGTATGTAGAAAAGTTACAACGTAATTTTGGGTACTCAAATCACTTTCTACCTTCTTCCCAGGGGTTTTACTATCACTTTCAAGTGTTGAAAGTAACGCACATTTTCTTTGAAATTTCCTAAGTCCGATCGTATGGGGTCGCTTTTTTGCGGTTACGGAAGGGTTCGCTTAGCGGTTAGCGGTTATCCCCCAGGTGAGCCTTCATTCGTATGTAGAAAAGTTACAACGTAATTTTGGGTACTCAAATCACTTTCTACCTTCTTCCCAGGGGTTTTACTATCACTTTCAAGTGTTGAAAGTAACGCACATTTTCTTTGAAATTTCCTAAGTCCGATCGTATGGGGTCGCTTTTTTGCGGTTACGGAAGGGTTCGCTTAGCGGTTAGCGGTATCCCCCAGGTGAGCCTTCATTCGTATGTAGAAAAGTTACAACGTAATTTTGGGTACTCAAATCACTTTCTACCTTCTTCCCAGGGGTTTTACTATCACTTTCAAGTGTTGAAAGTAACGCACATTTTCTTTGAAATTTCCTAAGTCCGATCGTATGGGGTCGCTTTTTTGCGGTTACGGAAGGGTTCGCTTAGCGGTTAGCGGTTATCCCCCAGGTGAGCCTTCATTCGTATGTAGAAAAGTTACAACGTAATTTTGGGTACTCAAATCACTTTCTACCTTCTTCCCAGGGGTTTTACTATCACTTTCAAGTGTTGAAAGTAACGCACATTTTCTTTGAAATTTCCTAAGTCCGATCGTATGGGGTCGCTTTTTTGCGGTTACGGAAGGGTTCGCTTAGCGGTTAGCGGTTATCCCCCAGGTGAGCCTTCATTCGTATGTAGAAAAGTTACAACGTAATTTTGGGTACTCAAATCACTTTCTACCTTCTTCCCAGGGGTTTTACTATCACTTTCAAGTGTTGAAAGTAACGCACATTTTCTTTGAAATTTCCTAAGTCCGATCGTATGGGGTCGCTTTTTTGCGGTTACGGAAGGGTTCGCTTAGCGGTTAGCGGTTATCCCCCAGGTGAGCCTTCATTCGTATGTAGAAAAGTTACAACGTAATTTTGGGTACTCAAATCACTTTCTACCTTCTTCCCAGGGGTTTTACTATCACTTTCAAGTGTTGAAAGTAACGCACATTTTCTTTGAAATTTCCTAAGTCCGATCGTATGGGGTCGCTTTTTTGCGGTTACGGAAGGGTTCGCTTAGCGGTTAGCGGTTATCCCCCAGGTGAGCCTTCATTCGTATGTAGAAAAGTTACAACGTAATTTTGGGTACTCAAATCACTTTCTACCTTCTTCCCAGGGGTTTTACTATCACTTTCAAGTGTTGAAAGTAACGCACATTTTCTTTGAAATTTCCTAAGTCCGATCGTATGGGGTCGCTTTTTTGCGGTTACGGAAGGGTTCGCTTAGCGGTTAGCGGTTATCCCCCAGGTGAGCCTTCATTCGTATGTAGAAAAGTTACAACGTAATTTTGGGTACTCAAATCACTTTCTACCTTCTTCCCAGGGGTTTTACTATCACTTTCAAGTGTTGAAAGTAACGCACATTTTCTTTGAAATTTCCTAAGTCCGATCGTATGGGGTCGCTTTTTTGCGGTTACGGAAGGGTTCGCTTAGCGGTTAGCGGTTATCCCCCAGGTGAGCCTTCATTCGTATGTAGAAAAGTTACAACGTAATTTTGGGTACTCAAATCACTTTCTACCTTCTTCCCAGGGGTTTTACTATCACTTTCAAGTGTTGAAAGTAACGCACATTTTCTTTGAAATTTCCTAAGTCCGATCGTATGGGGTCGCTTTTTTGCGGTTACGGAAGGGTTCGCTTAGCGGTTAGCGGTTATCCCCCAGGTGAGCCTTCATTCGTATGTAGAAAAGTTACAACGTAATTTTGGGTACTCAAATCACTTTCTACCTTCTTCCCAGGGGTTTTACTATCACTTTCAAGTGTTGAAAGTAACGCACATTTTCTTTGAAATTTCCTAAGTCCGATCGTATGGGGTCGCTTTTTTGCGGTTACGGAAGGGTTCGCTTAGCGGTTAGCGGTTATCCCCCAGGTGAGCCTTCATTCGTATGTAGAAAAGTTACAACGTAATTTTGGGTACTCAAATCACTTTCTACCTTCTTCCCAGGGGTTTTACTATCACTTTCAAGTGTTGAAAGTAACGCACATTTTCTTTGAAATTTCCTAAGTCCGATCGTATGGGGTCGCTTTTTTGCGGTTACGGAAGGGTTCGCTTAGCGGTTAGCGGTTATCCCCCAGGTGAGCCTTCATTCGTATGTAGAAAAGTTACAACGTAATTTTGGGTACTCAAATCACTTTCTACCTTCTTCCCAGGGGTTTTACTATCACTTTCAAGTGTTGAAAGTAACGCACATTTTCTTTGAAATTTCCTAAGTCCGATCGTATGGGGTCGCTTTTTTGCGGTTACGGAAGGGTTCGCTTAGCGGTTAGCGGTTATCCCCCAGGTGAGCCTTCATTCGTATGTAGAAAAGTTACAACGTAATTTTGGGTACTCAAATCACTTTCTACCTTCTTCCCAGGGGTTTTACTATCACTTTCAAGTGTTGAAAGTAACGCACATTTTCTTTGAAATTTCCTAAGTCCGATCGTATGGGGTCGCTTTTTTGCGGTTACGGAAGGGTTCGCTTAGCGGTTAGCGGTTATCCCCCAGGTGAGCCTTCATTCGTATGTAGAAAAGTTACAACGTAATTTTGGGTACTCAAATCACTTTCTACCTTCTTCCCAGGGGTTTTACTATCACTTTCAAGTGTTGAAAGTAACGCACATTTTCTTTGAAATTTCCTAAGTCCGATCGTATGGGGTCGCTTTTTTGCGGTTACGGAAGGGTTCGCTTAGCGGTTAGCGGATATCCCCCAGGTGAGCCTTCATTCGTATGTAGAAAAGTTACAACGTAATTTTGGGTACTCAAATCACTTTCTACCTTCTTCCCAGGGGTTTTACTATCACTTTCAAGTGTTGAAAGTAACGCACATTTTCTTTGAAATTTCCTAAGTCCGATCGTATGGGGTCGCTTTTTTGCGGTTACGGAAGGGTTCGCTTAGCGGTTAGCGGTTATCCCCCAGGTGAGCCTTCATTCGTATGTAGAAAAGTTACAACGTAATTTTGGGTACTCAAATCACTTTCTACCTTCTTCCCAGGGGTTTTACTATCACTTTCAAGTGTTGAAAGTAACGCACATTTTCTTTGAAATTTCCTAAGTCCGATCGTATGGGGTCGCTTTTTTGCGGTTACGGAAGGGTTCGCTTAGCGGTTAGCGGTTATCCCCCAGGTGAGCCTTCATTCGTATGTAGAAAAGTTACAACGTAATTTTGGGTACTCAAATCACTTTCTACCTTCTTCCCAGGGGTTTTACTATCACTTTCAAGTGTTGAAAGTAACGCACATTTTCTTTGAAATTTCCTAAGTCCGATCGTATGGGGTCGCTTTTTTGCGGTTACGGAAGGGTTCGCTTAGCGGTTAGCGGTTATCCCCCAGGTGAGCCTTCATTCGTATGTAGAAAAGTTACAACGTAATTTTGGGTACTCAAATCACTTTCTACCTTCTTCCCAGGGGTTTTACTATCACTTTCAAGTGTTGAAAGTAACGCACATTTTCTTTGAAATTTCCTAAGTCCGATCGTATGGGGTCGCTTTTTTGCGGTTACGGAAGGGTTCGCTTAGCGGTTAGCGGTTATCCCCCAGGTGAGCCTTCATTCGTATGTAGAAAAGTTACAACGTAATTTTGGGTACTCAAATCACTTTCTACCTTCTTCCCAGGGGTTTTACTATCACTTTCAAGTGTTGAAAGTAACGCACATTTTCTTTGAAATTTCCTAAGTCCGATCGTATGGGGTCGCTTTTTTGCGGTTACGGAAGGGTTCGCTTAGCGGTTAGCGGTCCCCCAGGTGAGCCTTCATTCGTATGTAGAAAAGTTACAACGTAATTTTGGGTACTCAAATCACTTTCTACCTTCTTCCCAGGGGTTTTACTATCACTTTCAAGTGTTGAAAGTAACGCACATTTTCTTTGAAATTTCCTAAGTCCGATCGTATGGGGTCGCTTTTTTGCGGTTACGGAAGGGTTCGCTTAGCGGTTAGCGGTTATCCCCCAGGTGAGCCTTCATTCGTATGTAGAAAAGTTACAACGTAATTTTGGGTACTCAAATCACTTTCTACCTTCTTCCCAGGGGTTTTACTATCACTTTCAAGTGTTGAAAGTAACGCACATTTTCTTTGAAATTTCCTAAGTCCGATCGTATGGGGTCGCTTTTTTGCGGTTACGGAAGGGTTCGCTTAGCGGTTAGCGGATATCCCCCAGGTGAGCCTTCATTCGTATGTAGAAAAGTTACAACGTAATTTTGGGTACTCAAATCACTTTCTACCTTCTTCCCAGGGGTTTTACTATCACTTTCAAGTGTTGAAAGTAACGCACATTTTCTTTGAAATTTCCTAAGTCCGATCGTATGGGGTCGCTTTTTTGCGGTTACGGAAGGGTTCGCTTAGCGGTTAGCGGTTATCCCCCAGGTGAGCCTTCATTCGTATGTAGAAAAGTTACAACGTAATTTTGGGTACTCAAATCACTTTCTACCTTCTTCCCAGGGGTTTTACTATCACTTTCAAGTGTTGAAAGTAACGCACATTTTCTTTGAAATTTCCTAAGTCCGATCGTATGGGGTCGCTTTTTTGCGGTTACGGAAGGGTTCGCTTAGCGGTTAGCGGTTATCCCCCAGGTGAGCCTTCATTCGTATGTAGAAAAGTTACAACGTAATTTTGGGTACTCAAATCACTTTCTACCTTCTTCCCAGGGGTTTTACTATCACTTTCAAGTGTTGAAAGTAACGCACATTTTCTTTGAAATTTCCTAAGTCCGATCGTATGGGGTCGCTTTTTTGCGGTTACGGAAGGGTTCGCTTAGCGGTTAGCGGTTATCCCCCAGGTGAGCCTTCATTCGTATGTAGAAAAGTTACAACGTAATTTTGGGTACTCAAATCACTTTCTACCTTCTTCCCAGGGGTTTTACTATCACTTTCAAGTGTTGAAAGTAACGCACATTTTCTTTGAAATTTCCTAAGTCCGATCGTATGGGGTCGCTTTTTTGCGGTTACGGAAGGGTTCGCTTAGCGGTTAGCGGTTATCCCCCAGGTGAGCCTTCATTCGTATGTAGAAAAGTTACAACGTAATTTTGGGTACTCAAATCACTTTCTACCTTCTTCCCAGGGGTTTTACTATCACTTTCAAGTGTTGAAAGTAACGCACATTTTCTTTGAAATTTCCTAAGTCCGATCGTATGGGGTCGCTTTTTTGCGGTTACGGAAGGGTTCGCTTAGCGGTTAGCGGTTATCCCCCAGGTGAGCCTTCATTCGTATGTAGAAAAGTTACAACGTAATTTTGGGTACTCAAATCACTTTCTACCTTCTTCCCAGGGGTTTTACTATCACTTTCAAGTGTTGAAAGTAACGCACATTTTCTTTGAAATTTCCTAAGTCCGATCGTATGGGGTCGCTTTTTTGCGGTTACGGAAGGGTTCGCTTAGCGGTTAGCGGTTATCCCCCAGGTGAGCCTTCATTCGTATGTAGAAAAGTTACAACGTAATTTTGGGTACTCAAATCACTTTCTACCTTCTTCCCAGGGGTTTTACTATCACTTTCAAGTGTTGAAAGTAACGCACATTTTCTTTGAAATTTCCTAAGTCCGATCGTATGGGGTCGCTTTTTTGCGGTTACGGAAGGGTTCGCTTAGCGGTTAGCGGTTATCCCCCAGGTGAGCCTTCATTCGTATGTAGAAAAGTTACAACGTAATTTTGGGTACTCAAATCACTTTCTACCTTCTTCCCAGGGGTTTTACTATCACTTTCAAGTGTTGAAAGTAACGCACATTTTCTTTGAAATTTCCTAAGTCCGATCGTATGGGGTCGCTTTTTTGCGGTTACGGAAGGGTTCGCTTAGCGGTTAGCGGTTATCCCCCAGGTGAGCCTTCATTCGTATGTAGAAAAGTTACAACGTAATTTTGGGTACTCAAATCACTTTCTACCTTCTTCCCAGGGGTTTTACTATCACTTTCAAGTGTTGAAAGTAACGCACATTTTCTTTGAAATTTCCTAAGTCCGATCGTATGGGGTCGCTTTTTTGCGGTTACGGAAGGGTTCGCTTAGCGGTTAGCGGTTATCCCCCAGGTGAGCCTTCATTCGTATGTAGAAAAGTTACAACGTAATTTTGGGTACTCAAATCACTTTCTACCTTCTTCCCAGGGGTTTTACTATCACTTTCAAGTGTTGAAAGTAACGCACATTTTCTTTGAAATTTCCTAAGTCCGATCGTATGGGGTCGCTTTTTTGCGGTTACGGAAGGGTTCGCTTAGCGGTTAGCGGTTATCCCCCAGGTGAGCCTTCATTCGTATGTAGAAAAGTTACAACGTAATTTTGGGTACTCAAATCACTTTCTACCTTCTTCCCAGGGGTTTTACTATCACTTTCAAGTGTTGAAAGTAACACACATTTTCTTTGAAATTTCCTAAGTCCGATCGTATGGGGTCGCTTTTTTGCGGTTACGGAAGGGTTCGCTTAGCGGTTAGCGGTTATCCCCCAGGTGAGCCTTCATTCGTATGTAGAAAAGTTACAACGTAATTTTGGGTACTCAAATCACTTTCTACCTTCTTCCCAGGGGTTTTACTATCACTTTCAAGTGTTGAAAGTAACTCACATTTTCTTTGAAATTTCCTAAGTCCGATCGTATGGGGTCGCTTTTTTGCGGTTACCGAAGGGTTCGCTTAGCGGTTATCCCCCAGGTGAGCCTTCATATGTATACTTTCTATCTCTCTCTTCTTTCTTTTTTTTTTGGAATGTTATTCTTTCATTGGAATAAAGTGTTTTACACCAGCCTAAATGATATCAATATAATTTCCTCTCTACTTCTCTCTGCATTCATTCTTTCAACCCAGGTGATATTCAATGCTGTGTAGCACACACACAGTATAAGGTACCGTCTTGAACGAAATGAGTTTTCTTTGGATTTTTAGAAAAATGCCAAAATATGTGCGTGTGCCGTCCGTCAATTTATATTCGCGTTGTCTAATCTGACCTTATAAATACTTCTCGCAGCATTTGAGGGCCCTCTTCAAACGTTTTTAAAACAATAAATCGTTGAACAAATTCAACAGTGTGTCATCTGTTCATCTATAAATTCAATATTGGTTTCAAAATGCTGTTGTGAATTTAACGGTGCAATATAAACTTGGGCGCCGGGGGAGCCTTTTCATGGGCAGGATATTTGTTACATCTCTGTTGTGGCAATAAATTAATGACAATTCCATTTTATTTCGCGATGAAAGAACAAAACTGAAGGAAGTATTGTTATTTGGCCAACTTATCCCACCTCGGTAATTTTTCTTGCCTGATACTCGTAACAGCCCTCGGAAAATATCTTCCAATGGGGGCATGCATGTTAAACCTAAAGCCGAAGATCGAGCCTGAGTGTGGGTCCTGACAATAGTTGGGATTCCAGGCTTATCGTAGGACGGACAGGGTGCTGCCAATTTAGAGCAGAAGGTTGAGTACTTACGTTACTTTTATCTTTTTATCTGTTGCAGTATGTAAATAATCATCGACACGTACTCAGGTTACCATGTGTGGCGCAGGTCAGTCAGGTCAAGCAGATGTACCGAGTTTCGTTTATAAACTAGAGAACTTTGTTGACACAACCAACGCACAGAGACTTCGTGAGGTCCTCTACAGCTATAGATATAATTTTACAACAAAAGTAAATACATTGTAGAATGATTGTGACGAGCTATATAGTAATGACAAGTATGTACTTCTTTTTTACATCTACACATTCTAAGATCTAACGCCTACT
The DNA here is from genome assembly GCA_019207045.1 of Branchiostoma floridae x Branchiostoma belcheri. Classification (NCBI taxonomy): domain Eukaryota; kingdom Metazoa; phylum Chordata; class Leptocardii; order Amphioxiformes; family Branchiostomatidae; genus Branchiostoma; species Branchiostoma floridae x Branchiostoma belcheri. The sequence goes on along the minus strand of CM033026.1, from coordinate 24,285,203 downwards.
AACATGAATAAGAAATTCATAACGTTAATTCCGCCGGGTACGCCAATAAGACCGTCATGTATCATAAGAATAAAAAATAAAATCAGTTTAGATTGACACGTGCTTGCAGGTTGGGATCCAGAAACAACCCACGATATCTAGTTTCTCTGTGATGAATTAATGATGAGAAGTTTCTATGTTTACTATGGTTGCTTCATGCTGCAGTAGAATTAGAAACAGTGTGTCGCATGAAACGTGCTATAACAATAGAAGCAACACAAAGCACACATGCAATAAAAGTACAATATATGTATACTAATAGAGCGGCATAATAATTATTGTGTTGCCGTATTGTCCTATTCTCCTGTTGCGTGCTAGGTGAATTGTTGTCTTACAGCACAGTACACGAAAGTATTTCCCAACCTCGGGTAAGAAATGGGCTACATTGTTACATTTTCCCTCCAACTCGATAAAATGAACAGTTTGAAATAAAATAAAAACCAGAACACGAGATATCAAAATTCGAAAGTTCCCCCGCAGTACCGTAAAATTCAGTTTGACTCCCAGATACCTCAAATAAACCTAAATAAACATTATCTACTTAAACTTATAACAGAAGAGAAAGGAAATGCACAAATAGGGCAAAACATGCAAAAACTATGAATGTTTATATAACTTTAGTATAACTCTTTGCATACTGGTACATTTATACGTTAATGTTCTGTATTAAACCATCATTCTTTTCCCTCACAAAACCAGTTGTGCAAGTTTTCTTATCCTTAACTTTCCCTTTGTTGTGTCGGTCAATTATTACTGACAAACCACTCTATCAAAATTAAATGATTTTTAGAAACACGTGCTATAAACAGCAAGAAGAGTGGCGGACGAAACAAAGGACGCGGCCTTCCAAATATCTGCTTGCAATTGGCGAATTTCTGAAAGCGGATCGTGTTTCGAGGGAGTGGCGTGTCGGTGACAAAAGGCACACAAAGGTTGCTAGGTCCGAGCGGCCACAACAACATGACAGTTGAGTACACTTAGACACGGAAAGTACCAGTGCCTTTTTTCTTCAGATCTCCGAGAGGTGCAACCATGAGCTACCCACCTCCGCAAGCAGGTACGATCATTAAGTTTGATCTTTAGACTTAAGGTAAACGTAAATTGTAACACTCATTCGTGCCCAGTGCTTTGTGTGTTTGGCATTAACAGGGTTAAAGGTTAGCTTGAGTGGGAGTACTAGAAAACAGGGAAATGGAAGAATTTAACGGACAGACAGATGTTCTGCTTGTTACAACGTTAACGTTGCCACCTCAGTTGCACTCTGGTATTCGTAAACCATGCTCTGCAAGATATCATCAGGTTGTTGTTGTGGGTTAATGAACAACTTCATGCTTGCATTAGCAACTGAGGCATGCTGGACAAAGGAGCTTCAAAACATAAACAGATGGCAATACCGTTAACACTATGATTTAGGGAACATCTTTGCCCAAGAAACACTTTTTAAGGTACTGGTGGCATCTGAGAAAAACAAATTCATCCAGTGGCAGTCCTATGATACTGTAATAGAATCGAGGATATTATGGTGGGAAGAACCCGGAATGTTTGACCCAAATACTGCCCCACCCTCATTATCTACATGCATTGGATTATGCTTGATACCAAACCATGTCACCCAAAATGACGACAGCTTAGGCTGGAACGTCCCCCAAAGTCTGGCCAATGTACACATGGTTCTGCCTCCCATGATATTGATATTGTGCCCCAGGCAAACCGTTACATGAGACAGCTTAATGTACGTTCCCAGAGGACAATTTCATCACTGATACGATTTATTTTAGGCCTTAGAAACCAGGCAAGCTGTCTTGTAACTCGATCAACCTGTTGAACTAGTTACCCCAGTCACTGTAGTATGATATTAGAGGACAATACTGTAGGTCGTGAAATTTTCAGGTCAGTTTTAATTTTTGCTGTTTTGGCGATTAATGGCACAAACTAAAACCACCAGTGTTTTCATTAATGTACGGACTATGTGATTATAGTACTATCAGAAACTTAAAATTTAAAACACTCCATTTTCTCCTATACACTGCAAAATAAAATAATTAATTTCAAGGCATATATAGCACCTTGAATGTACCTGTATATAACGTTAGATAACTTGTTGCAAGTCAGAATCTGACACCTGTTGATAGGTTGAATACAACTGTAAGCTTAATTTAAGTGTTTATGACACTAAAATACAACATTTTATCATCCTCAATAATTATAGTAAATGTTATAAATTCAATAAACACAGACATTTGTACCTGATATACACCCTTACAATGTTATTGAACGCCAAAATAATCCGAGATAATATTTCTTGAGCTCTTGAATCCTGCTGGCGAGTAATTTGACTTAAACATTGATTATTAGTGCAAATGTTTATTTTCAACAAATAGGTCTACTTTTATTGTATCTAAACAGAAAAATGTTGTACTCAGGTGATTATGTTTATATATATATATATATATATATTAGGTGATGGGGGGGCAGTACACATGTAAAAATATTGAACATGTGTGGCCTATTACAGTTTATGTCATGAAATTCCTAATAACATAACAGTTATTCAGCTTTACTTGACAGTTGCTACTATAATATTGCTGACAAGTACTGACAGAGGTCTCCCTATTCTTGTTTCTCGCTGTTCCTGTCATTTAGGAGAATACCTTATGTTGGCATGCATAGGCTCTGTAATCTGAGACTATGTCAACAATAAGAGAGCTGCCCTGACTCAGAAAAAGCCATTGGTGAAATGAGGTCAAACCACTACAGTGTATAATCGCTATTGATCTGTACAGCCAGCTGCTAGTGGCGTGAGACTGGACTCTGCCATCTAAAAATATCACAAGGGGGTTGTAATCATTATCATGAAAATTTAGATTGTCCTTGAAATCTCTTATCTTATTTGAAAAAAGTAAATTGATAATGCATTTATAGTGATGTTCAGTGTACTGAATCCATAAATTCTCAGTACTGTAACTCTTGGAATGTTTCACAGTGACCTCTTACTGCATAATCATGGCACCAAGAAAATACTGTAAATGCAGAAATGTTCGCGGTGGATTAATGTTCGCGGTTTTCGCGGCGACCACTTTACCGCGAAATTAAATCCACCGCAAAAAGTCACTTTTCCCGCTACCGCGAAATTAAATCCCCGCGAACTTAAATGCATTTACAGTAACTGAAGTTATAAATGACAGTACCTAAACAACAAAACTGTGATAACAGTCACCACTGTGATATTACTGAATTGCTGCTGCTGTTACACGTGACTGTCAATTAGGAATTATGTTTGTCACAGTATGCATATGGCTAGTTCACCATTATCCATGGGGTAGCCTATATACGTGTTTCTACGAGGGGCGTGCAATAAGTAATGGTCCCGACCCACTTCCAGTTGTCTGATCTAAATGAAATTTTGTATGTGTAATAATTCATATCTCTATGGGTTATGTTGCAAAAGACAGCTCTGAACTAATTGTGGTTTCTGATTTACTGGTATTTGAACTTAGTCAGGTGCGAAATGGACCAGGTGTGAAATGGAACCAGTTGAGTGTCGCGCAGTGATCCGGTTTTTGTATTTGAAAGGACGCACACCAAAGAAGACTTTTGATGAAATAAATGAAACTTATGGTGATGATGCCCCATCATATGACCTTGTAAAACGCTGGCATCCTGAATTCAAACGTGGCTGGAAGTCTGTGGAAACAGCTCCCAGACCTGGTCGTCCCTCTTGTGCCATTGATGAGGCATCAGTTGGAGGACCAACCTGGGGTGTCCTACAAAATCGGTGTCCAGAGCTGCATCAAACGATGGGAGAAATGCATAACTCTGGGTGATTCCTATGAAGAGAAAGACTAATAACTGTGCCAAGTTTCATTAATCTCCTGTTATGGGAAATGGGTCAGGACCATTACTAATTGCACGCCCGTCGTAAAAACTTAGATGTCCAGGGATATCAAGTCGACAGACATTCAAATTGCAATAATATGAAAATGTAATATTTGCATTTTCAAACCACCAACCGTTGACTCAATATCCTAAGTATTAAGCACCCTGTTTATAAAGACAACAGATGTAACTTACATGTAGGCTACCCTGCTGATAAAGGTGTTATACATGCAAGTTGGGTATAGTTTATTCGATTAACATGTAGGTAACAGTACGTGACTGTGTTTCATTACAAGACATGATTATCATCAATACACTGCCAGTCAGCTCATTATGTTCCTTCTGTTACAGGTTATCCTCCCAACCAGCAAGGTGGCTACCCCCCTCCACAAGGGGGTGGTTACCCCCCTCCACAACAGGGGGGCGGTTATCCTCCACCACAGCAGCAAGGCAACTTCGCCCCTAACCAGCCAGGAGCTGTCCAACATCAACGTGAGTCTTTTCATAAATTTGCCATTGTTATCATTGCAACTCAGTCACCTTTTTTCTTAGATCTATATTGAGATTAATCATTGGAGTAAACAAATGGACTTTTCTTACAGTAAGTCACAAAAAATGTTTCAAAATGTCAAATGAAAAGGTAAACACTTAATTCAGATCAAGCAGGCTGTTTGCAATAGGCATGTAAGGTCAAGTGCCCTGGTGGATCAAGTGCCCTGGTGGATCAAGTCAGGATTACTGTGATGATGAAATATTATTAAGACCATCAAGTCCTTCTTGCACTGTTTTGTATCAATTTCAGAAAGAAATTTCAACAATCTTGAGATTTTTTTCAAAGCATCTTGACATTTTTTTCAAAGCATCTTGAGATTTTTTTCAAAGCATTTTTTAAAAAGATTTTTCAAAGATCCAGAAACTTTTCATCAAACCTCTTGAGATCGTTCAAAGCATGTCGATATCTTTACAAAAGCCAATATCAGTATTCTTTTACCAATTGAGTTGGTTTTGTACATTTTTTCTCAGCTTGGCAGCCCAACTCAGGCCAGAGCGACCAGCCCGGATACACCGGTGATGACGTCCCTGACTCGGATCCGGAGGACGACGAGAACGCTGCTGATGACCACGGGCCGGATCCCGATGTCGGCAAGCTGGGCGGTGTGCAGGGATACGAACAAGTGGGGCTGAACGACTGTAAGTAATGTCTTCCTTCATGTCACATTTTAAAGAAATTACTAGATATAAGAGATTGCATTTCAAGATTGATGCATGTACGTAACGTTATATCCTAGTTTAGAGACTTGTTGGACTGTTACCAGATACTTCTCACTGTAAAATTGACATTACTTAGACATGTAAAAAGTACAATGTCATACAATAATTTTAAAGTACATATATCTTATTAGACTAGCAATATTGCAGAGTAAGAGATTTCACATTGAGCTAAGTGACAGAAATTTATGCAACATAACCTCATGTTTTAGACGGTCTCAGTAACTTATGAATTATGAAAGCTTGTGAAAAAGTCCTCATAAAGTTTCAATTCAATCATGATTTGTATCTGATTCCCCAGGGGTTCCACCTCCACCCCAGTATGTGCCTCCTGAGAACTACACCAAACCTCCGGAGCAGTATGCTGAGTAAGTATGTGTAATGTTACATAGCTAAACTTTTCTCTTTTTCTTCTAATATTATAACGTATTTAGATATTGCAGCTAATGCCACTATATTTTAGGCAGGTTCAAAACTAATAGTACCACAATATCAACTTTCTTGTTTCTATGTGTACTGTGCACAGACCCTGCCGCTAAACAAAGAGGTATACCCGTTGTGGGTTCAAATGCACCAGGTTATTGTTGCTCACCCAGCATGCTACAAGAATTTCGGTTGCAGCCCTCAGGATGGGACCTAAAAGCTGTGGTTCACTGTTTGTTGTATTTATATACAAAAACTTTGTACAAAAACTTCGATAACTTTGGTACAATGTTAATACTGTTCATACATTATAGCATCTGTCTTCTCTGTCATGGCCAGTGGAGGAATAGCTGAGCTCTAGTGAGCTAAATTGGTTCAAGATTTTTTCTTAAATCTCCCTCTCCAATACAGCATGATATACATGTAATACCCAAAAATTTGACACCAACATTGCACTGGTTTCCAGGGGTGCCGGTCTGACACAGCAGGAGGCCAGAGATGCCATGTTACAGTTTGTGGCAGAACACTGCTGCTATGGCAAGAAACCTGCAGAGGAACATGTCATCAAGGCGATCAAGCCCTCTACTGCCTTCCATGTAGGTTCTTCATCTTATTTTATTGCGTAGATCCTTATTTGGGGGATTTCAAATTAAGATTTTGGCATTGAGTGGCTAGGCTAGCGGAAAAGAGGTCAAGATCAAGGGGTCATGGGTTAGAATCCTTTCATCACACCTACATAGGGTGTAACGCTAGTTCCCTTTTATCTGCGTGGTAGCCTATATTCATCTTATCTGAAATCAAGGTGTTAAGTGGTTTCAAACTGTAAGTTAACAAGTAAATTCACTTTGAAACCACCATCCGTCGACTTGATGTGCACAAATACCCTGTATATAACGGATATAGGTCACCTCACGTATAAAGGTGAACTAGTGTTAACAGTTCAGAATATACAATGTACCTCTGGCCAGAATAGACCAAGATGTGTTCTGCCCAGGGTTACAATCTGGCCTTGTTGCACAGAGCAAATGTGCAGCCATAATTGATAGGTGGAAAGTTTGTTAATTGTTTCATTTTCTTGCTAGAATGGCAACTTATTTCTTTTTATAAACTTATTTTGGAAGTAGAAGTATTAAGTTTAATTTCTTTTGGTAAGGCATTCAATTCAATTAAGTTTGCTGAGTATGTTTAAAAGTGATGTTATGTTGATATCTGTTCCTATTGTTTATTGTTTTATTTAGTACACTATGGAAAGCTTCCTTGAGAGCAGATCTACCAAATGGGTGCATGAACCATACCGAGGTTTGTCCATTGAACCTTTGGGATTTACCACGATAAAATAATATGATTCTTGAGGGAGAGCCAAACCAGACTTCCTATTTTTTAAGTCCATTATCATCTTACTAAGTTAGCAGGCTGCCACTCTGCTTACTATTCACATAAATGTAAATTCTCAACAAAGCTAACTACCATACCAACTGCTTACAATGGTAACCTCCATTCTGATGAAGGTAACATCCACTACCAAAATACGGCCTCATATTCTGCAATTTCTCAAGCGGCACTAATTTACAAATGATCGAAGCATCCTTTTTTCCGAGTTACATCTTGATGTTACCTTTGCTCTACATGCTGTGTATCTTTGTTTTGTCTCTCTTGTCCTGGTAAAAACAAGTTTTTTTTGCTGTGGGTTTTGTGGTCAGTGCTCACTCATTATAACAGCAAAATTTTCTTCTACCTTCCATTGTCTTGTCTTACCTCAAAATCTTAGTTTTTATTGTGCTTTGAACTAAAGTGGATCTATAGTAAGCAAATCATACTTTTCTTTTTATTTTTGCAATTGTGATAATTTCTCATAACTGTACTCATAGTTACAACACTGAATTTTGAATTTATGCTTACAACTACAAATGTACACGTTACGTATACTGTTTTCAGGCCAAATCATTGATGGTCCACAGAACGGGTACCCACCCGGCCCCTGGGATATTGCCTGCACCGCTGGTCAGTTTTTCAATGATGAGGTCAGGCTCATTGAAGTGCCACACACGGCTAAAGTACAGGTAAGGAGGCCAGGCGGTCAGTTTTAATGGTAGTTTTAATGGATAGTGTTTCAGTACCTTAGCTGTATAGGTCTGGTTTAATGCCAGTTTTAATGGATAGTGTTTCAGTACCTTAGCTGTATAGGTCTGGTTTAATGCCAGTTTTAATGGATAGTGTTTCAGTACCTTAGCTGTATAGGTCTGGTTTAATGCCAGTTTTAATGGATAGTGTTTCAGTACCTTAGCTGTATAGGTCTGGTTTAATGTCAGTTTTAATGGATAGTGTTTCAGTACCTTAGCTGTACAGGTGTGGTTTAATGTCAGTTTTAATGGATAGTGTTTCAGTACCTTAGCTGTATAGGTCTGGTTTAATGTCAGTTTTAGTGGATAGTGTTTCAGTACCTTAGCTGTATAGGTCTGGTTTAATGTCAGTTTTAATGGATAGTGTTTCAGTACCTTAGCTGTATAGGTCTGGTTTAATGTCAGTTTTAATGGATAGTGTTTCAGTACCTTAGCTGTATAGGTCTGGTTTAATGTCAGTTTTAATGGATAGTGTTTCAGTACCTTAGCTGTATAGGTCTGGTTTAATGTCAGTTTTAATGGATAGTGTTTCAGTACCTTAGCTGTATAGGTCTGGTTTAATGTCAGTTTTAATGGATAGTGTTTCAGTACCTTAGCTGTATAGGTCTGGTTTAATGTCAGTTTTAATGGATAGTGTTTCAGTACCTTAGCTGTATAGGTCTGGTTTAATGTCAGTTTTAATGGATAGTGTTTCAGTACCTTAGCTGTATAGGTCTGGTTTAATGTCAGTTTTAATGGATAGTGTTTCAGTACCTTAGCTGTATAGGTCTGGTTTAATGTCAGTTTTAATGGATAGTGTTTCAGTACCTTAGCTGTATAGGTCTGGTTTAATGTCAGTTTTAATGGATAGCCTTTCAGTACCTAGGCTGCAGACTCTACAATTTGATATCAGAGTACAGTAGTTGGTATCAAAGTAAGCTTTGAACATATCTTTGCATGTCCTGGTGTCTTCCATTCATGAGTTAAGTTCTTTGTTTCTGTTCAACTTTACCCAGAGTTGCCACTCTTGTTACGGCCGTGGCTTCAAGCGCTGCCCTCGCTGCCATGGCAGGGGAAGAGTGAGTATTCCTTCCTGATCATCTGTGATTCCTAGTTCATATCAAAGAACATGTAGCAGTGTAAGCCTCAGACCCAGAGTATCCAGACAAGGAAACTCGCACTTGAATCTGTCCTAAGAATGGAAAGTCTATGTAATTTATGTGTGTCAGACTCATGCTAGCAATCACATAATTAGACTGCACTTGAGGGTGGACTTGGCCACAGAGTACAACATGGTGTCAGAAGTGGGATTCAAACCCACACTCACATACATCTCACACCCTCCATATGAGTAATGATGATTTTTTTCATTTCAAACAAGAATTGTCATCATGATATCAATTATTTGAGAATACACCATAGAGAGGACAAACCCACAGAGCAATTAACATAGTGTCAGAAGTGGGATTCCAACACACACCAACTTACATCTTACATGTACCATGTTGTATTCTTTTTATGTCAAACTCCCCCGAGAAAACACAAATTTCAATGCAAAATGCACTAAATGATGAGAAAGTTCAAGGAAAGCTCTCAAAGAAAACATTGTCAGACCATTGATTCCAAATGCAGGGTTTAGTGGTGTAAGTAAAGTGCATTCAATCATTCTTGCGGATTTTTTGTAATCCATTTCCTTTGGGAACCCCCTGTGATGCACATTGTACTAGAAACCTGTGAGATACCGTAAAATTCTGACCGATCCAGAACATCCTTGTGAAACGCTATCACGGCCCAGGTGTGACATAAGATATAACACCTTCTTTAGGTTCGTTGTTCCACTTGCCATGGGAGTGGACACAGGACGAGGTATGACCATCAGACAAAACAGCATCGCAGGGAGACCTGTCACTGGTGCCACGGGTCAGGACGGAGAAGGTAAGGCATCCTCCATGCAGTCTGATCTGTACTGTAGAGTTATTTGGGTCCACAACACCTAACGCTAGTTCACCTTTATCCGTGGGGTAACCTTTATCCGTTGTTTTTAAAACAGGGTATGTAGGGATATTTTGTCAACGTGTGGTGGTTTCAAGCTGCAATATCCTGAAAATACTTCAACTTTAAACCAACCTCCGTTTACTTGATATCTGTACGTACCCTGTTGTGAAAACAACGGAAATAGGTTACCCAACGGATAAAGGAGAACTAAAGTTGAATGTCACAATGATATCATGATTAAAGAATTAGGCATCTTTGAGTCTGAGGCTGAAATAGAAGGATGTCCTCACTGTAGTAGTGGCACAATGGAAATAATGAGTGATGTCAGTCGCAGTAGAAAAGTTACCACAAAACAGCAAACTTAGAGAAACTGCAACTATCTAAAGATTTACAGTTTGTTGTCAATGAATGAATTTGACTGTAAGGGAGATTTTGTCCATTTCTGTAGTAACAAGTGGCTATGCATTCAAATTATTGTATTTCATATTCCTGTACTGAACATTACATGTAGGAAATACTATCATAATGATACTGTTCAAAGTAAAATATTGATTTCCATAATCATTTAATTGAATGGTGTAGTTTTGTTAAGTTTGGAATATGATATCCCCATAATTTGATGGCAATTTATATTGCTCTAACTGCAGATGCCCTGTTTGAATGTTGCAGGTGTATCAGGTGTGGAGGAGATGGCAGGGTGACATGTGGTGTGTGCCAGGGCTGCCGTGATCTGAAGTGGTACATTCAGCTTACTGTCAACTTGTAAGTCTTTTCTTTTTGTTTGTATGTAACGTTACTGCGTAACCAGTTTACCAATAATTACAAGCAGCATAAGACGAGACCGTCCAGAACCCATTTGTTTATCAGTAAGTGTTATGGGCTTTTTCACATTGCAAGATGGAATTTCCCTCAAATATTGGATCTCCACTTTATATTCAAGGATGATCCTAGTCAAAGCTTATTATATATAAGTAGTAAAGAGTCTATTAAGAAAATTTATGTCTGGTGCATTTCCCAAGGGCATTGCACTGTGCATTATTATGACTTGCTTACATTATAACTGTAGCACATAATGTAGGGAATGTGCAGTATAACAATTGATTGTTTGATTGATTGACTTGGTGATTGATTAATTTATTGGTTGACCAATTGGTTCATTTAACTTGTTTGTTTGTTTGTTTGCTTGTTCATAACTTTCCCTCTAACAACAAGACTGTGTTTGTATCCCCACAGTAAGAACATGGTGTCTGATCATGTGACAGAGAGGACTGACATGCCTGATGAGCTCATCAAGGATGCAGGAGGGCTGGTCATCTTCCAACAGACTCTCATCAGGGTTAGCCTCAACTTTCATGCTTTTTTTCCCCAACTATATTATCACACCTAAGGGTTACCTATATCCTTTGTCTTTAAAAACATGGAGTATTTGTTGAAATCAAGTCAAATTGGTCACAAATTTCAAATTTTTCAAAATTATAGGATCTTGAAACCTACAGTCAACTTGATATCCCTAAAATATACCCTGTTTTTAGAAAGAACAAACATAAGTTACCCCACAGATAAAGGTGAACTAAGCATTACCCCTGCGTCAGATCATGCCCGGGTGTATTCTGTCTTAGACGATGTGCTGAAGGTGTTATAACACCTGGCCAGTGACAAAATGAACCACCGAGTGAGCAAAGCAAATGAGTTGGTTTATGAGGTAAGATGGAAGTCCAGTGGCCAGATGTTGTGTCACTGCATAGACACTAAGGAAAAAGTGGGTCATTAACATATAGCATATTCAAACTGACTCTGATGTCATTAAAGAGAATGAAATCCCATCATTAATTCAAGTGCTGATGTTTGCCAGTCATCAAGTTGTATGTTGCTGTTTGCAGGTGTGGCCGATCACTCACTTCACCGACCAGGACGTGAATGCCAACTCCCAGAGCCTGGTGCAGTACCACACCTCCACCTACGAGAGGGCTGGGAGAATCTTACAACAGGTACTCAGTCTTACTTAGGTTCAGTTGTGTTTCATTGCTTAGGGAATAGTAATAGCTATCAAGTGCCAACTCTCATAATTCTGCCAGTAGTATTGTAGTATTAGATATTTAGTACTGTTACAATTGTTAAAAGGCCTTCTGAAAAATTCATTTTGTTTAACAGCAAATCATTCTTCAATCGGTGACTCTTGAAAACACCTAAAACACGTACAATGTACTTCCAAATATTTTTGGTCTGCTCAGTACTAATTGATCACGAAGAGGCCCTTAAGTCTCATGAGATCACAAGACTTAAGGCCTGAGACTTTCGTGGATTATAGGGCCTAGTTTTGTGATCTGGCAAGACTAGGCCATTCCGTGATCAAGGTGTACTTTGCAGACAGGGAAAATTTGGAGGTACGTGTTTTACATGTTTTCTGATTTTCAATCATATGTTTGTTTTTCCAGCGCCACACCCTGAGGAACGTCCCCGTGTTTGAGATTGACTACAACTGGCAGGAGGTCAACACTCGCTACTGGGTGTACGGGAACGAGCACCGCGTCCATGCGCCCGATTACCCGCATCAGTGCTGCTGGGGCTGTGTCATCCTGTGATCTGAAGGATGCACAAGAAAGGGACTTAGTGTCCACGTCTCGATCGGATCAAGTTGTTACCATTGTCACCGTGTACAGAAACTCACTTTGAATCTTAACTAATCAACAAAACAAGTGAACTGAATCTCTGTTATTCACTGAATTACTAACTGGCACTGTCTAGTTTATTATCTATTTTTGTTATTAACTCATTAATCATAAATGAGATACCTCAGTTGCACTGTTAATACATGTAATTATGTTGCTTGTTGGAATGCATATTGGTATGCATATATGTCATCATTAATCAAACCACTTTGTGGCATTACATACCACTCGGATTTGTACTGAAGAATATAAGCAGCATACCTGCCTGGGTAGATTGAAAATGAATTCCACTTCAGAGACCTATGTGCCTTACATGTAAATATCTGTATCATTGGAAATGAGTTCATTTCCAGTTTGTGCCAATTTGGTTTTGTGATACTTCTCAGAAAGATATCTTAGCCAGTTCTTTAGACAACATTGTGTCAAAATACAATTATTGTAATCACTTAGTGTTCAGTCTAGGATATGTATAAAATGCATACAAGCCGTACACATACACGTCTCACTGTTGAAGTATACGTGTGTTACAGATTTTCCACCTTTTTTTCACAAAAGACCTGGCCATCTCTCTCTATAATGTACAGACTTTATAATCATCATGATGTTTTTTGCAAGCAAATGCATGTACTGTATGATGATGTAAATATGAGTCAGACTTGCTTCAAAATGCATTATTTCTATATGACAGTAACGTTACTCAGATGTCAGAGTTTTTTTTATTTTTGTGTGTTTGATTTTACAAGTTTGTGACTTATTGATAATACTTGTCTTAAGCCAGTATCTCACTGGACTGTGGTACACTGACAGCCTAAAATGCTGCGTCTTAAATTGGATTTATGTTAACCTTGACTTTATAATGGGAATGTCATGCAAATCGTACAGGTATGGCGAGAAAGACAACAGAACACACAAAGCGTAAAAGATTTGTTTTGAATAAAATTTGTTCTGTGAAATTGATTGGTGACCACAGCCAGGTTGCCAAAGTGCCACACCACAATACAGTACAGTAAACTACATTTCCTTGTGTCATTTAGCAGGTTTTTAATGAATTAAATTGAATTGACTAACACAATATTTGAACAATTGTCTTCAATTCCACAATTACCACGCCAAACAAACCCTATGTTTGAAGTGCAGTGATTATGTACCACAAACTCACTGTAAACAATCATACTGTGCTTTCAGATATAACGTTAAGCAGTGGCATTTTTAAAATCCGTCTCTTAAATGCAGCTAACGTTATGTAACGTTACAACATACATAAGTTCTATTGTTTATACATACATGAAAGAAATCAATCTTTTATGAGGATGAAGTAAAGACTTTTGAATGAATACTAACACATGCCAGACCAAACTTTTTTTTTATGTCGAGTTATTATGAGAGTTTATGTTATCCCCTAGAGGCTTTCCTTGGTACTGCCCCGATTTTCCCCAGTAGCAGCATGTTGTTGGTGACAGTTTGGAGCACCTGTTTGAAAAAAAATACACAATAGGGTCATGGTAAGATTTTTTCAGCAGCCCAGCACTGCTACATCAATTGAGAGGTTGTTAAGTTCTGCTGACTAGAGATGTCCACATATACAAACGTACAGACACGTCCTACACTATACTTCCATTTTTCAGCGATGTAACAAACTTAGTACATCCAAGCCTCCCAAAACAGACAACTTTTCAGGCGCCCGTGCCGTTGCTATAATACGGCCAGTGTTGGAATTGTTCCCTTTCTATAGGCGAGGAATTTCGCCCAGCGGAAGGGCTTCCCCGAAAAATACGTGACGTATTGTCGGCCTGTTACCGTCTATATTTAACACCTGGCTCTCTGTGACGTATACGGGTCGCCATAGTAACGTGTCTTGTTTGATCTCTGAACCGCATCCACGCCTAGGGTGCTATATCGCGTTACAAACGAATATTCTCAAATTAGGCTCAGGACAATTTCTTTACGTTCTTATTGTTTTCTTGCCTTTTATATCATATTTTTCGCTTCCGAAAGCTGCCCGATCTGGCCCCGGGGAGAAAATCCTTCTACGCCCCCATATCAAGTACGTTTCCTTTAACGTCCTTGTCCCCAATTATCCCTGTGATGTGGAACGCCCCCCAGATTTCAGTTGACTCCCGAAATTCACCAACACTCCCGAAATTTCCGATGACTCTTAGACCTCGATCCTCGCATCGCAAATACAACTGCGGACTGATTTCTTTAATACCTGTATTATAAGCAGCAAAACCAGAACGACGGTACACGCGGGCAGTTATCTGTGTCAAGGCAAGGAGGCTTTATTCAAATAGAATACTAGTATCTGGGCCAAAGCTTGAAAAGAATACTCGTATAAACTGAGTGAAGGTGTGCACTGATCGATGTCAATTTCCGGTCATTTGTAAATTTCCCAGGCCAGGTGAACGCATCCAGATTTTCTTAAGACGTGGAATGAGGTTTACGGAAAATTTGCAGCGTTCCACACAAATTTCGGATTCCATTCTACCTCGGTGACCACCTTTCGCTTTTCAACTGACCCACGACTTCCGGTCATTTGGCCTACTGCCCACAGCTACTGTCCACCCAGGCAAAAATACCGACATGCAGTGGAGCGGGTAACTTGCGGTGATTGCCTTGGATATAACATTTTGAAACAGTCTCCTATGGTCTTATTCTCTATCTTGTTTCAAGTTGTGTCGTGATCTAGTAGACCCCCGCTACGGAACCGCAAGAGAGATTAAGATCCCGGGTTCAAATCCCGGGCAACCAACCATACATGTAGTATCAGTGTGACACCGACGCAAAACGGGAGAATTTAAGGATCTAAAGATTAACATATATATATATAGCTTTCTCAGGCATGATAATACACTACAAAAACATTTTAAAATCAAACTCATTTTATTCTGTTGGCAGAAGGGATTCGTCATACAAAGTATTCACTTAACAGACAAATTTTGCAACAATACAAAAAAATAAGTTTAACTTGATGACAACAACAGAAACAATATTGACATTATATTGATATTATAACGTTTATCTCAAAGTAGTATTTGTGTTATTTTTACCCGACTTATACTATATAACAGTACTACAGAAACATAAAATTCAATGGCAAATTGTAAACTAAAAACTTCATTAGCATAAACTAATTACTGCCACTTTAATTAATAAACTTTTCCGAGCTGTATCTAGTTACGAAAGGTGCAATGTGCACTACATTTCATTCACGCAAGTGAGAATCTAACCTTTAATTTGTTCAGCCATTTCTATTCTCAAGCTCAAATCTAACATTTGTTCGGCAATTCATTCTTATAAACTCGACTTCCACATTAAATTTTGTTCAGCAAGCAAGAAACACTGTACTGCCTGCGACATTGTTTAGATGTAGCTGCATATACTTGCAACAATATAATATATTATATTTGAAAAATATATAATATGTATTTTGTACAAAATAAATAGCTGTGTAAAATATACCTATGTATGAGCACATATCGCCTCTGTTAATATATCTATTACCTCTGCACAATAAGTTATAAACAATATGCAATATATCTAACAATACTTAATTGCACGGTGTACCTGTTTGGCTATTGAAAACAATAGATAAATTTAGAATCATTCTAATCCGAAATAACTTTATCAAACACCCACACAAATACAATCTTTACACGATAATACTAGTATTCGATAAATGGCAAAACTAACATTTAAGGACTGGTGCGTATCTGTTTTACATCTTTAATGTCAGGTATAACCTGTACATGAACCTTCAAAGAAGTTCAACAACAAACACTTAGCGTGTACTAAGCGAGGAGTGAGGTTGAAAATGTCAGAAGTTTACCCTCCCTAATATAGAGAAGAAAACTCTTCCAACATATCATAGTCTTCAACCTCCCCCAAATACGATTTCATTAACCGCCCGCACATAGTGAGGCACCTGGTTTAGTCTGACTGACTGTTTTTCCCCTTCTTTGAGCGTTTCCTCCTGCCTCCTTCCCTACTACTCTTGTTCGTCATGCTGTTGAGTGTCGAGATGACGTCATGTTGGAGGAGATTCTCTAGATCCTGCAGTACCCACCAGCTGTGCTGGAGGGCGCTCTCCCCTGCTCCGGCCGTGTCCCGACGTTCGCGCTCGAGGTGGTGTCTGATCTTCCCAAGCAAGATCGAGGAGCTTGCCGTGGCCTCTTGTGTATCTCGCCGAGTCCTACTTGGAGCCTGCAGATAGGGAACAAAATGAAATGACACAATTAGCAATAGGAAAAACGAAAGCTGTGCTGCAGTACCAAGATCAGTCGACGTTGTGCTTGCAACAACTACCCATATAACAAAGATGTACACAATCCATACATTGTTTAATTACTACATGCGCACAAACAGGCAAGGTAAACAATGCCAATTGATGTATAAACTTACCGTCCGTCTGGTAGACTCGACTTGTGTTATGTACTGTTCGACCAGGATGTCCACGTGTGCGTTGGGCACACATCTCTTAATTTGTTCCGTCTACAAAGAGAAATGACAAATGAATTTATAAATTAAATGAACAGTTCCCTTTGTTACAATTGGACATATGAATGACTATGTTAAGCTAGTTTACTTTCAAAATAATATTTAATACAAAGAAATCATGTTTAAAGTAATGATAGAAATGTGCTACACTCACCAACTCAGATGCGTCCTTGTGGATTTCCTTCAAATGCTCCTTGAGGATGGGAAGATCTTCCATCACGCCTTTCAGTACGAGCAACTTGTCCTCCTCCTCAAGATGACGTACATTCTCAATGACGTCATCCTCCAACCTGTCCAGCTCACTGTTGAGTACCCCCAGTTCCGCCATGTAGATTTGAAACTTCGCTATATCCTGTAGACAGCAAGAATTATTATTGTACTTTATATAATACTTAATACAATTGTATACATACACTTGAATGAAAGCATAGTTGTTGATGTACAGAATTGAACAAGTAATAAAAACGGCTTCAAAAAACACTATTGTTAGCCTGAGTACCATCCTCCGTAGTGACCGCAGGCTCAGTACTTTCGCTTGCTATCCACGGACGGTTTTGGTTTGTCATGTCCCTTTAAAGAAAGAACTAATTACTAGAGTTCCACGACCTCATACCTCCGCCAATGTACGAACCTAGACTGTGCTTTCCTATCAATTTGAAATTTACTTACTCAGGGTTTAAGGTTAAAGGTTTTCAGAACACGAGACTTGAACTTAATCAACTTACAAAAGAGAGTGACCCGATCAAAGTGGTCTAACAGAGGTGGTATGTGACACCTTAACGACGGTTGTGATACAAACAAATAAACGCCAAACATTTCCAAGAGGCGATTTAAGTACACTTACGTCGAGACCCAAGTCTGGCAACTTTAGTCCTTTAAGTCTCAGTCCCGAGAAGCTCGGACCGTCTTCGAAAAGTAGATCTCCAACTTTCAGTAACAAACTATCCGGGTTGGTCCTGTCCTCACGTGAAACGTGTTCCTCCACCTGGAATTTAGAATAAAACAACATCATTTAGACTCAGTTACGTTTGGAACCGCATCCTTCCTCCAATGCCACAAAGTGGTATCGAGTATTAGTGCCCATTTTGGCCCTGAAGAAGGAAAAGTTACTAAGAGTTCAGTCACGTTCATATTTATCTAGTTTGTGTTACAAGAATTTTTCGTTTTGCTGCCGGGTGTTTTACAATGGAACAGTACAGAAGATTCTCACCTTTTCGGACGTAGTGGTCACTTTCCTCAAGGCGGTATTGACTCTGTCTTGTATTTTGGAGAATTTGCGGTAATTGCTCTTCATATTTCTTTCCGAACACCCTTTTTCTCGTCTTCCGGCTGTACAAAGACTGAAGACACAAATCCCCAAAATTGTAACGAAGACGATTTTCTCTAGTAGCAGCATGTCGTTGTTGACAGTTTGTAGGCCCTGTTAAAAAGACACAATTGGATCATGGTGAGATCTTTTACTTTTAAAAAAGTAGCCCAGCAACACAAAGTCAAAACGGTTCGTTAATACCACAAACCAGGAGACCCCAAAAGTTCCTAAACCTTCGTCTTCCCAACCCCTACTGCCATCCCAAATAGCATTGTTATCCATCCAGAGATTATTAAGTTCTGTTGACTACAAACATCCACAAATACAAACTCATAGACACACCCAACTCAATTTTCTATGGAGGTAGTAGAGTAAACGCATTGGCATATTACTACCCGAAACGAAAACTATAAATACAACGCAACTAACCTATTATTGGACTAAGGACTAAGTTAACACCAAAGAATCTACAAGCCTCCACAAACAGACGAATTTTCAGGCGCCCGTGCCGTTGGTGTACGGCCAGTGTTGGAACTTTGCTCTTTTTATAGGCGAGATACTTCGCCCACGGGAAGGGCTTCCCCGAAAAATGACGCATTGTCTGACTGTTACTGTCTATATTTAGCACGTTCAATAACACCTGTCTGTCTATGACGTACAAAGCGCGCCGTGGTAACAGCAGGTGTGTTTGTTTGATCTTTGAGCCGTATCCGCGCCTAGCCTACTATCGCGTTACGCTACAACTTCACTGGCGTTGACACAGTAGAACAGTGTTGTATTTCTTCTATTCCTAGAAATGTTTTTTTCCTATTCTAAAGTAAGAAGGTTGCCAAGGACTGGCGTAGATAAACAGCAACATAACCTTAACTTTGAAGTAGGAAGTGCAGTGCCTCGTTACGTCCGTATGAGCTGAAAATTGGCATTTTGGGCTTAGGAAAGTTTGCGAAGGGAAAGTTATCCATAACTTTATCTAACCGGTAAAACATCAAATTCGGCCTAAGTTCTGTGGTTCCAAAATAAGTTTTCCAATGCGAATATATGGGAAGAATCAGTGCCCGGAAGTACAGACACGTTGTTGGAAACACCCACAGGTGCACCACTCCCACTCCCACATATGATAATGAGGAGTCCAGAAATATCTATCTGTACCTCACTGTTATATTGTCATGCAGCGAGATTTTTATCACCCGATCCTGGCACGGATACACACGGGCACACACACAAACACCGACCACACCCCACCTCTGTCACCCCCAGCTTAAGTCCCGTCACCCGGAAACCACGACACAGGGTCGACATATGCATGATCACGCACGGTTGTCTGAACACGGAAAGGGATTGAGACTCAATTTGGTACAAAGTCAAAGTTGTTCATGAATTTGTAGCAGGGGACCTATTCCATGTAGATCTTTGGATTGGCAGTACAGTGTGGGCCGAAACAGTATCCGGGGCCAACCCAGTCCATGGGTAGTGTTTTGTCAATCGAAATATGTTGGAAACTGTTGGGACTGTGTTAAGTGAGACTGACTGTGTAGCATTGCTGAGCAGAAACACGACTTTTTTCGTTCCCTATGTTTTTGTTACTTACATTCAAAAGATTTATTCCAATTTCAAAGTGAATAGATTGTTATCCGATCACGGTTTTTCATAAATACACCATATTTTAACCAAATGAACCTCTTGATTTGAACATAATAATGTTACTCTTCTCTAGTGTGTAAATACCAGTGTAGTTTATTTTCAATTATTATGCCAAGTGGTATGTTCAATAAAGATTACGATATTTCAAGTACTCTAGTCTGTACCGCACCAAAAAGAGGGTATACGCTTTGGCTTTTTACGTCTTTAATGGCGTAATAGTTTGGCTTTCTATTTCTATTTTTTCCTGCTCGCCAGCAGAAAAGTAGAATAGAAAATACGTCAAAACAAGACGGATCCTAACTACTTCGAGAGAACCCCAAAAATGGCGCCTATTGAGTTGTGACACTCATAGCCAACATGAAAATTGTGTCTGAACAGTCTCACAACACAGCCTAGACCAACTTTGTACCGAATATAGTGTTGTCCGAACCACGCGCTGTGTTGAGAAAACATTGGCAAAGTGTCGTGATTTTCGAGTGTAAGGAATCAACTGGCTGTGATATCTAATTGGAGATTCCCTGACATATGCCTTTATGTAGCAGATAAATGAAAGAAAATCAATCGAAAAAATCTTGTGCTACATATACATGATTAGAAGGATAGCTGAGGTTTTGGTCAGTAGTAGAAGCCGCGATTTTTTTCGTCGGCATTCCTCGATAGACTAAAACAAGTGCAAGCTGCTAGCTATAGGGGGCCCACACTTACACTGCTTCTTTCTTACATCAACAGTTATATGCCACCAAAAATACCATGTCCAGGACAGAAGATACAAGAACCTGGATTTCTGCTGAAGTGATGTCATGAGCCAAATATCATCACAATCCAAACAGAGGGTCTTGGTTACGCTGCATAAGAATGTCCGAAACCTCAAACACACATGTAGACAATATATACATTGAGTTTTCATGGTGGTAAAAATCTCGGAAACTATTAGTCCCATGATCGAAACCTCTGCTTGGAGAATAGCAAAACATGCCGTCGGAAAAGACCTTGTGAATCAACAGTTCTGTTTCTGACGCATTCGATTGGCCCGAAACGTTACACAGGTGAACGCTATAGTTCGATGATAACTATAGTTAGACTATACCATGAGTCACAACTTCAAGAATATGACACGCTCCCTGGCATTATGACGCACTATCAGTATAGACCAAAACAATGCAACATAACGGTCGAAACCGAAGGATTGGAGCTCTAATTATTTAACGTTCGAAAAATTGTGCCTAGATATTGACCTCAAAACGAAAATAAAACCATTTGTCCAAGCATACTCTCCAATCTGAGGTTAGACACAAGCTCGTTTTGGGCGTCTTTTTAGAGCATTTGGGATTTTGTCCTTCAACGAAACTTGGAACTTGGAAAAGAAAACCTGACAGAGGAGAGAGCCCGGCAAAAAGGTGGAAAAAGACGTTAAAAACAAACCAAAGCTGAAGCACTTTGAGTCCGTGGAGAATAACTTATCACAGGCGTGTAGCGCCTCAGTGCTGTGCAACATTACGTAGTGCAATACAAGCAGTACACAATACCTTGGTGGTTGGCTGGTGGTCTGGTTGGGATCGCTGTAAATCTCAGCAAAACACTCTGCCAAACAACTTGTACGGATTTGATACCATTTGCTGCACATGTGTGCCATTATATATGCTCCCATGTGTCCCCCAAAATAACGTTCTTACGACATTTTCGTAGGATTTCCTTCGGTTCGGAGAAGGGACATCCCCCGCGTTCAGGTGTGCCGGCACTTCCGGGCTGACGTCAATAACAAATCGCTACCGGCCATATTTGACCTCTGGCCCCGCCTGATTTTAGCATTAGACATTCCAGATTCATTCATTGTTGCTAAGTATGTAGAATTCCAACATTTTAAAGAGTTATTTTGTATTTTAGCTGATTCTTCCTTTCTTCTTCTTCTTCTTCTTGTATGGGTCGGATACAAATACATTGTACCTTTATTGCACAATAATTGGACAATGTACAAAGTATACGTATGGTATCTACTGGTGCACAATAACTACAGTTTCACTCAAACCTATATACCTAATACAAGAGTGTGTAGTATGGGATGACAATGAGCTTTTACAATCAATGGAGGAATTTCTTAAGTATTAGACATTCTTTAACACATCTTCATTTGCATACCGTGCACGGGTTAGGCTAAGGTCCCATTTCCGAACGGGGGCCCAGCCGGGATGTTTGCCGAAAATAGAAACAAAAGTGTTTATCAAGTAATATTTCCAAAATTAGGCTCAGGACTAATTTTTTTAAAGTTCTTTGTGTTTTGTTGCCTTTCGCTTCCTAAAGCTACCCGGCCTACCCGGTCGATACACATCGGTTACACAATTAAAGCGATAACCGCATTGTCCCGCGGGCTATGTTCAGTCTACAATAGAGCATTTGTTTACCATCAGGTCATTTGTGGTATTAAAGTGGTGGGACAGCAGTCCACATAATAACAATATCACAGGCAAGACGATATCAATGTTACAATATGACAATTCTTTTTTTTGCCTTACCACTTTGGATTTGAGTAGCTCTGACTTGAGTGAAGGTGTGCGCGGATGTCACGTGATTTCATGAACGCCCCCAAATTTTGCTATGATGTGAGACAATCCCAAATTTTGCTATGATGTGAAACGCCCCCAAATTGTCTTATGATGTGGGACGCCCCCAAATTTCCGTTGACTCTCAAAATTTCCCAAGACTCCCAAAATTTCCAATGACTCGTAGACCTCGATCCTGGCATCGCAAATAAACCTTGATCTATTGTAAGCGGCAAAACCAGAATGACGGGGAGTTATATGTGTCAAAGCAGGGAGGCTTTATTCAAATAGAAAATCTGGGTCAAGCCTTGGAAAAAAAACACCCGTATAAACTGCTTTATACTACAAATGATGTTTAGATATCTCCTATTCTATCTAGACCACAGTATATATATATCTCAATATATCCGCTATATTAATATTCCAGGAAAATCTTTCAATTATACCTAACGGTTCCAATGTGTAATTATAACATTTCTCACATATCTAGGATTCCATTCTAACCTGCTGACCACGCACCTTCGCTTTTCAACTGACCCACGACCTCGCCCTAAGTCCACCCGGGCAAAAATACCACGAGTTACTTAGCTTCTACCAGGCATAATTACCTCCATGGAGGTTATATTTTACCCCGCGTTTGTCTGTGTGTCTGTGTGTCTGTCTGTCTGTCTGTCTGTGTGTAAACAAGATAACTCAAGAACGGCTGGGTGGATTGGTTTGATACTTGGTGTGTTGGTAGGGTGTGATGAAAGCTGGAAATGATTAGATTTTGGGCCCCCTAGCGGCTTCTCTTGGTACTGCAGCGCAACTTCCGGTTTTGCTATCTTGGTGTTCTGAACATGCTATGGTCACGATTTTTGAGTATTAGATAGCTCTTGTGCTCAGGAAGAAGTGACATAAGTTTGGGCCCCCTAGCGTCTAGTTTTGGGATAGCAGGGGCATTTTTGTCAAAAACTTCTGACGAGGATAACTCAAGAAGGGAACAACGGATTTTCATGATTTTTGGTATGTAGGTACCTTGGGCAATGTTGTACAAGATGAAATACTAATTTTGCAAAATAGGAGCAAATTTGCATAATTAATGACAACATTCAATCATAGCAGTTTTTTCTATGTATCTCTTGTCTTGGACGTTATATGGTCTTGAAATTTCGGTGGTAGATAGCTTACAGTGTCATGACAAAGTGGAGCAAGTTTCAGCCCCCTAACATTTAATTTAGGAACTGCAGGGGCATTTTTGTCAAGACATTCCAAAGAGGATAACTGCAGAAAGGATTAACGGATTGTCATCATATTAGGCATGCGGGTACCTTAGGCAAAGATGTTCATAATGATATACATGTTATGCAAATGAGGACTTAATTTGCATAATTAATGAGGAAATTGTATAATTCCATTGTTTTCAATAACTGGACTTCAATAAATGTAACACATGTTAATTATGATAGGTGGAATATAAGCAGATACTAAATATGGTAATGAGGAACTTATTTGCATAATTTATGTAAAAATCGCAAAACCGCTTTATGATTAATAATGGGAATTTTATAATTGTGACATGTGTACGTTTGTCAATGATGAACAACACCATGCATAAATTATGTTAATGTCTTAGTCATTTGCATGAAATTTACAAAAGCTCTAAATTTTCATGGAGGTATGAGGTCGCCGAACTCTAGTTGATACTATATATTGTCAATGTAGTTTACCCAGCGGGTACATAGGTCCGATAAGGGTCTTTATTACCTCCATGAAATGTCATGGAGGTTATATTTACCTCCATGAAATGTCATGGAGGTTATATTTTACCCCGCGTTTGTCTGTGTGTCTGTGTGTCTGTCTGTGTGTAAACAAGATAACTCAATAACGGCTGGGTGGATTGGTTTGATACTTAGTGTGTTGGTAAGGTGTGATGAAAGCTGGAAATGATTAGATTTTGGGCCCACTAGCGACTCCCCTTGGTACTGCAGCGCAACTTCCGGTTTTGCTATCTTGGTGTTCTGAACATGCTATGGTCACGATCTTTAAGTATTAGATAGCTCTGGTGCTCAGAAAGAAGTGACATAAGTTTGGGCCCCCTAGCGTCTAGTTTTGGGATAGCAGGGGAATTTTTGTCAAAAACTTCTGACGAGGATAACTCAAGAAGGGAACAACGGATTTTCATGATTTTTGGTATGTAGGTACCTTGGACAATGTTGTACAAGATGAAATACTAATTATGCAAAAAAGGAGCAAATTTGCATAATTAATGACAACATTCAATCATAGCAGTTTTTTCTATGTATCTCTTGTCCTGGACGTGATATGACGTGAAATTTCCGTGGTAGATAGCTTTCAGTGTCATGACAAAGTGGAGCGAGTTTCAGCCCCCTAACATTTAATTTAGGAACTGCAGAGGCGTTTTTGTCAAGACATTCCAAAGAGGATAACTGCAGAAAGGATTGACGGATTGGCATCATATTAGGCATGCGGGTACCTTAGGCAAAGATGTTCATAATGATATACATGTTATGCAAATGAGGACTTAATTTGCATAATTAATGAGGAAATTGTATAATTCCATTGTTTTCAATAACTGGACTTCAATAAATGTAACACATGTTAATTATGATAGGTGGAATATAAGCAGATACTAAATATGGTAATGAGGAACTTATTTGCATAATTTATGTAAAAATTGCAAAACCACTTTATGATTAATAATGGAATTTTATAATTGTGACATGTGTACGTTTGTCAATGATGAACAACACCATGCATAAATTATGTTAAATGTCTTAGTCATTTGCATGAAATTTACAAAAGCTCTAAATTTTCATGGAGGTATGAGGTCGCCGAACTCTAGTTCAATGATACAGTCAAACCTCTAAGGAGGAACAATATAGAGGGTGAAAGTATTCTGGAAATCCCTTAAATCATCTTTCACATTGATCTAAACTATTCCTGCACATTGTGAGCACATGTCTAATATGACCATGTGACCCCTTAGGAGTTTCACTACATACGCCAGTCAGGTTTCTATTGTCGTCTTGTTTTGTCAGACACGAAAAAAGACTTTCGCTTTTGATTTCAAGTTTTCATAGGGCTATATATGACCATCGGTCAAAATTGGCAAGGTTTCTTTAAGTCTCCAGGAGTTTTTGTACAAGGTGACATTGTCAAGGCTTTTTCTCTCCGGACACTGTATTACAAGATACACCAAAAACTAGTTACTCAAGTAACTGGATATGGTTTTGGAAACGGTCAGACGTTTCAACTGGAATCCACCAGTTATCGTCAGTGACACTGAAGTGATCTGGAAGAAACAGGTCTTTTATACTCTAACTATGAATGAAGACAATTTCAGGTGTCCAATAGGAAACGTTGTAAGACAATTCAGACTGAAGACAATTTGCTGTATTATAAGTTGTTTTCCATGGCGAACTTAGCTGCTGAATTGCATAGACGTAGTTGGGTCTGATCGCTATAGTTGCCAAAGGAATGTACACAAAGTATGATTACAAAGCAAACAAATTACATGTAACGTTATATTTGTGTGTGCTGGAAGATTACACCACCGTGGGTTGGATTTCGTGTCGTTGCGATAATATTCAGTCATTTGACTCCTGTCAAACACGAGCAATGCTCGGATGCTCGACGTTCTGTCTATCGTCGGGTGATTTTTACCTCCATGAAATGTCATGGAGGTTATATTTTCACTAGCGTTTGTCTGTCTGTCTTTCGACAAGATAACTCAAGAACGGCCGAGCGGATTGGTTTCATACTTGGTGTGTAGGTGGGGTGTGCTGAAAACGAAGCGGCTTCCCTTGGTACTGCAGCGCAACTTTCGGTTTTGCTATCTCGTGTTCTGAACATGCTATGGTCACCATTTTTGAGTGTTGGATAGCTCTTGTGCTCTATACTTGTGACATGTGTACGTTAGTCAATGATGAGCACCACCATGCATAAATTATGTACATGTGTAAGGCATTTGCATAAAATTAACAAAAGCTCTAAATATTTCATGGAGGTATGAGGTCGCCGAACTCTAGTTAGATATATGTCGATATTCGCAGGTCATCCAGCTCAACCGCCGGTTGAATACAATACTCAGAGTAGGGGGAGGTACTTCTATGCAACAAATGCAGTTTTTGATGAAATACGTCCCTAGAAATATGAAGTTCAACAGGGACCATCTGAATGTGAAAATAATAAGATTTGGTCCACTTTTAAATGCGAACCCCCTGTACATACCCCCTGAAGATTTTACTATGGTAATGTACAATGTACTACAAAACCATGCGAAACTTGCAACATGTCCAAAATACTCAACCCTTAAGTTGGTACTTTGACATCCCTTATCAGTATAGTAGATTAGGGTGGATAATTCCTATGCGTTATTCAGTAAATATCGTGCAGCCGTAGGCTGAATTGTATGAAAGCTCCCAAATTGTTTTTACGTTTTGTCCAATGAGTGGTGACTTTCAGCGCGCCCTATGTAAGCGCACCTGTACTACAAGCAGAGGTGAGGTGAGGTGGGGTATTGTGACCTTTTAATCAAATGCCCGTTTTCTGACCGTACTCCCCACCAACGGACAGAAAACGGAGTATATGATAAAAGAGTCAAAATATTCCCCACCAACCTCTGCTTGGGGAGGATACTAGTTCTTACACACTCTTCAAGCAGAAGTTAGGCTTCGAAGAAAGAAAACCTGACTAAATAAAATACCTTAAAATGAAATTAAAAAAAAAACAGCCAGAGCCTAACCTCTGTTTGGAGAGTGTACTTGTAGACATTGCAGACAAAAGGTATCTAAATCCCCTCTCAAAGATGGCAGTTTTAACAATTCAGCATTTGAAAATAAGTGAGACTCGTAAGTATACTCTGATTGTTTTGAGATTTAAAATATGTATCCAAGCTCTTAATTGAAGAGAGCGACAATACCCTGCCATGACTGACTGACTGATCCAAGCTCTTATAGAAACATAAGTACATGATACGTGGGTTATATGATTTTTAAAGTGGGAATGTAGTTTTGTTTTTGTCTGTAAACGTGGAGGGATTTTGATGCGTTTTAGTGGCTTCTCTTGTAATCGTTAAAGAGAATTCCGGAAAGGGATTGAATACGATCGTCTTTCCCCACTTTAGAGGTGCAGTTTTTTTTGGATATCCGTTCGCCCACTTGTACCTCGTGTATGACGTCATTTATATGCCCCACGACGATCGTGAGAATCCATTGGGCCGGACACAATTCGGCTGGACAGGTACGGGGCAGTTCAACAAAATAACACTGGTAGCTCACAAGTCTTTCTTAGAAAAAAATCTTCTATATACACACACAGAGGTCTATCGTGTGCACATAGACTTCGTAAGTACAACAAAACCCTAATGTTATCTTGACGTAATAAATCAGAAAACTCTTAGTGATAATTCTAGTGAGTGAGTGAGTGAGTGAGTGAATTTATTTGAGTGAGTGAGTGTTTGGGTGAGTGAGTGAGTGTTAAAGTGAGTGTTTAAGTGAGTGAGTGAGTGGGTGGGTGGGTTGGTTCGTTGGTTGGGTGGGTGAGTGAGTGAATGAGTGGGTGAGTGAGTCATGAACCATGAACCATACGCAATCAATCAAACTGGAGTAAATAAAAAACATGAAAGATTAAAGGATAGAATATGAACTGAAGTGAACACTGAACACCTGGATATCAGAATTGTGAATATCTCAGGGATTACTTATGTCTTAAGGTCTTAAGAGATTTTTGGTACTATAATATATATCAACGCAGGTGTGACATTTCCAGAAATATTTAAAGGCAATACAACCGCCTGTACTTAAGACCAATACAAAGCCGCGTTTATCTATTTGAATGGCGTGTGACACAGACTTATCCGCTGCATTACGTTTTAACAAAAGTAAACCAGTAAGGTAGGGTGGGACTAAAGTTAAAGGTGGTTTCTGGAGCGTGTCTGGGTTCGTCCATAACTCGTTGTCTCTGCATACATGTATGTCTGTTATCAGTGACCTGTACCTAGCCCGCCGAGGCATGAATGTACAATAAAGATATTTCAATCAATCATAACTTGTGGCGCTTATATAATCAACTGTCAATAAACTTTACTCACAAGATCTAGCTGTCTTGTAACAGCTATTAAAGGATGTGCGGTATAAAGTATACACGTGTTTTGAAAGTATCGATGGTATTAAAGTTTCTACCAAGCAACGTCACTCTGGATAACCTAGGCTAGTGTCACACGCACTGAGCCTCAGTGAGACTGACTAGCCGACCTTTACATGTGTACGCACAGACCCTGGCCTCTCGCTGGAGATACTAGTATAGACACTGTAGACGCTATATTGTAGACCATATATGTGTAGTAAGGCGCTGTTGCAGACCATACATGTGTAGTAATAGGTTTAATGTGAAATGTCGTTAGTGATTGTTATTCTACCCATGTCAAATACACTTTGTACGATCTTTGCCCTTGTTACATGGCGTAATAGCATGGTTTGTGGCCCAGACTATACAGGTCCTGGGTTCGAATCCTACCATACTACTGATATCATGCCCTTTGTAAGATCTTGTAATATCCACAGGATAGTTGGGCGTGTGCTGAACAGCCAAACCAATGAAGAATAAAATAGATATCTTTAATACTTGCAGAATAATGTTCTAACAGAGCTTTCAAAACAGGCTATGGCCTCAGCTCCCCCCCCCCTACTTTTGCCCCTCGCGGGGTCATTTGGGGGTATATATGCAGATGCAGATGGTAAGGAAAGGACATCCGAAAAAGTTCGTTCGTTTCAATGATCAAGACAGTAAGGATTTATTTTGTCTAATCAAAGATGTTACGAAAAAAACCCTCCTTGGTTTAATAATGTGATATGTCCCCAAATTGTACACCGACAATTTTAGAACATTACAGCATCCTAAACATGGGCGATTTTGTTGGCAACACTTTGGTGGGAAGCGCCGTTTCAAATACACGTTATAACAGATTTCATTATCCATTTTCTAGGTATTAAACCTTTGGAAGGATATGGCGCACATTTAGTTGGAAGGGTCCGGACGGATATTGGACGCCCCAACGACACACAAAGAGTTCAAGAGATAGGTGAGGTCAACGACCTTGTTGAGGTGTAAGGGTGACGGATATGACGTCAAGTCGGGCGGAACCATGGAGGTTTGGGAGGCACGCCCCCTGGGAATGTTCGAGCTGTCTTAATCATAACACCGGACATTTGCTAGTTTAAGTAGAAAATGGTTGAATCATCCTTAAAAAAAAACTCCAGAACGGCTAAATTTAGGATACTTCCCACGCTCACTACTTGTTCGGTTCGGTACACACGCCGTGAGACACACGCACCCACATACAATTGATTTTAATCAGCTTTAGTGTAGGAGTTAAAAAATCTATATGAAAGAATGTGTTATTTATTTCCAATTGAAACGTCGATATGTATTGCTCACATTCGGCAGAAATAGATTTTTTCTATAGAGACGCGCAGTTTATCTCGCCATGTCATGTAAATATTCTTCGTACGATGAGTGATGTATTTACACTCTTCGTTATGTTTTCAGGAGTGTTTAAGTGTATGAATGCGTATGAGTGTACGTGTGATGCATATATGCGAGTCCCATCAACATTGAAAATCCAACAGGCCTTGCTATGCAAATTAAAGTCTCTTCAAAAACAAACAATAGGACATTTGATTCAACAATTGTATGCAAATGTCTGATCAAAGCACAGAACAATATAGAAATTACACAGATATTTGTCATTTCTACTTTTACCCAAATTCAGTCAAAGTTTTTCCTCTTTCATTATCACAAGAAATTTGCATTCTATTTATTCTGTACGTGTACATAATGTAAAGCTCTTACCAACAAGCTTTTGATCAGTCCTCTGATCCCTCTCAGGTTGATCTGACCTGAAGCATACACCATTTGACTTGAAGGGTAGTGTGACATCAGGAACGGGTCAAAGGTGTGCAGCAGTCTGTATCTGCCCCCGTCTCGGGATGGTCGGTAGACCCTAATGCATATGGCCTCTTTTACTCCCCTTAGTAAATGATCCTGTTCAGTGTTGAGAATTCTGACGTTGTTTAATCTCACAGAATGTCCAAAGGATTTGACGTATGATGTGTTGTGAGACGTTTAAGGTCACAGAACATGGCCGTCTATGCTCCTATGTTCTGTTTGTTCACTACCATTAGAATAGTAGTGGCTCTCCAGCATCCTGGCCCTCTTCCCCAAAGCATATCCAAGATAATCCATGCAGATCCTATGGTACCATAAGATAGACTACCAAAAGCTGCCATAGAAGTGAAGCCAGCCTTGGAGTGTGTTTGGCTACCAAGTGGCTAGCTATTTTATGCCACTGGTAAATCTGCCTGGAGATTAGTCCAAGAGAGTTTCCAGTCCACAAGTACTGTATGACAAGTAAAGTAAACACTGCACTCTATTCTCCTCATTCAAATGTAATACACAGATTTTATTGTCGAACAATGTTCCCAGTCATGAAACAAGCATTATACAGCTATTACAGATGATATCTAGAGAATCTGATGTTAACTTTGAAAGTTCGTCTGTGTTGATAGAAATCCTTCTGAATCAAAATTTAACTCAGTGATTTCCAACACACAAATTGGAAAGTCTTACCCAAATTTTTGACTGTCCAACCCCAGTCTTTGTCAATGAATGAGCAATACACTGCCTCTGTGACGTCATGTTAAGCTGATTGAACAGATTATTCTCCGAGCATAGGTTGGGTCACGGAGATAGTAGTGATAGGATTTTTTCTGGCTCACGAGGAAAGCGAGACATTAAAAATCCTGACCACTACTATCTCCGTGACCCAACCTCTGCTTAGAGAACAAGAACACTGACTGTGAGCAGTGGATCTTAAGACTGGAATTTGACAAAAGCAAAAATTTGTGTACGCCCAATTTTTTTGTTGGAAATTACAGTACAACTTTGGTCCAGAATCAGATGTTGTCAGAGAAGAATGGTAAAAACAATGTGTTCGCTTAAACATTTATCTCAATGTACATTGTACACATTCGAAGTTTCACATAATGATCATAATGTCGATTTGCATGCACCCAATACTACTAGTAGCACTTCTGTACAACAGACCAAACCTTCATGTACAAAAACCACAATATTGTGACATGGTTGTCATACTAAAAGATACTTGTGTACGTACCACAAGTATACTGTTGTCTTGAGCTTTGCCTCTAGCATGTAAATTACCAATATTCTCTTCTCAACAATTTTGACATGGAAAATCTTTGGCCTAAATTTCTCTTTTAATGCTATGCCCTGGTCGTTCAACAAACTTCATAAATATCATTTTTACTGTTTGATCAAGTTGATCAAGAGACAAATCACACTTGACCATGAAAAATTAACGTAAACTTTAACCTCTCAAATTCAGTTTAAGCTTGTGTAAATAAATTAGTTCATGTACACATCAATCTCAACATACAAAATCTTAGACTCAAACATGTTCACAGACACTTCCTACTAGTTAAGTAGAAAGAAACTGTCAATGGTAGGTAGAATTCCTTTGCTTCAAGAAGTTAGACTTAAGTTTCACTGTAACAGATGATTTTGGTTCATAACTTATGAATGACTGTATACATCTCTCTCTCTCTCTCTCTAGGTAATATATATTATATATATTATATCATATCATACAAGGAATGAAAACAAGACTTTCACCAGTCCTACACCACGATAGAATGACATGTTTCACTGGTGTGCAGTTCACAGGATGGTGTCAAACACTGACATGGACTTGGTGATGTTCTCATCCTGAGGGGAGAAAATCAAACATTCAGTAATGATTATATATAAACAATGTAACAACAGTATACATACCACATCTGGTGACTTCTGGAGCAACTCGTACTAAACATTCAGGTCCACAGGATCAGGTCCAGTTTTGTAGTACGATATCATATTTTTGGCTCAATAGCACTCGCCTCACTGCCTGTAGACTTGTCCTTTCTGTGTTTATAAACACGTCCTAAAGCTAATGGGAAATTAAGTCTAATGGTGAGATATCAACATGGCTTTGTTAAATCTGTTCTGTATTGGCCCAAGGAGTATGGGACCGGTGAGGCAAGGTGAGGTGAGTAAGCCCAAAAAGTAATTAAACCACAGCTGGCTGGTATTATTTAATTTTCTTAATCAGTCCAGAACCTAGTCCACCAATTTATTAGGTATTTTTTTTTTCAGACCAGTCTTGCAAGAAAATTACTCAAAAATTTCTAGTCAATTCAAAATAATCTACTCTACAATCATGACATTATACACGACTATATACACTATGTTCAGTCTTTTGTGAATATATTGCTCTCTGAGTATCTGATGACGTCCCGTCTCATCAAGTTACGATAATCCACTTACATTTTTACACGTTTCCATAAACTCGTCAATGGTAACCACACCGTCCCTGTTCTTGTCCATTTTCTGCAAGAGAAGCGTGTTTCTGGATTGAGTGATTTGGGCAGACATGCGATGCTGCCTTAATTTGAAGCTTTTTGAGCCAACTAAGCAAGGCAGGACCACAGGTTGTAACAGTTCACCTTTATCCGTGGGGTAACCTATATCCGTTCCTTTAAAAAAACGGTATTTAGAAATATCAAGTTGGTGGGCCGTGGCTTCAAATTACAATTACAATATTTTAAACTACTGCAGTTTGAAACCACCATCTGTCGACATCCCCCATCCAAAAGCAACGGATATAGGTTACCCTGCAGATAAAGGTGATTCAGCGTTACATGCACCACTCCAATAATTCCATGTTAAGATATTTATATATACCCGTGCTATGCTGATTTACTTCACTCTAAGGCAGTTGAGAATTGAATTGTCATTTTGTGTTTTGTCTGACAGTGTGTTTCTGCAATGCAGTTTCCATATGATCTGCCAGAGGGCTCATACCATCATGTGAGATAAAGAAGTCTGCCAACTCTGATAGCCCTCTTAAATTTAGCTCACCTTTTCTGGAAACATGTTCATCACTATGAAACATTAAACATTACAGGCATAACAGATAGACTATAAAGGTTACTTTCAAAGTTTGAAAATATGTATCAGGGAGGAATGAGAGCATCATTTTTTAACTATGCACCTAATGTTCTTCTTTGCATTAACTGTCCTAAAATTAACATTCTTTCTTGGGGGAGGGAAAACTTTGTTCACAATCACAAAAAAATACAACAAATTCAAATACATGTAATCTATAGCAATCCATACCACCTGCAAACCAAATGTTGGTACCTGAAAACACAAACTCCATCATTCATAGGGACAGTGGCTAAGGGAAAAATGCTGTGTTTCTAGACACCTGACTGACCCTTAAAAAAACCTGCCAACCCTTTTCTTTGATCAACTGGCAAGGAACACAAAATTTTCCATTTGACACCCGAGGGATGAAAATTTCAGGTAGTCTTTCAAATTTTCTTAGATTTCCTGTGTATTACACCATGTTAAGAGATTAAGACATTTAAGAGTAAAATGTGTAGAAATTAAAGTTACATAATAAGCATGATAATTGTTCAGTTTGATAGAAATATACCTGTGCTTGAACCATGTATATCATTCTTTCCAATTACAATACGATGTTAAAAATTAATGCCAGGATTTGGATGGATCTCAGTTTTACATTGCTAGATTCCAATGTTATGACAGTCACTGTAATTTATTTGGGACCCTGATCAGAAACACAACATTTTTCCTTAGGCCTGACCACAGGCATTACTAACAAAGTATCATATCTTTGTCTATCTACAAGTGTAAGTGCATTGTCATGAATATTTGACATGTGCACACCTATCA
The DNA here is from genome assembly GCA_019207045.1 of Branchiostoma floridae x Branchiostoma belcheri. Classification (NCBI taxonomy): domain Eukaryota; kingdom Metazoa; phylum Chordata; class Leptocardii; order Amphioxiformes; family Branchiostomatidae; genus Branchiostoma; species Branchiostoma floridae x Branchiostoma belcheri. Next base: position 24,251,032 of record CM033026.1, on the reverse strand, counting down.
ATGGCATTCACTGGGGGAAGGGGACTTCACACAAGATGGCAACAAAACCAAAACAAGAAAAAGCAGACCACAGGCATCTACAAAACATTATTTGGCATTTCTTCCCAACTGTCAGTGTATATGACGGTATAATCTACTAGACTGAGTCATTTCTTCTGCCCTGGACAGCTGCAGGTCAAGATTTTTGAATGTCGTGGTTGTTGTGCAATTCAATCTTCAGAAGACATTCAAGAAAATCAAAGACTTTAGGTAATAGGCAAGAGGACCTAATGTGGTTTCGGTTGTGGACTTAGAATCTAAAGGTTTTGGTTCAAATACCTAATACGCACCAGAATGGACCCCTTGACTCTTTTTGATAAGTGCGGTGAGTTCTCGCCTGCTGGAGGTGTGGCTTTCCTCAAACAAGGGGCCTCTGGCTTTATGTCACATCCAAGAGGACGTCCCTAGGCAAAGGTATTTAAGTCACCTGCATTTGGTGATGGTTTTATAGATCTAAAATGCCTTCCCAAGGGAACAAAATTGGATTTTGAATAGATCAAAACTTACAGTCAGGAAATTTTTTATGCGTTAAATGTTTTTAAGTTGGTGTTTTTGGTGTTGACCTCAAAACTCAAGGTGATCACAACCACTAACACAAAGATGACCAGCAAACTCTTAATTTTACTGCACTACAAAATTTGAGTGCGGTAAGTCTTCTGATATTGAATTATCACAAGTACCATTACTCTGTGACATAAGCTTTATTGTGTATGATAATCATGACTTTTTTGGGGGGGGGGGGCTCTTTTTGATAAATCATGCTGTAATGTTACATACAAATCATATTTCAGTATCGCCAGTTTCTTGTAAAATTGGTTTTGGACCACCTAGTGTAGGTTCCCTTCCGGCTGCCATTGGCAGGTGCATTACACACACATAAATGAGTCTTACAACCAGATAAAGAAGGTTGGCAGAGAGAGAACTTGCTGTCCCAAAAATATGCAAACCTGCATACATTCCCAGAACACTCACAAAATGTACTACTTGAACCCTCAGCATGCATGAAACTGTGTATTATTATCCATTTTTGGGTTGGTGGAAACATCAGTCCAGTACATTCTATAGCTGGACAGGTACCAACTGGAAGCAGCATGCTTAAGGTTGGAGGATATGCCTAGTCTTTTATCTTAAGGTTGTGAACATAATGGGAATGTAATCAGGGCTATTCCATTTTGATGAAAAAGAAATCAAAAAAAGAAAACAACAAAAATGTTATTTTCGTGAAGCATCAAAGAACCAGAGAATAAACCAAAGAAAGAACGGTTGAACAGTCTGAGCTGGTAAACTAAAAACGAAGGAAATGAAAAAAAAAGTTTGTAATGGAATAGCCCTCAGGTTTTTGGTTGTGGAGACAGCATCGAACACTCTCGTTCCAGCCCCTCTTTGTTGTGAGTCACTGAGAAAAGAGTATTGTCGGTATGTCTGGCTACCTGGAATACTCTTTCCACATGATCCCCTGGTGCATTTTCACTTATGGGTGGGTCAGCATACTTGCCCATCATGTCATATATTGCTTTGACTATGTCTAACATCTCCTGTGGGGCAAAAAAAGGAAAAAAATTCAATTATGTTAATCAAGATTAATAAGAAGCACAGTCTCTCTCCAAGTCTACATTATTTTTTGTTTTACCAATTACTCATTAAACTGAGCAAATGTCAGTGATGAGTGCTTAGTCTGAAAGTGCTGAAATTGAAGAGCAGTGCTTCCAGGAAAACTGCAAAATATAATAATTGTTTTACACATTTTGAGGTTCCGTATAAGTGTTATCCCTACCCCAATAGTGTTCATACCCCCAGTAGTGTCTGCATATCACATTGTTTATATTACCTTCCATGATACCATATCATTGACAAAGTTGTAGCTAGACACTCTTAAACTTCCTATATTTCTTCTCTTAGTTTATCCATTATCCATATATTTTCCTGGAAGAGACCAAATGAATCTACATGTTTGGTGTATTTGCAAAGGGATTGACAAAGTTTCCAATAAATGTACATGTACATGTATCTGAATCAAATAATACCTGAATTTAGTAATAGTATACAATGTATAATTTATATCTAGATGCTCTTGTATCTTAGATACATGCACATGGTCCTTTAAAAAGATTCCTATGATTGCAATTAAAACTTTATAAAAATAGAGACTGATCCATGCCCACTATTTTTTCTATTCCCTATAATATATATTTTCCCCCACACTTACCTCCTTCGTGATGTACCCATCACCATTGATGTCGTACAGCTTGAACGCCCACATCAACTTTTCATTGAGTGAGCCTCGTGACAAAACAGACAAACCAATGACAAACTCCTGAAATTAGAGAAAAACAAAAAAAATCTGTCTTGTTTGAGGGAAAAAAGGGCCTTGTCACGAAACTATTCAAAAGGCTGTTCACTACTTTGAAGATAAGGTCTCTGGAACATTGACGACTCTGCTCTTCCGAAGTTACAGGACATACATTTGTATTACACATGTAAAAGTCAAGGTAGGGATGGCAATCTGGTGCGATCGTTGATTCTGGTGGTAGATGTTGCTAACCGAGTCTCAGTCTCGAGTCTCTAAATGGATGGACTTGAAAGGAATTATGAATGGTTACAGGGCCAGGCAAATTCCTGGCATCCTGATTGAAACGTCTACCAGCAGAATTGGCAATTCTGCCAGATTGTAATCTCCAACCTGACATCAACAAGTACCAAATCACCAGTCCTGAACACTGGGCAGGATTACTTGGAGAAGCTGGCTATACATCATGGCATAACATTAATATCACTTATCCTGACATGCACTTCCCATGAAAAAAATTCTGCATGTTACATGACAACTACAGATCATATTATATCTATATAATATCGAAAAGCTTAAGGTGGGATCCTTTGTCTTCTATTGTCTCCGAAAAAGAAGTCAAACCTAATAGCTAAGTTTTTTTTGCTTTGTTTAGTATATTTGAATTTATCACTAAAGTTAGTTGCTTACTATTGTATACTCCTTATTACCATTGTTTGTCTGTCTCTTTTTGTCACTTGCAATTAGCCCTTGGGCAAGAACTTGCAATAAACTTCAATTATATCATGACCTGAGCTAGAGTCATCACACTAATCTTGGGATTGTTTCAAAATATCGTGAGATTTTCCAGAAAGACTATTGAAAGTCTATTGACATCATTTTGAAAAATCTTGAGATCATTTTGAAAATCTTGAAACCTTTCTGAAAAATCTTGAGACCTTTCTGAAAAATCTTGAGATCTTTTTGAAAACTCCTGAGATATTTTAAAATAATTTAAGATACAAAGAGTCAAAATCTCAACATAAAAGTAGTAAGATTGTGCTCACCTCAAAACTGATGGTGCCATTATGGTCTGCATCAAAGACGTTGAACACGTAGTGCGCATATGCTGACGAGTCTGTGTGGAGAGATCAGACACAATTCGTCCCTTTTATAAGACTTGACATGGAAAGAGGATAAAGTCCTAACATTAACTTCACTTAATATGTAGTGATGTTGTGTTAGTACATATGTACATTCCGTATAACAGTCATCAGAACCAAACTAAGGTCTTGTAATATTTTAGATTTGCTTGTTTTTGAAATATGAAAGAAATACGATGGCTCCTTTGCCAGACAAGACAAGACAAAAAAAACATCCCCAGTGCAGACCTGTCTCATCTTATCTCTTTCTTTCTTTCCACTTCTTTATCTACTTAAAGCTTTCTGGGAGAATGATGTGCTTTTTACCATGTATGCCAAGTAAGCAGAATGTAGGCAGTTACTGCAATTGGTTCTTGGAGAATATTGATGGCAGCTTTTATGATTCATAAATTAAAATATCTTTCTTTTGCCATGGTTAGATATACATATCGCTGTGACTGTGCAGCAATGTGACTAATTCATGTGCATGAATGGGCACAATACATTTTAGCTGTACTATGCGAAAACCAATTCTCATGAGCAATCATTTTATATGAATGAATGAATGAAGACCTTTATTGCACATTTTTGCCCCACTGGGCTAAGTACAGGTCACATGGTAAGAATCACATATATGTAACAATGGAAACAATCATACACATCTATATATGCAGATGTTCGTCTAATCTTTTCTATGACATTCGACTTCATCTCGCTTCTTGGTAATTGCATAAATGTAGCTAGCTGTATGGTTGGTTAGAGTTGGTTTATCAAAAGCTGTCAGGAATATAAATTTCTCTTTACTGTTCAAGTGTCTAAAGTGGGGATATTTACTTAACACATAGTCAAATAAAATGTTCCTATCGCTATCATACAAAGGACAATCTATAGTAAAATGTACTTCATCTTCTACTTTCCCTAAACTACAAAATTGGCATATTCTTAGCTCTAGAGGAGTGTGGTTATGTCTTCCTGATTCGATTCGTAATTTGTGGCAACTGATTCTTAGTTTTGTGATGGTAGATCTGTGGCGTACATTGGCAATCTTCAGATATTCTTCTTCTTTATAATATTGTTTTAATAGTCTGTATGTTCGTAGTTTGTTTTTTGCAGTCGCAACTCTTTTATCGTTGTGGATTTCAGATAGAAAGGTCTGGAAATAAATATCTTTTAAACGTTGATAGATTGATGAAATAATTTGAGGTGTACTTGATAACAAACTACATGTTTGATCCATATAAATTCCTCTCATTGGAGATATTGGAATATCCTGCATTATGAATGTTGCAATGATGCAGGGGTACGTATTTGAATTTCTTGACTATCTACTGAACACAATACTTAACTAATTTCAAATTTGCACTGATGCAATACTACCATTTTATCTTAACCCTTGACAGTGTCTTCATTTTCGAAATTCTGAAGAGGTTAAATCAATAACTGGTCTGATACATTACTGAGATAGAACAAGTAGTCAGCCATTTAATTCCAGACTACTGCATCTGTCAAATCTTCAATACCTGGACTATATGTTGATGAATGTCAGACATCCAGGTAATGAGATATTCGATACAGAATTACTCGACAAGCAACTAGTGACTGCATAAGTTTAGTAAATTGATAAACGACAGTGGACGCTGTCCGAAACATCTCACTATTAACAAAACATACCAGTTACTTGTCAATGGTGATTTTTTTAATTGAATAACTACTGGATTAGTTAATGTGGTAAAGGCAAACCATCTAAATGCCATACAATTCAGCAGGAACGCGACCAGAGAAATGTAATGGAGATATTTCCGAAAATAATTTCATCAGGTTGGTAGGATATAGGATATAGGAAAATTCTTGAACACAACCAAAATTAAACTAAAGCGTAAGTTTAATTTTGGTTGTGTACATGTACAGGAATGGAGATAGATTTTACAGATTGATTCCAGGTAAGCAAATTGAAACACACTCAGAAAGTCAGATGCCCAAATCAGATGTGTACCCCAACATATACCCAACTGACCTCCTTGTGGGAAGAACTGTGCATAAATCTCCTTGAAAGCATCCTCATTAACCAGGCCTGTGGGACACTCCTGCAAGAAGTGAAAGGTGTGAAATAAGAACTTCTTGCGGGTGCCCTTAGGGACGTAAGGACGACGGACTTACCTCCTTGGGGAAAGAACTCGGAATAAATGCTCTTAAAAGTGTCCTCATTTACCAGGCCCGTCGGACACTCCTGAAAAAGTGAACAGCAGCCCTTGTGTCAGTACATGTTTTGTGAAAAAAGGAAAGAAGTTTTCTAAAGGCAATTGTTCCAGTCATTTTTGACAAATATCCATTTTAGTCATTATTATTTCCGATCAGGAAAAAAATGGATAAAATAGTATTTTGTGACTTTCAAAGGATATAATTAACCGCCCAAAATTGAATTCTGCAACAATGGTGGACATGTGTTTGCTCACAAATTTTGGTTCCATTACTAAGTATTTCTTTGTTCTTTTATATCTATTGGCTTGTTCCCTACATGTACGTTTCACATGTCCTCTTAAGATTAGTTAATGTAGATTAGACATCCATGTGATAGTTTCTCAAGCAACTCCAAAACCTACCCAGTTGCTTGAGTTGAACTTGATTATCATCTTAAGATTATGATCAAATTTTAAAGATTGGAAGGGAACAAGAGGAAAAGAAACAAAGCAGTGCATTTACAGCTGCAGCATGGATCTTCATGAGTCAGCCGTGCAGCCACCTCAGTGTCCTGTGTGTTAGATTCTAAAAGTTGTAGTAAGTATACATATATACATGCATAACAAAAAATCATTTCTTCAGTCAACATATTTTATTATATATGCAAATACAAATAAAAAACATGACAACACACTGCATTATGGAATATGATAACAACTAGTGCATAATTTTGATAACAATGACAGAATCAATGTTACAAAATATTCACAACAAGATGCAACAACTATTACATTAATAATAACAGTGATAGTTGAGAGTAGCACTGTAATACAGTGCAAATGGCTTTAACTTAGTTTAAGATTGCAGTGATTGAGAATTGTGCAGTAGGGAGAAAATGGTTTTAAGTTTGCAGTAGCACTAATATAGTCCCATACTGTATGGTAATGGAAATGCCAAAGTGGTGGGCATTGCAAAATATGCAGTGTCCCGTGAACATAAAACCACTACAAATTCATAAATTATAGCTGCGCAACATTTAGGATTTATTTTTTGCATCTTAGTGTTTGATGCTTCAAGAATTCTTTTAATTTTCATCCAATAGTATATTATGTTTTCTCAAAAGGACACTGACATGTAGTTTAAATGCAGGTATTGTTAAATTGTGCCAATTAGTGCATATCCAACATAGTGATTATCACCATCGCATATTGATCTGCAAATATGGAATTTCACAGTAAATTGGTGTGGGCATATCATCATCGGATCAATACGACAGAGCCAAAGTGGTTTTCATATTAAAACATTCACAGATCAATATGTGATTAATGTGTTAAGGTGCAAATCGGCCCATGCCATATACATATTACACGGTGCATAACTTCAGTACATGTATTAGGCCATGCCAAACTATTTTCCCTGATCTCAGATTATTCCAGGGTGAATGAAACAGAAATAAAAATGATGCAGACATTCAGATAAAGGCATGAATGCCACAACAGGAGACTCAAATCCAACATACTAGGATGTTTTAGTCTTTTGAACAATGAATTTTCAACTTTTGATGCATTGATTAATGGCAAAATTGTAATATTCAGAAAGACGTGGACTCTGTTTAACTGATGATAAGTCCAAAATTTAGTTAAACCTAGTGTTAGTAGTCTTGTAGAAAATGGATACAGAATATGGCCACAATAGACAATATTCTTCAAAAGCCATCTAATGAAATGGACCATGAACAAGTCCACACAGTAGCCAATGGTCTTGCAGAGGTGACAAGTAACATTCAGCTCTCATAAACCAACCGGGTGCCATAATACCGCCACATCAAGAAAACACTATGATTATAGAAGCCTTCTCAAGACTGCCTTCAACATATAAATATCTGAAGTGTATATACCTCAGGATTACTGATGATACATTTGGCACATGTCTTCAAATCACTGTACATTCAGATATTTTTTTCATGTGGCGGTATTATGGCACATGGCGGAATCATGCGAGTGATGTTACAGGTTTATTGTACTGTATGAGATTTTTGGGACTTATTGCTGTTTTTATCTTTTTATATTGTTTTAATTTTGTTTTAAAAAAAGAGGCAAATCGTAAGAAATCGAATTGCCCTGGCCCTAGAACACCATATCATCATTTCACCAACCTGTTTGAAGCCCCTGTACATGATCTGGAGCTCCTTCTTGGTGAACTTGGTGTTGCGTACCAGCTCATCAATGCCCTCTGGCTTATATCGCATCACCTGCATCTCGAGATCGTCAATCTCATTTTCTGTAGAATCAACAAGAGAGTTCACAGTTTAGATTTGCAATACTGGCATATTGGGCAAAAAGAGACAAGACACTTATTCGTGTTTTTGAATTCTCAACTTACTTTAAAACCTGTTTGAATGAGAAGTGCAGACAAGCACCTGTCCTTGGTGCTGAACACTATCCACACACAGCTTAAAGCACCTATTCCTGGTGCTGAACACCATCCACACATAGATAACCATACCTCTCATTGTTGCTGAACACCATCCACTCACAGGCAAACACTCCTGTCCTTGGTGCTGAACACAATCCACACACAGGTAAAAGCATCTATTTCTGGTGCTGAATACCATCCACACACAGGAAAACATGCCTGTCCGTGGTACTGAACATCATCCACACACAGGTAAATACACCTGTCCTTGGTACTGAATACCACCATACACAGGTAATCATATCTGTCCCTGGTGCTAAATGCCATCCACACACATGTAAACATACCCGTCCCTGTTGCTAAACACCATCCGCACAGGTTAACATGCCTGTCCTTAGTGCTGGACACCATCCACACACAGCTAAACATACCCGTCCCTGTTGCTTAACACCATCCACACACAGAGTAACCACATTTGTCATTGTTGCTGAACACTATCCACTCACAAGCAAACGTGCCTGTCCTTGGTGCTGAAACTATCCAAATCATTGTTTGCATACTGGCAAGAGTTATCTGCATAGGAACCATATTTATCCTTACTTGTGGTCATTACCATAACCTAGAGACACCATGGACAGCATTAAATAAATCAATTCAGCTCAAGCATATACAGCAAAATATCCCTGCTAGCAACATTGTATTCAGACACATCTAAGACAAATAATTCAAGACTCCTTGGCCTGACAGCAACCTTGGAGGAGCAATTTGAGGTGTGAGGATGGGGCTATAGAAAAAGATACAGGATTACAAGAACCATGGAGGTTCCTTGCCATCCACCAAGGGTAGCAGATGAAAATAGGGACTGTCAAGACATAAATCAAAAAGCAAGAAAATAGCTTGGCACAATAAGGACATTGCCCCATGATGAAGGCTGATCAATGATTGGATCAGGGCTAATGATGTTATCCCCAATACCATGGTATTACAAGACAGAAGTTGCATGGCCATAGGCCAGCGGTTACATCTGGCAATTCCAAAGGACCACTGGAAAGACTGATCTTCTGATTAGGATGGTAAAAGTAGGTTAAATGGCACAAAGCATATCTGGATAGATCTTCCACCCTTTTTACACAAGTATCTTCCTGACAATATATTATTTGCTAATGAAATTTTACGCCAAGCAAACAGACCACTAAAGGATGGTATTTAGAAAAAAAGAAACACAAAAATTGTAAAAGGAAATGAATGTATTTCTGAAACATTATTTCAAATGATATAAAATTTTCTCTTATTGATGCTAATGCTATCCGTGTCAACTCTAAAACATAAATTCTTAATCATTTTTTTTTTAAATCTACAACTGAAAATTCATACCCATAGCCACCCAGTAAAAAAAGATAGCAACTGAATTTCTTCCGGAATGTAAAAAAAATTCCTACCTTTCTAGCCCTTATAAATCATCAACATATCATTTTTAGTTTGTCTGATGCCCACTGCAAACTGACCAAAAATGCAACCTTTAAAATGCTACATTCAACCTATTGCTTTCTTTGTTTCTGTAACCATTGTCTTGGGAATTCACATCCTGCAAAATATCGCGCTCAATTTATGAGCACTAACATGACGAATACATAATCCAGAAATACCAGCATGATAAAAAAATTGTGATGAATTATGAAATAATGTTCTCATGACAAAACCTTGAAGGAATTTACCAGGTCAATGTTTGTTTTGATAACTCCCCAAGGCCTGAATATAATGGGTTCTTCCCCTACATGATAGGTTGGGCCATACATAAACATATATCTACCTGTGACCTGCAAACCTGACAAGGCTATTCAGAAATATAATAGATTATGGAACCTGTGCCATAGGGACTGTTCAGTAAAATGTTAAAGAATAATACAAGTAAATTCTAGTATGATATTACAGATTATATACATTTGCACTAAAAATTGTGTTAAATGGTAAACATAGTATAATTTTCTGTCTGAACATTAGGAAATGGCCATATCAATTATTCTGTAAAATGTCAACATTGTCTATTCATATGCTGAGTAAATATTCATATCCTTAATAAATGCTGCATGCAATTACTCCCCTCATCTTATGTGCCTTAAACCCACTGAGCTAATACAGTACGGCATTTATCGATTGACCATAAACACCATATCTTCACATGATATCCAAATTGGAAGCCCAAATAACTATCTAAAAACCAACAATCCCTTTTTGTACCTCTCTGCCACAACTGAAAAATGCACTATATAAAATGCTGACATATAGAGCACAAAGTGAGAAATTCCTCACTAGTATAGGTATGCCTGTATTTGTGATGTAACATAACAACAGCCTGTATTTCAATGGAGGCCGTTTCAGCCATACATGGTGTTCACTGGTCCACGATATAGCAGTGTGCAAAATGTACCTCAAGCGTTACACATCCATAGGGGCTAGGATATGGAAGATTTCATGTTAACGGACAACCTACAACCCAAAATAGAGACAAAAAATCATTCTAAATCACCAACAATGTATCTTATATCTATCATGGTCATAATTTTCAGACACGAACGTATTGAGATGTCTATAAAGAAGCCGTACTTACACGATTACACAACAAAAAAGGGGATGGACGCCGTCCTTAGCTGGTTCAGGAGAAAACCTCACAATCCTGACCACCAGAAGGCAACATAGGCCGGGGACACACTAGCTGTAATAACATTCCCCTAATCTCTCCACCCATTGGTTCATTTGAAGGTATTATCATAATGAATTCACTCGCCATTATCAACCCATATGGGTATACAGTATGGGGGCCATGCTTGACAGGGGGGTGATTCCAAACATTGCACCAAATGTGATGAGCAGTTTGTCATATACCATAGTGCAGAAACAGAATATAGACGGGTATGGTAACCACATACCAGCACACCAATCTTTAAATTGTAAATGCTTCAAGAAAAGAAAAACAAAGGATTCCATTGATGTGCCCTCATTTAAAAAGGTCATTCTTTAAGAAATGCATCGGATTCCATGCTATGGTCTGTATCAAGGAAAAATATATCCCTGTCAAACATTATGAAATAACAAAATGCAAATAGAACATAGATTTTTTGTAACATAAAATTATTGACATCAATTAAACAGAAAATAAAAAATGAAATGAGACAACATTATCAAGAAATGTATTTATCGAAATCTAACACAACATCCCTCTAAATTTAACATGACATAAATAACGTTTAGAATTTATTATGGTCAAACATATTTTGTTGCAATAAATCTGCATAATCTGTTGCATATAGCATACCATATCATATGTCAAAATAAATGGAATTTCACACTTGTTGTTGAGAGCGGTATAGCAATTTGCCATGCATTGTTTCCACTACAATTATTGTGCAATGAAATATGGATGATTAAAATTATAATCATAAGAGCCAAATTGTACATCCAACTATTTTAGTGCAACAAGAATCATAAAAAGGTTTCACAGACACTATACCGGGTAATAATAATACTCCAAAGGGTCATCATACAATCATTCTGCACTTATTTGACATAGACTAAAACAAGTAAGAGTCACATATTAGAAAGACCAGGAATACAGGTATCACATACAATGAAGATTTTCAAAAATTAGGTCGCTCACCACAATAACATTAAGGAAATTGCCCTGCATCTAAAGATTCTGAAAATGGTCAGAAAATGCTAATCAACATACTCAGTAATTTTTTCCAAAAGGACAAGCCCTTTTTTAATATATATACATACCCTGTATCTGGGATCATATTATATTTCAAGAATTTATAGTTCTGTTAACACTTAACAAAAGCCTTAACAACATTCTGGCATTCTGCATGGCTAGAGGGGACCTGAGTGTGACCCACATGTATATGTTGGTCTTCGTGGGGGATTAAACTGTATTTACGAATAGCGCAAAATCATCGGCACTCATTTCACACTACAGTAGACTCATCAAAACATCCCAAAGGCATTCAAGTAACCACAGATTGCGCTCTATGGTGAATTAGAACTGTTTGATTACAAATTATACCAAATTAGACCGTTGTGATAATGTCTTACAGAAAGAGGGGATGCAGGCCCCCATAGATTTAAGGACTGTACTGAGCAGAGTGGAATGCAGTAAAGAGAATATGACTAATAATCAGTAAAAATTCCACAATTACTTCAAAGATATTTCCTTCACTTCAAGTAATACAGCTTGCCAAATGGCTAAATGGGGACAAATTATCTCTTGGCTCAATGTAACGACACTAGAGTAATCAAATTTCACAGTTCTAAAATAGAACCTACGTAGATATTGACTACATATTGGAGTCATATACACAGTGCTATTCATAATGCATTATCATATAGATTGGGAGCAACAAGCTTATGATAATCTGTCATTTCATATAAAGCATGGCCAACCATGGTACCACCAAATATTACATGTTTTATTGATAGAAACCTTTCCTTCTATCTGGCTATATATCATATCTTATACAAACATCTTTAACAGAATTACTCTTAAAGCTAAAAATAACTCACATCTGACAATAATAGCCTAAGTAGACTAATTTACCCCCCCATAATTGGATTATTCCCATACCAGTTGTTGGCTACTGTAAATCTCTAAATATCTGTAACATCTTTGAAGTTCAAGGCTTGATGGCACACTTATCACCCCTGCAAACAGGTACTAAGCATAATTCCATTACATTTATATAACGCTAGTTCACCTTTATTTGTGGGGTAACCTTTATCCGTTGTATTTAACACCAGTTTATTTTGGGATATCAAGTCGGTGGATGATGAAAAAATTTATGCACAGCAAACATTAACTGTAACAGTATTCATGAATTATGCAACTAATATTTTCAAAGCTTTTAAAAGACTCTTGTTAAATTGTAGTTGAATCATATCTACATGTCTGAACTGAAGAACTATATATTAAACATTATACTGACCACCAGTATATCAACTGACCCAAAGGCGTCATATTTTTACTGATGACAAGCATCATATTTTCAGGTGGGTATCTGAGGTTCAAAGGTCAATTATTCATTTCAAAAATTGAAAGAGGCAATGCCTTATTGCAATGACTTCCAGAAAAAAACATCTAGGAGCACAAAAATAGGACAATTATTGCACACAAATAGCATACTACTCCACTGTGCTAACACACGAAATTCTTCTATTTTGCAGCTACCACAATGGGTGAATTTGTCTGCATCTTTGCTATATTTCACCCAACATTTGAGTAAAAGCAGCTAGCGCAATGCAAAATCCAAAGAATGATTGACTATTGCAGTGACACACTTACCAACAGGCATAATGGATAGAAGACCCTGGGGTTCCACAGGGTAGATATATTTGGGGCCTTCAGTTGGGCTTTAAGATAAAAATAGAGCCTGTCACACCGACTCTACCTGCTAGAGGTCTCTTTTGGACATTATATTCAACTAACCACTGTGTATACTTGCATTTAATTTTAGGCTGAGCATAGTGTCTGATAATGCCTTCACAGACAATGTTATTAACATCTAGCATAATGTTAAGGTTCAATATTCTCAAAAGCTAAAACAGTGGATACAGATTGTGCAAAGTAGGACCTTTGCATAATTGAGAGTATACTGTAATGAGAAATCAAAGACTTCATACCTCCGATTTCTTGCTTTATTCATTATTGTGAATTCCTAACTATATTCTGTCCATGTCCTAATTCCTCTTCTGTCTCAAAGCTGTCACTCCAAAATATTAAAATAATTATGGACGCACACACAATTTAGACAGAAAACAATACCTCCCTGCATGTCCATAGACTGATCATAATACCTTTAACATTTCGTGACTGTGACGCATTGTGACATGCTCTTCAGGTTGCAAATTATGTGACAAATAACATAATGGAACAGGTGTTGCAGGGTAGAACATGCCCCTGCCCAGACCAGACCAAAGGGTACATAATAAGGTCAGGGGTATGATCTGGGTTGCTACACTGGGGAAGCAGGCAAACCCATAGGGAGTCCTTACGTGTTTGTATGTCTGTGTCTGTGTGTGTTTGATTGTGAGTGTACACACGTATGTGTGTGTATGTGTGTGTGTGTGTGTGTGTGTGCGTGCATGTCTGTCCGTGTGTGTGCGTGCGTGTCTGTCTGTGTGTGTATGTATACGTGCATGTGTGTGTGTATATGTGTGTGACTGTGTGGGTGTGCGTGGATTCGTCTGTGTGTGAGTGGGTGTGTTTCTGAGTGTATGTGTGTGTATGCGTGTGTGTGCGCACATGTGTGTTTGTGTGTGTGTTTGTATTTGCGTGTATGTGTGCGTGTGCGTGTGTGTGTGTGTGTGTGTGAGAGAGAGAGAGAGAGAGAGTGTGTACATGTGTTAACCTCTGCATGTCAGCATCACACTTGGCAAGGAATTACACACATGACGTACGTGTCACTGTCAATTCTCAGGGGAGTTAAATACACGCCACACGCCAATGAAGCATAAAAGTGATGAAAGTGCATGCCATCTGGTTGTGTCATATGAGGAACCCCTGTGGTATATTTCCCGCGGTTGGACAAATCTACTAGCACGATCAAATTTTCCACAGGCCGACAATATAAATGCATTTTTACTTGCAGCAAGGAAATCCTTTAATTCAAAATAGTGGACCGATATCTTCCCACTTGTACATTGTACATGTATCTGTGGAAAAATCACACACTCGGGCACAGTCCTGAACATCCAATTATTGCCCGATCAGCACTTTCACTTGCCGTTTGGCACTTTCAATTTGGCCGATGGACTTGTCCAATCTCCTTTCCGAATATCTGATATAATTCAGACTTTCACTTTTATAAAACTCTTTAAACTGTTTGACAAAAAGTCATTACCAGTAACATTTTATGATATAAATGTACCAGGGTCACCTGACCTGAGTCACAACACATGTACATCATACTCTGTTTACATATATTATTCAGGACACCCTTTTCCCAAGGGGCTTGTTTCAAATCATTTGTACTTTCACCTTTGTGATCATGGCATAACCTTTAGAACATATGTCTCATCTACACTTTGAGTACCATTATTATAAAAAATATTTGCTTTATTGGTTTCTGTCCACCCTACATTTTTCACTTTCAAATTAGCTCACACCAGCAAAAACATTGAATGTTTTCCCTGTCGGGGAAAACATGATAATATCAGTTTGCAAAATTAATTCACTGAAGAGCTTTTTCCACTGGTCATATTACAGAAAAGACAGACACTATGTACAAGATTGTACAGAATAGGTTCATGGTAATTCAGAGATTCCCCTAGCTGAGACTTTTCAGCAAGTATAATGTAGACCAGTGCTTGGCATCCCATCTTAAGTTCCAGTAGCGTGCATTGAATGACAACAGCACGGATTCAAACTTCCAACCTCTTGGACTACATCTAGAGGCACTGGGGCACTAATTGCGGACTCATCACGCACGCTACCTAAATTTTAGGGTTGAGTGTCTTTCTCTCCTCTATATCATTGAGCGCACTCTTTACTGCCTTAGTCGTCATTCATGATAAGTGGCAGCCAGCCACTCTAAGCTTCTATTTTAACTGGTCTTTGTATAGTGCTCTTTCCAAAGCCAGCACTGCATTTGTTTGACTATAGAAACGTGTCTGGAAGAACCACTAACTACGTCTGGCTACCAAAATCCTGCTCTACAAAGCAGCTATTGTCACCACCCTTCTCTATGGATCTGAGAATTGGATTCTATAGCGGAGACAAGTAAAGCTCTTGGAACGATTCCATCAGTGAAGTCTTCGCTCCATCATGGACATCAAATGGCAGGATATAAGCAAGCTAACAGCCGCAGCACACTCCAATCCAGACGCTGGGCTGGCTACTTGGCATGGATGGAAGACACCGTGAATGCCGATAGCCATTTTCCACTGTAACAGTGAATTAAACTCTACTATAGTAGGCTTTTTTGTATAAACATGCCAGTTGTGCACAGACCATAACACAGAACACGAGGACCGAATATTACTCTGGAGATATCTAGTAGCCATTTGCATAGAAGCAATCAGAGGAGTGAACTGGAACCAGAGGAGAATGGATAGGCTGCAACTAAGATAACCAATCCATCATTCCTTTTGCTCTAGATCTGATGTTATCAAATCCCTTGGTCTTGGAATAGAATATTGTTTTGCGGTGCGGTCAAATTTCTACCATGTAACTTGGTATGAAGCCAATCTTTCCTACAGAGAAAGATGTAATAGATCCCTATCTCAGAGTAGTTGTTTTTGTTTGTTTCACATTGCTTGTAAAATTACAAAATTTACCTGGCAAACCACCGTAAGGTGTAACACACCAAGTTTGCATTGAAGATTACAAACTGCATAAAAAAATTATCCCCACTGATTTAATTAATCCACTCACACCAGGAAGGACCCCTACTCTTTTTAGGTAAGTGTGATGGGTTCTTTGTCACACTATTTTCGCAGCAGAGGGTCATGATATTGTTCTGTATGAAGCATACTGAGCATAAGGTTGTACATAATTTCACTCAGCTAAACATTCTCTTACCTAACCCTCCATAATGAACACTACTGGTGGTCTAACAGGTTTAGGATAAATTTAACATTATCATAGCACCACACCTTATTAATTACTCAACCTGTGACCTCAAAGCACACACTGGTGGAAAACTGTATGCACCCACAGACGGTAAGAAAGTTCAGCTTCTTTAATTTATGACTGTTCACAAGTTTCAGGATATCATTCAAGTGGATTACCTCTGAGTCAGTATTACCTGTGCCTTATTGTGGTTTACTACTAAATTATAAAATTTGTACTGAGATCACAAACAAGAGTTCCGTAGCAAGTTAGGACATATTTCATGAGAAGAATGTAATTAGCTTGGTCAAAAACACATACAAAATATTTGCTATAAGAGGATACAGTTTTCCAACAATGCAATAATTATTATGTCATTTATGTTTAAGCATGTTTTTAAAACCAAAAGCTATTCATTTACTTTATAAAAACAAATTAATGATTTTTCACTAATGTTGAATAAGTAGTTACATGCAGTCTAGTACATCTAAATAATGTACATGTATTGAAGAATTTGAACTGATGAAATTGACAAAAATGTGAACACTCCGTCTTTGGGCATGGAAATTTGATATTAACTTAAGTGTGCTCTCTGAAACTTTCAGTGGTTCAGTTACAGCGTCACTGCCCCACCCCCCAAAATCAAGCTGTAACCCTTGTGTATTCTTTCACTAATAGAAATTTCATTAAACCTTAATAATAAGCTAGCCTACTGTCAAATTTTGCCCCTGAAAGTGCAGGAAATGGCATGTAAGGGGGTTTAGATTTCAAACTTTCTCTCCGAGACCTCTCCCCTTGTGATGACTTGCGCCTAGAGGCAGTCACGACGACATAGTTAAAGTATCTTGGGGGCGTGGGTCGTTGCCCTCAAAAATCTTTTCCTCTAGTAGAAATCTCATTAGATTTAGCGTAGTCTGCCAGCAAAATTTGTCCCTCAAAATGCAGGGGATGGTATTTCACTTTTCAGAGGGTCCAGATTTCAAAATTTCTCTGGACCAGTAGTAGCTCTCCACTAATACAATGGCTCAATGTGCCTCAGGCACTCTAGACGACATGGTGAAAATATGTGGGCGTGTGCCAGTTGTTGCAATCAAAAATCTTTTTCTCTAACCTTCAGTTATGTTATTAAATTTAGCTTTAATAGTCTGCAAGCAAAATCTACCCCCAAAATGCATGCGCAGGAAATGGCATTTCAGGGGGTTCTTATTTTTAGATGTCCCCAGAGCTACATATACCGAATGACTCGGAGCTCGTGGTGAAAATTATGAGGGCAACACCCCTTGGGGCTGTTGCCCTTGATAGTTTATTAGATAAAACAATTTGTATGTTACTAAATCTAGTTTTGTCTGCCATCAAAATTTGCCATACAATATGCTGAAAAGTTATTACATTAAGCATTTCATAAGGAAAAGTTAGTGGTCCACATGCTGAAAAATAGGTTAGCTCCCCATTATTCTGCTGCCTTTATCACAGGTTTATCATACAATGTGGCCTTGCTGTACGTATACAGCACAACAATAATTGTACTTGAATGTATAAAATTCAAATAATAGAATTCTAAAATAAGCTAATCAATCACCACAGATGTTTCAGAATTTCTTCTTCTTGTTGCAGTCTAGCAAAGCTACATAACAAAAATGTCGACAGTCTCAAATCTGTAGCCTGATTAAATCTCGCTTATAGCAGCCCGCCAAACATCCGCCGGCCCTCTATTAGCTTGATGGACAATAGCCTTAAGTCAAGGGAACTGGGTTTTCCATATATGGATAATTTATGTAATTGTCATCACAGCCCACCACAGCCTGGCTTTTGGTTGCTAGGGACTGGGTTGGGTTGCTATGTGGTGATTGACAGCATCACACCTCTTATCTGTAGTTGATCTCCTTGATCTGAGCCACTTGTACTGATGGTGGGAACAGTTGACTATGTATGCACAGTTCTACTATTATAATACGAGACATCTTTTTATTAACAACCGTTGCACCGAAGAACTAACGTGAAAATTACTCTACAATACATAGAATAGCATTCCTTTAGGTAGATGTGCCTGTGGCATAACTTTTGATGTGACAATGGGGCAATATAGGAGGGACATATCATGGTTCTGAGAAGTTTGACAGGCTTCAAGTGTCACAACAACATGCCGCATTTTTGTGAACCAACTGTTTTTCTGCAGTTGTCTGCCCATATAGATCAAAGAAATATACTTTATGCCAAGCTATCGTTGCTGGCCACATAAAATCTCACCACCAGGCAAAATAATAGTTCCAGGAAAGTCTGCGCTCCAAGATTCCTTCAAGTTTCTTGAAATCCCCACAAGATGTTGTTTTCCCAACACAAACATGCCTCTGCTCCCATGGGTCCTTCACACAGGGAACCACAGCCTGCACAGACAATAGGAGAGGCAACTAGCCCGCCCACCGTCTGGGTGGTGGAGACATGCAAATGTACTGGTTTCCACGGTAATGGGGGCTTGACCGAAATCCTGGCTTGCCATTGGTGTTGGTATTTTCTACAACAGTTCCCCCAGCTTATAGCTAGTGGAGCACAAACTCCGCGGGGAGGGGCCAGTTACAGCCCTGGACAGCGGAGTTTGTGTTACACAGACTATCAAATCTGATGGCCAATGTGACCACCTACCTACCAACTGATCCTCCTGTTTCTGGCACAGACTGGACTGGCATAGGTAAATACAAGACTAGAACTTACTACAAATTCACTCTGTTGTTTCTGTACACTGTATAATGTGTTATACCCCTCACTAGCCGAGGTAACGTCCTCCATATCATAGTAAGCGCTGGCTCAATCATTCAATGCCAGCAGTTACAATAGAGGAGCTATGTACCAGACTAACCCCTCCCCTACCAAAAATTATTTCAAGTTAGTTTTGTAGGACATGCGTTTGTAGGCTATTGGCCTGATTGGGGCAGGTGAGAGGCATTTACTAAGATGTAAAAAGGGAAAATTTGTTTATCATATGTAAACTGTCGCCTATTTTTCAACAGTTTCATTAGTCTTGCTGCAACTTTTTAGATATTATCAATATCCATTCAAACAAATGACTGATATTAATATTATATCAAACTTTATGTATATATTTTGATGTGATGTGGATGCTCAGATGACTTAATCCATAATTCTTTTATGTTACCAAATCGTAAATCCCAAGTTTTGTATTACATTTAGTATTTAGAATTACAGACTGAGGAAACACTTTTTGTGCTATCAAATTCAAAACTTGAAAGTGACATAGTTCAACGTAACTATTCAAATTGAAAACTTTGTCTTGTGTTGCTTATTAGGCATTGGTATTGGTGTGGCTGTCCTGGTGGTGATTATCATCATTGTGCTGGCTTGCTTGTGCAGAAAGAACATCAGCAGGCGATCGGTCTGTCTGGAGTGCCTGGATGAGTGTCTTTTTTGAAGAAACAACCACATGGGATACTGTAAATCCCCCTAGGTTTGCCGGGCTTTAATCTCACGTCAAGCAGTGAATTTGAGCTCGCAGTCACAACAGTGGGGTAGGCAGGCAGAGGAGGAATGCATCTCTCCAGTGGCTTCAATTTCAAGGGTGAAGGGGTTGTCGCATTAAACCATCTCAAAAGTTTGGACATTTACAGTAATCTGTTAAACTATATCAATTTTTCTTTTAAATTGACTATACACAATAGCTGTTATATACATTTACAACATTCTAATATATTTCACTTCTGCTGGGCTTGAAACTTTACCTGTTTAAATTCTAATAACTTATTTCATACTGGTGGCATTACTTAAGGTATCTTATCAAAATTTAACTGATGATGTACTCATTGGAACACGTAAAAGCTTCTGGTAATTTAGAGAATTCTTGAGAAAATAGCTATAATTATATGTATTAAAATTATTAATCTGTATTTCTTTTGTAAGAGCCTTACTGAGTACCGTACAAACTTCATATTTTTCTAGCTCCCGTTCCCTTTATCTGATTGTTTTCCTTGCTGAAAAGAAAAAAATACTGGTATTTGAATATTCAACCAAAATAAAGTTAAGAGATCTGATTGGCTCTAAGTTGAATGGCCCTCAGAATGGGATGACACACTGGCAATAAGGTTCATACTTGAGAGTTCAATGCTCGATACACCGCTTCTAAGAAACAATCTGTTCTCAAAATAATGCAGGAAGTTTAAGGACCAAACATTACAATGGAGACAGTGCCAGGCTATTTGCATAGAAGCAATCAGAGGAGTGAACTGGAGCTAGAAGAGAATGGATAAGCTGCAACTAAGATAACCAATCCATCATTCCTTTTTGCAGCTGTAGCTCTGAATAATGTTATAAAATCCCTTGGTCTTGGAATAGAATATTGTTTTGTGGTGCAGTCAAATTTCTAGTGCATAACTTGGTATGAATCCAATCTTTACTAACAGAGAAAGATGTAAAATACTACATGTATTTTAGATCCTTATCTCAGAGTAGTTTGCTTTTGTTTGTTTCACATTGCTTGTAAAATTACAAAACATTACCCGGAAAACCACTGTAAGGTGTAACACACCAAGTTTGCATTGAAAATTACCAAGTGCATATCCAGACTGATTTAATTAATCCACTCACACTGGGAAGGACCCCTACTCTTTTTGGTAAGTGTGATGGGTTTTCTTACGTGTTTGAGGTGTGGCTGTCCTCAAACACGGGACCTCCATTAAATGTACTACAGTTGTATGTCCTATCGGGGGACGTTGCCTACAGAAGCTAGGTAATATTCATTTCCGCATGAGTGAAGTGAGGAAACTTGTGTTAAGTGCCTAATGGCTTTAGGGTACAACATCAGAGCATACATGACTGTAATGGTGACTCAAACTCAGGACCTCTGGGGATTGAGGCAAACATTAAAACCCTACCGTTACGCTACACAGCGCCGCACACATGCATGAACATCTGATGACATGCAGAATATTTTGAGTGAGATGCAGAAACACTTTAAACTTTGTATTGTAACTATATAGTGTGTACATTAGTAACACACTTAGTAACTGCTTCTGTGTGTAGGAATGTTGAATAATGTCCATACCCAATCATTGCAAAACATTGCTTGCAGGGGCGCATATGTGTTATTAGCAAATTCCAAACAATCATTTCCAAGTCCAACGCAATTTCAGCTAATTTCATTCAGTCAGTCATTCATTTCAAACAACTTTATTACAATCCATTGCAATTTTGGCAAATTCTGAATAATTCTAGCGGGAACTGATAATATCTGTCAGGGTGAACTTCTGGCAATCTCAGGGCAATCACAAGTTGTGGGGAATTCAATCTTCTTCCTGCTGCATAACCCTTAACCAATATACGATAAGTGGCTACCTTAGCATGCTAAAGGTTAACATGACACTGTTTTCAGAGGGTCATCATTTTCTGTATGAAGCATACTGGGTATAAGGTTGTACATAAGTTCGTAAGATTAAGACGATTATAACATCATGTATACCTTTAATGTCTGCCATATCGAAGTGATGGTGTCAAAACACACACGCAAGATTTAGCAAGATTTTATCATAGGTGGTCCAAATTTCTTGGTGACTTAATTGTAGAGGGTCTGGGGGGCATTCAACTTCCATGGTGCCAAGTTTTCAAGAATGGTGCGTTCTATCATTAGGTATTCTGAGGGCCAAAATTACCATCAGAGAGCTCGAGGTCACAGTAGAAGACTGTGACCACAAATGACCTTAAGTGGCATCCCTGGTCAATCAGAAGTTTATGTCTGTCAGAGGATCTGCTCCCCACTGTAAGGGCATCTAGTAAGTCCAATATCTTGTTATTTTAAGTCTCAGAAAGGCACTGACACCATGATGCATGCCTGGCAGGCTAAAAGCCTGAGCTCAAAATTGCTAAAATTCCAGTGGTTATTACGTTACCTCCAAGCTGTCTAGAATGGCTGAGAAAAGTTGATATTAAGTACATGTATCACTGACTGGTGGTTCCTCAAGATGAAATGTCAAAATAACAGGAGGATAACAGCTTCAAAACATTTATTATATATAAGATTTGCTGTTTTTTTGTGTAGGAACAGAATTGTATTTATTTACGATCTAATTAATTTTATGGATTAGAATAGATATATGCACCCCGGTATATACAGTATGTCCACTCATAGACAAATCTGTTGGACTAAAATGAAAAATCATTATGGGAAAACTTAATGAACTAATCTTTCTTCTACAAATTTTGAAAAAATATTGTTACACGTACAGTACCAGATGTCCAGATCAATTCAAATTTACAGTCACTGTGTTTCCTTCTCTTTGCCATGATGGGTAACTCTGCCGAAATCAAGGACTTCTTTTTCCTGACTTTGCTTCAGTCTGCAAAACCCCGGCATCGTCTTGTGAATTACCTTCCAAGTGGCCCAAATTTGGCAGTGTAGCAGAGGCGAGGCAGTGCTTATATTCCATTTCATTTGAAGAAGAAACATTAACGCTGTACCGTAGCAGTTATGGGTCCTCTTCCCTTTGATCTTAACAGTTATCTCAAATTAAATATGCACCCTGACTTTGAAGTTTCATTTTTAAGGAACTTGACACATATTCTAGGCACAGCATACATACTGTATGTCTCGGAAATAAATGATTTGGGAACTATCATAATTATAAAAAGTTGCTTTGTATGCATTAAATTGATGATGTATGAAATCATTTCGAGATGAAATTTCTCTGACTCAAATTATTAGTTCAACAGATCTAATCCAGATTTGAAATTGAAACATGAATTTCACTCCATCTAATGAATATTGATAGAAGACACTCTGGTCCAATTTCTAAAATTAGCAACATAATCACATGGATGAGTGCATTAATTTAAGCAAATACAGTTTGATACGTACAATGACATCGGGATGGCACAAAGCAAATAAAGAGAAATGGTTAACAGAAATATTTAAAAAATGTTTTAATTAAGAGAAGGCATATAACGTGAAATTACAAAGCCAGTGAATTTGGCCAGAATATACCCCTGGTCAAAATATACCTGTCAGTGTGTATATCATAATTCTGATTTGGGGTACATGTTTGCATACTCTGGCATGTCACACTGGCCCAGGGCAAAAGACACAAAAACCAGAAGTTATGCTGCTGTACCATGGACAGTCATCAGGAGGCCCAAACTTAACCTTGACTTCCGTCTTCCCAAGACCTTGCCACGTACCAAATATCAGTACAATCCATACAGCCAATCTCAAGTTATAACCACAACTATCCCAAGAAACAAACAGACATACAAACATACAAACAGGCAGGTGCACACACAGGCACTCAAACAACAACTCCATCTTTCATGGAGGTAACAACAACAAATCTCGTTACCGTACAAGTCCGGACCATCGAAATCCATCCCGTAATTCTGTAGTTAACTTCCCCACAAGGTTGACTCAGACAGCACTCAAAATGGAGGATCAGGGGCTCAAGCAAAATAACAAGTCAGGCTGACACCGTCAGGAAGACAATCTCATCCGCACGACGTGCGAGGGAAATGATGTAGACAAGAACTTGGCACTGTGCGCAAAATTTCCGCGTGAGATGATGCAGTGCTTAAGCCAAGCCTCACACCTGTCAACTGACAAGCACAAGAGTCTTCAACAGATCATACCATTCATACCTTCTGAAAAGGGGGGGGGGCACATTTTTTTTCTTTTCTTTTCAGAAATCCTGCCAAGATTCTCACCTTTAGAAATCATTGTTAGACAGTTTGAAATACTATGAATAATTCATAGACATGTGATAAAAAGCTTCCTACGACCCTGAAATACGTTTGGAAGAAACCTTTGTGTCGTATAACTCTGAGGTGTTAGAGTCTGGTAGATGGAGCATGACTCGTTGCGACGGAAACCATTAAAATTTCAATCCGTCTACATCAGATTAGCGTACGCTATGGCTTAATGACTTGAGTGCCCCACATTAATAGCATTCATCAACTTTAAGGGGAATATAATAAAGCTGTACCTTAGAACGGTGCATAATTCGGGTCAAACCTTACTGTATACTGTAAATCTTGATAGTTTGGCAGTGGCTTTATTTTTGCTGTGAGTTCCCTGACTCTTACGCAAAGAGTTACTGCAAATATGCATTTGAACTGATTACCTACTGTATTACAGCATTTTCCACCCATAACTTAACAAACCTTCTTCCCCCTTCTACCAATTGAATCCCTGTGAAGATACATGGATTTACAGTAATCTACCCGAATGGTTATCTATAATTCCCAAAAGGGACATTGATAACTAATCCCTCTCTAAAAAAGTAAAAGGCAAAACATGATTTGATAACGAAATGCTTATTAGGGGACACTGTTAAAGTGCTTGTGCCAAAAATAACACTAAAATGCAACTTACAGTCCCTGATTTCTTTCAACCATAATAAGTATTAACTAATGCAATTAAGTTAGACATTTACAGTTGTATTGTATACAAAATATACACCCTTCTAACCTTAGTGAGTATGGAAGCTTACAAAATTAATCATTCATGATCATGTAAATTCCATCACAGTGAACATGATAGCCGATTTGAAACCTAACACCTATAAGCTCTTAAAAGAATGTACTGCAGGAAAGTAAACAAAGCATTACATGATTATGAATAATGCAAAGTGTACGTAATTGAAATAATTATGCTGTTTCATTCTCAAGAGTATATATTTGCGAGCTGCAGTGTAGTTGCCAATATTGCCTGATTCCACAAGTAAGTACAATAAGTGCAGACTGAGACTAACTACAGAAGACTGCTTCTTTCCTCACGTACACTCAGTGACTTCAATGACTTGAGTGGTTATAATTGACAGCTACATCTCCCATGGGCATTATGGCAGCTAACACGATATTAACCCTCATATTATTGCCATCTTTTACTCTCCATGCATCTTCGTGCTTCGCAATGTTACATTATTCACCACATTCTGGGTATGCCTAAAATTCTTTCTCTCTTCTTTATTGGC
The DNA here is from genome assembly GCA_019207045.1 of Branchiostoma floridae x Branchiostoma belcheri. Classification (NCBI taxonomy): domain Eukaryota; kingdom Metazoa; phylum Chordata; class Leptocardii; order Amphioxiformes; family Branchiostomatidae; genus Branchiostoma; species Branchiostoma floridae x Branchiostoma belcheri. Next base: position 24,225,433 of record CM033026.1, on the reverse strand, counting down.
AGTGACACAAAAACATTACACGGGTCAGCCAAGGCAGCTCACGCTAGTGACGGCAGCAGTAACCTCCCAAAATACAGAGATACGCATGTTTACATGGCATACATGATAAGCATTACAATGATAATCAATCTTAAAAATATAACATGCATCTTTGTAACTATAGAGGAAATAGATCTATAGGATGACAGTAGGTTAAGTAGATAGAAGGTACGAATGAGATTAAGTAGGAAGAAATCTTAAGAGTACCTAAGGAATATACTTTATGTTCTGCCCATATGTGACAGAAGAGAGGGTGGCATTTGAATCTACTTTTCAGGGCATGACACCTCATGCAGAGATGCCTTAGCCTGGGAAGTGTAGCCACCAAACTGCACTTTCAACAAAGCACTCAGATCCTCGGACCACTCTAGATCTAAGAGTAAGAAAACACTCCAGTGCAAACCATTGACCGACAGAAGCAAGGTCAATATTACCATTCCATATGCCAAAGGAGTTTTGGGAAAACTCAGACGGATATTCAGATGGATATTCCAAAACCTCAACATTGCCACTTTAACTTCATACCTCACTCAACCTTCCAGCTTAAACTGGTACATCCAAAAGAGCAACCTTGGAAGGGTATCAACTTGAAGGCCAATGTAATCTACAGACTCAAATGTGAAGAAACCAACTGCAAAACACATACATCGGCAAGACCAGCCGGCCACTAAAAGAAATTAGGAACAAAAAGCATTGCAAACCTAATGCTAATGGCTACTTCACTATCATTTTCCACCACCACCAACACAACCCGGGACACCCCTTCAATCTCCAATCCACAGGTACCCTAGACTGCAAATGCCACAGGTTCAAATGGGAAGTTAGAGAGGATATAAAATATAAGAGAATATAAAATTATCTCACCCTCAACAGGGAAGGAGGCCTATATATGGAACTTTTCGGCATTTAAAATTTAGTACTCCCACCCAAGTGACAAAACTTAGCTCCGGATCCTTTAGCAGTGCATTGTAAGTACAAACAAAAAGAACCAAAATGACTCATTTTGTATCATCTTTGGCTTACCTTTGTTTGACTATGTTAGAATTGTCTTCAACTCCTTTAGATTGAAATTATACATCCAAGAGTATAAAACCTGCTCTCCAAAAAGTAGTGTCCTTATCCACTGTACTGTCCATACCCCAAGTAGTGTCCGAACCCAGACATAGACTCCGCACTCTCCATACTCTCAGAAGAGTCCGTAGCCAAGAACTGTCCATACCCCAGTAATGTAGATACCCCCAGAAGTGTCCATACCCCCAGAAGTGTCCGTACCCCCAGAAGTGTCCGTACCACAGGAAGTGTCCGTATCCCAGGAAGTGTCCGTATCCCAGGAATTAGTGTCTGTGCCCCCAGTAGTGTATGTACCCCTAGTAGTGTCTGTACCCCATGAATGTCCTTACCCCAAAAATGTCCGTACGCCCAAAACGTCCGTACCCCCCAAAATGTCGGTACCCCCAGAAATTTCCGTACCCCAGTAGTGTCAGTAATCCAAGAACTGTCCATACCCCCCAGTAGTGTCTGTACCATGAGTAGTGGCCATACCCTCAGTAGTGTCCATAACCCCAGAAATTTCCATACCCACAGAAGTGTCCGTACCCAAAAAATGTCCGTACCCCCAGTAGTGTCCATTAAACCCCAGAAGTGTCTGTACCCAAGAAGTCACAGTCCATACCCCCAGAAGTGTCCATACCCCCAGAAATGTCCGTACCCCAAGTAGTGTTCGTAAACACAGTCTGTATTCCCAGAAATGTCCTTAAAACTCCAGAAATGTCGTAACCCCAAAAATGTCCATACCCCCCGCAAGCCCAAGAAGTGTCTGTACTCCCAGTAGTATCTGTATCCCCAGTAGTGTCTGTACCCCCAGTAGTGTCCATATCTCTAGTTGTGTCCGGATCCATATCCCCAGTAGCATTCCTACCCCCAGTAGTGTCGGTGCCTCCAGAAGTGTCCGTACCTCCAGAGGTGCCAGTACCCCTGCTAGTGTCCATTCCCCCAGTAGTGTCTGAGACCCAGTAGTGTCCGTACATTTTGTACCCCCAGCAGTTTCCTACCCCCAGTAGTGTTCATACCATCAGAAGTGTTTGTATCCCCTGGAACGTTGAAACCCTCTGTAGCATTTTTTTCACTTTTATAAGAGTTTTATACCAGGATTGTGAATTAATTCAGTTACATAAAGGAAAGACTTCACATATTGATCATATTATTTCTCTTCTGGAAATTTTATATGAAATCACTGGAAATCATCGTAAAATTTCCTTAATCAGATAAATGTTTGCAGAGCACACTACTCTGCCTAGGCTATAGGGCTTACATGTAACTGGCCAATTCATAAATCTACTGGGGTACATGAAAATTCATGAGTATGGTGTATCATAAGCACATACAGGCTGGGTTGTCACCACATGCATGACACAATAAGAAATCATTCATTAATTTGTTTATTCATTCATGCAATACTTAAGGTACAAACCAGGTGGCATTTCTCTTAGTCAGTTACATGTACAGTAAGGTAGCACAAACATGTACTTGCAGTACACAATGTAAACACTAGATGGCATTTCTATAACATGACACACACAATCTGTTGGTTGTCTTTCCATTGATCTCACACCAAGAGCAAGTTTGACATACCTGTATGTGATCAAAGCGAGTAGGTGCCCACAGCAAGTTGAGTTGGACAGTTACGTAGTTCAAGTTTGGATGAGTCCACAAGTTGAAGTTGATATGTAAAGAGGGAAACAATTTGTAAGAATTATGAAACAAAGTAGCTAAGTGTCTAAGACTTACATGTATAGATAGACCCAAATGCTACCATAGGAACTACAAAGTCAACATAACAAGTTGGGTTATGTTTCAAACAATGAATGTTGCTTCGGTCATGTTTTGAAGTGCATTCATCTTGCTGCAGTGCCACCTAGTGGAAAGTAGGAGAACAGCAGCTGCTTGCCATCCGATGAAGGCAGCTGAGAGCTCCCAACCCGTCATGGAAAAAAACTTTTTACAAATGAAGAACAAACTGCCAACGATTGGTAGACATCAATCCAAGAGGAAACAAAACTGACAATCATCACAGAAATTCAGCACCAAGGACAGGGTCGTTTTGTACAAATTATCGTTTCATTGCAAGAGAATACATTTTTCAATTTGAAACATTATCATTCTGAAAGGCTTACAAGGGAGAAACTCCCACATTAGATAATCTTGGGAATGTTTTGCATTAATGTTGAAATGCCATTCTGCAATTCTGCATGTAAATTAGCGGAAAACATTGACATTGATAGCTGACTTCGTTAATTACAAACAAGGCAATCAAAGATTTTTTTCTTCTCAGAGGCAAATGCCCTCTAGCAGCAAGTGTATGTACTGCAGTGCACAAACAAATAGAGAGAGAGAGAGAGAGAGAGAGAAAGAAACACACACATGCGGAGACACAAACACAAAGACTGACGGACATACAGACACAAACACTTAAATACACAAACACACAGACAGACACACCTGAGCACACGCACAAACACACACTTAAACACACGCACAGGAAGACAAGTCCAAAAGAACACCTGCCTTCAAAGTAAAGTAAAAAGGTTAACAGTTTACACATGATATGCATTCACATGTTTGATTGATCACTCTAAATTTTCACCTCCTCCACTAATGAATTGGTAATGACATCGCTAGATCACTGTGACTATCTATAATATCATCCTGACGGGGTGCCTGATCCACCATGAAAGATAAAGGTTATGACATTTAGTAAGTACTGTTGAAATGTATGTAAAGTAGATTGGACTCATTCCTCAAGCTACCGACATCTTTCACCCTGCAGTCATCCCTCAGTACAAGGAGATCTATCTGGAGCTGCATAGTTCCCGTTTAAGAACGTTTATTCAGCCTGTCACCAGATTTCCTTGCGTACAACTTTTTCAGTGCTTAGAGGCACAAATACATGAATTTGTTACCTATAATATATGTTCCCAGTGTATACCGCCCTGGTGCATGTAACCTGAAACTATATAGGTCAGTGTGTCCTGACCTTAGTTGACCTACACTGTTGAAATATATGTAGCATTTTACTAATCTTGCAGTTTTTGTAGTCACTAATCACACAGCAAACAGCACCTGTTTTTCAACTAGGTAATTCTGTATTTCAACCGCAAAAGCAAAGACAGCAAAAACTTCTAATTTTCCTGTGATTTTGATAATAATGTAGGTGATTCTGGCTGTAGTTGATATGATTTTCACATATGTACAGGACCATTTCAAAGAGAGTGAAAAACTAATATAAAGTTGCCCGTATATCTGTAACAGATGCTTAGGGAGGTGCCCATCTCCATGTTTGTAGCCTATGGACCACACATCTGTGCGAGTAACCACAGCAGGAGGCTAGTCTGCTGGTGGTAACTCCTAAACTCTTCCTCATTACTGACATTAGTGCTGAGTGCTAAAGCAGACAAATCAGCATGTACCATTTTAAAGTCTTTGGTATGACTTGGCCGGGGATCAAACTCACGACCTACCAAATGTAAGACAAACATTCAGCCATTACACCGAAAAACTAATATGCTGACAGAATTTTTAAATCTTTTATCTATATTGTAGACTGTACCCTAAACTCAAATATTTTCTATTTTTCTTGTATTTCTCCTAGTGCACCATTGCATGATTTTTACCACATCAAAGTCAGTCAGTTGCCTTCTGGTCTTTCTAACTATAGAAATCCCCAAAGGGCAATTACTGCATTCTGCTACCAACTACATGCAGATACTAAAGCTGCCTAAGGATGAATTTAGGCCACAGCAAGTAGATTCTATGGATGACACTAACACATTGTTGATTTTTTTGCCTTCTCTCACTAAATTTGGAGTCTACAGAGGATGTCACACATAAAATTTACTTGCCGTGGCCTTACAATGGTTTAAGACTACTGCAGCTTGCATAGTTACCTACATATGGCATTTTGAGTCTTTGAATCATCAGTCCTTTCAACAGTGGAAATCTGGCTTAAGAAAAGGGACTCAAATGCAACTCATCCCTTATAAACCATAAGCAATGATCATACCCATGGTTTTCACTAAATTCTAGATGTATTCATCTTTTTCAGAGCCTGCTAAGAAGTAATAAGGGCTTACTCCCCCTCCTTGCCTGGCAAAATGTGATAACGGCTACAGAAATATATAACGATTGAGCTTTGCTTTATGATTTCTGTCTGGAGCATTTGATCATGAAAGATACACTGTAATCTCAGAAAGGGGCATGCCTGATCATGTTGTAAGAGTATACATCACTGCAGGTGGTCTAGGGTGCAACTGAGTTAACAGAAAAAAAGTAAAGCAATGATGTCATGCTACCTTGAAATAGTCAAGAGTAAAGTTCTTGACAAAATGTAACACAACCATGTCTATATTCAAATTACATTCTCCACTCTTGGATGTGTACAGCTGTTCTTGCTATCCTTAGGTTCCTGACTTTTGGCCATGTGTCAACGTTCCCTTCCTACCAGTCTGCCCAAGAAATTTGGATGCCTTCACATCCTGATGGTCTCTGGTACAAAGCTGTGGGTAACAGACTTGAACACACAATGAGATAAACAAACTGTTTGTATGGATGGTTTTCAAAGATGACTGATGTTGCATTGGCATCATCATGCATGTTGCATGACTACATGTAAAACCAAGAAATGTGCAATCTGGAGAATCAGTTGTATGCAATGTTTTCAGTACCACGGACTGCACTGTGTAACTGTTTTACAATTATTTTCCTGCTCAAGCCCTAGAACCAACAAATTAGATTGATGAGGCCCGGTTGAGCCACCGCAGGTGTCAACAGCCCATAATGGATTACCCAATCCTGATCACGTCTGGCACCTGTAGTACGATAATCTAGCACCCACCCACCAGCCATTAACAACACAGCCTGCAGGCCTTGATATCTTTTCTATGGAGAAGTTTCAGGGAGTGTTGACCAAAAACACCTGGTCTATGTGGACAGGTGGTCACTATTGACAGGATCCTTAATGCTTGTGTCAATGGGGAAAGTGACGTAAGGGACCACCCAAAAGTCACATTGGCCAGTTAGACTTTACACGAGTGTATAAAGATGGTTTCTTGTGCAGGGTTGACTGTAGGTTGATGCAAATTTTCCTCCTACTCAATGTTTTCAATCCCTTTGCTGATAGTGTAAGGCCAGAGGTTAGTTCTAGGCAATGAACTACTTACTCAATGGTCAGCATGTACAGCATGTACATGTAACAAGACCAGAAGGAAAGTGCAACACTTCAAGTCTGCAACTGAAATGCCCCCTGCAGTTCAAAAGAAAGTTGCTTGAGAGCCCAAACTTACAGTGTATGACCAACAGCTAGACTCTGGACAGAGAGAAACTCAACTTAAATGTAGAACGTTAATTGGTTATCAAAAAGACAGTATTGCTGTTTTCGTGAATAGTTTCATCAGGTTGGTACGTGACTGAATTAAGAGACTCCTTTTTTCACAATGCTGGCTTTATTTCCAACATTTCAGTGCCTACAGAAATCCTCAATTTGACATGACTGCTGGCTGCATGCCACTATTAAGCAATCTTGGTTGTTAATAAGTGGAGAAAGAATGCCCACTGGGGATAACAGATGGTTGTAGGTTGGGTAAGCTGTCCTCATGTGTCATGCCCATAGCCAGGATTTAGTGGGTGAGGGGTCTTTTGACTAGCAAATGTCAAAGGCATAAGACAAATGCTGCATGCATCAACTTTCCATAATGGCAGAATTATCCCCCAGAAAATGGTGAAAATTCAAATTCCCTGCGGTTTTGAGAGGATTTGAAACTAGCAAAATAGAGATTGTCGACAAGAGGGCTGTCAAGAGTGGTTTAATTGGTCATTCTTTTTGGGTACCTCCGTGTGTGTCTGTTACCCTACCCTGGCCTATAGGCATGTCTTTTCCAAGTCTAGGCAAAAATATCCAACAAATCATGACTGTTTCCGACCCTGACCCCTTCAGTTGAAGCTAAACTATGAGGCTGTTTGACCGCGTACTGCTTGCGATGATTGTTGTCGCCAGAATGCTGATTGACTACTCGGAGGGATTTCGAGGGCGGACGCGGAATTACTCGGGGTGCCAGAGGTCGAAAGTGTTGTTTCCAGGGAAATGGTTTGTGATGACAACCGCAGTGACCTACTTAAAGTTCACCTTGGCCTGACCTCCATGTAATGGCCAATCAACCGCCACAAGGAGAGAATGACAACCGCCACTGACACCATCACTGCTTTTAGCCAACATGAGCAGGCTGCTAAAATGGTGCATGTTTTTGTTTCCAAATCTGACAAAAAAAGACTCAAGGACCAAGAAATGACAGTCATGCATGTTCACATTTATCTGAGGGGTAACTTACATGACATTCATTGTTTTAAAAAAAACAGGAATATCATATCAAGTCAACGGATAGTGGTTTCAAACTACAAATTGAAAATATTGTTGATTTTGAAAATATTGTCCATATACAATGTAACAAAGAATATAGTTTACTTCAATATTTGAAAATATTGTAGATTGATATAACAGCAGATTTAGGTTACCACATGGATAAAGGTGAACTGTTGACAGATGGTGGCTTCAAACTACAATATGTGAAGTTTGATCCAACAGCAGATTTAATTACCCCGCAGATAAAGGAGAACTAGTGTTGAATTTGTGCAGCCCTATGAGTGTTGCTGTTAGCCCTTAGCTGAAATGATTTTTTGGCTCCTAGCTTGATGCACTTGTCAGTACTGTTGACCACATCATGATCAAGTTAAAAGGAAAGAAGGATGGGGTAGATTTAGGGAAGCTTAAGAACTGGGGGCAGTGACTTACTGTAATGTTGTGGGTGGATACAAGCTCAATGCATTAAAACAATCAGTGTCTGTAAATCTTCCTCTTTGAAAACTTGAAAAGCACTTTTTAATCTGGTTGGGAAATTTATGACTCACAAAATAATCATCAGCACAGTGCAAATTTCAAACAATGGGGGAGCCCTAGTGTTGAACTAATGTATGACAAACTCTGAGTCTGAGATTGAAAATATGTAAACCCTAAATACAAAGACTTACCATGAAAAGTAGACATTAGGCCACACCAAATTAATTTATTGCTTCTCAGAAAATGAAAAAAATGGACAGGCAAATTCGAGAAGCAACATTTGAAATTGGTGTGGCCTCAGCTACATGCTAATATCTAATTGGTTAAGCTTATCTATATTATGAGTGTGTCTTAGTGTCTACATGTAGGTCCAGACCTGTACCTATGATAGATAAACTGCTGTGCGAGGTCCTATACCTGTACCTGAACATCTTTCAGGTATAAACACAGACCCACTTGTTGCACCGTCAAATGGGCTGCCAGATACATGTAGTACATGTATACATCCCAGAAGCAATTAGCCTTAATGTGCCAGACAATGTTTTGCTGCCTGTGCCATTCCAGACACAGAGTGCTTACAGAATCAGGGCATGAGCGACATATTTATCTCACGTTGGCGCTCAAGCCGCTGACAGTAACTGTACTCAATGAATGTCACCTCATCTAGAAAACAAAACACTATTTTGCTGTATATCCGATAGATCTTATTTACACAATTATTGTAACACTATGGACATACACAATGATAAAACATAAACATCTCTATGCTTAAGCCATCTATATCTAGACAAATAATTACACAGGACAGTGTCACCTAATTTACAAACGCCCTTTTGCTGCATATCTGATACAGACAATATTACCACAATTTAAGGTGGAAACACGGTGGACATGCTTTCCACATGTACTCTTGCTGATAACACATTTGATGGAGCATAATGAAATGACAAGTACCGATACAACATTTAGCCTCTATGACTCTTTAGTAAAGATTACCTTGATGATTGTTAAGTCGAAGATGGCCGACTAGCCACCGGCTTAGGGTCCACCTCTTCTTACAGCAGCTGTACATCCCAAACTGTTGTTGTTTTCAAATCACTGCTCTAATAACTGTTGATCTATCTGGAGGCCTTTCTATTCTGTAAACAGCTTTTATGGATAGATAAATCTGTCCTTTGCCACATGTGAAGAGAGAGAGACAACTCACAGGCAGTCAATGCTCCAAACACCCAGCACAGGGAAAATGAATGGAGTTTGCTGGAAAAACAGGCAGATTAAGAACACACCTGCGCTTTGCAAAACGACCACGGGGGATCGCTCATCAAGCAATGACCCCCGAGTCCCGCTCCAAGCAAAGTCTCGCGGGACCAATAACCATGACAACGACAAGATCTCATGCTTGCCCAATGGAGGACTCTCTTTGGTTACCATGGTGATGTTAGAGAGTCAATGGTGAGGTGGGAATGGAAATGACTTGTGATTGGTTGAGCCAGATATGACTCTGACCAATCACGGTTTGGGACCATTAATCTAGCAGGAGGTAATACCTGACCACACTGTGTTGACAGTAACAGGGACACTGAAATGAGTTCGACCTTTTCATTTCAAAAGAAAATCTCTTGTAGAGTATTTAGGACCTAGTACCAGACTGTATCATAGATGAAAGGAATAAAAGGAGCTTAATGTTGGTTGTGTTAAGAATGTAAATATAGCAAGACTTCCATTACAGGGCCATATGTATAGCCCACATACATGTATGTCAAATGAGATATTCAGGACATTTTTGTTATTTCCCTTATGTAAATAAGGCATGCAATAATAAAGCAATACAAATAAAGTATGACTGAACAGGTCATGTGATTGACATCAAATTTATTCCGAAAAATATTTGAATATTCAAGCTACAGGTAGCATCAGTGGCATTATGTTGTAAATGTGTGACAAAAACTTTAGATTTCAGCCAGATACCAGAACACAGTCACATTTCTTTTAAAAATGGTTTGTGTTTCTCAATAATGTCTTGAGCATATTCTGAAATGTGCACTATTTATATTTCAGCCATACCATAGGTATGGTGAAATATATTGTATTCGTAATGTTTCTTCTTTCTTCTTCTTTCTCCTGTCAAATCTTCAAATCGATTCAACTCCGTCGTTCCTGGACCGAATTACTTCAAATTTGGCACAAGGGTAGAGTGGGTCAATACCCAGGTGCTATTTTCTCATCTTTTTCATATCTTCCTTTAAAATGATTTTATTCATGTATTTTCCAATTTTTATGTACATTTTGCCCCCCTGTACCCTGGTATTACAGCCGAATGACCTGAAATTTGGTACAGAGGTGCCTTGATCATATGTCCACAAAAATCCCAAAAAAATTTTGGCATACGGTACAGCAAAATGCTTAATTTTGGCATTTTTTGCCCCCAAAATGACATTTTTGGCTCCTATACCCCATTTTACAACCAAATGACCTGAAATTTGGTATAGGAGTGCCGTCTACATATGCGCACATGAATTCATTAACACTTTTGGCATACGGCACAACAAAATGCTTAATTTTGGAATTTTTTGGCCATTGTTTGACCAAAAATGTACGCTTTTGGCTCCTGTTCCCTGGTCTTGTAACCAAATGACCTACATTTTGGTATATAGGTTCACTAGATATTCATTCAAATAACCCATGTATAATTTCTGGCATAAACCACTTCAAAATGATATATTTGGGGACTTTTTTGGTAATTCTCCACTGGCCAGAGGGTCAACGACCTCAAGGTCATTGACCTCTCCCACCTGAAGACAGCATGTGCACATGTCTATATATACTAGTAACCTGATTAAAGAGGCAACCAATCACGTAGCCTAAGTCAACATCCCGAAGGGGATTGGCAGCCAATCAGTGAGCCCGGTGTTATCTGGATGAGTCCATTCTGGCACGGAGGGGGTACATATCTTTTAAATTCATCTTTGGACTATTGATTATATAATGTCTCTCAGTGGGAGTATTTTTGAACTGGACTATTTTGCAATTTTACATGGGGTGTACTGGAAGAGTCCATTCTTGCATGGAGGGGGGGGCATTTTTTTAAAATTTGTTTATGGACTTTGGTGATTTGATGTGTCAAAGTGTTTCAGTGTGGTTATTTTTTGACTGGTCAACTTTGCAATTTTACATAGGTTGTGCTGGAAGAGTCCATCCTTACATGGGGGGATTTTTAAAATCCATTTTTGGGACTTTGGTGATTACGTCCAAGTCCAATTTTAGGGGATGTATTTTTGGACTGCACCACTTTACATAGGGGCATCGCAAGAAGAGTCAATTCTTGCATGGGGATTTTTTCAAATTTAGTTTTAGAAAGGTGATGATTCAATATTCCATTTTTAGTGGAAGTGTTTTTGGACTGGTCTATTTTACCTTTTCATGCCTTTTTTGCTTAACCTTTTTTGCTCAACCTTGGCCATGTTTTCAGTGGGAGTATTTCTGGATTGGTCTATTGTGCAAATTCACATGGGGTGCACTGGAAGAGTCCATTCTTGCACTAGGAAGTGACTTTTAAACAAAAGTGTTCGATTTTTGCACATGGGTGATTTTGGAATAGTCTATTGTTGCATGGGGAGGGAGATGGCTGAAATATGCTGCGTGTGCTCTCAAGCAAATGTTGGCCTTTCTAGTATTATTATACCTTAATGCTGGTTAGTGCATGTAGCATGTCTTTCAAATTTGTTACTTTTTATGTGAACATGCCTGTGTGTTTGCACATTGCACATCGTATATTGTCTGTGTGTTTAAGTGTCTAAGAACGTACTATGTGTGTATGCGAGCGTAATATGTCACAAGTACACACTGTGTACTCGTGAGTATGTGTAATACATTGTAACTAATTTGCAATTGTATGTGTGCGTGTGTGAGTGTGTGTATGACAGTACTTTGTATGCATATTTACAAAAGAATTAAATTTTGTATGTGTGTTTGTCTGTATGTGCACACTTGTGTGTGCTTGCCATGTACCTGTGTACAGTAAGTGTGTTTGAGTCTTCCCGAATGCTAGCCTTGTCTGTCAGATTGGAGGGGTTGCTCATCTGAAAGCATGACGGTATGAAGTATGAAGACGGTGTGAAGTATGCCATCTCTGATTGCCTTGTTGACCATTTGACTGAGCCAAACTTAAATAAAATAAATGGGTCCTCAGAGAAATCATATAATGACCTGATAATTACATCAGGTGCGTATGATTTATTGCCATATGTTATATCATGTTTCCATCTTAGGCTACCACGTATATGACAAGTTAGGAATGGATGTCAAAAAGGTAATATTCAATTTACAATTTTTCATAAAGATTACAGTTCTAAACGTTATGTAACAATTTTTTTTACAACTATCTTCCCATCTGTACATAACATTTTGCATTCACAATAATGTTGCTTGGTTGATCCCTATCTAACAAATGTACTACATGTTCCCAGAGGTCACACTGCTCATCGCCTGATGAGTCATGTAGAATGTAATGCATGAACCTGTCAACATCACTTTTGTAATTATAGGGCACAGCCAATGCTAAATAGAGCTCTAAAAGGTTGAATTACATCTTCAGACTTTCATTCAGTCATTTGTAGCAAATCAGCGACGTATATTTTTGTCGAAATAACAAATGTTTGTATCACATACGTAGCAAACTTTCATCAGATCTCATGCAGGTACGGACACTTCACTCTTGATGATAAGAGTGCATTGGGTTCTTAAGCATGTTCAGATCATTGCAGTTCATTAGATTTATACAAATAATAAACTGATAACTATGATCTACCCAAGCCTCGGACCTAACCTCATTCTCTCGCAAAACTAGATCATTCTGTGAACAAGATGTGCTATTAGACATTATAAGATTTGGAGGCCTAAAGTTTGTAAATGTGTTTATAATGCCTTCAAGTTGTAAATTTCATCTTCATCAAAGCAATTTCATTCAACTTCACTCAAAAAAACAAGCTCACTGACTATACAATTATTCTTGGACCATACTACAGTTTTAAGTAACTTAGGCTCAATCCTAACATCAAATTTCCATTTGCTCCTTGTAATTGGATGTTATGCTCAGTATGGAAAGTGACAAATAGACCAATGCAATGGGTTAGTGGTTAGTCTCAGTCTGTACTTGTATTCAGGTGGCTACAGATTCAAACTCAAGAAACTTTAGAAATGGTGCATCCTAATTTTGCTTTCCCTGCTTAGAACTCAGCACAAGTCAGAATGGAGATTACAACACACTGTAACCACTGGTAGCGATGAAGCCTCTTAATGCCCCCGAGGCTTCTGTGGCTCAGAGCTATAGAAACGGAGATGGACACTGTCCAAATGATATACCCGAAGGCTGGAATGATATGTCCTTTGGTATCCCACAGTTAAAGAGAGCTTAATAGGCATAGGATAACATATCCCTATCACTGATGTATAGTAAAACGTTGCATGCAAACTAAGCCCCCAGGGAATAAACTTCTTGTTTTTATTACTTCACCATACATATCACTCAGTGTGAAGAAATTGGTCCAGTGGAAATTCTAATCTGTTACAACAGGGACATTCATCAGCAGGCAATAAACAAATTAGCAATTATAGGCTTCGTGAAGAGTTAATTGTCTTTCCACAGGGGTTCAAGTCAATAAGGAGATACAGCGAAAAACATGCTTAACACACATTATGGGGGCTTTGGTTTTAATTGTCAGCCTTAATGTCCTATTTAATTATGTATTTAATTTCAATTTACCATTGAAGACTTTCTTCCTGAGTATAGCATGTCTTGGTGATTGTGTTATTTAATATTTATAACTGGCTTCTATTCTATGATAGAAGCCAGTTATGATAATAATATATAGATAGATGATGATTGTGTACGTGTCCCTTGAAACATATTATAATCATAGGTAAACTTGTATACCATAAAACAAAACATGATACAATAAGTGTGCAAGAATGAGACCCATAAAAATAAAACCTAAAACTTGCATGGCCTTGCATGACCTTTGATATACACAGCCATTGTGCAGTGAATATTAATGATTAATGTGTTATTATTTCTGGCCTCTATCTGTCACATTAGATAATGACTGTACATGCCCCTGGTAACATTTACATGTCATGGTGTCAGATCCTTCTACTATACCATACATGTAACCATAAAACCCCATAAAATCCAAAGCCTGTTATAGCACTATATAAAACCCTCAGGTAATAGTGTCATTCAACACTTGTGCCATGTTTTACACTCTAGAGTTGAGTGCGGGTGACTCACATCACTGATAACCTACATGTACACAGCCATGTACATGTAGATGGAAAATTGTCTTTCATTAACCTTGTTCTCCGATACGGTTATGTTTTGTATATTAGTGACATAACGTAAGAAGCTATTGAAGGACATCTATGAAATTTGGTATGTGGTATTAAAGACACACTATGTAAGATTAAAAATACATTAAAAGGATGAAGACATTGTCAAAAATATCATAATTCCATCATGCAGCATTTCATATGCAAGTGACTGCTTTATTGCTTATTTGTTTGTTTGTTTGTTTATTGATGGCATCAGTGGCCTTGTGGTTAGGGACATTGACTCAGAATCTCGACAGGCTGGTTTTAAATTGCTAGCTTGTCCCACTGTGTTATGCCTGGAGAAAGCTTAACTAACGCTTCAGTTAGGGACAACTCTTGAACAGGACATAAAGCGGTGGCAAAAATCACATTGAAAAATCTCAAGATTTTCTGTAATATCTTGTGATGTTTTTTCATAAATCTTAAGATAGTTCTAGTGATGTTTTGGATAACTCTTAAACAACCGAAAATCACATTGAAAAATCTCAAGATTTTCTGCAATATGACTTTGACTTTATATATATCTTGTGATGTTTTTGATAAATCTAAGATAGTTCTAAAAAAATCTCAAAATGAATTATGCTTTGACAGAAAGAAGACAGGATGTTTTAAAGATGTTTTAAAATGTGCACATTGGCTGACAATTCCAACATATTCCAGCCATGTACATGTAGTAATTGCTTGATAACAAAATGTAAGCAAGCAAATCTCTTGAACAACCTCCAGAACACAGGAACAGCTGCCTAGCCTAATCAGTTCTGGCAGAAAGACAACTAACGTTACTAACAAAAAACAACTTTACATTCTAGGACATTCTTTCTGTACACTGATTGTGATAATTGACTGACTGCAAAGTCCAAAGCCTTCCTAACAATCGGTGTTATCCAATTCAGGAATCTGTACCAAAGGTTAGGCATTGCTAGTCTGCATATTGAATGTCTTGTGTTTAGAAAAATCCCAATAAATACAATATACATGTAGCTTAAGTAGTCATTCTGCAGTTGAATGAAGAAATGACTTGCTTTTGCTGTTTAGGGCAGACCCCTTCCTTGCAAAGTGCAAATGCCCATATTTCCCTCCTATCATAAAAACAAGTCTTTGAAAACAATTTTCAGTTAGTAGATGTAAATTAAAACTACTGGGCATTTTGTATTATTAGTGCTACAGTTTCACAACAGGTACCCTCCCCAAGATCACAACATTATATACACATTTGTGTAGGTTCTAGAATCTTACCTTTCTCTGGTACAAAGCACTTTTGAAACCACTGGAAGAGTCGGAAACATCTCCGATATGTCGTGGAATCCTTTCTTTGAGCCAAATGTTTCTGGCCATCCTTTTCCTTGGACGGAGGTTGGTATTTGTAGGGCAAAGAGTTTTCCTCCTTGGCTGCCTTCCGTGACCGTTGCATGCTGCTCTGTCACGTCCGTTATTACACGCAGGTCTGTACTCTGTCAAAACTACTCACTCACTCGCTCAACTGGATAATCCTATATATGAGCCAATTTTGCAGGGAATCTCTCCGCAATTTTGTTTTGTTTTGTTTTTGATTCTGGCTACTACAGCGGCATGATAAGATGATCTTACATTTCAATCTTCAACAATGACAGCAGGAACAGCCTGGCTACTGTACAAGAACAACAAGTGCCTTCAAAAAATCAATGACGGAGTACTACAACCAGTTGCACATGGTATGGCAGGCACTACCCGTGGATTACTCCAAATGTACCTCTGTCACTCTGCAAGCGAAGCTTCAGAAGCGCAGCCTGTATGGCAAGTGGACGTAACCTTAGCAAATCAACCGCACTGTGTCAATACGCTTAACACAATGGCATAAAAGGATACCTGTAACCGAAACTCTATTCTCCGCACAACTGCATACACTGTGTGTACACTACAGCCACATGTGTACTGTCTGCTCAAAACCCGTACAGAAATCAAATCAGTAGACCACGCAGATTATGCCTGATTAAACATAATAAATGTTCAGCCTTCCATTACCAAATCCACAGGTTACTAATATCAAATGATCCTGTAATACAGAACAGTGGCGCTAAATGAGTGGGCTTCTCACTACTGATCTGAGATGAATTAAGGCATACAAGACCCTGGGGACACATGCTAAGGTACGTGGGTCAACCCCTGATGCAGATCAACCAGTTAGTTATACCCCGCCAAGGTGACTTCAATGTTGTGAGTCACAGAGCTGAGTGAGTGAGTAACAAGTGTGCGGATGTGGAACGTGAACAGCACACTCATCATTATTTGCATCTATCATCAAACATGAATGGCTGGCTCCCTGGAGTCTGGAGGACGACTGATTATAGCCGGTGCTGTTGATAATAACTGCCTTCAGATACGGGAGCTGGCAACCGGCAAGTCACAGTATACAAGTCATGTACTTAACAGTCACGCTTACATGATCCAGATATCTTTCAGGGGTTTCTTTGGTTCACATCACAAACATATTCAATCCTCCTGTATTCAGAAATATACTCTTTCAGAGCTTTGAACCGAAATGTTGCTGCAGTTCCCAAAACAAGCTGCTAGGAGGACCAAACCTAGTAACTGTTAAACTAAATATATATATATATATATATATATATTATAATATACCACATAATGCTCAAAAAGCAAACTGTCAAATCAAGCAAGACTGTCCAACACAGAAGAAACATTGGCTGTATTTCTTTTTTACCAGACTGAGTTGAATAAATCAAATCTTTATCTCCTTGAGATCTACCAAATATGATCACAATCCATCCATCCATAACTTCTTGTGTTACATTTGGCCACGTACAATCACATGCATTTGGAAACACAAACAGTCAGACAGACAGACACTAAAGGGCTCTTTCACAGAGGAAAAATTGTGTTGCTTAATCATTTTTGTGGTGCCTTATACAAATATCATTTTTCAAAGTTTCAAATTGAAAGTTCATTTTTTATGAACATAAAGTATCATTCTCATCAATCAATAATTAAAAGATTTCTATATATCATCATGTTTTCATGTCATACTACATAGATGTGCCTTTGGAATCAATACCTGGAGGTCATTGAACTGTACGTACATTTTTGTAGTACATAAAAGTTTCTGCTCCTTCAACAAAGGTGCATGTAACTGCTTGTCCTGTACATCAAAATCTCTTGACGCTCCTGAGAATCATTGAATTTGCACATACAACATTACACCACTATAGGACTGATAATGTTTGCTGGGATCGACATTCCCTAAAAAATCAACATTGATAGAACCTGTTGCGGAGTCTGCATGAAGAGCCGTTGCCTAGCAACATTCACGTCACCTCTTCCGGGAACCCACCCATTACCGTGGCAACAATGAGGACGAGGCAAACACATTAAGCAGTGACTCAGTAAAAGCCTTGAAATATCTCACATCCATTAAAAGCAGCCCATTTACAGAGTCTGACATACATGTACGTGATATTCAACCTCCTTGATATGACCCATAATTTGTCTGGAGGGCACTGTCACGTCAGAAAAGACATTTTGTAAATGAGAGTCTGGAAGCCTTTTTACGTGTGGCATAGCGACTCATTTCAACTCACCGTTAATTGTAGCCAACCAGCTCTAATTCAACGTTAAACGTTGATGGTTGATTATCCGTGAAGCGTTATTGGTCATATTTTTTCCAAGTCTTTGTAGCACATTCTACCTTTATCGTTAGATGACAACATCACATTAGCAACATCAGAAGTACTAGCCAACCTTAACCCTCCATGCTTGTGCAAACTGCAAAGTCTGAAAAAGCAAGTCAGAGTTGGCTGGGTGACTATGTGCAAATTCAAAGGCTGAGAATGCCAGGGATGCACTTACATTTTGTAACTCAATCAATGTTGACAGTAAATGATTTGTGAAGCTTTGATAGTTTACTTGCTTTAATGTTATATGCAATTTTATTGAATTTACCATTATAAGCCTTGCTGGCCCTAATAAATGTCCGTGTTGCCAGGACACCCCCATGCAGAGCCTCATATAAAACATGGTACAGAAGAACCTTGAAAGTAACAGTGACTCTTTCATCTAAGGAAATGGAAGATGATAAAGTAGTGGGAATACATTTAGTAATACAGCTGGGAATGCATCAAGAAGACAGTTATTACACTGTACGTGTTGGTCGAATGGCTGGCTTCAATGTACATTATGCTAGTGCATGTAATATAAGGAAGGGATATTGAATTAGCAGTGTTTTGTTGTTCAGCAAAGGAAATGCTGCATTATGTTGACTTTGATACTCAAAGTTGCATTCCCACCAGACTCTACAGTAGACAGTATTCATTGCACATGAAGGGGGGAACAAAAATATAAAGTGAGCGCCGAAACTGACAGAAATTCATAAATGAATCCTTTTCAGGCTTATCATTGTGGTCATGTAGAGGCCTTGATTGCAACATACATGTACAAAAAAATGTACATGTACTAAAACAACATCTTTCAACCTTTGTTATCATGATCTACATCTATATATTCTAACATCAACATCAAAATTTATCGTCCATACCCCCAGTTGTGTTCATATCCCTTGTACTGTTCATATCCCCAATAGTGCCCATACCCCCTGTAGTGTCCGACCCCTTAAGTGTAAGTACCCTCTTTAGTGTTTGAACCCCCCTGTAGTGTCTGTACTCTCAGTAAAGTCTGTACCCAGAGTAGTGTCTGTACCCCCAGTAGTGTCTGTAACCCCTTTACTGTCCGTACACACTGTAGTGTCTGTGCCCCCTGTAGCATCCATACCCCCAATAGTGTACGTATCCCCTGAAGTGTCTGTACCCCCAGAAGTGTCCGAACCCCCAGAAGTGTCCATGCCCCCCTTAGTGTCAAATGCTCCTCCATAGTTTTATTGCCAAACACTGAAATGTTCCATAAATTGCGATGTCCGTAGACGTATTTGATAGCCTGTGAGTTAATGTTTTCTTCATTTTGGTGTGTCACATCTTATTTTATGTCGTCGAAGATTGATGCCGCCATCTTGAAAATCACGCTACGTCTGTCATATGACCCTCGGCAGTCACGGTTGTCTGGGCTTTGCATAAAGTTTGTATGTATTACATCTGTAATTAAAGGACAGCATCAGAAAATTTTCAATTCTTTATTTTCCAGTAGTTTACTCATTAAAAAGTTGATGTACGTCAATTTTTACATTGATCCGCCTAATATGACCCTGTAGACACGTTTGAACTTCGCGCTCTCCTCCTCTCTCCGCCGCGCTGGCCGATGACGTAATGGCCTCGTTCTGATCGTCTGAGATTGTATGACGTCACGGATCCAAAACTTCTAGCCAGCCATTTTTCTCGGTGAACCTCGGTCCTCTCAGCGGTGAATAATCACCCCGCCATTCTGGAGTTCAGTTTGTTGTTGTTGAAAATTACTTTCGTGGACCTGTAAGTCGCATTGTGAGCTGTCTACGAAGCCATAGTCCCCGGGAGACTGAACATGAATAAGCTTGCCTGCGAGTAAACCGCGCGGCGACGGGACGAAATCAAAACAATGGCGGTGGGGGAGGTTCACGTACCGTGCCATTCTGGACTTTTACAAGAGCGAGTTCGGGTCAGTTCTTACCTTCTCCTTTCCGGACAGCACAGCGATAATTACACGTAAGCTTCCACGAATTTTGGTTGAATTCACAATTGTCCAACTGGCAGGGACATTAAAAAAAAACATTTTTCCTCTGACAACATACCCTTGATCGCTACATATCGAACGACCCCCTTTTTCGCGCCGAAACAGATAGCACCGCAACTTGTACAGATCGTGCGACTTACGCCTCGCCTCTCACTTTATTTTCTGTTTCTCGGGTAAATCATCTGGACTGGTCGGTTTTTCAATCATGTAGCTTTGGCGGAGATTGCTAGGGGTTCATTCAAAACAAATCACGGACTCTGAAACGAAGCCGACATTTCGCGCCATTCACAATGCCGGCCTGTGTTGTATGTAAAAACAACAATGCTGTATGTATGTTTCGGCGCGGAAGGGGGATCGTTCGATATGTAGCGATCAAGGGTATGCTGTCAGAGGAAAAATGTTTTTTTTTAATGTCCCTGCCAGTTGGACAATTGTGAATTCAACCAAAATTCGTGGAAGCTTACGTGTAATTATCGCTGTGCTGTCCGGAAAGGAGAAGGTAAGAACTGACCCGAACTCGCTCTTGTAAAAGTCCAGAATGGCACGGTACGTGAACCTCCCCCACCGCCATTGTTTTGATTTCGTCCCGTCGCCGCGCGGTTTACTCGCAGGCAAGCTTATTCATGTTCAGTCTCCCGGGGACTATGGCTTCGTAGACAGCTCACAATGCGACTTACAGGTCCACGAAAGTAATTTTCAACAACAACAAACTGAACTCCAGAATGGCGGGGTGATTATTCACCGCTGAGAGGACCGAGGTTCACCGAGAAAAATGGCTGGCTAGAAGTTTTGGATCCGTGACGTCATACAATCTCAGACGATCAGAACGAGGCCATTACGTCATCGGCCAGCGCGGCGGAGAGAGGAGGAGAGCGCGAAGTTCAAACGTGTCTACAGGGTCATATTAGGCGGATCAATGTAAAAATTGACGTACATCAACTTTTTAATGAGTAAACTACTGGAAAATAAAGAATTGAAAATTTTCTGATGCTGTCCTTTAAGATCTGTATGTTTTCGCATAGTAACTTGTGCCTTTCTTAGAAAATTCATACAATCTCATTTAGTAATTCATACCTTTTTCATTAATTTCGTACACATCCACCCCTGGATAATCATGCTACAATGCACAGAGACTAGTGGTGTTCAGTTCAGAAAGCAATCTTGGATCACTCGTCTGTGAAATGTACAATCTTTTTCCTTCTATGGAGGCAAAGAGGCTCTTATTACAAGAAAATTCCCTCTTTGAAGCAATTTCATTCAGATTGGGAGTTCATCTCCTGTTGGGAATGTACCAGAGTGCGGATAAGAATACAGACTTGTTGGGAGGGTTATAAACTACTTATTGAGTGGCAAATGAGCTACAGGAGGTGATGGCATCTTCAGTGGTTGGATTGAAGTGTGTTTAACAGGGTTGGACAAGTTTTCTAAAATTCTCGTGTCCTATTGGGCAAGCACATAGAAAATTTACTTGCCAAAACCTATTTTTCACTTGGCAATGCCCAAAATTCAAATGTCACTTTCATTAATATTTTGCATTTTCACTTCCAGCAATGGAATTCTAATACAAAATTGCCTCAGTCTACTTTTCTATGTTGTCTGTCACCGTCAGCATTGCTTGATGTAATGAAAAGTATATAAAAATCTGAGACTCACACAATGGAAAAATTTTACTCGCCCGACCGGGCAAGCGGGGAAGGTCATGCACTTGTCCAATTGGCACTTTCACTTGCCCTGGACAATAGGACTAGTGGACTTGTCTAACCCTGTTCAAAATCTATAGTTACATGTACTTGAAACATCTAACATATTGAAACATCTACATTTGCATGTTGCCTGACAGGTTCATCCATTTCCCTTCAAAATCCCCAGAACCAAATATCGGTCAGACTAGTAGGCCGTAGAGGAACACAACACATTATACATAGGCCTGAGGGTTGGTCGTTTTTCAGTTGTCCTTGTTGCCACCACTGAAGGGCATGTTTGACAGTACAGGGAGACACTCTGCTGATCCACAGATCCAGTAGGATTTACTCTTCACCCTACTGTTTCATCCCTACGCAACTTTTCAGCACTTTGTAGTCAGCTTTGGCTTTTATGTGTCACGGCACTGTGGTTTCATCATTTGCTTTGGGATGCCAAGCCCTAACAAATCAGTATGTAGTCAGTTCTATGACCGCAACCCTTGTCAACTGTGGTTTTCCCAATAGCTATAGAAACGATGACTTGATTAAAAAAGATATATACTAACTTTTACACATGTCACAAATATGAAGTTCCCATCATTATCAAATAAGAAAATGTAGCCTTAAATTTGCTCATCATTCACATTATATCATAATGAGCATATCAGTCTCATGTATAATTCAAATACTATATATGACCTCTTTTAAAAATTACAAATTACAAGTTTTTGCTTTCTTCGGGAAGAGATTATACCATTTCTTCATTAATATTTTGTAAATGACGTCCAAATTTACGGAATCTATGATATCATGAAATGATATTCACCTACGGCTGTAGGTAAATATCTTTGGAAACTTCCATCATCTATTACAAGCCTAGGGTATTACCGAATTGTTTTGTTAACTATATGAATCCGGTCCTAATTCCTGCAATATATATATTCCCCTCAACATGAATTACATATCTCATGTAATGAATAAGAAATTTGTGTCAACTAGTATCAGCTTTCCTCATGATGCAAATCAAGCCCTGACAATATATCAGCAGCATCTATCAAGTTTGAATGTAGAAAAAGAACCCAGTCAGGAATGCAATTTTTTTCTGAACCAAAGTGATTCTTTCCATACATATAGCCCAGGTGTCCACATCTAAAGCTAACTAAAAGCTCCCTCTATCTGAGTTGACTGGCACTGCAGCCCATAGAGTGATCATTCATTAATGTAAGTTACTTGTAATTGCCCCTAATGGCATGTAGCAATTATTCAATGTCATAACATGGTACAAATTAGTGTTTGCATAACAAAACATCATGTATTCTAGAAGATGACGTGCATTCTGTATGTAGTTTGCTATCTACGGTGCCTTAATCCATTCTATTCTATTGCCCACCATTTAAGATTGTTACTTGAATCAGTGATCACTAAGGCTGTAAAATAATTGAACACACAGAGCATATGATGCATTCTCTTGCCTTTTGTCTTCTTTTAGCAGATAGGTTTCTTATTTCAGAATATTCAAGCTCTATTTATCCATTAAAACTGCCATTAAACCAGGCCTTATACAGCTAAGGTACTGAAACACTATCCTATACAGCTAAGGTACTGAAACATCCATTAAAACTGACATTAAACCAGACCTATACAGCTAAGGTACTGAAACACTATCCATTAAAACTAGCATTAAACCAGACTTTTACAGCTAAGGTACTGAAACACTATCCATTAAAACTGACATTAAACCAGGCCTATACAGCTAAGGTACTGAAACACTAACCATTAAAACTGACATTAAACCAGACCTATACAGCTAAGGTACTGAAACACTATCCATTAAAACTAGCATTAAACCAGACTTTTACAGCTAAGGTACTGAAACACTATCCATTAAAACTGACATTAAACCAGACCTATACAGCTAAGGTACTGAAACACTATCCATTAAAACTGACATTAAACCAGGCCTATACAGCTAAGGTACTGAAACACTATCCATTAAAACTGACATTAAACCACACCTATACAGCTAAGGTACTGAAACACTATCCATTAAAACTGACATTAAACCAGACCTATACAGCTAAGGTACTGAAACACTATCCATTAAAACTGACATTAAACCAGACCTATACAGCTAAGGTACTGAAACACTATCCATTAAAACTGACATTAAACCAGACCTATACAGCTAAGGTACTGAAACACTATCCATTAAAACTGACATTAAACCAGACCTATACAGCTAAAGTACTGAAACACTATCCATTAAAACTGACATTAAACCAGACCTATACAGCTAAGGTACTGAAACACTATCCATTAAAACTGACATTAAACCAGACCTATACAGCTAAGGTACTGAAACACTATCCATTAAAACTGACATTAAACCAGACCTATACAGCTAAGGTACTGAAACACTTAAGGGTTAATGACCCGCCCCGAGGTCTGGTCCTTTGCTATAACCACCGAATAAAACCACCGAGTGAGCGAAGCGAACGAGGTGGTTTTATGAGGTGGTTATAGCAAAGAACCAGGCGTTATGACACCATATATACCGAGGAACAGGTGGGTCATTAACCCTATTATCATATAGCCTACCCACACTGACCCATTTAAGAGTAGATTAGAGTAGAGTAGAGTTTCCAGATGAGTAGGAGCGACAAATTCTTTTCTAAAACATACATCTTTTATTCAGTACATACATTTGAACAGTGAATTTGAACAACATAAAACTTGTACGTGAAACGTATTTCTGTTCCAAGGCTTAAAATAAGAACAAAGTCGATTCATTATGTTACAAACTGTTGCACGCTCCGCATTTCTCCACTCGCCCATTCTCCAGTTTGTCGAGTTCGTTCGTATCAGGCGCTAAATCTCTGCCGGCTTTCCTGAGGTATTCCAGGATCCCTGTGCTTCACAGCTCTTGAGAATCTCGTTCACTACGAACCCAGACACGACTTCTCCGAAGAAAGGTAGCATTTTGGTCCTCCAGCGCCATGACCGCTACTCAATGGCAGACCGTGGTGTTACTGTCGTCTGAACTTGAATGGGCGGGGGTGCAAATAATTTTATTTTCCATTTGCAGTTTAAATTGGACATGACTTGAAATAGATTTTATTGTCTTAAATATTATAGGTGATTCAATGTTGTTTTAAGACAGCAAATGTTTTCTTTGAACAAAGAAACACGCACTACCGATGTTAATAGAGGGAGCCATCCCCCCTGCCATGCCTGTACTTATTCCCCTATCTTGGCAGATGGACGATTCTTGGATGTCTCATTCTGATTGGCCAGCGTCATGTTTGTCTGTCCTCCTGATTGGTTTAAACTTTCAAAAGTTTTATTACATATGTGATAATCAAAAATTTAATGCATGGCTGTTACGGCGTCATAACCAGCATGAAATGGGGCCTTCTGATTGGCCCACGTCCCCTGGCTATATGATAATATCCATTAAAACTGACATTAAACCAGACCTATACAGCTAAGGTACTGAAACACTATCCATTAAAACTGACATTAAACCACACCTATACAGCTAAGGTACTGAAACACTATCCATTAAAACTGACATTAAACCACACCTATACAGCTAAGGCACTGAAAAACTATCCATTAAAACTGACATTAAACCAGACCTATACAGCTAAGGTACTTAAACACTATCCATTAAAACTGACATTAAAGCAGACCATTACAGCTAAGGCACTGAAACACTATCCATTAAAACTGACATTAAACCAGACCTATACAGCTAAGGTACTTAAACACTATCCATTAAAACTGACATTAAAGCAGACCATTACAGCTAAGGTACTGAAACACTATCCATTAAAACTGACATTAAACCACACCTATACAGCTAAGGTACTGAAACACTATCCATTAAAACTGACATTAAACCACACCTATACAGCTAAGGCACTGAAACACTATCCATTAAAACTGACATTAAACCAGACCTATACAGCTAAGGTACTGAAACACTATCCATTTAGGCTTAGGTCACATTTGAAAATAGGGACTCGGCTGGGCAGCTTTTGGGAGCCAAAAAAATGATATAAAAGACATCAAAATACACAAAATGTCAAAATAAGATTCAAGAAACATTATCCATTAAAACTGACATTAAACCAGACCTATATAGCTGAGGACTGAAACACTATGGTTTATAACTGCTGTTAAACCAGACCTATACAGCTAAGAAACAGATTCAGAAACACCATCTGTCAAAAATGCCACTAAAACAGACCTACAGGCACTGGGAAACCATCCATTTAAACTGCCAACAGCTACTGTCAACAAACATTATCTCTTTGCAACCAGAAAGGTCCATGTACAACACTGCCATTCATGTTCCTCCCTGAATAATTCATACCAATTACGTCTCGGTTGTCTTTTTCCATCTCATGATTGTCAGACTGAAACCGCAAGGGCTGACATGTGGAGATACATTGTGGGAATGTCACCCGGAGTACAAGCTCAAATGCAGGTTGATTGTAGAGGGAATGGGACTGAGGATAATGCTGGAAATGATTGTTTGCTTCAATCAGACCCTTGCAGTGCCGGGTAGGTTTTCAGTAGCAGAGTATATTTTCTACAGGGAAGGGTTGCTAGTCCTTCTCATTTAACATGGCTTCAGACACCTCTTCGAACACGGGAAACCATTTAAGGTTCCTAGGGCTGCCTCAAGGACCCGTCCTTCCATCCAGGGATGGAAATTTGCTTGTTTTTACATTGGATAATTTTACCCCATCCATCCCAATAATGACATGAAACTGCTGAAAATGTACTTTCATAAGCTTGAATTGACATATTTTACCAGGAAAATCAACAACATGGGCTCCCAAACAATGATTGGGACGGAAGAAAATTTGCACTTGTGCAGTCCAAGCCTAGATGCCCTACCTAGGATTGAACTGTACGTGGGTGTCCGAGTTATGAACTAATTGGACCCAGGATCTCAACTGTGAGGCTGCTACCAGTTGAGCTACAGGGACCTCCCTACATGTAAGTGTATAAAGTTTACATGACCCCAGGGGAGGTTATGTATCAATACAGACCAACATTCATTATTTACATGGTATGGTAAAGCACTTTCCTTCAGGACCCAAGAGGAAGAGCAAATTTGATGGAGGATGTTTCACAATTACAAGGGACGTCAGAGTTAATACGGAAAATAATGACCACAGGCTGATGAGTATTATCCCTCTCTGCCAGTATTAAGCCCTCCCTACTTTGGGCTTCAGTACATTCATTACAGTTGATGGCACTTAGTGTCAATTAGTATCTACTAGGGATGGGTACCAGTACAGAAAATTCAGGTCCATGTACAGTCTAGGTCCAGAGGATCAGGTTCAGGTCTGGACTTGTTTTCTTTGACCTGTAAGCCCCCAAACACATGAAGGTCTGTCGCCATAGTGCCAGTATAATCTGTTCATTTTCAAATAGGTCCAACATTCGGTCCACTGATTTTTCATTTCCATTTTTCCTGACTGATCTAAGAAGAAGAAAAAGAAGAAAAACGGTTTTGTCTGGTACCCACACCTAATATTCATGCAGTATGTGTAATGTTTATAGGAGCTAAGCAGAATGGAAAACAGACCATATGTTAGCTTGCAGATAATGGTTGCCATGAAAACCGTGAACTTGTAACAATCTCTCAAATATTTCAAAATCTACAGTAAGCGCTGCATTTGAAAATCGGACTGGCAAGCTTTCAAAAGGAAATCCAGGCCCAAAAATGCTCCCGCAGCTACTAAGCCATTAAAACATGAAAATCCAGGATCTACAAGTGAGTACTAGTACTACTCCTGCTGCCATTAAGCCCTTTGCTGGGAAATCCCCATCTACCGAGTGCTCTTGCAGTGCTAAGCCACCAAAAGGTCAGTATCTGGGTTTTCTGACTGTCGGCCTCCCCGAAAAGGGAATCAAAAGTGACATTTGTCTGGGGGTAAAAGGGATTTTTTCCTTCTTTTGCAGCAAACATCAGTTATCTTTATGAAACAAGGCAGCCACAAGGTTTAACTAGATATTCAAAAGATTGTAGAGGGATTTAGACTTTTGCATCAAAACAAAGCTCCAACAAAAAATTAAAGATCTAAAGCTCAAACCTCAAAAATTTTAAGAGTTTTTACGAAAATCTTAAATTAAATATTGTCAATTTCTTGCTACATACTGTCTAACAGATTTTCCCACTGGCTCTCATAAGATAACAGACATACATTAGCAGGAAATTGGAGACACAACATGAGATAACCTTTGATAACCTATTCTGGGACCTTTCTGGGATGTGTAAGCCAACTTCCTGTCAGTGTTCCAAGATGTCTAGCATGCGGAGTTAAAAGAGCGGAAACATACTAGTACACTGACAAATAACCAGACACTCCAAAATCGATACCTCCAGTTCTCAAGGAGCCAATCCCTTTAGGACACTTTAGGACAGTATGCCAACAACACCATGTTACAAATATGAAATTTCTCTAGTATTTTTCAAAAACACGTTACTAAGAAACTCTATTACTAAGAACTGTTGTGTGCCTGCCCCTGGTGCAGAAACACGGTAACTACAAACTGTTGTGTGCCTGTCCCTGGTGCTGAAACACTGTTCCTAAGGACTGTTGTGTGCCTGTCCCTGGTACTGAAACACTGTTCTTATGGACTGTTGTGTGCCTGTCCCTGGTGCAGAAGCACTGTTACTAAGGACTGTTGTGTGTCTGTCCCTGGTGCTGAAACACTGTTCCTAAGGACTGTTGTGTGCCTGTCCCTGGTGCAGAAGCACTGTTACTAAGGACTGTTGTGTGTCTGTCCCTGGTGCTGAAGCACTGTTACTAAAGACTGTTGTGTGCCTGTCCCTGGTACTGAAACACTGTTCCTAAGGACTGTTGTGTGTCTGTCCCTGGTGCTGAAACACTGTTCTTATGGACTGTTGTGTGTCTGTCCCTGGTACTGAAACACTGTTCCTAAGGACTGTTGTGTGCCTGTCCCTGGTGCTGAAACACTGTTACTAAGGACTGTTGTGTGTCTGTCCCTGGTGCTGAAACACTGTTCTTAAGGACTGTTGTGTGTCTGTCCCTGGTACTGAAACACTGTTCCTAAGGACTGTTGTGTGCCTGTCCCTGGTGCTGAAACACTGTTCCTAAGGACTGTTGTGTGCCTGTCCATGGTGCTGAAACACTGTTCCTAAGGACTGTTGTGTGCCTGTCCCTGGTGCAGAAGCACTGTTACTAAGGACTGTTGTGTGTCTGTCCCTGGTGCTGAAGCACTGTTACTAAAGACTGTTGTGTGCCTGTCCCTGGTGCTGAAACACTGTTCTTAAGGACTGTTGTGTGTCTGTCCCTGGTGCTGAAACACTGTTCTTATGGACTGTTGTGTGTCTGTCCCTGGTACTGAAACACTGTTCCTAAGGACTGTTGTGTGCCTGTCCCTGGTGCTGAAACACTGTTACTAAGGACTGTTGTGTGTCTGTCCCTGGTGCTGAAACACTGTTCTTAAGGACTGTTGTGTGTCTGTCCCTGGTACTGAAACACTGTTCCTAAGGACTGTTGTGTGCCTGTCCCTGGTGCTGAAACACTGTTCCTAAGGACTGTTGTGTGCCTGTCCATGGTGCTGAAACACTGTTCCTAAGGACTGTTGTGTGCCTGTCCCTGGTACTGAAACACTGTTCCTAAGGACTGTTGTGTGTCTGTCCCTGGTGCTGAAACACTGTTACTAAGAACTGTTGTGTGTCTGTCCCTGGTGCTGAAACACTGTTCTTAAGGACTGTTGTGTGTCTGTCCCTGGTACTGAAACACTGTTCCTAAGGACTGTTGTGTGCCTGTCCCTGGTGCTGAAACACTGTTCCTAAGGACTGTTGTGTGCCTGTCCCTGGTACTGAAACACTGTTCCTAAGGACTGTTGTGTGCCTGTCCCTGGTATTGAAACACTGTTCCTAAGGACTGTTGTGTGCCTGTCCCTGGTGCAGAAACACTGTTCCTAAGGACTGTTGTGTGCCTGTCCATGGTGCTGAAACACTGTTCCCAAGGACTGTTGTGTGCCTGTCCCTGGTGCTGAAACACTGTTCCTAAGGACTGTTCTGTGCCTGTCCTTGGTGCTGAAACACTGTTACTAAGAGCTGTTCCCTGTGTGCCTACTGCTAACGATCCCTAAAAATTGCATAAGGAATGAGAGGGCACCAAACGTACTTCAGCCAAACATCCTTTTGAGCTCACAGAGCTCGTTTGCTGAGTTATTTTCCTACTGCATGACACTGGCTTAAAAGACAGACAGTCAGGGCTACCCAATTACAATGAATGGCCAAACATCTAACAAGAGGACAGTACAAGACAAAATGTGCTTCCATTGTACAAGAGGCAGATTGATAAACAGCTGGGCAGGTCAATGCCCCTTGCATCCCCCATCCATCACTTTCATTACTTTCACTTTTATCACTGTCAGAATTCCTCCTTCAGTACAAATCCGCACTACCGACAAATAAGTCTGTAATCCACTCCATAATTGCATTTCAACAACTAAATGATTAACAGCCTCCCCCCGGGCTGATCCGTCTCCTAATTAAGTGGGTCGGTGGCGTCAATTGTACGAGACATGGATTTGTCATTGTACTTGCGACAGCGTCACATAGTAGGAAAATGGGTTGCCGGATGAGCCTGGGGGCCCTAAAGCATAATTTAGGGCATTTTTTCTCATCACTGGAATTTTTAGGGGTCTGCCAATATTTGCAAGTCACAGAACCACTTCTGTTGTGACTCAGTTAAATAAGTATTTTTTTTTAATATTTGTGTGTCTGCCATGACACATTATTCTACACTGTGACAACCCTGTACAGAGAACAGAAGACTATTGAAGACATCATATTTAAGGAGTTTTTTTTAATCATTTTTCCATTATATCGAAGACACATAAATTGAGTACTTTGTAAATAAATTTATCATCATCATCATATGTTGACAATTGCAAAGTGCAACATTTATTGGATCCCAACAAAACATTATCCTCAGTACTATCTATTCTACTCTAGACGTTTCTTAATCTAGCACTAAAAATATGTGTTCATAGTTTTAATATTTATTACAAATTTGACATTGTGCACTGTAGACATTTCCAGACACATTTCTTATATTCCACTTGCTAAGTATCGTGTAAGTAAGTGCAAAGGATTGTGCTACCTGGAGGCTTCTTACGGAGCGGAGCAAGGGGCCAGCTCCTGGCCTAAGCACATAGGCAGGTAGGCAGTAAGTATCTACAGGGTAGTATCTTTAATATGCAATAATTTGAAATTTAAATTCACACAGCTTATTGTGTATAATAAAACAGGTCTGACACTCCCAGATAGATACGCTACCTTCTATGGAGATTTTGAAATTCTGCAACCTTCACAAATTTGGATGAAGGTCGTGATGTGAGATGAATGTGACGCTGGCTTGATAGACCTTTTGTCGCATCATCAAATATTGATTTTGCTATTTTGTTTATAGTACGTCTTAAAATCATTGTATCTACTTTACTATGATTTGACTTTGACTTTATCTACGTTCCCCCAATCAGCTTGAAATACAAGCTATTCTTCCTGTGGTCTATAAAATGTACATTTATATATCACACAAGAGAACCTAGTTACAGGGCTCAAAATACCACCTGCATATGCAGGTTAGTGCTGGTAAAATTAAAGCTGTGCAGGTACTAGTACAATGCATTTCTGATGTCTACCTGTACCTTACCTGCACTGGTCCATATACTGGGGTTTATATATAATGTTTCATGATGTAAACTTTTACTGGCTGGCAGCATTGTACTGTTACCACCTATGGACTCGTATGGAGTATAAAAAATAATGATAATGGTTTCTGAACAATTTTAGTATACTAAAGTGTGTTGCAGGTAAAATTTGTCTGGTGCAGGTAATTTCCAGACCAATGTTACCTGCATCTGTGCAGGTATGCAGAAAAAATATTTCGAGCCCTGCTGTTATGTATCTTTCATATTTTATGCATAGTTCTTCTGTTACGGCTATTCTTGAGGTCTTGGGTATTATGATGCCTGAAATCTGAACTACCCTACAATGCCTAATTGTAAGCCAACTTCACTAAACATATGAGTATAAATTGACTGTTTAACACTGTGTCATACTGTACCATTAATATTCCGAACCAATGAATTATAAATAGACTTAGTCACAAGAATCCCTGGCCAGTTTTTATCCTCTTATGAACTAGAATTGACCCTTAGATCTTTGATCAAGTGACACTGGCAAATGTATTATATATTCAAAGGTTATATATTCTCCTGGTATTCACTATCATAGAAATTACAGTGTAAATTATCTGTACTTGAGAGTTTTTGCATGCTAATAAAATCCCATCTCAATGCTAACTGCCATGTTGATATCCTTGATATGCATTTCAATAGACCGTAGCTCAAGTGCATGGGGTGTTTTTATAATCTTATCAGCAAGTCTTTTTTTGCATTCTTATCTTGCATTCTACTCTTTGAGCTATACACTTACTACAGGTTATTTGCGTTGATAGCCAAAGGATTTTATGCACTCGTATCTTGTGCTCTTTTCTACGATCTATACACACTTAGTACAGTACTACATGTACATGTTATTTGTGATGATGACCAAAGGATTTTCTGATGGGACACTCTCATCTGTGCGCCATACAAATTTACTAGGAGGTTATATAGGATGATGGTCAAGGATCTCTTGATGTTTGAAAATGCTTCAGCTCTCATTCACCGAAATGTCAATAGCTGCGTATGCCTCTGTGTATGGGTCTGAATGCCATTCTCCAAGTTAGAGGTCTGTAGCAAGTTATTCTAAATCACCATTAACTGTAGCAAACCTGCTCCCGGTCAACGCCAAGCATTGTCAGTAATATTTCTGAAGTGGAGTATTTATTTTATTACTTATTTATTGGTTTGGCTGTGTGGCACGCACAACCAGGGTTGCCCAACTATTACCAAGGGCAAGCCCTGCTGACAGACAAGGACAGTTACAAATGGAAGTTGACATGGACAGAATGAAAGAAGTAGTAACAATATTCTTGGTACATTCATAATTTTATTATGCATTTTTATACAAGTGATCTAATGTAGTGTATACAGTGTCTACAATCATATTATCTACAGGAAGAGGTCAGGGTCAGTGTATATACAGGTAGCGGAGTACCTTACTTGTTATCCTGAGTTCATCATTAAACGTTAAATTACATCCAATGGCAGATTGCCCAAAATTACGTCCAATGGCAGATTGCCCAAAAGTAACAACATAAAGTCTGTTTATGTCGATAGTCACAGACACCCTATGAATATAATGAAACAATCTAATGAAATCGTTCCCAAAACCTTTCGCAATTATGAGTCAATTTACTGCAAGACGTTGCCAGTCCCTCTGAATCTAATAAGCAATTGCCAGCTGTCCTAGACTCACAGTTACTACATTAGCCTTGCAATGATCCCCGATACACCTTCTGTCCTGAAAACGCTCAATACGGGTATATAAAGAAAGCCAACAATGAGATGGTAAAATCTCCAGGTTCTAGGCTGGAGCTTAGCTACAGTACACATAAGCGATGCTTGGAAGGAGGAGAACTAGATAGCAAATACATGAACTGAAGTATATTCTTAGCCATGGGGTTAGTGTCCCAGAGTCTACCATCTTTCACCGCTGTCTCCTGCACGTCTGAAACATCACTTGCACTTATTGTAAAATTGATTTCAGTTTGCGGGGACACAATAAGGGTGGAAAGGAGGCCTAGATGATTGATATTGTTTACAACTTTAAGTTTGTGGTTCAAAGGACCGTAGTGAAGCAATTAAAGACAGTCTCAGCACATGTTTGTAGTATGATGAACATTAAAACCACCGTGAATATTTCTTGATCAAAAGTACCAGGTCCTACAATAAGCAGGTGAACTCCTAAAAATAAGACCGAATTGCACATAGGTTGGACAGATTATTGCCCACCTGGTCCTGTTGTCCACCATAAGACACAATACCCCTGGACTAAAAATTATCTCAGACACAATACCCCTGGACTAAAAATGATCCTGACACAAGGCCCCTGGACTAAAAATGATCTTCAGCTGACATAACACATCTATGGTCAGACCTGTACATGTAAGGGGGCCGATGTTGTGGCCCCAGGTTCTTTGAATGCTGCACGAGGAACGTTTAAACTACAGGACTAAGAAAGCACACACAAGACACAGGGCATGCTTTTGACACGCACGGGAGCTGTTAGTCGGGACCTTCTCTCTGCTCTCTCTGTCACTCAAGCCTCCGTCCAACTGTCCCAACTCTCAATTCCCGGCTTTCTTTATTCCCAAAACCCAGACACAGATCCAGACACTGTCTACAGCTATGCATGACACTAATTATAACATGTACCTGCTATTGGCTTTGTTGTTCTTTTCATCTTCAGTTCATCAAAGAACAATACAAAGGATAACACCTTGTCAACAGTTATCACACAACGATACAAGACTAATTACAGTTACCAGGTGGGCTGTCTGTAGCTTCTCAGAGCATGTACATGACAAAATGATAACCATAACATCTTGCTTTAAATGATACAACAATTTCTTCAAAACAGTGCATTTTTACCCCTCCTACACCCACCGCCAAGTTTTCCACGAGCCGTCCCGGCGAGTACTACAGTAACAGTTCTATCATGTTACACAGTAGAATACAACAAACAACAACAAAAAACACAAATAGACAATACATGTTGGTGGAATTGATTAACCAGATACAGTACAGTACGACAGAGCAGGTCAGTCCACAGATTTTTCAACTGTCTATATATTCTCAATGTCCATCTTCAGCACACCTCTCAGCTCACACACCAAAGCCGATCGGGTGCCATCTTCTACTGTCCGCGGCCTCCTATCCCCGAGTACCGCTCCCCTTTCCCGTGTCGTGTTGTCCTCCCTCCGTCCCTTCGTCGCACGGCCACTGACGTCCTCTCCGAGTCGCTCCTCATGTGCTGTCACATTCACCGGTCTTCATTGGAAGGTGCCCCGGCGACGATGCTCATGCTGCAGGAGTTCCCGTAAGGGGGTTGACTGGATCGCGACCGTCTGGTGGGCATGGTTAACGCGTGGCATGACCACGAACTCGCCAACACTCTTGTGCCCGGTGTGACCCATGCAGGGATAAGCCATGGAGAAAGAACAGAACACACACGCACACAACCTGACCGTCCTATCAGACTTATCGAAATTCCTGTTTACTAACCTAACACTGGCCCTGAACTGTCTATAGTGCATCAAATACTTTTCTGTCTTCCGATATATGTAAAACAATTAGTACTAAAGTAAACAAAAACATTAACATTCAACTTACTCCTACACTGTCAGCATTTCTCAAATATATCCTAACTCTTCAAAACAACTCCCACTGTTTCTCTTCCCTCCTCCTGTCTGTCCTACATCACAGTCTCATGTCACAACAACAACTCTGGCCGCCGCACAACACTAATCCAGAACTTATGCAGTAAAATACAAATATAACAATACAGGGAAGTCGTGCTGCTAGTCATCACAACAACTTAAAGAGAGTCCTCCTACAACTCCTCACTTCTTCTTGCTACTAGTCGAAAACAACATAACTAGGCTAAGCTCTAACACAACAGGTCAGGCAGCGTGAGCATGGCATTCTCTCTGTCCACTCAAGTCAAGGGCACACTCACGTTCAACAAGTTCCACCCGGGTTCTCAAATGTCCTACCGACCGCCCCGTCGCCTCGTAGTCGTACCATGCCGAAGTCGCGGCCCGCACTCTAACCATGGTGTCGGCCGCCGTCAGTCCTGCCGCCACGTGCCGAGCCTTGGAGTTCACGGCTTCCCCAGCACTCCAGCCATGGTCCTGCAACCTCCTATCCTGGTCAGCCTGCCGTGTCCTGCCGGTAGTCGCTCCACCTCGGCCATCCTGCCCTCCCGTGCGCGGCTCCTGGCACGGCTCCTGGTCCCGGTGTGTCTCCGTCCCGTAGCGTCCCTCTAGATCTTGGTTACGCAGCATCCTGCCGACAACGCCAAATGTAAGGGGGCCGATGTTGTGGCCCCAGGTTCTTTGAATGCTGCACGAGGAACGTTTAAACTACAGGACTAAGAAAGCACACACAAGACACAGGGCATGCTTTTGACACGCACGGGAGCTGTTAGTCGGGACCTTCTCTCTGCTCTCTCTGTCACTCAAGCCTCCGTCCAACTGTCCCAACTCTCAATTCCCGGCTTTCTTTATTCCCAAAACCCAGACACAGATCCAGACACTGTCTACAGCTATGCATGACACTAATTATAACATGTACCTGCTATTGGCTTTGTTGTTCTTTTCATCTTCAGTTCATCAAAGAACAATACAAAGGATAACACCTTGTCAACAGTTATCACACAACGATACAAGACTAATTACAGTTACCAGGTGGGCTGTCTGTAGCTTCTCAGAGCATGTACATGACAAAATGATAACCATAACATCTTGCTTTAAATGATACAACAATTTCTTCAAAACAGTGCATTTTTACCCCTCCTACATACACAGCTACATGCACATTTAGATACCTCTATACAAGGACCACCTGGTCAATTTGACCACTTTTTGGTAGTCCCTTAGTGGATAATCACTCATTGATGCAAACATAAAGAATCCTGCCTATAGCGACCACCTGTCTGAATGGACCAGATTTTATCAGTCCCTTGGGTGGAGTTTGTTGGGTCACTTTTGACTGTATCCTACACATAGTGCTTTCCATTCATACATTACATGTACGACTGCATCCTGACATTGCCAATGACTTTCACAACACTTTTATCTATGAATTCAAATCAGCCCCAGCGCTAGCTACATGCAGCCACAAATCTCGATTCCATTTCCTGATCAAAGCTGCTCGGATTACATGTATGGCATAGATGTATGACATATCACACAAAACACATATGTTTGGGCTTATGATATGATTTAACGCGCAGTATATAGACGGCGCACTTAGGGAAACAGTGCTTCCAATTCCCAATTGTTGATGCTTGTAATATATCATCTGCACAGATACATTGCACAAAAGTGTTTCTGTAATCAAACATACACCATCCCAGGAGCTATAGATTCACATAAAGATTAGTCTTCTTTGTGTAAGCGAGTGCATTAAAGCTGAATTACAGGGGAATCCTATACCTAGTGTTCACAACATATCCTACACTATATATTTCCGCCATAGCTTTTACTGTGGTAATAAACCATAATGACCATCATTACTTCAACAATAATCATAACCTTATTCCTTAGAAGGACTCCATCTTGAATTTGGTTTGCAGGTGTATGTTTAGCATTCGCCTTCAAAGTAAATCACATTCCGTGTGCTGAATAGGTTCCACACTGGTTTGTGTATGGGGGAGCCTCGGGCGTCAAAACCACTCGACGTTAAAAACACGGTTCACGATAAGAGTAAGGGTGACTTGGTGTACTTGGCAAAAAAATGCAATCCGTAGCATAGCCACATCGCACTACGATTAATAGTAGTAATACATTTGAAAAAGTAGCATGCTTGACTGCTTTGCCTTTTATTGCGGCTAATCAATCGAAGTCAATTTCCTGCTCATCTTTTTAAATAGGGAGTGGAATACACCCTGAAGCATTGCATTTTATTCAGGGGTGAACATTATGCCTGCAATGTCAGTGTGTTGTATACAATTTGGAATAAAATAAAGATTGTGGCACTACCTGAAAATAAGGGAACATTGAGCATGGTGTAGGTTCAGTTTTTACCCTGTTTGGATATATGTAAATATGATGGAAATGTGTTGAAATAGAAAATGTCAATCACATGAATATTCTATTATACAAAATATCTTGCCACCAAAATATTATATATTGAGCACCTTTAAGGGGAAAATAGTATTGCATGAGCATATCAACAGAACATATTGTACACATGTCATGTTCGTGTATGATGGATGATGTCCCAACCTATAGTTTTCATAAGTTATCAAAGATTGATGACATGCAACAGAAAATTGTGTGGATATGACTTCTACTGAACAGATAACTTTATGAATTGTATTGCAACTAGCAAGACTCAGTAACAACTCCTGTGCATGCCCTATAACACAAAAATACAGTAGCCTGGGTGCCAGACTGTTTCCATGGCCTGTACAGCCCAACTCCACAGCTCTAGGGCCTACATGCCCCAAAGGCCTATTCTATGACACAAGTAAGACCCCAATACACACGCACAATAGATATTATTGTGAGCTAGATATGCAATATCCAGGCTAGATAACACATTGCAACCGAGGTACTATACTGGTCAAGGGTTAAAAGGTGTCTGGTTATTGTTGAGAATTGACTTTGCCGCTGAATATTGATTTTGTACCTTGGCTTGAACACAGTAGAAGAGGAAGTGCATTTTGTCATAGATTGTGCTATGTATGTTAATGATATACAAAATAACCTAAGTATTTAGTTCACAGATTCTCTAACTTTCGATATATGTGTAGCACCGTCATTGTCGCTTTGTAATGGTGAAAATGCAGGACCGTATGTCAGTTTTCAAAGAAGCGAGATGAAGCAAAACATCTACACTACTATAGATGTAGGATAAGTCTAGTACATGTATGATTTGTCTTTGCTCACAGTGACCTGTACTTACCGGTACTTCGAATTCAGTTGGGCAAACTTTAAGATGTATATTTTCATTCAAAAAATTAATTCATACAGGCACTTCACCAGCCAGGCTGTATAGTGCTCACACTACGTTCTGCGGACATGCTATATTAGAACGTCCCTTACCTCCTCCTGTCTTCTGGATGATGGCGGACACCGCCTTGCTGGCTCGTCTTCTGGCCGTCCAACCGCGA
The DNA here is from genome assembly GCA_019207045.1 of Branchiostoma floridae x Branchiostoma belcheri. Classification (NCBI taxonomy): domain Eukaryota; kingdom Metazoa; phylum Chordata; class Leptocardii; order Amphioxiformes; family Branchiostomatidae; genus Branchiostoma; species Branchiostoma floridae x Branchiostoma belcheri. The sequence goes on along the minus strand of CM033026.1, from coordinate 24,186,960 downwards.
CCGCTTTTGTTGGAGGCACCGGTCAGCTCGATCTGGGCCGAGGATTTTCTCCTTTTGAATTTCCGCACGGCACTTCCCACTGTTTTGATAACAGTAAAAGAAATCAGAAATGAGTACGAAAGAAAGCGAAATTAAGAGCGAATTGAGTTCAGACCTGAGTTCAGCTCACTGGCCATGACATAGTCCGTGGCATGTTTTGGCCTAGTGGTTAGGGTCTTTGACCCAGAACCCTGAGGTTGTGGGTTCAAAACAAGAGTCACCCCTAAACAATAAACTACATAAAACTCACAGTAAAACTACAGGCCTAGGTTGACCTGAGCTGTACTATTCCTGGTTAAATAGATAAAGTGCAAGTGAAAGTATATAACATTAGACCTTGAGTATCTTAATTAGTGCAAAAGGCAATCAAAGATACTAGGCATACTTCACCCCTTACCTATTCTGCTTTGCAACTTAAAACTCTTCAAGACCCACAGACAAAACGCACTAAGGATGCATGGCTGAATTCTGCATTAATGTGTAATATTGGAAATCACAGAAAGGCACACTCACAGACAGACAGACAGACACACACACACACACACAGACAAACACACATAGGCAGACACACACACACACACATTGACAGACACACAAACACGAAAAACAATAATACTTAGCACAAACACTAACAGACAAACCCAATTTCCTCTGCCAGTAATTGCATCATACGTCAGCCCATATTGGCAGGAAATCTATTTGCGACATTCCCAGTCGTAAAGTGACATACCAGATATACGATATTACATCATCAGCAGTTTATCCTGGGGGTAATGATGGAGGGATCCATATGCCGTAAAAACATACAAAGGCACGGGTTTCCACATCCAGTGGGTCTATTCTCAGTTTGCATGCAGAAGTTCTGCTTATCAAACGTCTACCAAATTTTAGTTGACACATACACGACATCTCAAAGCAGAGGTTTGGAGTGGAATATCTTGGCCTTTATCTTACTCTCTGGCTTCTTTGACAGCATAAAGAAGTGCCTCATAAACATTTCCCTGTGCTAGATGTTAGCATATACCATTTCAGGAAGTATTTTACTCGCAGACTGACGCTAGAGAAGCTGGGAAGTCAGAAATGTTACGATTTTCTACACCTAACATCTGCTTGGAGAAGATGAGCAATGGTGTTCCACAGAGATTCTGCACAAAATCTGAAGCTTTTTTTCCAGCATCATACAACAGACCACAGCGCCTCACGTACACATTTCTCTGCTAGAGATAGGTACACAATCACGGGAAAAACTTCACGCTAAGACGAAGACTGGGACGTGTCATGTGGAGAGATAAGAAAGAGAATCACTCACTCCTTGTTTCTTGAGCACCCGTCGTTTCTTCGAGACTTCCTCACATTTTGTTCCGACCGCGGGATGAAATCCGACACACAACTAAACGCAAAGAAAACGAAAAGACTCTCTCTTACATTACAGGGGACCTGTTTACATCAAACAACGGGCCTGAATACATTTTGCTATTTCTAAATGTACAGCAAATTTTCTTTAATTATACGCATGGGATGATTTATGTAGATAAGCTGAAAAGAAACTGTGCACGTTTTGGGGTGCGTTTGGGTTGATGCGTTCAGCCTAATCTTCAAGCAGATGTTAGGATTGGAGAAGATAACGTTTTCTTGGCTTCTGGGCTTCACAGCAAGCTGCTGACTTCAATAAAAGATAGGATCGGATAAGAGAAGCCCTGTATTCAGAAGGGTGCGACATTCCCCCGCAACATCTGCTTGGGGACATGGTTCAGATGTCTGTTTGGTTTTTGGATGAGTATAAAATGGCGGGAGAGAAGCCACGTGGTTTCCACATTGATGACTTCTCAGAATTGTAAGATCGATGGTTCTTGGCTGTATATATAAATGTTTAATGCAGTGCGCGTGCGACTGGGTTATTGGACAGTGAATTATGTGTGGGTGTGTACGGGGGGAGGCAAATGGTTTTGTGTTTGAGCACTCAAGTTGACTGAATTGGCCTTAAACATGTGCCCGGTAGGGCCGCTTGGGACTTGAGGATATCCCTGGTGGGCAGCTTCATGTTTTTTTTTGCCCATTACGGTACCTTCGAAAAATGGAGGTATTGTCATCAGTTGGTGTTCGCTTGTTTGCCTTTGTGACGGTGTGAGTGCGCAGCTTGTTAGGAAATGATAGCAAAGCGGTAGTCTGTCAGGATGATGTAATGATGGAAAACGGTGTATTACTTCAATACTTGGAGATTTAAGTCATTTAGTAATTAGTAATAGGGGACTTTGGTCAAGAGAGAACTGTCCGGCCGGCGGATAGACAAAAGAAAAAAAAATGACTTAAATCTCGTATGATTTACTATTCGCCCAAGTGAGAGTCTAGTATAGACAGGTCTGGTTTGGTATTCATCCAATCAAATATAGTCCAATCAAAGACCTTATTTATAGTGTCCTTTGTCCAATGTTGTAGACGGACAGTAAATGGCTAACACAGTTACATGTACCCACACACAAAGTTTCGTCACGTCATGATCATGTCATTTAGGGGGACCCATTTAGAGCTCATTATTTGCCCCTTCTCTGATTATCTATTACTTTTTGTACGAGAATAGCGGGTCGACTTCCGTAACAGTATAAAAGATTACAATACTTGTGAAGAAGTTGCCAGAGGGGGAATGACTACGAACACTACACACCAAATTTTACTTCATTCATTAGACCGGTACCTAACGGTATCCCTGCCCCTATCAGTATTTCAAGTCACTAACTACATTCATCTCTGTATTTGGGTGATGAGGTGGATCAGCGGGTAGTTGTCAAAATGGCCGACCTATGACGTTGCCGGGCATTATGGCGGCGCCCATGGATGAAAGGCAAAACAGAATGCATTCCAGTCACGCTTACTCCAGATCGTTCTTTTCCGGCTTCTGTAACATCCTCAATACGTTAATGGATGCCCACGGAAGTAGAGGTGGCTAGCAAACATGTAAGAAATGATTGATGTTGAAGATAGAGTCATTTTGGCAATCCCACGCATTTTCCATGACCCCCTTCCAGGGATATTTGCTTCTATCCATCAGGCAAGCAACTCAGAAAAGGTCTACTTTTATGCCTCCAAAAATCAATACTCTCTAACTGATGACGAACAATTTTCTGTGATAACTGCACTAAGCCTGTGGCAATCATTCCACAATTGAACCTTAATGAAGATGACCAAGATCTATTTCTCGATCCTCGGCCTTACCGACTCAATCGTATATTATCCTCCTCCGTTAAGCTTCCTTTTGTGACACACTCGATAAAGCTTAAAAGCACGAGATAACACAAAGTTGGCGGTTCACTGCTTACACTGGTTCACACGAGGCCACCACTCATACCATGTACAGTGTATAACTTTCAATGGAGTGTCCGTGAATAGTTTCATCGGTCTGGTATAAATCATAGCCTCTGTTGCAGACTTCGAGCGGGGCTGGCTTATATAAACCATTGCGGTGTGTGTGGGGGGGGGGGCTGTCCTTTCCACGAAAAACTCCTTTCCACGACAAACTACCTTTCCCGGCATTTAAAGAGAACCTACCCAACATCGAAACGCGCAAACCACCACAACCACCCGAATAAAATAAAATAAAAGTTAGCCCCACTCGAAGTCTGCAACGTAGGCCAAGAAAATCACTGGCAGTTGATTGCTATCGGTTGCGTTACCAAGCCGTTAAACGGAGTTAATTGATAGATCGGTTATGCATGGGTTATACGAATATAATTTGGACTGCTGCGGAATCATTAGTGTGTATTACGTGTGGTTACCTAAAGCAGTCAGAAATAATTTGTATTCGTGAAATGTTCTGAATGTATTCTGCAAATTAGATAAAAGTGGGTGTGTTTTGCCTAATCTCCAGGTTGTTGGGGAAAATTGTGCCGTTTTTTGTATGCCGCCTTATTCTGGCAGCTAACCAAACCAACACACAAACGGATGGGATTGGATGACAGAAAAGACGCCGTGGCATACACACTATATAAGAAAAAGGTCACGATTTTCCCCATCAACGTTTGCTCAGGAGAGTATGGTTCGCAGAGGGGCGCTCATATCAGCCACATCTGAGAAACAGACGTCATAGATTTCCAGAGGGCAATTAGGCATTCCCAAGGCGACGCCAAATGATGCCAAATTTGCTACTGAGGAACCTCTGAAGGCTTCATGCCATTGATTGAGTAGTCGCCAAGGCTTGACACTAGTAACTGGGAGTCTTCTCCAATGACCAATTGGGGGATTCCTGTCGATGGATATAGGCCTAAGAAAATGTGGTGTTTACGATTAGGCCATGTGATTTGATGATATGGATGACATCAACGCGCGCATCGATTTTTTTTAAACGAGTACCGGGGATGATTGCCAGGGATTGCAAACAAATCTATCACAGCCAACAAGACATTCATTCCTGTATTCAACAAAACCTTCAAAATTAAAACGTAGATTGATAGCTGTATTGTAACGTTACGTTCAAAATCTCTAAGGAACATAATTTATCAGAAAAAAATGTGCAGAAGACAGTATTGCTAGTAAGTTAATATCTTTTTCTAATTGATAACTCAGATGCTAGCGCATTGTGCACGATCATCACGTTAGCCAGAGCTAACGTTAACACGTTTTACAGCACTGGAACGCAGTAAATTCAGACGCTACATCTGAATATCGGATCCATGACATCCGGTGCTAACGGCGCAGTGCTTTCAGCACTCAACTGGGTAATCAGTGCTGAGTGACCTTTGAACTAAGTAACCTTTGAACTAGTTCATCACCGCTGTGCCCCAACTTCAGCAATGGTATCTAGTACAGATGAGATGTTTAACTTCACTCTGTACTGGAAAACCTGGTGTGCTCGCATTGCTTTTAGCTCTTTAGCACTGGAACTAGGCCGTTCAGCACTGGAACGACAGCACTGGGTGCCCAGTCCTGAGGCCGATTCGACCGTTGATTCAAAGATCAGCACGTGTACACGCGTGAGTGCATGCGCATGCTTGCTACAGGCCATGGCAAAAATCGATTTGTTACCAAATATTACCTGTCATTTCTGATAGTAGACGATGGTGGTCGAGTCTTCAGACTGAGACTTGTTGCAGACCAGGTAACAAGGTTCCTGAAGTTGAATGCGGCCGAAATGCGGCCGAATCTCGCTCCTTTTTTCGCTGTCGTAGATGCCCCCCTCCCCCACTGTAATACGATACAGTCCAACCTGTCTATAGCGGCCACTCAAGGTTCTGGAGAAATGTGGCCACTGTAGACAGTTGGCCAATATAGAGAAACGAGCAATAGGTTACACATGATTTCAGTACCCACTGGTCTTTCTCACCAAGTAACATTGTCTCAATGTTTGATGCGTCGCATTATGAGGGGCAGTGTCCAAGAGACGCATGCTTCTAAATCAGTCTTCTATACTATGGAAAATGGAGTGCTCCTACCACGCCCAGGCGGGTGTTTCTCACCCTCCCAACAGGATCCCAAATTACATCGGCGCCCACAAATGTGAATATCAATGGATGGGTTTGACTATTCTAGTATACTTTGATAATATCTTATGATACATACAAAACTCTGGACGCTCACGTGACTTGGATTTACTGCAGTGCTCCTGAGAACGTGCTTCACACAGTTGTGCTGACATCTCTTTGATGGTCTCTACCAGACTGACTACGCTGGCTATTATATTATTTACTGACTATTATATTATGGGGAATAATTTTGCCAGGGGAGTTTTGCCACCAGAGGATTTGGCTGGCTGCTTAGCAATGTGCAACTTGTATAAATAGGACAACATGAAATAAAAAGGAAATACAAATGTGGTACATACCTAGTTTGACAGACCTGTCTACCACTGTGTTTGACAGACCTGTTTACCACTGTGTTGATGTCATTCGCTGACTTCAATTGTATTGCCTTGTATCCCGTTAAAGTGTTGGGAACAGAACGTCTTGCCAGCTCTGGTTGGCAGGCTGACTAACACATCCCGTCTGCCTGGCCCTGTCGTAGACTGCCGTGGTTGTCCTGGGCCTGTCTCTGTCCACTTCTGTTTCAGCCCAACACTCGGGCACACATTCATTCCACAGGGAGCTGAGCTGCGTGACTTTCAACCCACCACCAACCCATTTTCTCTTTTTTTGCCATGGAGATAATGTATCCTTGCAAGAAGGCTTGCAGTCGCCTGTGCTGCAGCCGAACGATGGTCCTTGATAATGAAGAATTATTACATGATACTGAGTTTTATCAAGATTATTGGCTCGTCTTTGTGGAAAAGTGTGAGAATAAAGCCTTTCCCTGTTGGCCAAATGCATCTCTGCCTTCTGCTGAACCCCTACTCCCACCTTGCAGAACAAAATGACCTGTACCTTAATTATACCTGCCCTTGGTGCTGAAAGGCTTTCCCTCTCAAAGCCATATCTCTTGTTAAAGGCTTATACAGATTGATTTGATATCTTCTTGAAACTTATACAGTCATTTTTTTCCTCTCTTCATTCCAGAAAATCTATGTCCACACTCTGAGCTTCAACCATCCTGTGACCGAGACGGGGCCGATACCGATTACCAGCAGCATGCACCTTTGACCCAATGCTGACACCACACTCCCATCCAGGTCATGTGACTCTGCTTTGGGTCATTTCAACTTGAGATGGATCAGAGGACTGATTGAAGGCTTGTTGGTACATGTAAGTTTCTTACTTTGTGTATCATTTAATATAAACTCTTCCCATTATAAAAAGGTTGGTTTATTACAGGTGGAATATAATTCTTGATTACGTTTACACAGCTATTGAAAAACTTGAAAGAGCAATAAAGTAGTGAAACTAAAATTTTACAGGTAGGACATTTACAATCACATCACAAAAGTGTCAGGTCCATTTCAACTTGAGATGGATCAGAGGACTGATTGAAGGCTTGTTGGTACATGTAAGTTTCTTATATATAATTAAAACTTTACTACTATTGAAAAAGTACTAGTATTGAAAAACTATACATAGTAAAGTAGTGAAACTAAAATTTTGCAGGTGGGCCGTTCCAGGTAGGACATTTACAAGCACATCACAAAAGTGTCGTATCATTGGATTGTTAATAACTCAAGTCAAATGGACCCAACAATACAGGTAATGACAAATGAATGAAGGGTAATAGTTGACATATGGAATAAGGCTCATTTTATAACTAATATGTATTTTGGCAAGAGAGATACCCTACAGGCATCTTGTAAAATTTGAGAATGGACCAGAGGCAACCAAACGAATGCTGGAATTTCAAGGTAGGGAGTTGAATAGCGACTTTGCAAACTTTATGCTAAGCAGTTCTCTTTTTTTCTAAAGGTATGACATTTAATTGGGTAAGGGCACTGTAGTTGTAACATACATATTGTGGTATGCATTCAATCTTCATCACTTGTTGTGTTGTGATATTTGAGTTCCAGACTGGGGCTGCATATTTGAGGGTTGGTTGAATGTATTGCTAAACCTTGTTAAAAATCACGGAGGTCTTGAAAAAACACTGCAAGGGGGTTGGCCCCACCCAAGAAACACATTTCAATGTTATTGTACTAGAAGATTTGGTGTCCTCAAACTAAAAAATGTAACTGCAACAATTCCAACTTTCGAACCAGTTCCTGTCAGTGGCACATTTGCATTGGTGCACACAGAATGCATTTGAATCATTCAATGGAGGTCTGGTGTGTAATAATAGTAGATGCCATACTGAACATAATCGTGGCCCAGATGTAATACAAACCATAGGGATAATGTTCTTTTTACCATGCATGCAGTGCTATGCAGTCTGTGCAATATGTACATCACTTTTTGTATGGAAAATGTGGTTAACACAAGTGCAGCTGTTAAAAAATTTTCAGACCTGTTCAACTATCAGCTTGGCTACAAATTATTACTGTGGGCTCATCTGATTGACCAGGAAACCACTTGTCCCTCAGGAAGCCCTTAGAATGTCCCTTCTTAACTTAAAATTATCTAAAACTCAACAATAACTCTGCAGGTTTGGTTCCTGTGTTGTGCCCTTGACTTGTAGCTTGGCTGTAGCGCTACCCAGTAGGGCATACTGCCAACAGTATATAAAAGATCCAACTCTAATCAGCATGTCTTGCATGCTGTTTACTTGGCTGCCAGCAGAACAGTTCAGTCAGAAGTGAACTGCTAGACCTTTTGTCCAGTCTGCTATCTATTAATACCTCAAGTAGTTGTAGTAGAGACATACTGTGTTATGAGCACGGGACCTCCATTTAACGTCCTATCTGAGGGACGGCCCTTACCAAAACTAGGTACTCATTTTCACATGAGTGAAGTGGGGAAATTTGTCTTAAGTGCCTTTCCCAAGGGCACAAGATCAATGCCACTGTAGGATTCAAACTCTGCGCAATTGGGTCCTGAGATCAGGACCCAATTGCGCAAACATACTGCACCCCTGAACCGCATTAAACCACCACCAACGTTTCAGGCTTTACATCACCTTGTATCACTTTCTTTTTTAGAGTCTGCCTCAGTGACATTGCTTGATTATTCAGCTCAACACCCTGAACAAAACTAATGTGTCACCTTTTAGACATTCTCAGGGTTATTGCCTGGTCATTCAGGTCATTCAACACCCTGAACAAAATTTTAAAGATTTTTGTAGGGAAAATGCGTGAAAAGTTGAAACGGCAAAAGATTTGCAGAGAAAACTTGCCCTTCATTTGAAATTTGTTAGCCACCAACAATGTGGTACTAATGTAGATTCTAATAGTTTCACACTGCTGAAAGCCCTGCCTAACCGCAACATAAAACCACCACATTTCCCTTTTTAGTATAATGTGTTTAATGTGTATAATGGGCAAAATTAGCGGAGTTTGCATTATACAGACTACCTCGGTACTAGTGATTTTTGCTTGGTCATTCATTTCAACACCCTAAGCAAAACTTCTCTATACATGTAAGCAGAATGTTGTTTGAAGGCTGTCTATAGCCGCCACGCCTCAACCTATGATGCAAGCGAACGATTGATTGATTGATTGATTGATTGATTGATTGATTGATTGAGTTAGTCAGCGACCGGATCTGATTTTGGAAATGGTTACTAATTCAGACATTTCTGGTTGCATCCACTATCTTTCATCAGTGACAATGGGCAGAGCTGTTGAAGAGAATATTTAGTACCCTTGAACTACAGTATGAATTGTCAATATAAGCAAAGGAGGTAAAGATGAATTTAAGCGTAACAACCGCTTCCCAAGTTATTCCCTTTCAAAAGGATGGTGCAATTGCCCACACGTGGACGAATTGCTGTGGAATTTTAGGAATTTTTGCCAAGCGGATATATTGTGAGCCTAATATTTCTCTCTTTTTTAGTTACATATGGCATAGTTTTGAGCATTCTAACATGAAATGCAGTGTATTTATAACCTTTTCTTATTAATTATGCAAATTAGCCCGTGATTTGCATGATAGAATTTAATTATGTAAGGCATCTCTGAAGCTATCTACATTCTAAATATCATGAAGATCCATCAACCCTTTCCCAAGTTATTCCCCTCTAAACTACAACTACAAATGTACACATGCCTGCAGACAAATTCATAAGATTTTGAGAATTCTTAAATTATACTATTAGGCTCGCCTCTGAGGTGTCGTCAAAATCTGCTCCGTCTGAAGCACCATTTCCTGCATTTTGAAGGACAAATTTTGCTGGCAGACGAAGCTAAATTATATGCCATCAAAGTTTTTTTATAGAGAAAAGTTTTTTTGGGGCTACGAATCACGTTCCCAACATATTTTCGCCATGTCACAAGGGAGGTCCGGGGAAATTTCATTTTCTGCATTCGAGAAGTACATTTTGCCTGAAAGTAAGCTAAATTGGACACTGAAATCTGCACGAGTGAGAAGGTTGTTGAGGGCGATGCTTCCGCAACATATTGTTACCATGTTCAGTGCCGAAGGCCAAGAGACTCTTTTTTGAAATTTTGAAACTGGACCCTTTGAACGCTATTTCCCCCATTTTCAGGGACATTTGATTTTGGGGGATGAACTTGCTACGAAGAATTTCTTGGTAACGATTAACAGTGAATTCGGGATAACAAATAACGATTACTGTTGAATTAAAACAACCGATAATGCTTCACAAAGAATATACTGATAACAATTTACGTTGAATTAGAGCGGGTCGGTAACAATTAACAGTGAATTAAAATGGATTGTAATGCTTAATGGAAAAAGGCATGCAGGGCTATTACAGGCCCTCATAAATCCTTTGATTTTTCAGAGGGAGACAGGTGAAAAGGTGGTGAATCACACTATCTGAAACATCAGACTGAATTTTAAAATCATATCCAGTTGCAATGACAATTTTGCGTATTTCATAACCTGGATGTCTAACCTCCATTGATATAACTTAATTCTGATGGTCCGATGTCGTTATCTAAGAAAGAACTAGAAAACTTGGAAGACAAAATACTTTCCCATGAGTACTCGCCTATCATTCCCTCAATCGCTTACTAGTAATCGATCCCTCAGTAAACCTGGTTTGTACCTACCAAGGCCATTGCAGTTCTCAAGCTTTCAATTTAAGTATTAAGAACAAGCCCAAAGAAATATCAACATCTAGTCTACAAAGTGTTGTCCCTGTATCCACAATACACTACGGTAGGTCCCTTAATTTTGCATGTAATTTAAGGACAGCTCACACTACTGATTTGGATTTTAAACTAGCTGTCGAATAGAAGTAACATCCAAAATCTTTGATATTCATTTCCATGCTATGTTCAAATCAGTGTTAAGAAATCAAGTTAACAGCCCAAACTGTACAGTTCATAATATTAGACCTTAAGTGAAAAAAGGTTGTGACTACAAAAGGCTAAGCAGCTGCAGAAGAAAGCACAAGCGATTGGCTAAATTGATGGAACTGTGTTTTAATTTGAAGGAAACCTTTCAATTCTTCAGTCGGGGAAGACTGAACACGGGAGAACAAGTCCTGTCGTACCTTGCTTTGTTCAGTCTTTATTCCATGTAGTTACTTTTGTATCATCAGTGGTTTTTTGACCAATGATTAATATGATTGTGTATATTGATGTTTCTGTGAGTTTGCAGTGCCTGTTTTGTGCAGAGGCCGCCCAGGCATCGAAAGGGATAATGGTCAAATATGCACTAACGCACTCTTAACGGAGACCGCCCAGGTATCGAAAGGGATAATGGTCAAATATGCACTAACGCACTCTTAACGGAGACCGCCCAGGTATCGAAAGGGATAATGGTCAAATATGCACTAACGCACTCTTAACGGAGACCGCCCAGGTATCGAGAGGGATAGAGGAAGTCATACCTCTGCCAATAGCCGGAAGTACGTCACGCACTCTTAACGGAGACCGCCCAGGTATCGAGAGGGATAGAGGAAGTCATATCCCTGCCAATAGCCGGAAGTACGTCACGCACTCATAACGGAGACCGCCCAGGTATCAAGAGGGATAGAGGAAGTCATATCCCTGCCAATAGCTGGAAGTACGTCACGCACTCAAAACGGAGACCGCCCAGGTATTGAGAGGGATAGAGGAAGTCATATCCCTGCCAATAGCTGGAAGTACGTCACGCACTCATAACGGAGACCGCCCAGGTATCGAGAGGGATAGAGGAAGTCATATCCCTGCCAATAGCTGGAAGTACGTCACGCACTGTTAACGGAGACCGCCCAGGTATCGAGAGGGATAGAGGAAGTCATATCCCTGCCAATAGCCGGAAGTACGTCACGCACTCATAACGGAGACCGCCCAGGTATCGAGAGGGATAGAGGAAGTCATATCCCTGCCAATAGCTGGAAGTACGTCACGCACTGTTAACGGAGACCGCTAGAGAAAACATTTTCTGTTTGGATGTTTTGGGAGGTTACAAGGAGCAGAATTCACTCCAACCAACTTGAAGAAATTACCAACAAACAACTATGGTTTTGACCTAGAGCACTTTTTTGTTTAAAACAGTTTTTTGTCTACAACATATTAAGCCTTTTATGGTCACAATCTTATTTCAGTATAGAGTCTTACATTATGAAGTCCAGTTTTGGTTATTAACCTGATTTCTCAAACAAATGTGATCATTGCATGAAAATGAATCTGTGTGCCTGATGATGAGTCCTCAGGCAGAATATTTATGTCTGATGATAGGGACGTGTGGATGCGATCAAATTCTATATCTAGATTATGGTTTCTTCCTGAGTGTCTAGTATGTTGTATACAATCTTCAAGCCTTCAAACCAAACACTGCTATCTCCTGGCATAATAATTTCAACTTAGTTCATTAATATATTGCCTAGAAGTTGTCAGATGGCCTTTCATTGAACAAATCTGATCATTTTTAACAAGAAACAATATGCTTCAAACTCTGATGGACCTGGGACTCTGTTTGATTCAAGGTGATTGACTGCAATGGCCTTTTAGAGTTCGAATCAACTTCAGTAAGGGACCAACTAAGTAGTTGATGAAGGAATGGGTTTACTGAGTATCCTGTCATGGGAAAGTATTCTATCCTCCAAGTTTCGTACGTTATCAATGTCTACCCCTGTAACAGGCATTGCAAATAAAGTAGGAGTCACAAAAATCATTTCCTTAGCATGTAAAGATTTCTGACGCTAAGATAATACATACCTATAGACCCTAATTTCTCATGACGTTTTACATACATTGTAGCTTGTAGCTGTAAAGCTCAAATTTATAATGAGTCATCTGTGAATTTAACGTAAAACATCATTGGCATTTGAATTTAGCATGAAGTGATGTCAGCCTTCTCAAATTTGAATTACGTGGCCTTTTAGAACCCCTACTCCCTCCTTGCAGAACAAAATGACCTGTACCTTAATTATACCTGCCCCTGGTGCTGAATGGCTTTCCCTCTCACAGTCATATCTCTTGTTGAATGACATTCACACCAAGAATTCTCTGTTATAATGCCCTATTGTAAAACTTTAATATACAGTCCAGTGGTGTAGCCAGTGGTAACCACAAGGTAAGAAGAGAGGCCGTACTAAGACCAGCAATGATTCAGTGTCTAGTTGTCTCAAAGTATCTTGGTCACATCATCATGTTCATTTTCCCGGCGAGGGGAAAGGGGGCGATGGTTGTGTAAAGTATGATGACTTATCGACCTCTATGTTTGTGTATGGAAATGTAAGGGCCTGCATGCCTTTTTCCGTTAGGCGTTACAAGCCATCATTACTGACCCACTCTAATTCACCGTTAAATGTTATTATTCGTGAAGCGTTATTGGTCGTTTTAATTCAACGTTAATCATTATTTGTTATCCCGAATTTACCGTGAAGCGTTACCAAGAAATTCTTCGTTACCCGTTATAGTCAAGATATGTGGAAAGCCAGATCTAGGCCCTAAAATGCAGGAAATGGAGTTTCAAAGGGTTTAGATTTTGAAATTTCTCCGAGCCTCCCGGCCTTTGGCATTGGACATGGTGGTGAATATGTTGCGGAGGCGTCGCCCTCAAAATATTGTCATTCATGAGATTCATTAATGTCAAACGTAGCTTAGTTTTAGGCGAAATGTGCTCCTCTAAAGCAGGCAATGATGCTTCAGATGGTCTAGATTTGTCAAGACCTCTCTTGTGCCTTGCGACGGCTTGCGCCTTTGGCACGCTCATGACATGGCGAAAACATGTTTGGGGCATGGGTTGTTGCCCATATAAACTTTTGTTTCTATTAGATAGAATCATTAATGTTGCATAGTCTGTCAGCAAAATTTGTCCCACAAAATACAGGAAATGGAGTTTCAGAGGGTCCAGACTTCAAAATTTCCCCGGACCTATTTCAAGACGGCTTGTGTCTTTGGTGTTCGAAATGGTGAAAATATGTATGCGGTGTGCGTCGCTCTCATTAACTTAAACATGTGTAACTTTAATCGAGATCATTCAACAACACTTGCCGGAAAATGCAGTTAATAGCATTTCAGAGGGTCATGATTTAAGAATTTTCCCGGGGGAGCATACATTTTGTATCATCAGACACAGCCCCCCCCCCCCCCCCCAAGATGGTGTGATACGTCATGTCTTGGGCACTCCCTGTGCTTAATAAAAATTTTGTCAGCAATAGTTCCCCCCTAAGATATTTACTGCCGACGCCTCTGTGGCGGGAACCAAATGAAGCAAATGTCATGTAGGCAGCGGACATTGTCCCGCCATTGGTTCTGGGGACCTTTTTCTTATCACATTGTCAAACCATTTACGACTTTTTTCGTTATGCTTCGCAATTTCAAATTGCTTTCTGATTGATTCTTACTTCACATCATGGAAAAACAAATCAGATTCCGCGGTTGAATGCATCAAAACAATTGTATAGCTGCCTTCCAGGATATTCCTTGTGGAGCGCTGACAGTACCCCCAATTTCCTTGCAGACCCCCTTTAGAAGCTGATTGTTTGCTGGAGACAGTACCTATCAAATCTAACTGGCTAAATTCCTGTTGAATTGTAGATTCTAGGCAATAATGCAGTGCCTTCTTACGAGCCTGTAGTAAATGATGTTGATAAGATGCAATGAGCTTTTTGAGTGAATGCCCTTTTCATAACCTAATGAGACAAACTTATTGAAAACATTACTGTTGTATGGTAATTAGATTGTTTTAAGTTTCTCTGTTAGATTCTGAAATGCATCATGTTCTACAATGTCGTCAGTCTCATTAGCCTTCTTAAAAATTGTAATTTCATGCAAGGCGTTAAGTAACTGCCAAAGTAGCTAACCTTCCTCACTTAATAGATGCCACTCCATTAGAAGTATAGTACTCAAATCCACCTAGTAGCCTGATTAAAGGGGCATTCTACTTCAGAAGCGAGTGTTATTTTCTGAATCATGATAGTACTCCTTTGCATATTAATTCATAGGGTATTGAAACCTGCTCTTCAACAGATCTGCTCAGTGTCACAGGGAAAAGGTAAGTCGAATGCTACATGTACAAGTCATGAAATGTCTGACCATTTCCAAAATCAAATCCAGTTGCTTGAATAAACTGCTTTTTGACAAATCTTATTACTTACCTGGGTGTCTAACCTTGATCAACACTTCAGTCTATAACATTAGAATTTTTGTATTATCATGTATGATCCTGTCTTTCTATGACCAAAAGATTTCAAAATAGAAAAAAGCAAGCTCATTTTTCCAACACATTTGTATGGCGCAACAATGGTGTACTGTAAATGCAGAATTTTTTGCGGTGGCCACTTCACCGCAAACATTTATCCATCTGTGGCTACAATCTGTGGCGCTAAGTCGAACTTAAAACCACCGCCAATGCTCCATTTTCCCACTACCGCGACATCAAATCCCCGCAAATTTAAATGCATTTACAGTACTTAACGATTGTAGTCTCTGATGATGAGTTTGATAATAAAATACCTCAAGTTGGTACTTGAATGAGCTATATTATAACCAAAACATTGACGTTTTGATCCTGGTCTTTTAAAATTTCATAGTAGGTTGGGAAAAAGGTTTGTACCCTTTAGTTTGCAGTTGAAACAACTACAGTTAGTCCCTAACGTGGGGTGTTGGAACTTCAGATGTACATGTTTGGATGAAATTATGCAGAAGTCAGCCATGTTTGTTTTCATCCATAGTGCTGAATGAAATTCAAAGTTAAAAATCGAAGACCAAAGTTTAAATACATACATGTCGAACTGTCGTCTGGATGAAACATGGATTTTTGTCTCAAGAAGAAAACACACGGCCACATATGCTCTTCCACTAAACTTACTCAACTATTATCACATGCAAATCCAATTGTTTTACACATTAAGTATAAAGCTATATAAAACATGCGTGAGATGCCACCTCTGTGAACATTAAGCTGTCTTTAATAGAGAACCCTGGTCTAAGATGGCAGCCGTTCTTGATACAGGCTGTCTCCCATGGCTACGGACGCCTTCGACAAGTTAACGTTTTTTTCGTGTAGCAAATACAAATGTATGTTTGCACAAAACCTTAGACCCATGAAGTTCAAAACTTGATTAGATTGTCAGGCTTTGAGAGCTGCCCGATGTACATGTGTATCGTTGAACGCATAGTTACACAAACTTCAAGGAAAGTAAATGGCAATTTCTCAGTGCTTGCTCAGTAAGAAATCTCTAAAATTTGAACATATGGTTCAAAATATCTCATAACTGAATTGCCTGAATAACTGATAGAGTTGCCGCATACTTTGAGATCTCTGGCACTGTCGGCCAGAGTACAGAGATCACCATATCAGCTTCCAGTGTATGCATGCTTGCCTGAGACTTGCTTTGGACATTCTTGTGACAAACTTACAGCATTTTATTTGTTCATGCTTAAGACCTATTGGTATGAAGTATTTTCTTGCATTGCCAAGCAAAGCAACTTACAGCAATTTTGACGCAGATGGGAATGCAACAAGTGGCGTAAACAGTTGCTAAGTGCAGTGCATCTTGCACGAATAGAGACTTACGCATGTTCAAAAATTATGTACCAGAGGGAAGCTGAAGTTAGTTGACATGAAATTTTTCCTAACAAGTCAAAGAGAGGGATATTTGTAGTCTGTAGTTACAGCTGCACCATATTTAGAGTGGAACAATATGGAGTTTTTCTGGTCTTACTGGCTGACATTCATCGTAAAAATTGTGCATCGACGGTGTAAAATCAAGTCATCAACGGGGAAATCCCAAAACACTCACTCTCATTTATCAAGTCAAAGCGCAACAGTTTTCAGACAACCGACACTAGTGCAATACAAATTTTTTTGTTGAACTCATAAATTTACATCCAAATACAGCACAATGTTACAATTAATATTAATAATAATGTCGTTGGACAGTGGAACCGCATCGTTGTAGTGACCTTGCAATGGAGAGGTCGACCCAAAAAATAAAGCCTTAACCACTGCTAGCATTTCAAGATGTACAGTAAAATTTCTAGGTTTGTACCACTGAATATTTAGTCTCTACCAGACTCTGTGATT
Organism: Branchiostoma floridae x Branchiostoma belcheri; assembly: GCA_019207045.1. Classification (NCBI taxonomy): domain Eukaryota; kingdom Metazoa; phylum Chordata; class Leptocardii; order Amphioxiformes; family Branchiostomatidae; genus Branchiostoma; species Branchiostoma floridae x Branchiostoma belcheri. Next base: position 24,169,993 of record CM033026.1, on the reverse strand, counting down.
TAGCCAGTCATACAGTCAACATCTGAAACTCTTTTTGCAGGAATTGTTCTCCAAGAGGAGTTTTGTTCTCCTATGAAGCCAAAAGATTTTGGCCGAAGCCTTTTTTCAATTTCATGATGAGTTCTGGTAGAGACTTTCCCTAAAATATATAGTGTGTATCCCCGAACCTCATGTTTGTACCACTGATCATGATCCACAAATTTTTAAGTATATTTCACCAGAATCCATTAATTTAATTTGTTTTAAGTTTGATTTATTGATTTATCATTTGCTTGAACTTTGTTTCAGGTTAATGAGCTGTTGGTGGTGGTTTAAGTTTGCGGTAAAGTATCGAAGAGCAGGGCAGGCACAAAACTGAAACACGGTTCGCAGCGCAACATCGCAAAGTGAGGCTGTTGTTGTCCCTTTTTGGTTAATGAGCTGTTGGTGGTGGTTTACACTTGCGGTAGAGGATTGAAGCACGGGGCAGGCAGAAACGGGAAACACGAATCGCAGCGCAACATCACAAAAGTGAGGCTTTTGTGGTCCTTTTTTGACGGGCATGTTGTTGGCCCTGCTTGCCGCTGCCGTTGGCATACTGTAAATGCATTCAATTTCAAAATAGAGTTCACTATGTTTTTCACCAGCACTTTCTTAGTGGTGTTCAGTTTGCGGTGACCAAAAACCAAAAACATTTTAACCATTGCAGTTTTGCATGCATTTACAGTATCCCGGGGGGTACCACGGGGAGGTGGCAGTCGGTTCTTTTAACCCCCCGTTTTTTATTTTTGTATGAGTTTTATGTTTTTTATCTTTTTATGGTAGTTAACCCCTCTCTGCCAAACGAATTTGGCAGGGAGGGGTTAAACTAATTTTTATGGTTTTTATGGTCAAGGTTTTAAAGTTTTTTTTGGGTTTTATGTTTTTGTCTCTTTTTGGAAGTTAACCCAACCCTGCCCAAAACAAATTGGCAGGGAGGGGTTAACTTATTTTTATGCTTTTATGAGTTTAAATTTTTTTGGGTTTTATGTTTTTACCTATTTTTGTAAGTTAACCCCCACCCTGCCAAACGAGTTCGGCAGGGAGGAGGTTATACTAATTTTATCGTTTTTATGCAATTTATATTATTTACAATATTTACAATTTGTGGTCAGTGGTACAAACCCCTTCAAATGTAAATTGGTAAATCTTACCTTCAAGATGCCAGGCCCTGCTGCCACCATGGCGGTCTGTGATGGTATGGAATGATATGGAATCGGTGGTAGATGGAATGGAATCTGTGGTGGATGATATGGACTGGGTGGCAGATGGGATGGAATCGGTGGATGGGATGGACTGGATGCTGGGTGGTATGGACTGGGTGGTGGATGATATGGACAGGGTGGTGGATTGATATGGACTGGGTGGCAGATGGGATGGAATCGGTGGTGGATGGTATAAACTGGATGCTGGATGGTATGGACTGGGTGGTAGATGATATGGACTGGGTGGTAGATGGTATGGCCGGGTTGGTAGATGGGATGGACTGGGTGGTAGATGGTATGGACTGGATGGTGGATGGTAGAGACTGGATAGTGGATGGTAGAGACTGGGTGGAAGATGGTATGGACTGGGTGGTAGATGGTATGGACTGGGTGGTAGATGGACTGGGTGAAATTGGCTGGTGGATGGGATGGATGTTGATGCTGGGTTGGTGGGATTGTGGTTGATATCCAGGGACCCCCCTCCCCCCAAAATATCCAGGGACCCCCCTCCAATTATCTAGGGACCCCCCTCCCCCCTCCAATTATCTAGGGACCCCCCTCCCCCTCCAATTATTTAGGGACCCCCCCTCCAACTATCTAGGGACCCCCCTCCCCTCCAAATATCTAGGGACCCCCCTCCCCCCAAATATCTATTTATCCACTTGTCCATCAACAGTTACGTCTTCCCAGGGGCCTGAAAAAGAAGGAAAAAAAATGTCAGTCATCTCAAAGTTCAAACATCCTTTTTGAACTCTCTTGTATCAAAGTCAGAAAAGCCATTAAATGCAATTTTGCCAGGAAGCATAAGCTGCAAGGGGATCAAAACTTTGCTTCAATTTGTTCCAGAATATCAAGTTCCACTAGAAACTAAACTCGGCCATGCATGTTGATTTGATTACTTGATGACGTGATGCTCATCAGTTTTAGTCTGTTTCCAAAAATAAAAAAAGAAGCTTTCAACCTTGCTGTAAATCGTACAAAGCAGTAACTCTTGTAAAATGGTCACATATATGCCATAATTGAAAAACGGATACTTTATTTGTAACAAAATGCCTGTCCAGTTTCACATATTAAACCCCACCTTGTCCTCAACAATCAGTCCCCTTTCGTTGCTGAATTCAGGTATTTCGAACATCATGTACTAGATACTTTTCATCATCCCAAACTATCCGTAGTTTCTTAAGGAATACAAAGGAAGAAGGAAAGACTTACATTTACATTTATCGTCTTCTCCTATGTGGGATGGGGTTTGCTGCTTGCCGGGCGCGTCTTAAACCTTGTCTGGGGCGTACGGGGGCTTGCCTGGGGCGTCTGGGGGCGTGGACAAAGTCAAAGGGCTCGTCTGTAAGAAGAAGGAACACACAGGAGAGTCAATGTCTGGTTTTACATTTATGCAGAAGAATATCAAAACTGTGTTCAAACGTTTTATATGAAGGTCAGACATCCAGGTAAACAATATTCAATCTCTACAACTGGATAAAAATGGAGATTTACTTTTGCATGTTTCGAGTAACATCAATCACTCTTCTTCAGGGTGACTAGTCTATGAACTGGTTGAAACAATTCAATACATCTACCTAGAAATACCATCACTCATATTGTAAATCATGTACTAGGTTCCATACTTCACAAAGCAAACTTTAAGGATAGTAACTAAAACTTTTTCAAAATACTTTTGTCTTGTCATAGCTTTTTTTTCTGGTTCATTCTAGTGACGCTGAATAAGAGTGATGGCACTTAAATAAATAAAAAATTATCTGTTTTTATCCAGTTGTAAAGGTTGAAATGTATTTCAATGTGTTCAAATTTTGACAAAATTACCAGGGAATTATCACAATTATTGAACGGATGAAAATCTATATATCAATATCATTATTGAACTTACATCTGACAGGGGCTACACCGGCGTTGCCTCGGGGAGTGCGGCGGAGGACAGGTTGGATGGGCGGGTTCTGGGGTGGGTTTGCGGCTGGGTTCTGGGGTGGGTTTGCGGCTGGGTTCTGGGGTGGGTTTGCAGCAGGATTGGCAGGAAGTGGGATGTTCAGTTGGGCTTGGGCTGGGTTGTTCTGGATGTTGAGCTGTGGAGGTGGCTGGTTCAGGTTATTCAGGTTTGGCGGCGGGTTTTGTGGAGGTGGGATCGGAGGCTGGTTGGGCTGCTGGTGTTGAGGAGGTGGGATTGGAGGCTGGTTGGGCTGCTGGTGTTGAGGAGGTGGGATTGGAGGCTGGTTGGGCTGGGGTGGGTTCTGAGGCTGGTTCGGCTGGGGTTGGTTCAGAGGCTGGTTCGGCTGGGGTGGGTTCAGAGGCTGGTTCGGCTGGGGTGGGTTCAGAGGCTGGTTCGGCTGGGGTGGGTTCAGAGGCTGGTTCGGCTGGGGTGGGTTCAGAGGCTGGTTCGGCTGGGGTGGGTTCAGAGGCTGGTTCGGCTGGGGTGGGTTCAGAGGCTGGTTCGGCTGGGGTGGGTTCAGGGGCAGGTTCAGGTTGTTGGGTGGTTGAATGGGCTGCTGGTTGGGCTGGATGACCGCCATGATGGCAGCGAGCTGGGCAAATACGGCAGGCTGCAGGGAAAAAGACAATTGTCCTCATGAATGGTTTTTGGAATGAGTTCTATTCATTGGATTGTTACACTGTAGTCATGGGGTGTCTGGCAAAACTTAGGCTGCCATCACCAACACAAGAATAGGCACTCCATTTTACTATGCAATCAAATGATTTACCAACAATGTTTAACATAGCCATTAGAGCAGCTGGCTATGATTAACGATGAATTGGAATAGCTTATGCTACGCAACAAGGAAAAGGACATGCAGACCTTCCTCTGATGGAAGAGTTGCATTGTCAGCCTGAAAGTAAATTTAACTTTCACAGGCACTCACAAAGAGATTGCACTGGGCTAATGTATAGGTAGAATTCTAAGACTAGATTGACGAAATGAATTATCTTTAAAACAGATAAAATGAAGATGTGCTTACGAAGTTGGCAGCCAGCTGCTGGATGGTGTTCCGCATGTCTGTGTGAAACAGAAACACAATTATGATTAAGTATGTACTCTCAACTGATATGTCCAATATTACCACCGATAAATAGTGCATGAAAAACACATGACGCTATAGTTCACCTTTATCTGTGGGATAACCATTGCATAGATGGTGGTTTCAGCTCATAACAAACAACAAATATAGTTTAACCTCGTGGATAAAGGTGAAGTAGCATTAGCTGTCATGTGGTAATTTAGTTTTAACCCTTGATGATATAAAACAAATGAGTCAGAACAAAATAATAAAATACACTTGGGTTCAAAGTGGGCATTCCTGGTATTTCAATACATTTGAATTCAACAAAATGTAGTTACTGACAGGACTGTTACATTAATATTTTATCAATTGCATCCTATTCTTTGACGTCTGAAAAATGTTTGTATAATAAGTCCTTATTACAAATACTGTTACATTGCTATTGAGAGATTTCACATTCATGCCTTGTACATAACAAGTGACTACCATTCTCCTCTCAATTTTTGAAATGACTGTTAGAGTCCATTCCAAGTCGCTGTGCGGACATTCATTGTTATTGCTTGGAATTGTTTTTAAATTAGTTATTTAGCTTGTAATTAGGCCGTTTGATTATATGGATGACATCTGCATGTGCACCAATCTTTAAGGCTGTTTCAAATGAACAAGATTTTCACCATCATGCTGTAAATCATATAAAGCAGATGTAGAATGAGCAAATATATGCTTTAGATCGAAAGAAAATATATCAGAATGTTGATAAATGCCAATGTCAATTCCATGCTCAAAGAATGAAGAATGTGGCCAACGTTGATATTTCATAGTTTGTAAACATTTCAAATTTGGTTTCAAAGCTTGTAAATAGTTTTACCAAATCAGAAAACATTTGGAACATATTTGTAGCTGTGTATGATGTTAAGAATGTTGATAATAGATTCAGACTTCATTCATTTTAAAAGTACTGTAAATGCGGTTGCCAATTCACCCCGAATTCAAAACCACAAACTGTGAAGTTCACCATTTTTCCATTACAGAATTGTGATCACACTACATTATATGGCAGTGCCGCGAACTCCAAACCACCGCAAACACCCCAGTACCAAAATTAAAACCCCGCAAACTTAAATGACATTTACAGCATAATTACGACCTAACAACCCATATGGTGACTTGGAATGGACTTAAGAAGAAAAAGGAAAGGACACCAACTTTGATTCTCCTGGCGAAGCTGGACGTTCTCACCACTCAGACGCTGCGTTTCACCATTCAGACGCTGCGTTTCACCATTCAGACGCTGTAAAAAATTGTTTGCATAAGTTTAATAACCACCAAAAATGGTTTCCAATTTAGTAGGCCTTATATCAAGCTGGTTTATCTGCAGTGTAACAGTCAATACACAGTAAAAACATGAAAAGAAAGACTGGACATGGACACAAAACATTGACAATGTCTATTGTTATTATTGTACAAATCATTGTATTGTATAATGTGTTGCGCTATAAATGTACTTTATGTACAGCAGGCAGCCTTCAAATGTGCATGTCAGGGTGGTGCTGGATTTGAGGAGTCACGCAGGGATGCCACACAGCAGAGGAGGCAAGCTAGGAAGGAGTGTGCTGTCAACCCCTCCCAACCCCAAGATTCATTCCCAAGAAATACATCTTCAAGAGATGCCCACAGTTTATTAACTGCATGCATATCATTATGTAATTGTTTAACCATCAGAGCATTTTGGGACTGTCTCAAAAAATGATACACATGGGCAATCATCACTGCAGGAGAAAAAAGGCTGTATCCATACTTCAAAGTCATTTATACATAAAGATACATTTTGTATTTGCACTATCAATCAATCAATCAATCAAAACAGCTACACACAGTTTCCTATCTTGTGAAGGCCTACAACATGTTTCTGACAATGTCAGAGTGTGTGAATAAAGAAATGAATGTAAGATTATATCTTTCAAACCAAAATCAACTTACTTGCAATTCCTGCATTACCCATGGAAAATTCACCGCCATGACTGAGTAGCTAGGGTAGGGAGGAAGGAATGAATGAATGAATGAAAAAATGAATGAAAGAATGGATGGATGGATGAACAAATATCACTTTCTCACATACCACCCAATAAGGCCATATTGATTTGATTATATGAATTTCAATTGCCAACCATCAATCCCCCCCCCAACAAATTGTAAAAAAAAAAATTAAATCAGATCAAAGGAGAAGATCTGAAAGAATAAAATGAAGAATCTAATGTTCACCGCATTATAAACAGTGTGTTTTGTAATTTATTTCAGACCACATAACGTAAATTTCACAATGCATGGAACTGCTTTTTATGCCATATTTTTTTGTGCACGGCCGCATCAGTTTTGGGGTTCCCAGACTTTGCTACAACCTCCTTGGTTTGATCATATGGATGACAAACTGTTTTGTATCTTCTGTTGTGGACATCTGACGGTCTTTGTTTTTAGGTTGCAGATAGCCTTTTACGTGTAGAGGAAATTGTGTAAAAGGAATGCTTGTGATGTTCAGAATACTCGTGTTCAGAGTATTTTATATCCACTATGTAGCCTGAATGAATTATTCAAATGAGCTAATATTGCGATGTATTACCTGCAGGCCACCTGATTTCATTTGACTTACCGAAATTCTAGAACAGTACAATGCACTACACTAGTTCAACTCTACAACAAGAGGATGGGCATGGTGACATACAGGAAACCTTTAAACAAACAGAAAGCCGGACAAAAACGTCTAAGAAAACGTCCAAATTTATAAACGGGCGCCAAATCTGCTGGAGCGCCGTCTGGCGAACTACCGAATATTTGCATAAAAGGCGCGAAATTTGAAATACACGTTGTGCCCATTCACCGACTCCGATTCGAACCGGGGTTGTACAACTCAGTTCCACACGAGATTCTAAAACGTCAAGAATTCAGTTCTGCTTCAGAAGAATGGTTGCACAGAAACTGATGTATCGCAGTCCACTTGAACTAGAGTGTTTTCCATGCGTTGACAGTCTTTAAAATGTACCATAATCGTGACCATCTACAATGGGATGGGGAGGGGGATGAAATGACGTTCATCACATGCCGTGACCAAAAACATTGGCATAAAAGATAAAACAATGACTAAAAGCAACGCTTTCATTCTTTCATTGTTAGTTTCTACACTCTGACGAAAAGAGACAGGATTCAGTCGGTGTGTTGCACAAATGTATATTGAACACACCAATTGGCTATTGTTCTTCGTTATGACAATGATTCATTATAGGGGGGGGGGGGCGACACCGTTTATTATAAACAGTCAAAAGTTATGGATTGAAAGTTTCCTCGTGTCGGTAAAAATTTATTCTGGAACAAAAGTTGTAGCATCAAACACAAAATAGAAAGATGATTTGTCTTACCATACACTAGGTGGGCAGCCGCCACACACGTACGTAAGGAAAGCAAGGCTCGAGTGGGGCGTCCTGTCACCCAGGACGCGTTGAGAATGTGACGTATCACTTGTCTTAGTGAGCTTGCGCGGACCGGTCACACCTGGCCTATAACAAATGTAAATGTGTTAAGGCCTAAAGAAAAAAATATGGTGTTTCCGGTTACCTGACCGGCCCCAGCAAAAACCACAAACTTGTCCGGAACTCACTACCACATGACGTTAGAGCAGCAGCTTCTCGTTCAAGACTAGTGTCTCTACTCTCCAAGCAGAAGTCTGTCTGTTTGTTTGTTTGTTTGTTTGTTTGTTTGTTTATTAAGGAATCTCCGTTAGTTTTGACATACAACAACTACTCTTCTGGAGTCCTCTTCCCTTGTCAGGCTGACACTTATCATCGACTAATTTTGATACAATACGTTACAGGTTTAACATCAATCAATAAAATCATTTAACAACATTACATGGTGAGATCACGGTGGTCAAATACGGGCTCAAAACCTCCCATGTCTAGCCGAATTCGAACCTTCTTCCATGATGTTCCATCTGACGTAATTCGAACCGAACCCGTGTTCTATTTAGGTCATCTGCGGTCATTGCAGGTAAATCCGTGCTTTCTGGCATTTTCCCCCCAACTAACTTGAATCAGGCGAAAAAGATAGTTTTTAACCAATATAAACAATTTTCTGTACAGTACATCCATGCTATCACTTTGTTTGGGACCTGTGATATCTAACGAAGCTACTGACGTTTGTGTTGGTGACCTTGGATATTATAAGTGTTGTTTACACCGGTATCAATTACACCCTCCCGCTCTCCGTGCGGCATGACATGCGTGTAAGCATCGTTTAAGATCTCCACCAAGAAGAGTCCAACTTAACTCATTGACGGCTCAAAATGACCGCAACGGTTTTCCCGAGATTTCTGTTTTTGGGATTTTTAAAAAATGCCTTAGATTTTGAATTATTGGTAATTAAGTGCGAAAAATGCCATTTTTACTCATATTTTTGACTGTAACTTTGCTTAAAATTAAAAATTAAAAAATCCCAAAAACAGAAAGTTTTATTTGCCTCTCAGATGATGAAAAATATAAAAATCGAGAATTTGCCATGGCACTTGCGGCCCATCTTATCAAGAGTATGGTCATATTGAAGGCCTTCCTTGAAAAAGAAAATAATCGTCTTTGGAAGCAAAATCGAAACAAAACAACTATCTCAATTCAAACGGGAAGATTGAAACTATCTAAAATTGCGAATTTAATGTTATTTTGAATACATTTTCCTTGTCATAACATTCTGTTTATTTTGAAATATTTTACGGTTAGCAAATAGTAGGCCTCTTGTAACCCGATACTCTGTCGAACTCGCATAGCAACGGGAAAGAATACCCTAGCAACCGACCGCCGTGGATGTTAACATGAGCCATTAATTGCTGGGTTTCGGGCGGTAAATGACACAATTACCTCAAACAATAACATTATCTAAAATCAACCAATAGCATCGTTTAGAAATATACAGGCTTTTCATTGATATCATACTAATGATAATTTGAATCCTCCGACAACTATGTTGGCGGGCAGTAGCATATTCGGTGGTTTACACTAGTACGCTGTAATCTAACATGGCGCAGATGACGTCAAATGAAAAGCCTGTATTACATCATATCATAAACAGAAGTTAAACTCCACCTGCAACTACGTTTACAACTGTCTTAAGCGAGAAGAAGTTGAACCTGTGCATACTAGTATACTTTAGACTTTGTAATTTTAGTCATGTATCACACCCTACACAAATTGTACCTCACTAGGAGATGTATCCTATCAACCTTGACCTGTACTTAGCTTGTTAGAAAGCAAAAACGTACAATAAAGATCTTCATTCATTAATACACGAATGGGGGTTGTCAGGAGGGGATCATGATAAGTCTATCTCTTTCAGAAGGAGGGACTGTTCACTTCATACTGGCAGAAATTCCGTCCTTCAGAAGGGACTGTTTAGGAGGGGACAGTCCATTTCTTACTCCTGGAACTGTATATGTTCAATTGTTCAATGTTTTATTGAGTAAGGTTCTCGCGGGCAAACACACATTTACCCGAATTGCAACCTTATTACACATGTCATGTCAGTCATTGCCGTAATTACATAAAACACAGAGAACAATAGTCGCATACGAACAATGAGTTTTTATATTCCGGTTAACATGTTCATAACATGTTCAATTAATTTAAAATCAACATATTGGAAGACTGTACCAAGTTACAAACTGTGTAGAGCTAAGTAACTGCCTTGTTGTAGAGGCGGGTGGCGCAATTAATGGAGGAATGACTTTCTGAGCCTCTCAGTACGGGCTTTTGGGGGTGGTCTTCTCTAAGCATACGTTCAAACAGCTGTACCGCTGCCTCCTCCCGTCTCACTTTCAGTGTGGGCAAGTCGGGCACACTGCGTCTACCTCCGAAGATGATGCGCAGGGCTCGGCGTTATACTCCTCTCAGTTCCTGCTCCTTGCTGCACCCGACCAGTATCACATGGCCATACTGAAGTACTGGACGTACAGGTGTGCCTACTTACCTACTTAAATTTAAAATTTCTCTTGACATAAATTATACTATAACGCGAACCTGTCTGTATAAGCAGATCTAGTTTACCTAATTAAAAATCAATAACTTGGCAATAACTTAACTACCGACTTTAGTTTTCTCTTTCGCATCTGCAAGTTTATAGCTTTGATGGTTGTGTTAAAGATCTTTTAGGAAAAACATGTTTTGTTGTCCATCTAAAGTAAAGGAGCAATAAAATACGATGACGTATTTTATATAGTCTAGAAAAATGTGATTGGTAAGATTATGCCATATGCATTCAATATCTATTACAATCACATTGCTTCCCACAACGATTAAACAGAATATGTACCTATGTCAGTATGCGGTGCAGAAACCATGCTCGTATCTCGTGAAGGGGTCAATCTCATAATTTCGCACGCCCTGTAGATATAACTTGGTGAAACCACACCAGTCAAATTACTACAAAAGAACGTCTCCTATGTTTGGATCATATGGGTGTGAAGTCAGTTTAGCAGGTGTTTGTGCCTTTGGCAATAGATTTTAGTTCACTTAAAAATTTAACAATCGTTGTCATTATTTTTGTCCTTCTCAAAATATATTAAATTGTCAATGTTGATACGCATGTCCAGTCTACAAGTCTGTTTCATGATTTCCATAATGGTGACATCGGCCAATAAACTTACGTACGAACAAATGTTTGTTTGAGACAACATTCTGACTTATGGTTGAGCCAAGTACGGCTAACCTGGGATCCAGACTACTATCAGGTCGGATCCGCAGGGGTAGTAGGTGCTTCGATTCCAGGTCTACCATATATCCCCAAAGAAATATTTCCTTAGACTCCTAGTCCTAGAAAGCATTTCAACAAAGGCTGGTTCTCAAAAAAAGCCGAACAAAAATTACACGGAGGTGGCCTAGTTGGCCAGGCGGGGGTACAAGCTCACAGTACCGAGGAGTCCGTGCCTGAAGCCCCGAAATAGACTGGTCTCTAGGCTAACTACGGCCACGTTTCTACCGTGTTTATCTGTCTGCTGGGTGGTCGGCAGTACTCAGGAGTAACCACATCGGTAAGTCGGGAGTATATCTTCTCTATTTCTACACATTTTATTCAAATTTGTTTATGATACGATGTGCTAACGTTCAATGCATGTGTACAAAGAAGACATAATTCATAATCGTCTTATTCATTACGGTAGCAGAATCATATCGACACACACCATTTTGAAATGACATGTAATTGGTGTCGACAAACTTAACCGTTATGTTTATTTTTCGCTCTCAAAGCACTTAAGTGAAAGGCAATATATAGTGAGGTGAAAATGACAAAATAATCAAGTACTAAGAGGAAGTAGTACTAATATCGTAGTGAAGAATTTCTAAAGTAGTATCTTGTTTAATCGCAACGTCATGATAAGTGAGACGGTCTATGTACGCAAAAACGTACTGTATTCACGAAATATTGTGATTTTTCTATATTTTTATTTAAAAGCTTTTCCCCCAAGCTTTTAAAACAAAACAAAACAATTTATTATGCTGAATCCTGCCGCCTCAGTCAATTTGTCCTTACTACCGTGTAAAACCGGCAATGTTCTTAGCCCAACCATTACCATGGCTAGACGCTCTATTTCTTTCTTGAACCCCCATCGAGAAAAGAAACGTCAAAAGTAATTCGTTAGTACATAGACAGTACGAATCGATCCTGATGTTTATCTGTGAATGAGCTCGAGGAGGGTTGGCAGGCAGAGAATTATTGGCCTCGTGGCCCAAGACTGGCCAGGAATAGCCCTCCGCATAGCTTCCCCGCGTGCCTCCTAACGGGGCTCAACAGCTGCTTGCTTCACGGCCTCACATAGGCACAATGAGGAAGAAAGAATTCTCCTTGGTTCGCGTCACTGGGTATAGTATGGCCTACCTCACATTTCCTACCCGGGGCCCGGCCGGGCTGTTTCAGCGTAAACGAAAAATTTGAGTTTATGCCAATGAATATGCACAAGGCATGCTGTTGAATTATTTTTGGTCTCTGTTGTCTTTTTGCTGTCTTTTATATCGTACCTTTCTTTCCCTAAAACTGCCCGGCCGTGCCTTTTTGATAGTTTCGATACCACATTCCCAGATTTCTAAGGCCCGGCCCCATTCATCGTACGAGCGTCGCACGAACGTATAAAATGAGGCCGCGCATTTCTTGGGATTGTCCCATGTTTAACGAAAGTCAGCCGTCTTCTAACGAAATGCCAGCGCTGTTTTAGATCCTTGTCAGTTGTGGATTCTGTCACAGGCTGATTTAATATAAATTTCTATAGCCACATGAAAACCCTACGACGACGTACGACAATTAACCATAAACAACAAATGCAAGAACTGAGGAGTGGATGGAAACTTAGTAGTAGAAGTCTCTACCAGCCACATTTGGTTGCTGAAAAATAGTAGAGATTGATGAAATATTGAGAATGATTTCCTGATCTAGAGGAGCTGGCTATGGTGCTCATTGAGTTACGTAAACTTTTTATATGGATGTCCTTTAGGGCGCAACCTCCGCCAGGGCAATGTTTCCTTTACAGGTTTGCCTACTTGTTACCTGCAGTTTGAGAACAATACGATAGGAGATGCGAAACCAAAACAAATGTCCCAACGAACGTGTAAGAGGAATGTTCAGGAGTCCAGCTAGTGTGCATGTACTGTATTTTGCGTACTGTTTGAGCTGGAATTTTACCAAATAAAGAGATAGTGAAAATGGAAGTAGTGGCCCATTTTTTTCTTTCTTTCGATTGGTTAAATAGGGGCAGCCATTCCTGAACTAACCGATTCAACTGCTAGTATTTATGGAAAAAGGATCAACTGAAACCAAGTTTCCAAATCAATCATATTTTTCTGGATCTCTCTCTCTCTCTGTCAGTCTATACAGACTATGACACTATGCAAAAAGAAACTAAGCGGCAGAGGAGACTACAATACAAAAATACATACATTAGGCTTTTTCTAGATACAGTACTAGTAGTCAGCCCTGACATGATCTGTCCCTGTACATTGAACTACTTACACGACAAGGTATGATGGTTCAATTGTCACCAATTTTGATGACCAAATCAGATTACAGATCAGCACAGGTACAATTCTTATGTTATCACTTTTTACATCTTCAAACCATTACAAATTTACCAATAAAATGCATTGATGGACAATATTAGGTTGCTATCAACCTTCAATTGTAAAAACAGCTACTGCACGGCAGCCACCAATACATTTTGTAGATGAGAAAACTGCAAACATACTTTTTACTGAAACACTAACAATGATTAGTATAGATTAGAAATAGAACAAATTGATAAAACTGTGTAATATATATATATATAGAGAGAGAGATAGAAAATTGTCAAGCCTTGAGTTGTCATTTCTGATCACTACATCAAATGATGTAACATTCTACAGTATATATACATTTTGTACATGTAATGAGTTAAATGATTTTTCACACGATGGCATTTTCTAAACTATTTGAGATTCACGATTCAAGATGTTGTATGAAAATTTTAAAGTGTGACACTGAATTGCATTTCAGTTACAAAGGTTAAAAAGATTTACAAATCACAAACAATATTGCACATGGTTTTAATCTTCTACCGGTAGCACATGGTTTCAATCTTCACAAGCTTAAATGATCAGATGGTTGTGCGATTTTGCAACCCTATTGGTACAGGGAACGGGCCTCGCCACATACTGTCTGATAACTATAATGAAGGGTGATCCAATAGGTATGCAGTGTGAATCTATAAATCTATAACATAACATATATTCAACCCCGAATTATTGTCATCATTCATGCCTTTGTAAGAATGGTTCACTTTTTGTTTTGTTGAATGATTGAATCAATTAAAAACTTAAAACAAATAACATATAGAAACTCCTATTAAAACAATGTGGCAGCTTGGATTTTTATATCTGTCATCAGGAATCAATCAACAGGAAACCCCTAAAATAATGATTTTTGTTTCAGTCATCATATACAAATTTCCGTCATTTTCTGGCCAAAAAATTCCAGTGTTTTATTCAAATTTGGATATTTCTATATCTTTACCCAGCCAATTTTATCCAGTCAGGGTCTTAAAATTTGTTTGTCATACGCAACAAAATTCTGTCTAAAACAATGACTGGTAAACCCTGCAATGTAGTCATAAGTAGCACAATATGTGGGCCACTTTAGCTCTTGCCATCAGCCGGTATGAACTGGTCTCCCACCCTCTGCAGCTGTGGCCTGTTCTATCCACTCTGCCACCATCCCTGCCATCTCTGCACTCTGCTCCAGAACAAAGGCATGCAGGATCCCTCGTTCACATAAATGGATATCCCCCTAGAGAAAGAAAATTTGATTAGGTCAGTAAATCATACTAGATTAGTCCATTCAAATCGTACGTTATTACTGGTAGCAATGTAACAGCTGTAGATTTGTGTACAAGTTGCCATACATTATCCTTTTACAATTATAAAGTTCTTCTTCTTCTTAGTGATGCTATCATCTTGAGACTGTGAATGAAAAACTACTAAGTATTTGGCAAAATAAAAATGGTTTAACAACGTCACCAACAATTTTTCCAGAACTCCTTTTGTTTACAAATTTAGTTGGTATATCAGCCCAACACCAGATTAAGATTATCAGAAAATACAAGTATCAGAAGATAAAAGTATGTACTGTAATTGGTTGACTTCATGATTGGGGCATTTTACGTCAGGAGATACTATGATATAGTATGACATATGCTCACTGCATATGGATTTTGAACATTCTCAACAAACACAAGCGTCTATTGTTTTTGGAGCAGTATGTGGACCGCTTGAGAAGCTGTGATTGGACACTTTTCAATATGGGCCCCTAGCAGCTTTCTACAGGAGTCCCCAAAAATCACTGATAAGTGAGGTGGTTCCATTATGGAACCCTGTGGAACACACCCCCATTTGCACTTCAGGTGCACACCTGCCTCACCTGAGGAAAGCTGTTCTTCATCCTCTGGTAGAAGCTGACAGGTGCCCAGCCGTCAGACGCACCATAGTAGAAGATGAGTTTGTCCAGGTGCTGACCGATACAGTGCAGGTCTGGTTCATGCACCTGACGTAACTCCTACAGGAAATAGAACAAAACAGCACTTTCAATCAAAATTACTAGTACACGTCTATTGATCACTTCCTGCCACTCTACAGTGAACATGACTAGCATATGGAAAATACAGAGTCATGTCTGATTAACAAGAAGTTCTACCAGCTCTAGTCTGTACTTACTGTATGTACTTCCTGCCACTCTAGCTAGTCTGGCCTTAATATAAAGTCATCAAACCTCTGTTATTACCTTATCAATTGTATAGCATTATGGTAGTATCATGGTATCAGGAATTGACCCTAAAAGAATTTGACAGAAAAAGAGCAGCACTGATAAAATTCACGCGTAGGGAATTCTTTTAATGTAATCTGAATCTGTGCAGAAAATAGAATTTCAAGACCGGATCAAGGTTATCACAGACACTGGACACAATGAGGTAGTATCTGGACATTTTGCGGCCAAGATATTTTACTGTCATCTGTGCACTTGGTCAATACCAACAAATCACTTCTTGTAGATAAAATTTCTATCATTAAGGTCAAGGTCACGGTTAGGATTGAGGTCTTTTGGTTAGAGACATTTCACTGTTAAGAAGATGCTAACGAGTTAGAGTTAGGTGTCTTCTTGACAGCAAAATGACCAGGCAACGAGGTTCCATAAACACTCAGTTTTGTCTCACCTGTGATGCCATAAAGAGGCTACTGTTTGTCACATTGGGGTCAAATAAGTTCAGGCTAGCTTCGACCGCGCCCTTGTCAACTTTCCTACCCATGAAGTACAACTGCACCAGCCACTGTTTCACGATGTCCGGGAGAAAGGACATTAAGAACGCTACAAAAACTGCCAGCCATCGGAAGTACAACAATAACGGCTTCATCCGACTGCCATTGGGAGTCTTCTCAAAGTGCTCTATCATGGGGAGAAGTTGAACGCCCTTTAGGACGTTGACCTCTGGGCAGCGCTTGAGGATCTCCAGGACCATGTAGCAGCCGACAGAGTGACCAATCAGGATGAGGTGCGTGTCACGTGGGACGTGATTCTTGATAAAGGAGATTTTGTGTGCAATTTGGTCTTGGAAACCATATGTTCCCTTTGATATACCTGAGTAAAGTTGGAAAGTAAGAAAAGTTGATCAGTGACTTGCAGCATACAATCAAACACAACAAGGTACTGTAAATGCAGAAATGTTCGCGGTGGATTAATGTTCGCGGTTTTCGTGGCGGCCGCTTCACCGCGAATTTAAAGCCACCGCGAACATTTTTCCATAACAGTAAGAGATTACAGTGCATGGTGCTACCGCGAAATTAAAACCACCGCGAAAAGTCCATTTTCCCGCTTCCGCGAAATTAAATCCCCGCGAACTTAAATGCATTTACAGTAGTCAAAAATTTATTTTTCCCTTAAACTACCATAGAGTGAAATACGTTGTGACCTAGAACAGCAGGGGAAACCTCACTTGATAGATTAAAACAGCAGCTGCAGCTAGATGTGCAAAGGTTAGGTGTGACAGGTCGTTCAGCGTAATACAACGAGCTGCCGCCGAATGAAACTGTTGTGTAAATGTTACACTGAATGGTGGCTGTACTGGCTAAATATACACAGATACAGAAGCTGATGTTTTCATGTTGTTTACATTTGACCATACAAAAGTCACTGTACTTTTTGTCGTGTCAATAAAGTTTGTCTGTATTACGCTGAATGGTGGTTATACTTGTACCAGCTATACAAATACGGAATGAAAATTTCCAATACAGATTGTATCAGATTCTTCTTACCTGAGTTTCCCTTTTTGGCATGATCTGGGATGATCACATGACCAGCATGTGACACGCCCCAGACAGGAATGCGCCCTTCATGTTTTCTGTACAGCTCTCTCATGAACTTGTCATAGTAACCAATAACTCCTGGGTTTCCTGTTCAAGTAAACAGCAGAACAAAAGCGTTTAAAGAACATGTTTACGATAATACGATATTTTCAATTTTTTGGAGGACTGGAAAAGGGACTCCGTCCCTGAGGTCTCGCCAAAAATAATTTGCCGGTCACTACACAATACATGCAATGCCTCTAGTATTCCCAAGGGTAGTGTCATGGTATAAAGATATAAACCAATTGAAATACCTGGAATGATGAGGTACAAATATTTCTTGCCCTGGTCCGGTGGAAAGTCTCCGCACTTCAGCACGTGGGTCGGTGTGCCATCCACACACGGGAACTCAGACCGGATTTTTGGCACGGTTGTTTGGGGCATCTTTTTTACGCTGTAACGTTGACAACCAAAATGGTCGGATCCTCGCCTTTTTGGCGGTATTCTCTGAGTGTCTAAATTGCACAAAATGCTTGATATGCAAAGAACTTTATAAGTCGACCTACGCCCGCCACCGGCTGCCTGTAAAATTGACAGCATATCATCAAAATGGGTCACAGGTCGGGTCATCGACCAAAGGTTGATCGGTTTGAGGTTGCGCCGCGCCAATATGCGGAAATCCGCGGGACTGCACCATGGGAGAGTGAAAACATTGTTATTGTGCGCGACAGGTGTTTTATTCGCCCGCTCAAAAATATCAGCATTTGATTTTTGAGCAGGAATTTACAATGATGTACGGAACAAGAAATTTAGAAAAAAAAGCATCCGCAACGTCGAAAAAGTGATTTATGGTCAGCACCTCAAAACTATAACATAGTGAACCGACCAGAAAATCGATACAATGGTAGGTTAGGAAAATGCATAGGTGCTTAGACCTTTATCTCCCTTGTGCCTCCCTTGTTTACATATCGGTCTATGAAATTGTTCTGGGGAACGTCACATATAAATATGTATACGTAGTACAGTACCGCGTCGTCTGGGTAGCGCTAACAACGATCTAATATATCTACCACAAACTACAGTTCAAATGATACAAAATCAGGGGAGAAATCCTATTAATGTTGCTTAATACATTATTTGAAGGAAGTCTGTTCGAAAATACTTGGATATCAACAGTTATGGCGTTATATCTAAAATGTATTTTTTTTTTTGCAACAAATTTTCCCTAAGGAATTTTCTTGCCAAGTCGTCGTTGCAAACAGCAGAGAGCGATGCTTTCGGATGATCTCGGAGACAAGCTCGGAAGTTGGACGGAGATATCCAAACTGGCTACGACAAGACCCGAGGAGAGCAGGGTTGGAACGACCAAGGTAATGAGGAAACCAAAGGCCGACGACAAGAATGTGACAAAACAGAAGAAAATGCGGGACAGGTCGGAGCTTGTGCCGTACACGTTTGCGGGGAAGAAACTGAGTATTCGAGAAATCCAGGTGTCCATGGACGAGGAGGTGGGGTACAAGGTCTGGCACGCCGTAAGTATGCGTCTTTACGTACCGTGGCCAACAATGACGTGACAACTTTCGTTGTCGTCGGTAGAATAGCCTACAATAACAGTTTGTCTACACCAATAAATTTTGTTGCTAAAGGGTATGGGTTGAACGCTTTATGCAAAAATGAATTAAACAACTGGATAAGGTCTCTTGTCTCCAATAGTCAGGCGTTTCACTCAGTCACCATTCACTGTGTGTTAAATTTGTTTGTGGATGGTGCTCGGCACCAAGGACAGGTGTGCTCATCTGTTTGTGGAGGGTGTTCAGCACCCAGAAAAGATATATTTAATATCTTTTGTACCTTTTCATACCTGTGTGGGTGGTGTTCAAAACCAAGGACAGTTCTATATGTTAAGTAAGGAAGTAATTTTGAGTACTCAAATTGCTTTCTGCCTACTCGTTACGGGTTTTACTATAAAATTCAAGTGACAAAAGTAACGTTAACGCACATTTTGTTTAAGATTCTAGAAAATCCATCGTATGGGGTCACTTTGCGGTTACCGAAGGGTTCGCTTAGCGGTTTCGCCAAGGGGAAACTTCATTCGCGTTCAAGCCTTGTAGAAAAGTAAGGAAGTGATTTTTAGTACTCAAATTGCTTTCTGCCTACTCGTTACAGGATTTACTATGAAATTCAAGTGGCAAAAGTAACGCATGTTTTGTTTAAGATTCTGAAGTTCCATCGTATGGGGTCACTTTGCGGTTACCGAAGGGTTCGCTTAGCGGTTTCGCCAAGGGGAAACTTCATTCGCGTTCGAGCCTTGTAGAAAAGTAAGGAAGTGATTTTTAGTACTCAAATTGCTTTCTGCCTACTCGTTACAGGATTTACTATGAAATTCAAGTGACAAAAGTAACGCACATTTTGTTTAAGATTCTGGAAGTTCCATCGTATGGGGTCATTTTGCGGTTACCGAAGGGTTCGCTTAGCGGTTTCGCCAAGGGGAAACTTCATTCGTTTTTGAGCCTTGTAGAAAAGTAAGGAAGTAATACTTAAATTGCTTTCTGCCTACTCGTTACGGGTTTTACTATGAAATTCAAGTGACAAAAGTAACGCACGTTTTGTTTAAGATTCTGGAAGTTTGTCGCATCTACTTTTCGGCGGCTCCAGGAATCGTCCAAAAACCTTACGAAAACTAGATATCCAGGATTCGTACTTCCGGTGCCGTCAATCATGGTGATTGACAGTACAGAAAACATTATTATGCACGCCCATGTTTCCATATATGGGTCGACCTCGTGAGACCTCGACAGACTCAAGTTGCGAGAGATTAAAACCCGGAAGTGACCGCTGCCCTCCCCATGATAGGACGTCATCTGAATGCTACTAACACGTAAATAGAATGTGATGCTACACGAAAAACAACTTCAAACACACAACACATAATATAGTCGTGCGACTGTTATTGTCTATCGTTGTGGACAACGGTTGTCTTTAGACATGCGTTCAGAGTATTACGGGGCACCCGCAGTGCAGGATACCATTGCGGTGCGTGCGTGACCCACAGTGACCGCTTGCTCGCAAATCAAAAATGGCGGGAGAATTCCTTATTTTCGTCAGGCGTTCAGGCCGTTTTCTGGATATCCAGGAATCGTCCTCCTGTTCAGGCCGTTTTCTGGATATCCAGGATTCATCCTGAGTCTGTTCAAGCCGTTTTCTGGATATCCAGGATTCGTCCTGAGTCTGTTCAAGCCGTTTTCTGGATATCCAGGATTCGTCCTGAGCCTGTTCAAGCCGTTTTCTGGATATCCAGGAAGCGTCCTCGTGTTCAAGCCGTTTCCTGGATATCCAGGATGTGGACCAGGCCTTGTGTGAGAAAGAGACGCCATCTGGATGCTATTAACACGTTACCGTGAATGTGTCGCTATACGGAAAACAACAGTAACTTTATCCCATCTTGACTGCCATTTGTTAATTCATTACGCAAAAAGCATTTTGGGCCTGATACGTAAGTAACATGTAAACATCAAAGTATCATTATCAACATTCGTTTAAGTTCTGTAACACCAGGATCAGCAGAATAAACTACACGATCTTCTTGCGGGGAGATACAAAGATGGCGGCTTTCTGACAAAAACAGGAAGCTCCACCCCCACGTACACGTTCTGGATAAACACCGTCGTCTATCCAGGAAACGTCCTGTTTGCGACGATTTCTGGATATCCAGGAATCGTCCTTCTGCTCAGGACGATTCCTGGATATCCAGGATTCGGCATATTACGAAAGTTAGATACTGACGAAAGTTGGATACAACAAAGTTCCATCATATGGGGTCACTTTGCGGTTACCGAAGGGTTCGTTTAGCGGTTTCGCCAAGGGGAAACTTCATTCGCTTTCGAGCCTTGTAGAATGTTGATGGTGTTCAGCACCAAGGACAGGTCTGTTTGTGTGTGGATGGCATCTATGAAGTCTGCCATCTCTAATGCCATGTTCTTTTAAAATAACAGGGCGAGGCATTCTGTGAGTACTTGGAAGGTGGGAAACTGGACCTTGTGGACAAAACCATTCTGGAGCTGGGGGCGGGTACAGGGATCGTCGGGATTGTGGCAAGTCTAATGGGTAAGGACTTCTGGATTAAATGTCCTTTGTTCCTTTATTGGTAAAAGTTATGTTTAAAAATCCACATAACAGTTAGTTTCTAATGCATCTTATTTATCATAGTGAGAAAATGGAGCCACCATGAAGCCAATGTTATCGTTCCAGACTCTATGATGAGATAAGTTGTGCATTTTGTGGCATAGAATAAACAGCAAGCGATTTGAAAGGTATTTATGCAAGGTTACGGCACCCCCAAATTCACTTTGTGAACGCATATGCACTGATTGAGGTTTGCTTTCTTTATGCCAATTCCCCCTTTTCCTGGTTGTTTAGGAGCAGATGTGACCCTGACTGACCTGAAAGAGGTGCTGTGGAACCTGGATGAAAACGTCAGGCGGAACACAGAGGGATGCCGACATACTCCCAAGGTAGAAAGTCTTCTAAATCCAGTTCAAACCACAAAAATTTTCACGGTTAAAACACCTTTAAATGAAACTTTGACCAGAACTCACAATACTATCTTGCTCAGAAACAACTTATTATGATAACATTGGAGTTCTTTTCAGGAGGTACCCCTTGTATTAAATCTGTGTCAACATGATGTGAAACTTTCGATTCCTGGAGTCAAACAGAAAATGGTGGTGAAAATAGGAATTGTTCCATTGGCACACAACATTACATGTAATATAATGAAAGTTTAAGTGCAATGGTACATAACAGTGTCAAAGAGAACAAATTTTTGACCAGTTCTCTAGTCTTTTGCATGATAATTGATGAAGACCTGATTGCTTAACAATGTATCAATGGTGGCTAGAAGAATGTAGCAGCCCCCATCCCAGTTTGATAATGTTGATGTGTGTAGAGCTGAAGTATGCGATGTGCTGAGTATCGGGTCATACGGAAAATTGGCTTAAAAATTTGTTAATTCCAAACTTTTTATTGGAGAACATAAAAAGTACAATACATGTACTAAACAGTTCAGCTGCTTAGTACAGACTGTGCACATACAGGAGCACTGAACAGGTTTTTCTTGCCAGGTTCAGGAGTTGACATGGGGAAGAGGACTTGACCGCTTCTCTGACAAGAGTTACGACTTCATCATTGGCACAGACATCATCTACTTCGAAGAACTTCACAGAGACCTCATCTTCACCATAAAGCAACTATGTAGGCCTCACACCAGAGTTCTTCTTTGTCACTATCCAAGATGGCCGTCAAGGGACAAACGATTTCTGGAGTTACTGCAAAAGGACTTCGTCATAGTTGATCAGTGCAAGTTTTTGACTGCAAGACTGTTTGAAGCAAAGCGTATCTCCAAAAGATAGCAATGTTTGTACCATGTATTTTTGTGATCGTATATCAGTATGTCAACAGCTGTAGATTTGATGGACAAAGGTTTACAACCAACTTGAACTCAACAGCTCAGGCTGATATCAGTTCATTCAGTGTTGGAGTCGAGGAACTCCACAATGATTTTTCCGTAAGTACCCAAGGGTTACTTGAAATAAATGTCAAATGACCTTTGGTAATTTTAAAATAGCTGCAGAGCTCCTAATAACAGTAAATCATAATATCTGACTACTCTCTTTGGCTAAAGTAGTTTTAAAAAATTCTGATACTTATGACCCCCTCCTGCAAAAGTGGCATGTTCCTGACGTCACTGCTGGCGATAGAGAGGGTCATTCTGTGAACAAGGTCGACGGAGTTTGACCAAAAATTTAGAGGGCAAGTCCCTATAGTTTAATTCAGTGTTGGAAAGAAAGTTTAGCCATTTCTATAGTTTAAAAAATAATTTCTACCATTGTTTCTCTAGTAGTAGAACATATGGAAACTGCAGTAATGGGTGCACAGCTGATGTGTGCCATGTCTGACACACAGCACATGCAGACATGTCTGAAACAATGGTTCTGTCCATTGAGGGTTAAGTAATAACAGCATCAGGGAGAAAACAGTATTTGTCTTGGTGACAAGTTTGGGGAGCTTTTGTACATATAGGTCTGTGAGCCATCTCAGTAACAGATTCATTGAGGTGACGAAGTTACCATTTGGTATAGATCAGGATTGCCATGACCCCAGAACTTCTTGGGATAGCCTTAGCTATAGAGAAGTCATGGTAAACACTGAACACCTTAGCCACCCCAACTGAAGGGAACTAGTCAATATTTTATTTGGGTAGAATGTTACATCTTCTACATAAAAGAACTGGAATATGTTTGCCGATGTCCTTACTCTATCATCAAACTGATAATAAAACTGATAATAGTATCCATTGTACAATATGTTTTTAATCTAGAACAAGATTAATGTTCAGAGGTATCTTCCATATACTGCAGAATGGCCCTCATCCAACAATGATAAATGGTTTTAACAGTTGAACATAATATCAATAAAAAGGCAAGCTTTTGACTACAACCATAGATAGCATTTTCCATAGCAAAAGAACAATGCCTGGCAATATAACATTATGTACTGTGGTCAATCCAAGAAGTAAACTACTATATATATATGATAATACACCTCTAGTACAGAAGACATACTAAGGTACAACACAGACAAGAAATGCCTAAATATTATTACATGTTCCAACAATATATAAATAGAGCTTTATACTGTAAATGAATGTTCATATACAACAAAGGAAGATGCAAAGCTGAATCAAATCAAAATTTACATAGATGGAAGAGTATATTTCGGAAGAAATAAATCAATATGATGCAAAAAAGATGACCTAGCATGTCACAATTAAGTTAAATATTTGTTGACACCATCAATAACATGGAAAATCTTACGATTTAAAATAATGTATGGGTTTGGAAGATTGTATGTTTAAATAATTTGCAAACTTAGAAAATTATATCGTTTAAATACATGAAGTTAGATTAACATAGATAATGTTTACAATTAGAAGCCATCCAGGTCAGTTCCAGTGCTGCTAGGAATTGTGGGTAAGGTCAAGGGTGCTCAGAAGGAAACAAAGACCCAAAGACAAAGATTTTTGCTGCTTTCTGTGGTGTTCTAATTTGGTGCCATAGACTTTTCAAAATATGAAACAGTATCAAAGAGCACCTTTTGGAGAAACTGTAGTATAGTAGTCTGTTAAATGGTTGCTGTATTTAGAAGACTGGAAAGGTTAACAGTAAACACAAAATAAATGGTTAACTAGTAAAGGGTCTTCACTTTGACCTTGGACCACATAAATGCACACCCAGAACTGTGAAATGGCTTATTATATGGTTTGTCCAACAGAGTCCATGAAAGGTTGAACAAGGGCAAATGATGTACGAAAGATCCCAACACTACAGATATCCACACATCATCATTACAATGAAATCGTGGTTACCATTAGCCACATATTGTATTACACACAAAATGATATCAAAATATGAACACCATAATAATTCTTTATCTTCCATTTCCCATGAAAATCACAATTAAATGATATACAGACTGGAATAATGATACAAAAAATCATGCCAAGGTAAGAATGGCTTTCCGTATCTTGAGCACCCAAATAATGTTGTTTTATATTCCAGAACTTGCAAATCTTCCTACTGATGGCACAGTATAAAATGTGTGTCCGTCACATCATGTCAGATACATGTGTTAGTGTTTCATAAATCATGCATATGTCCTCATATGCATGTACGTTCGAACATTTACACTAGCCTTATTAATACAACTGGGCCTAAATCATTTAGTTTTTTCACTGCGAGTAAATGTCAAGACTGAAATTAGCCAAAGTACATGTACCAAGAGTAGTCTTGTTATTTCCGTGTTTGGAAAGTCAGTCATCTATATATACACATGTACCTCATGTCTTTTGCCTATCTCCTTTTTGGCAACACCTCAGGGGTGGAGGCATTTTTTATTACTGGTCAATTTCTGCACTACCAGGCTAACCTTTTGCTAAGGAAGTTGGAATAACAGTTAAGTAAGACATTTTAGAACCCAAACACAAAAATTCTTGTGTTTTAGATAATTAAAAATATCTGAATGGATTATTATCAATCTAACTGAAGAGTACATGACCAAACTATACATTCATGTACATGTACAAGTCATGTAGAAACTGGCTCTAAAGAACATAAAGACATGTATACATTATGATAATCAGCTAATGATTTGCATAGCGATACACACACACACACTGCCAGCGCAAGAAATGACTTCACACAAGTAAATGCATGTACATAATGTTAACTACATGTAGGTTATAGTTTGCAAAGAACATATCTATAATATACATATTTTAATCCATATGTTATCTAAATAACATACAAAGTCTAAATGAGAAAGAAATACGTCATGCCAAGTTACATGTGACTTCTCCATTTCACAGAAATGTTTTGAGTATGTGAGTACGGAGGCTTTGGCTGTTATACGGTTTACTTGTGGCACCTTTCCTAAAACATTGAATGAACGCAAAGATATGCTGTTATGAATGTAATATATCCAACTACATGTGTCATGCTGAAAAGAGTGAAAATGGACAAAATCACCACCAAACAGACCCCTCAACATGCCCGGTCAAGTTGTACAAAAATCAGTGGACATGACCACATGCTTTTCCCCAGTACTACTATCTATTAGTAATACATGTAATTAGATACACCCGCATCTAAAGCCACATATCTGGACATTTTCAGGTCGATCCAGGGTCTATATTCTTATATAAACATGCAGCACATTTTACAGTCTGTTTGTCCATACTTACTGTGTTAAAGAGAATGTACTGTGTCACCAGTCGTACCAAATATACATTCATTCAGCATCCATCCTTTCAGTATTGTACACTCTACTCTTGGCCTATGACATTTGATATATATTTATGTCATAGAAAATTACTGTATTTTTTCTTAACATGCAATATAGGTAGTATCCATCCCCAGACATATACACAGTAAGTATCCTGTATACATAGAACATATCTATTTCCATCCACACGCTGTACATACAATGTTCCCGCCCTTGCATCGCAGTAACGTAACTTGGATAACCATCACTGTATATAATCGGGGGACTACGTTGGTTTCTACGCCACGTCTCTGGCACCATAAGGCCTGCTGGGAGATCCAGGGGCCGTCCGCACGTGCACGTTGTTCATACGGGTTCCACGTAGTTGGCTGGATACAAGCCGACACGCCCGCGGAACTTTCCTTTACACCAACCCTGTTCATCTTCATCTTCCAGCTTGGTCAGGAGGTCGCCTGGCCAACAACAGGATCATCACATTGTGAGACTGACACACTGACTAAAGTAGCTTCAACATGATAATACATATACCTGGGAGACTTTGTGCTACTGATGATGATGCAGTCAAGATTTCGAGTATTTGCATGTTCATTTTTTCATTACACTCAATTATGGTATGTTAGACCATTACTACTGGCCATGGGAGCAGAGAGCACGTCACCTAAACGTTAAATGTATACAAAAAATATATGATAGTCATGACAAATCCTGTGTACTAATTAGTTCCTGTATCTGTGAAATGATGAGTTCCTGAACTGGCACAATGATTGGTTTCTATTCATACCGATTCTGTATTGACAATGTTTCCTGCGCCTGTTCCTGCACCTGTTCACTCATTGAAGATTGGACTTGTGCGCTGATTGGTTCCTGGCCCTACAGTACCTGTACACTGATTGGTTCCTGCCCCTACAGTACCTGTACACTGATTGGTTCCTGACCCTACAGTACCTGTACACTGATTGGTTCCTGACCCTACAGTACCTGTACACTGATTGGTTACCTCAACACCTGTACATGCATGTCTCACCTGCTTTGAAAGTCAGCTCATCATCCTCCTGGCCTTCGTAGTCGTACAGCGCCCGTACGGGAACGCCAACTTCCGCATCCCCGGTCCCGCTGCCACCGCCGCCATTTGTAAACGGGTTCGCTTCGTCTTCGTCACTCCACTCAGCTGCGTTGCTGGTGTTACTCGTTGGGCGTGAAGATGCTTTACTGCAGATGGGGAGAAGAAATCAAGGTTAGAAAAGAACGTACCACTGTTGACCATGGTCCCAATCTCTGAATTAAAAAAACATGTTTACATCAGAGTTTTATTTTTCAACTTTGATAAGACCATGCTCTTACATTAACAGGAGTATTTGACAAATGTTAAGGAGAACTCTTAGTTTTTAAAAGGCTTAGCATAAAAAAGGCTTTTCATCGTAATATTCATGCAATGCAATGACGATGAACAGTGGTACAATAAGACAACGCCAGAACACCGGTGGCAGCAAGTGAGCAGGAGCTTCACTATATGGAAACATCCAGGGTTAGTAGCATTGATAATGACTGTTATATGTGGTGAGCAGTGCGGACTGTCAGCGAGTCTTGTCCTGTACAAAACAACAGGTCAATGGAACACAAGCTGCAATCCTGTTGGCTGAACTTAATGAGATTATTATAACATGCTGGGAAGGCTGGACTGTACAAGTAACAGGCACTTCTGGTGCGTGGTGTCATGCTATGGCACAAGCAAAGACTCTTACATGGATGACGTAACAGAAAAGATAATGCATATTATCATGAAGACTTCAGCTAAGGTTTATGTACTTATGAGGCTATGTATTATGAACCCCAGATGTGGCATTCCCTTTCTTTTGTTTACATTACCCAACAGACACAGTATCCAGTGACCCCATTAGGACTCGAAAGGCTATACTGGTGGTACAATGTATTATCTTTGTCTAACTCCTGACACTGTAAGAATGAAATGTTCATTCAGACCCTTATAGTGCTTAGTGGAACATACATTTGTAGGGCAGTAAGTTTCCTTACTGTTTCAGTAGCAGGGGATGTTTTCAAAGGGAGTTGTTGCTACTCTTCCCCTTGAACATGCTCAAGGCACCATCCTCATTTTATCCATTTTACATCCCTTCTGAAAGACGGAATCAGCCCCAACTGAAATTACCCTGATACAGGGTCTCGCAATTACTAACTTATCTAAATCAGGAACTCAACGATGAGGCTGCCACAAGATCAAGTTATATGGACATCCCTATGTGTAGAATATATGTAGGATAAAATGTACGTATTGGAGATGTATTGAAATTAGCCCCCCTTCACCACATCATTAGTGCTTGGCCATAACATTAAGTCTTCAGATTTGGAGTATTTGCTAGTTCCACTATTATCGTATGATGATCTGTGAGTCGCTTAAAAGGTTTGACGTTGAGTTAGTAGGCATTAAAAATGCATACGAACACTGACACTGTCAGAACAAGACAAAATAATACAAAGAAAATGTAACACTTGGCTCCAGGTAAAATTCACCACATCCACGACTGTTCACCTTGTGGGGTTGTCATCTTCCGCAAAAGGGTTCTTGGTATCATCATAATCATCAACAGAACCAGACGAACTGTAAACAAATTTGCATACATAATCAACATGTTGCTAACCGCAGGGTTGTTGTTCCAATTAAAGCTTCTTCCCCCATGAGACAGACAAGGCAAATAAAAACTCCAACAATATCACAACCAAAACATACAAAGAAACATAATATCATTCACAATCCAATCATGTATTATGACATTGTATCATCTTACATGTATGCTGTTACGGTCTAGTATTTCCAACCAACAATTTGATATAGACCATGTTGAAGGATGACAGATGTTGAACTTTATATCTCTAAGTATTTCCCTTCAAACTTCTGGAATAGATCTGGACCGACAATATTTATTTATTACAATTATATCAAAATTCAAATCAGAAATTAGCCAAAATCTGTCCACATTCAATATTGAATGATATATTCTGCAGACTTGATAAGCTCAATTATATCTTGGGAGGCCCTAAAATAAAACATGGCCTGCTTTAATAAAAAAATCAAAAGTCCTTCATCTGCCTTGCGACATCATTGTATATATTCTGTATTCTGTTCAGTAATATGTCAGCTCTAACAGATCCACTATAATATTTATATGATGGCAGGACAGTAGAGTCAAAGAATAAAAATATGGACCTGTTGTGTAGAAAGGTTTTGCTTTTGTTGTGTCTGTTGTTTGCTTCTGTTCACAGTTTTAAATACAGTAGAGTGGTCACTGGTTTCCACATGATAGGCAAATCATAGATGTTAACAAGAAGTTAGGTCAAAGGTCCCAGAATAGGTTATCTCATTTCCTGTGTTCAATGAATGTTGCCTTCTGAGACCCAGCGGAAAAAATGCTTACTAATTCTGATAGCATCAACAAGAAATACACAATGGTAAATAAATAATTTCAAAAAAAATTAAGACATTTCACAGAAGTATGACTATGAGCTTAGATCAATTTTCTTTGCTGAAGAAATGGTCATCATCACTACCATTTCCTAGAGAAGGGCTCCTTGATACTAGGACAGGTGAGACCAGGGCTGGTCTGGGTCTCCTTGGAAACGTGAGAAAGCAGGCTCTGTGGTCTTGGGGGTTTCTGGAGACTCTTTGGTCTTACGAGAGGGGAGGGCACACACACAGACACACACACACAGCGACAGACAAACACAACATAGAGAGAGAAAAGTTATTGTGTTATAAATCACAGCAGAAAACTGAAGAGCAAAAAGTTATCAAATGAGACAGAAAAAGAGCTGTCCTTTCAATGAGGTTATATTTGTTTTCACTGGTTTGCAGACATGCACAGAAAATCATCCAGATTGTGCTCAAGACATGACATTCTCATCAGCATCAATCAGCCTATAGATTATCATGATTGAAAACACAACTTTCAGGCAAATTCTTAAATTTTGGGGTTTGTGCAAATACATGTAGTATTGGTGTATCCTTTAAAATGGATACGGGCTCCTTAAAATTCAGACCACTTCGGGCAGAATTCCTCTGTTTTTGTTCTTCTTCAATCTCTTGTTTATCGGGTACATTGTATTATGACCAAACAAAATGTGTTCCCATTTTAGTTAAAGGACAAGTGCTTGAAAATAAATGCTAAAAGCTCTATTACTTTTATTTCCACACACAGGCTTTCAAAATGAATCTGTGTAGTTTTTTCCATCCACAAAATGTAAAGATTCTGTATTGTTGCTTTCGGCAATATCAAGCTAAAAATTGATAGCAACATGAATTTCATGTAGCTTAAAGGTCTATACCATTCATGCACTATGGCAAATCTGTGGAAAAATTGAACCCTTTGTTCCTATATGAAACAGGCCGGGGACTTTCTCAACCAAATAATAGTGGGTTCTTTCTAGACTTTGAATGGGAATTCTAGGTCAGTCACTTAAAGATTGGACAACTCTGTCAGACCAAGCTGAAAACAATTTACAAACCACACTGCAGTGTCAGAGACAGACTGGTGCGCTTCTGTGTTATCATCATAAGGCACACACACATTCCCTGTGAGCATCACATGGTTTGAATCCTTATCCTTGGCACCTCCTATCAAACTCATCTTGTATGAAAATAACAGCAGAGCCACAGACAGTCAAGGTCTGGCTGGAACTTGGACAATGCCATTTGTACAATGTTGGCCGAGAATGTGTACCAGAGCCTAAGAACGCCATATGACTGGTGTTGTTTGTGAAGAGTACTTCAGATACAATTTTCATGTTGACTACATGTACGTGAGGTAACCCAGCATCCAAAATGGCCAATATTGACTGGTACCCCCCACATACATGTACATGATGTTGACAAGATAAACAGTGCTCTAGGACACATTCTTCACAAACATTCTACCAATTGGCATTGTGTGAATCCTATCCAACATCTCAGCCCGTGAAGTGACCGTGGGGTGAAACCAATGGAGTTTGATAGGGGTGCATGCACACACTGCACATCCACATGCACCACAATGCATGTTCACTCGTGGGGGCAGGCCAAGGCTCCGTTACTTTAGTCACCTGACAATGTTGACCTGTACTTCCTGGTAGGTGGGGTTCACCATGACTACTGGCTGGCTGTTTTGATGTCTGGGAGAGGATGTGAGACACAAGTCATATTACATTCTATGTAAACAACCCCCCAAGAAAAAAAAATGGAACACAACCTAGAGGGAATCGACCTGGCCAACATTTCTGTGACTCCTCTGCTTAGCTTAATACCTTCCCAAAGGCCCGAATGAATGGACTCTATTACTCTTGTCACAATGTGATGTTGCAGCAAGAAAACTGCAGTCCCTGACTTTCCTATTATCTACATGAACAAACCTCAAATGATGTTGTTTGCAGAAACCCCAACTGTACAATTGTTTTTGACCTCAATGTTAGATGTATGGTTTTCGCCATTCCAAAATTTCCCCATCGTGAGATCAGAGACAGTATTTATAACCATGGAAAAGAATGAAAGACTGTTGTCAAACACAAAGTTCATCTCTGCACTTATACACGTACAAGCTTATGCATTCAGCACACCAAAATATGCACAGATGCATGGTACATTTGCACGTCTCAACCAATACAAACATAGTGCCATACAGCTACATGTACCTTATCAGGCTTGAAGGTTTACATTCTTGAAGTTTTAGCAAGTAATGTCCTAACTGGATTTTTGCCACCTTTTCCTGTTCTGTTACGTCTATACCTGTATTTGTATGCTATTGGAACAATGCCACATTTTGGTGCACTCACACCACAACCATCATGTCCAAACAGTAATGAACATCCAGTTCTTACAATCTGCAAACATGCAGATTCATGCTGACTGGCCTACGTGTAACAAACTGTAACAAACTGCCAGATTGGTCAGTGTAAGGGCCAGCTAGTGCAACCAATCGATTTGAAAATTAACAACAATCAGCCAGCATTTGCAATACATGAATGAACATGCAACCACTATCTTATATTTTAAACCAGTTAGTTTGCAAAATTTCATCAACAGTTTTATTAAGAAACTGAAATTGTTTATCGGGCATACCAGAAAACAGATACCAAGAAAAGTGAATAAACAGCTTTAAACAGCAGTCAGCAGAATGCAATGTAAAACATGCAGCTAAACAGAAAAAGGAAACAACAGTTGGAATGAAGGAATGAATGAATGAAAGAACCACAGATTGAGTCACCTTCTCTCCATCACAGTGCTGGTGTGTCTTTGTTCGTGTGGGGAGTTGTTAAGGGAAGAAGATTGGCATGTGTCACTCATGCTTTTTGGTCTGGGCCGTGCCCCCAAACCGGGCAACCTCCACCCTAATGTCCTGCGTCTACTGAGTCTGGTGGATGTTAGGGAGGATAGAGAGAAAGAGAGAAAGAAAGAAAGAGAGGACAGAAGGCACAAACATAAACGGTACAACTACTGGTACATGTACGAGCATCTAGAAGCAGCATAGCAGCATTCCTACTAGACTTGGCTATATAGAGCGTTTTCACTGATTACAATGTACTTTTTCTTATCAATTTTGAAATATGTTACCATCATAAATGCTTTTTCAACTCAGCTTCCTATGTTTTGGCTGTCCCTAGACACAGTTGAAGGCATAACCAGAAAAAAAGGATGACCAAAACACTTGCCTGGTAGGAATGCTGCCTCATACATTGAGCATGCATGTTAAAATAATTGGCGCATCTAACAACTTTGCCCTTCTATGACAAACTATGCGAAGAGATATGTAAAAAAAGTAAGTAAGGTACTACATTTTCATTGGTGGGTACGGTTTTGAGTCCAACAAAAATGGTAACACTGTGGTATTGAACTTGTCTCACACTAAAAAGAATCTAGGGAATGAGAAAAGTTGGAACTGAAAGACAACATTAAGGTGACCTTCTCACATCACCAAAAAAAGACACAAATTGATTTGATTGGCATAATTGCAATAATACAAAATGTATCTTAATCCCTACATGCATGTATGCCATGGCTAGAAAATATACTACCATGGGATTTCAGGATTTCGTGAACCAGAAGACTATTCGTAAAAACTATTCTCCCAAATAACCCCACCCATGTTTTCATAACTTCAGTCTTGTACAATGCCAGAAAGTATCTACACTAGAATGACGAGGAGAACCCAGTCAATGAATATTCACAGTCATGACTTTTTGTGTACTTTTGTGTAAGTTGTCATTTCTACAGGGGAAAATGGTGTATGCAACCATAAATTTACACATAAATTAGTAGAGATGACCCTGTATTCTAATATATTCTGACAAAGTGTTTGGCAACATGGGTAGAAACTTTAAGACTGGGTAAGGGGAGAACTTATGAGACCATCTAGTGAAGCTACTCCCAGTCTGATATAAAAGTGTCTTATTCAGGGTCTTTCTGTGAAACATGGTTAGTTAGAAAACAACAACAATAGATCGGACATACACCCAAAGTCCACCTTCAATATCGGTATCTACATTGTACTACACAAGGCTCTAAATACTTGTCTCTGCTTTGCAGGTAGCATTCAAAACTACCTGTATCAAATATTTTAATCCTTTAGGTCCATAAAACAAAAACTCCTGCATGTTTGAATGAGATATTCCTTCTAGTATCATTTTCAATCTTATAATCTGTGGTATCAAAGGATGTTACTATGAAGAATGCGAGGTATTTTGGAGGTACATGTACTGTGCTGTGTAACACCTGATTGTCACAGCCTGGTTTGAACAAGATTTGGTCACAGCAGGCAATCTTACATGAATGAACCTTGCTATATTTCAAGCGCTAATTTCTATTGACCAGTATGTATAGAAAAAGTTGTGTTGAGCAGACAAAGAACTTACTTCTGTGAGTCTTGAGCCTGTTGGTGATGGTAGGAGTTGGGCTGGTAGTTTTCTGTCAGGGGGGTGATGTTTGTCATTGTGATCCCTTCGTTCGCCACGTTCTTCTTACTCTTCTTGGTGATGGCACGCAGCTCTGGGTTGTACTCCTGTGGAGAGGGTTGTACAAAGTACATGTATATCACTGGGGCAGATATCTAATGCATTTGTTTGCTTTGCAGTACTGGACAAGTAAACAGTCTTTGGGTGTAAACAGGGCTGTCACCTGTTTAATTTTTTTTTCTGTCTCACTCATTGTTTCCGAGTAGGTTTTGTTGTTAAAGCTCTCATTTTAAGCTTACAAAAATACATTTCCATCAATTTCATGTCATGAAGTTCAGATTTTTTGGGATTGATGGGGTAAATCGCTGTTCAGTCCCAGGACGGAAGAACAAGTCATGGGTGTAACAAACCTGAGTTTTGTACAGGGAGTATATAAGCTGAGTAAGACCAGGGAGTGAGGTTTGTTCCACTCACACCAGAAAGGACCCCTACTCTTTTTGATATGTGTGGTGGGTCCTTTAGTAATGTGGTCAAGGTGTGGCTCACATAAAGCGTGAATCTTACTGGACTGCATTGGCAACTGCTGTGCCGTACAGTTGTCCGCTTGCCACCCTAGCGCTGCATACGTGTATCTTGGATGGAATGACAAACTTTTTTAAAAGTTCAAGAAAAGCATGTGGCAAAATGCTACGAACTAGGCACGAACTAGACAGTCCAATATTGTCTATTATTAATGAAATCTTACCTCAAACTGTGGCCAGTTCATGCCCATCTCAGTACCGTGGTTCTTGGCCCAAAATTTGAGGTCCTGTCCAGATTCCACCTTGACTATAGACTGCTGTAGGTCTGTGTAAATCTGAGGAAATCTGAGAAAGAAACAGGCACAAATGTGGGTTTTCTTTTTGGTACTAGGCACCTTTACAATTTGGCACCAAGGAACATATTTCATTTCATTTCAGATAATCAAGATTAAATTTCTAGCCATGTTTTTTTTTCTTTGCAAAGCTTAAGGTAAAGTTTATGTGGCTAATTCACTTGGCCAATAGTACATAGAACAGTTATCCACTGAAGATTGTTATCCACTGTCTTAGGGCTCAGTATCGGAAGACAGAGCCCATCCTTCTCCTTCCACCAACCAAAGTCAGGTGCCAATTTTTACACCTGGGTGGAGTGAGGACAGTCATGTAAAGTGCCTTTCCCCAAAAACACGACATCTAGCAAGAAATCCCAGGGATCAAACGTGACCTCAAGACATCGTGTCCGCTAGCCTATCCACTATGCCATTTGATGTCATGTACAGCTCTATATGTACTTAGAATATCAGAATTCAAAAGCCCACCTTTGTTCTACAGACAAGTCTAGACATTGGTGCATATTAAGCAGTGTCTGTTTGAAGAACTGAAGTCGCTTCTCCTCAAAGTCCTGGCACTTCTGAAACTGCAGGGTCATGTCCTCCATGTACTTGGCGTTGTACCCGTTGATCTCCTGTAGGGTCTTGTCATACTTGTCTTTTGTCTGAGGAGGACAAATATGAAGAAAACATTGAAATCATGTTGGTAAATCAATTCAACATTATTTTTCTTTTTGACCTACATTTCGACAGGCTGTCTGCTGTGTAAAATAAAACCTATTAGTGAGAAGCAGGCTTTTAGCTAGATTTTATTATGGGGGTCCAAATTTCTTGGTGAGTCGTGGCAAGTGATATAGCAAATGATAAGAAATTGGATGCACTGGATGCCCTTAGACTGGGAAGGAGATGCTCTGACAACCATAAAATTCTGATTGACCAGGGATGCTACTAGTTCACTTGTGGTCACAGTCTTCAACTGTAAGTCCCAAGCAGGGAGTCTATACCCTTTGTTTCTGTCTCTATCACTATTGTCTAACTAACCTTTGTTGTCTCGGCTTTACATTTCTCCACTCTGTCCCGGAGTGCCTTGACCTTGTCTGGTGAGATAGATGTGTCCTTCTTGCCATTGTTCTCAGCGTTGATGGCGGTCTTCTCATTTCGACAAGCTGTGTGGTACGCTTTCTTGGATTGGTTTACCTGCAGGATGGCCAAGATACAGTAAGACTTTATAACATGCCTTGTTAAATCTGTATGGAGAATACCAAGGAAGATTTCTACTACGTATCTATAACATACAATGTGCTTTCCCGACCTATTGGGAGTACAATCGCTTCTGTGGGAGTATGGATTATAATTTCGGACAACATGTGTGGAGATCCAACTTGTAGTAGATTCCCATTCAAGGGAAACCATAATGTCAACTCTTATACTTCTGCTGACATTCTTCAGAATACCCTTATAACATAATTTTCTGAAAGTGTAGCAGTTTTAGGATTACCAGTAGAATTATGAGAGTTGACATTATGAAAGTTGATGTCACCAATTGTCAAGTACTGCAATCTGTGGCTAGCATAGCATGTATTCCTATCCACAAACAATTTATTACCCTTTGTAGCATTTTGGCCCATGGTTTCTGTGCCTTTCTGAACGCGTCGTCTGCCTCTTTTGTCTCCTTGAAGCCCGTCATCATCAACTTCTTGTAATTCTCCTTCTGCCAGCTGGCAACCTCCTCCTGGATGTCTGAGATGAGCTTGTCACGGACCTCCATGTGCAGGTCATGAACTCTCTCTGCTTCAGTACAGAAACTCTTCCAGCCTGAAGACATGGTACCATACTCTGGACCTGTAGGGAGGGGAAACATGGTACAAATTGTCAGCCCTGTTTCAGTACAGAAGCCATGGTGCCGTCCTCTGGTCTGGACCTGTATGGAGGAGAAACATGGTACAAGTTGTGAACTCTCTCTGCTTTAGTACAGAAACTCTTCCAGCCTGAAGACATGGTACCATACTCTGGACCTGTATGGAGGAGAAACATGGTACAAGTTGTGAACTCTCTCTGCTTCAGTACAGAAACTCTTCCAGCCTGAAGACATGGTACCATACTCTGGACCTGTAGGGAGGAGAAACATGGTACAAGTTGTGAACTCTCTCTGCTTCAGTACAGAAGACATGGTACCATACTCTGGACCTGTAGGGAGGAGAAGCATGGTACAAGTTGTGAACTCTCTCTGTTTCAGTACAGAAACTCTTCCAGCATGAAGCCATGGTACCGTACTCTGGATCTGTAGGGTAAGGAAACATGGTACAGGTTGTGAACTCTCTCTGCTTCAGTACAGAAGCCATGGTACCATACTCTGGACCTGTATGGAGGAGAAACATGGTACAAGTTGTGAACTCTCTCTGTTTCAGTACAGAAACTCTTCCAGCCTGAAGACATGGTACCGTACTCTGGCCCTGTAGGGAGGAGAAACATGGTACAAATTGTGTACTCTCTCTGTTTCAGTACAGAAGCCATGGTACCGTACTCTGGACCTGTAGGGAGGAGAAACATGGTACAAGTTGTGTACTCTCTCTGTTTCAGTACATATAGTGTATATCAAATATAGTAGCTGCTAGACATGTGCCCTACAAGACACATCAGTACATTGCTATACTAGACAGATGTGCTGCTAGAAACTTGCTGCTAGACACACATGTTGCTAGACATGCTACTACTACTAGCCACATATGCTGCTAGATCATGTTAAATAGAGAAACTGATACATGTGTACCTGCTACACAGATAATGTTAACAAGTGTAGACACATGCTAATTAGACACACATACTAACTAGACACATATTATTAGGTTGAAGTTCTGACTCACCTTCCTCCACAGACTTGTTCCATTTCTTGGCCCAGTGCTTGAGTGCCTTTGCATAGGATTTCTCAATCTCACAGCGCTCCTTCACCATGGTCATGAGTTCGTTACACAGCCGGTACCCGTCCTCCATACGCTTCACCGTGGTCTTGTAGTTCCCCACCTCCCAGAACGAGTCGGAGGACGGCTGCGGTAACGAGCCCTCGTCACTCGGCGCGTAGTTGGACATGTTGGTCAGGTCAAGGGTCAGCTCTAGATCTTAGAATGTTGTCAGCCTTCTAATGGAAAGTCGCTATCTGTGGGAACAAACAAGAGACTGCTTTGTTGATATTGGAATGAATATTATCAAAAATGTAATTCCCAATACTAGAAAGGCCGACATTTGCTTGAGAGCAAATACAGCATATTTCAGCCATCTCCCTCCCCATGCAACAACAGACTATTCCAAAATCACCCATGTGCAAAAATCGAACACTTTTGTTTAAAAGTCACTTCCACTAATGACACCCAAAAATGAATCTTACAAAATTCCTAGTACAAGAATGGACTCTTCCAGTGCACCCCATGTGAATTTGCACAATACACCAGTCCAGAAATACTCTCACTGAAAACATGTTCAAGGTTGAACTAAGCAAAAAAGGCATGAAAAGGTAAAATAGACCAGTCCAAAAACACTTCCACTAAAAATGGAATATTGAATTATCACCTTTATAAAACTAAATTTGAAAACATACCCATGCAAGAATGGACTCTTCTTGCGATGCCCCTATGTAAAGTGGTGCAGTCCAAAAATACATCCGCTAAAATTGGACTTGGACGTAATCACCAAAGTCCCAAAAATGGATTTTAAAAATCCCCCCATGTAAGGATCGACTCTTCCAGCACAACCTATGTAAAATTGCAAAGTTGACAAGTCAAAAAATAACCACACTGAAACACTTTGACATATCAAATCACCAAAGTCCATAAACAAATTTTAAAAAAATGCCCCCCTCCATGCAAGAATGGACTCTTCCAGTACACCCCATGTAAAATTGCAAAATAGTCCAGTTCAAAAATACTTCCATTGAGAGACATTATATAATCAACAGTCCAAAGATGAATGTAAAAAATATGTACCCCCTCTGTGCCAGAATGGGCTCATCCAGATAACACCGGGCTCACTGATTGGCTGCCAATCCCCTTCGGGATGTTGACTCAGGCTACGTGATTGGTTGCCTCTTTAATCAAGTTACTAGTATATATAGACATGTGCACATGCTGTCTTCAGGTGGGAGAGGTCAACGACCTTGAGGTCGTTGACCCTCTGGCCAGTGGAGAATTACCAAAAAAGTCCCCAAATATATCATTTTGAATGAATATCTAGTGCACCTATTTACCAAAATGTAGGTCATTTGGTTACAAGACCAGGGAACAGGAGCCAAAAGCGTACGTTTTTGGTCAAACAATGGCCAAAAAATTCCAAAATTAAGCATTTTGTTGTACCGTATGCCAAAGGTGTAAATGAATTCATGTGCGCATATGTAGACGGCACTCCTATAACAAAATTTCAGGTGATTTGGTTGTAAAATGGGGGTATAGGAGCCAAAAAAATGTCATTTCTGGAGCAAAAAATGGCAAAAAATGCCAAAATTAAGCATTTTGCTGTACCGTATGCCAAAATTGTTTTTTTGAATTTTGTGGGCATATGATCAAGGCACCTCTGTACCAAATTTTAGGTCATTCGGCTGTAATACCAGGGAACAGGGGGGCAAAATGTACATAAAAATTGCAAAAAACATGAATAAAATCATTTCAAAGGAGGATATGAAAAAAATGAGAAAAAAACACCTGGGTATTGACCCACTCTACCCTTGTGCTAAATTTCAAGTAATTTGGTCAAGGAAGGACGGAGTTGAATCGATTTGAAGATTTGACAGGAGAAAGAAAGAAACATTACGAATACAGTGGAAGCCGCTTAATTGCACACCCAATTTGCCAGCGAATTCCGTGCAATTATCCGGCGTGTGCGATAATGCGGAGTTGGTCATTTGGACCGCATCACCACGGTCGGAGGGGCCTAGAGGTGGTATGGGAGGTAGTACAACGCACAGTTTATTTACGTGTTACAGTAGTGCTGTACCTGTTGTGCTCCGGACGTCATATACATGTCTTTACGAAACATCGTACTGCAATGCACTTGAAATCGACACTAAAAGTAAGTTACTGTATACGTTATTTAGCTTCCTTATCACGAAACTAAAGCATTGCACCGCCGAAGGCGAGTGTTATGTCCGTCTGTAGGCCCCGAGTCGCTGTGTTGTTTCCGACTGGCTGCCAAGAACTTAGAACCACTGCATTAAGTATTTCCCGCGACCCTAATTACAGTAATTAGACAATGGACAGATAGAGAACAGTTTTTATTGAGTATGTCACAGCAAGTTGTCTGCCAAATCGTAATGCGGCTTTGACGACCTTTAGCGGGCGTTCGTCTCTTCATGGTGCCGACCCCACAATATCGCTTTCTTTTGATCCGAATAACAATTTCATACAGGTCTTCAGTATAGTCAAGTGACTTCACAAAGGCCGTTTTCGGCTTATTTGTACCGTGCCCGACGATTTTAGCACGCATTTTTAGTCAATTTGTTGACGATGTTTTACAAATTTTCATGCAATTATCCGGCGTTGGTGATTTTTGTCGTTCAGATAAGCGAAGTCAGTAACAATGGAGTGAATGGGAAACGGTTTGGGATTTTGGGATTCCGTGCAATTACCCGAAGTGTGCGTTTATCCGAGGTGCAATTAACTGGCTTCCACTGTACAATATATTTCATCATACCTATGGTATGGCTGAAATATAACAAGACAATGGCTCCCTCTGCCAGAACATATAGAAACTGCAGACAGAAACAGAAGGAGACACCAGTAATTACAGTATAGAACATTAGAAGCCGTTGAAATTTTCCTACCAACAGTTTAAAGCTAAATCATGATATGTTGAATTTTTTCACTTTATGAACTCAATGGCAGTGATATTAAAAGGGCAATGATATCAAAAGGCCAGGTAATATACAAAAGACATATGCAGGTAGAAATATAAATACATGTGTAACCTATAATTCTATAGGAAAGAATTTAGAAAGGCTTGAAACATTGTCATAATTTCACTTTATGTGTACTGCCTTGATTGCTACCCACAGTGATTGCTACCTATAGTACTTTGAGATTTGCTTCATAATACTAATAGTACCACATTGACTAGGTGTCCCAAAAGAACACAATTTGATCAGATGACGCTTTTGAATTTGATCAGAAAAAAATCATTCAGTTATTATGCAAAGTAGAAGCAGTCATTACCAAAAGATACGGAGCTATTTTTATCACAAATGCAAATTTTTGCAATGTATGCTCATGACCTTCATCAATCATCAAACTCGGTATGATACAAGATTTAGATTTATCCCGGACTAAAATTTCTCCAAATTCTGACTTCAAAGTGAAAACTCGGCCACCTTGTAACAGGTAACGGAAGTGTTTCCAGCTTCGTCAGTAGAATGACCTAAATGTACCCATGTAATGTGTCTGTCCCATTAAGCCATTAGGTTCTGGTGTTACCATTACCACAGCACTGATGTGATGATCGTGTTACAAATGTGCCACCTATTTCTGTCCTCTCTATGCATGGGGCAGGATCTTCACTTATCTCCAAGCAGATGTCAGAAGGCAAAATTGTTACATTACTCAATAGTGTAAACGTCAAAACTCTTGCAGTGTCTTTATTTAAGTGACCTTTTCACTGTGAATTTACGATTCCGCAAATGTGTCCCCATTAAAAAGTAAAAGAATTTACAGTGTTCTCAGAGCTTCCAGTGTTTCTGGTACTAGTGACAACCTTTCAAGCAGATGTTGGAAGGCAAAATTGTTACATTTCAAGCTCCCTATTTCTGTCACAAACTAGAAGTTCTGTAGGTAATTTTGTACAATGACAGAGAGAGGAAGCTAGGAAAATATAACAATTTTGCACAAACAGACAGGGTCTCAGCTACAAAGTTATTTCTAACAAATGTCTCCTAATCATATTGATGTCTAAAAATTGAAATAATCCCTATTCAAATATACAACAAATGACAGTTGTCTAGGGTTCTTTGTCTTGCTGACCTATCCTTTAGGCACCAAATATGTAATGAAATTTCTTTCAAACGTTGTTTGTGGTCAAAACTCTCGCAGGAATACCTACATGATGAATACAAGATTGCCCTATTTATTGTAATATCAAAATTTGTCAGCCTTCTTGATTTGTAAATAATAATAATAGCACAATAGCCCAAAATACATTCGTAAAAAAATAGCCCAAAACACAGAAGTATCATACTTGACAATGAACTCTTCCCCAATCTGTATCATGATTCATATGCAATATTGTACAGACCTTACTAAATTCCATGTGTCAATCCATTTTCAGCTTAATTACGTCAAGGCGCCATACCCCAATCTATTTGGGATTTTAATTTGAGGCTGCATACTATCAAGTCTAACAATCAGTTCCGTTGGGAAATAATTCCCAAGCAAAATAACTGCATATTATCATGAAAAGAAATGATATCCTTACAGATATATATGCAGGGCCAAATTTCTTTTTCTATGCTTCAATTTCACTAACAAAATTATGAAAATACACAATGTCAAGACAATCAGACATCACTCCCATTATCCCATACCCATCCTGCATTGTGACACTTGTAGTTCCTTAGACTAAGTTAGATTAGAAGACAGCAGCAGTATCACAACAAGGATGTAGGACAAGTTGCATTGTGTATATTATTGACCATTGCCAAAACATAGACAGACACATACACAAACACAGACATACAAGCAAATACAATACCATTCCCTCTTTTTCAGAACAACCATAGACTGCAAATATATATAGTACATACCTACATTTACCATCACACAGAAATTACAAAGTTCTGAAGAGCAAGGTAATAACAAACCACTTTATGTCATACCTGAGCCGTGATAACGTTTGATACAGGCGCTCCGTACTGGGTGATAATTTTCGGTATTACACAGGCTTCTTAGTTGTATCACAGGCAGTTGGGCTGGTATCTCGGGTGATATGGAATACACTGTGATATATTCTATATCATATGTGTCACTTATCATTTTTGAGCTATATATAATAGCTGGTACATATACAACTTAGCCCATCAGTTAACAATGCAACCAGAGAGCGACTTAGCCCAGTCCTTTGCACCTGTACTGTACTGCTTTGCAACCCCTTCTGTTCTCCAGATAAAAATAGCCAAAATTCTGGGAAACACAGATAGACACACAACAGATGAGCAAAAGCCCTAGGCCTAGAGGTGAAGTAATCAATAAGAGTACATGTATCTGATAAGCGATATTGATAGACAAAATTTTGTACAACATACCTCAAGGCTCAAGCTCAAGTGGGACGGCAATGGCCAATATATGAAGAACAGTCGAGTTTTATATCAGAGTATGACCAATACATGAAGTACAGGCAAGGACTTGTCCCCACAACTCTGTACAGTCATGGACTTGTATGTTTACATTTCATCACTCTGTAATGCAAGGTATCTTGATTATGCACTCCTCCCCATCCCACACTTACTACACACTTCATCAGTTGGAACTTAAGCATCCTGATGTTAGGATGACCTTAAACCATGGGCTATTGCTGATACTGTAAAATGTAAAATGTTTGCGGTGGCTTTATTTTTCCCATCTCTTACACAAACTCAGTATTAGAACACCAAAAATAGGCATTTTTGTTATTCTACAGAATTGTCTCAACCACAATTTCAAACACTGCAAAAGCATATTTTCCTCACCAACCGCAAAATAACTAAAACCACTGCGAAAGTAAAATGCATTTACAGTACATTGTCATGTATCCATTCTTAGCAAGCACATTGGGTAGCTTGTCTGTGAAAGCCAACACTATGAAAGGCTCAAATTAACCACCTGCGACCTGGTATTTGCAGGGAAAATACAAATTACAATGCATGACTCTCATGAGTAAAGCTAAAATTAGAAACAACTTGCTGTTGCACTTTTGGAGGCTTAACAAATATAGGTTTGGTATCATAAATCACAACGCCAAGTACAATGTGTAGCAATCTTCTAGTATTCTAGCAAGACTAGATTTGACCGTTCTTACAATTTGCAGGTAAAATTGCAAGATTGCACCAACAGAAACATCATTCAAGTATTTTTGAACCCTTCTAATTTCTATATTATATATACAAAAATGTATATGTTGTAATTTGAACTACTTACATGATGTGATTGCAATTTTCAAATCTCTACCATCTAACTCCACTCCATCTATTAACTTAATTCATACTAGACTAACTACAATATTAGTCCTTGCACACATCTTGCATTTACCTGCAAGGAGTTTTTATAAACTATAATCATGAAAAAAAGCTTCAGTTTCAGGGTTAGGCAGCAATAGTGGCACAAAATTATAACTTTTGGGGTATCTTAGACATACCTGTTCGTATAGGCAAGGAGCTTTTTTGGTATAGGTGACATATACAGTATGGACCTTATTTATCATTCTAATATCTACACACACTGATTATGATTTGGCATTTTTTCTAACCTATTTAAGGGTTCGCTCTATCTTTTATAGGCTAAGGAGCAACCTTGACAATTTTGACCTGTTGTCTATCCTGGTCTTTCAACCTCATCAAGTGTTTGCACACATTCCATTTGCAATGTACTGTAAACAGTTTGCTACATTGATATTTGTGTAGTGTTGTGTACATAATGGTAGAATTGTTGACCTTTAAGTGTAATAAAAAAACAATACAAAACCTATCTGTATTACTTAATTCAAATTTTGTAGTTAGGATAAAATTTCATATTAAATTTGTAATTTTGTATCATTTGACGTTAATGTGTACCCAAATTTTTTGGTGCAATCAACTCAGGGCATTGTGCCATTTGACACATTCGAGCTATCTTGCCCACATACTCCACTGTAGTGTTAA
Organism: Branchiostoma floridae x Branchiostoma belcheri; assembly: GCA_019207045.1. Lineage (NCBI taxonomy): Eukaryota > Metazoa > Chordata > Leptocardii > Amphioxiformes > Branchiostomatidae > Branchiostoma > Branchiostoma floridae x Branchiostoma belcheri. The sequence continues at coordinate 24,125,396 of CM033026.1, read as the reverse complement.
TATTTTGCCCTGTGAGGACCCAACCCTAGGTAAACACTGACTCTTTTGACCCAAATACATTTCTGCACTGCTCAAATCATATTGACAAAGAACATTTTTCCCCACCTCCCAAGTACCAAACCCAAAGAAGATATGCCGTGAGAATGTGGTTTGCTCATACAGATATCCAACCTAAGACTGTAAACTACATCGCTGTGATTCTCGCGATAAAAACACTCACCGTATACTGGACAAGTTCCTGTCATAACAAGATCTTTTAAGGAACCAAACACGAGAAGGCATCCCTCACCTAAACCAACTCGCGAGTCGCTAGCGAGACCTGGTATGGCCTAAGATTCCAGGTATGCAAGTAACCGTGCGGCTCTGCTTCAAGTCAGTTGAATGAGGGAGGATCAGGAGGTGACATACAGGATATACAATGTGTGCACACAACATTCAGTCAGGGGAGGAACATCCTAAATGTTTCACACACTACCCTTCCTGTTGTATCACACATGGTTATTTTTTTCTCTCTCTCTCTCTTGTGACAAACTGTCTAAGGTGGGATGCTTTTTTCAATTTCAATCAGGGCATGATGTTGTTTCTTCAGGAAAGGCACTTTACTTTCCTCACTCAGGTGAAAATCGTTCATGAGACAGAGTCCTGGGTACCATTCCTCAGTAGTAACTGCTGTTACTAAGTGGTTAAAGCAATAAGATTACGCCAGCAGTTACTAGGGATAATGGTACCCTGGCTGACGTCTTCCAAGGGTGCCTAAGTTTTCATGCAAATAAACTACAGGACTAAGAAACATACGAATCTCACAGAATACATACCATCCCTACTACTACGCAAATATACTCCTGTCCTCTCAGATTCGAATTAGTCTGAGGAGAAATGTTATGTATGTCGGCCAGAATATAATCCATTCGAGAGAAGACACACACGATACACATTTCCGCCTTTACATCATGTTCGGCAATGGGGCAACGTTAACATCCCTCTGAATATACCTCTGAAACCTTGCTACGGAAACAGCCAGGAAACTTGGCTTGCTGCCCCACACAGTGTGCCTCTAGGCACGAAAGGATCCAAACAACTATTACAACAACAACTCTTGTTACAGGAATGTCCATGTCACCTGTCTGTGTGTATCCAAGGGTGAGGTCGTAGGGGGACACACCCAAACCCCTGGTGTTGTGTACAAGTGTACAAGGAATACTACCTTATGATTTATATCAAGGCCGCAATGAAAGTCGTGTCTAGACCGACTACACTTGTACATGGGGGTGGGATCTGTACAGGAAGTGACTATACTGTGTAGGTATTGGCTGTGGTTTGCGTGTGTGAAAATATGTGAGTGGGGGAGGAGAGGGGAGGGGGGCAAGATGTGAGAGCTGAATCTTGCGGATGCACTTTGCCCTGTAGTTACACCCTGCTAATTTATCCCGTTATAAAAATGACACACATGTCCATCTTTAGTACATCTATCATGCCCACAGGATGTAGGATAGGATGGTTCAAGTGTGTGTGTAACGAATATTGGACATAAGGACGTTATGTAAGGTGATGCCACGGTTCAAGTTCGAACAAATCGATGGATTATTTTGAAATCAGCGCTGTTTGCGGTTCGATATTATGGCTTCCGCAAAGGTCAAAACTGTCCACTCAAACGTCATCAGCGCACCTCACGTACCTGGTGTAATGGCTCCCCCGGCGCCCTTTAGCTCCCTCGTCGTTGTTTTACGTACTTCCGGACACCCAAAATGTTGTAAATGTAAACAGAGCGGCCAAACCTGTGCGGCGGAATGACCAGAACTGGACCGTGTCTCGAGTTTCCGATCAGTCAATCCAAGATGGCGACTTCCTTACACCGCATCAAAATGCGAACAATTTTTTTCCATAACCAAATTTTCAAAACCGGAAATATGAGTCATGATACAAACTAATACTGTTCCATCACCCTCTAGTAAGAATCAATTAATTTTAATATATCATCAACATTGATTATTTCGCCTTAGATTTCAGTTTTGAATGTAATGTGGGAGTTAGCCTTAGGTGCGGCTGCATGCTGTTAAAGTTGGGCGGAGCCACCAGGAGCCCTGGCGGTGACATCAGTCCTGATTGGTCATTACATAATTTGTTTCACGAATCATATTCCCTTGTAAATGCTATGAAAAAGCCTTCGAATATCTTTTTTCAGCATTCCAAAGGTTTTATTTTTAGCAGTACTTGTGTATGTTTTTGCAAGGTTGTTATTTTGTGTTGCATGCTCAAAAAGACATGCACGGATTGTCAAATGGTAACGTTAAAGCTTATAACGTTAACGCAACATATATATCTATATATAACTTATAAGTGACTTACAAAGGTAGGAGCATTTATAATAATAGATAGCAATGTGCACATAAGAGCCCTAATGGCATATACTGCTTTGTGATTCTTGTCAGGGTACTTTACGATGCGTAACATACATAATTTGTATTTGCAAATTCATTACCCAGTTTATCCCCAATAAAACCACTTTGGAGACTGTATGTGTTGGGGCTCTGTTGGGGGTTTCCAGCCCATTCAAGAAATCTTAACTCTCTTGGAAAAATCTGTTAGGCATGTATATTTGCTGAGGATCCAACACATTCCCAAATAAATGAAACAATCATTTATTTTCCAAGTACGTATCATACATTTATAGCAGTAACACCCTCACACTCAGGGTTGACATCGCGGCAAAGCCTAACGATATCACCCCTGACAAATCAGCCAGGGTATTTGGGTATTTGGGGCGCCCTGCTTATGAATATTAATGAGCTTGCCTGATTTGTCGCGGGCCAATCAGCGACCGGATTGCAAGTTTCGAACAAACAGCGTACGGCGCGGCGTGTACAAAGATCTGTATTTCTTCGCGTGATGGTAATGTTTTTTTTTATCGTATGCTAGGTCGGTACATATATACGGTGATGCCGTGGTTATCCTATACCCACAGAACCGACAAATGTTAAATTTGGTACCTGATAAAGACGTCTGGACGCTGAAAGAACGTTACGCCGGTACTGTTATCTTGCTCTTGAATATTAATGAGTCGCCTTATATGGCGCCTTTCCGAGCTTCCGACAACAAGAAGCCAAATACCCAAATACCCTGGCTGATTTGTCAGGGGTGATATCGTTAGGCTTTGCCGCGATGTCAACCCTGAGTGTGAGGATGAGCAGTAATGGTGTCAATCAATGGTGACAGACAAATTCTTTTACATTACCTTAAATCAATAGGTATTGATGTTAACTATGTCAGTCTTCAAAATAATGTTTCTGGTCAAAGAAGAATTTTCTTAAAAGAGCATGCATGTACCTCCTGGTGCATGGTCATATAGGACAGACATGTTCAAACAAATTGATCACCATGTATTCAACACATTTATTATGATATTTATAAACAACAAGTGTTTTAACAAGGAGTTAGATACAAGTAATGTGGACTGTATTTTTTCTACCTTTCATCATCAATACCCACAAATATCTTTGATACCTCTAAATATAGGAGCTTCTAGGCCATTCTATTCAAATCAATCAAAGCTACATGTACATGTAAAATTGGAAGAGGTCTTAAATTTAGTAAGGTCCATGCATTGCACAAAATATTCCACTGTTGTTCATGATACTGGCCACTTTTACTGGTCATATGATATGCACATTATAGTAACAAAACACAAAATAAAGTACCGGTAATGTCCAGACAATACTCGAGTCAAGAAAAATTCTGGAAGAATCCATTCTGTTTGTGACAATTGGGCTTATATTCAGCTACTTTTTATCATTTCCATAGCAACAGAGTGATGATGAGGTCCATCAAATCTTTTACCACTTTTTACTTTTCTACCACAACCAAGGGAAAAAAACAAGTCAGCAAGCTAAAAGTTAAGAGCATATTTCTTTTCCTGGCATTTTACACTTACACTATGATCCTTATGCTGAGTTAGTTGCACATACAACAGCTAATGTTAATCACTACAGAGGAGTTGCATTGGATTTGTTGGATCATAATTCAAGAAGGAAATCAAATAAAACAATAAAATCTTAAGCTATGTGCTCATGACACCATTAATGAATTTACATGTACTATGTAGTTTTAACACATCTAGGGATACCAGTGCCATACTGGGTTATCAATATGCATAAGTATCCAAGTATCCAATATGAAGTCTAGATTTTGTATAGTAGCAAAACAATAATTCTTCATTTAGGTAAAAACCAATCAAGAAACAAAAAATGCAATTTCATCTATCTTGGCCTTCAATCCACGAGAGAGTTGCATCTTCATTACATGTGCTTAAATCCCTTCATGCTTGGGATTTACATATTGTGTAAGTTCAGATGAAATGCTCAAAGGGCTGCAAATATTACATACAAATTGTATACAGGTAACCTTTGTTTGGATTAGATGGAATGACAGGTATACATGAAAGGAAATATGACTAAAGCGATGAGAAAATCTTCAACGGTTACATCTTATCACATTTCTTGAAATTGCCAAATTGACATAAAAGCCACCTTTCAACCAGTTATGACTGCTGGAATAAATGTGCAGTCTCAGCTTTGAAATTTTTAGTAATACTAAATGTTTTGTAATTTTGGCTGCAACAATGATACTCATTGCCAGAACAAAAACATTGAATTTAACTATAAAATCAGTGTATGTGTGAGAACTCCTGCAGTACAGTCTCTTGCTGCAAGGTGGCAACGCTGATAGACTTTCTGAAGTCGGAGATGATCGATCGAACCTGCAGTGATAGGAAAACAACTTGTTTGTAAACAGAAGCAGAACAAATAACAAAAGAATTTTGTTATGTTTTTCCGGAACGGTATAGCAAATGGTGGAAAATCACACATGGAGCTAGGTTGCTCTACCAAAGTACCCAGAGGCAGACTTGAACACTTCTAGTCCATACACATCAAGACAGTATTATCAAAACATTTGCATCTTTTCATCTTTGATTGTCAGTTAGGCCATTGTGCATAACATACACACATGCATCCATAGTCAGTGCACAAGAAAAGGAAACTACTGCCTACTGGTGCTCAAAGAGCGACCTAGCATGTACACACGTAGATTTCAACATCTAGACATCTTTTTTTCATTGCCTAATAATATATACATATAGCCTCCTTCGCAGATCTAGACTGGTATAAGTAGTTTCAATGTTGGCTAAGGTTCTCTAGGCCTCGAGGTAGGGCAAAACTCCCTTCCAAAGTTTCAAGTTCCACAGCAAACTACTTTTCCAGGCAAACTAAACTCCCTTTCTCAGCAAATTCCCATTCCCAGCATTAGAGAACTTTAGCCAACTTTGACACTAGCGAACCAGCACCGCCCCACTTAAAGTGTGCGAAGGGGGCTGATTAATTTATTTTTTTACAATCACGTCAGCTTTGGGATAGGCGGAGGATGCCATCCATAAAATTAAGTTCAACTTTATTTCACTCACCAACTGTGTGAAGAAGGCAGACTCCTTAGGTTTCTCTGCATATCTCTCATACTGGTCCAGACTTTCCTGCAGTTTCAGGGTCAATGTGTCGTAGTTACTCCGCACAACCTCCAGAACCTGCAATAGTTCATGTGTAAGTATAATGTATGTGTAAGTTAGATCAATCCTATTAGTGATATTCAGTATTTGATTTTACTGTTGCTGGGATCTCTGACACAGAGGTAGGCAGCAGTTGGCTAGTCTTTACACCGTGCTTCCATGTGACAAACTCTGTCCAGCGGGCTCATCCTAGTAGACTGCACATTTTATGTCTCTCCTAACACATTCCTTCCAGGATTTCATTAGTTCTCCAGACCTCTGTTGCCTGACAGTTTTAATTTGGTGATCGTGTTGATGCAGTCACCAGAACTTTCAACATGTCCAAACCAACTGAGATGGCGGAACCGCAACACTGAGGTGATGTCCAGAATACCAAGTTTATTTAGAAAAAGTAATTGCAGAACAATGATTAAGGGAGTGAGAATGCAGCATCATTGTATCACTGTATGTTTAGAAAAAATTCTGGCCTCTTAATAGCCCGACTAGCTTAGAAATAGCCAACACTAGTATTAGAGTAGAATATTGTTCATGACTGTCCATTGACACTATGTTTATACCATGTACTTGCAATTAGCCCTCGGGCACGAACTTGCAAATAAACTTTGATAAAGGGTTAATGCCCCGCCCCGAGGTGTATATGGTGAGATAATCCCTGGTCAGGTGCGATAACCACCGAATAAACCAACGAGTGAGCGTAGCGAACGAGGTGGTTTATGAGGTGGTTATCGCACCTGACCAGGGATTATCTCACCATATACACCGAGGAAAAGGCGGGGCGTTACGCTATTATCATATAGCCTATTCAACTGACACATATAGCCTATCCAACTGACACAGGGCGTTTTCTGCGTGTTTACTGTAGCAACCTGCGGATGACCGCGGGTGACCCCGGGTAGAACGCCCGTTCTGTTCGATCACGTCAGATCGAACAAGATTCGTGTTCTAATACCCCGAATAGAAGTCAAATTTGACCATTGGGTTTGTTTAGTGGGGGTGTTGAAAGTCATGTTCAATCTTTTTCTATTTAAAAATCATTTATATATTTTTAATTGTGTTGTAGTTTAACATAAATTGTTCGAAATAAAGTACAGTACGCTGTTTAATAGATATAATCGATAAATACTTAACACTAGTATTAGCGTCCTGTCCCCTCTATAATGGTGCGGTCCAAAAAGTGGTCGGTTATTCTAATAACCGACCACTTTTCAGGTTACTGCCTGATAACCCATAGGAAATGGGGGCCTCTGATTGGTCAACTCCATCTGGCTATATGATAATCATTATTAATGCCACCAAACATCATCGGTAAACATAGAAAACAGATGAAAAGTAGAAAGTAGATCCTTACTTGATCTTCTGTCAGGGAGGACAGATGGTTCGCTGCTGACCAAGAGTCGATCTTGGGTGTGAAATGGTTAACTATTGCTCTGGAAATAGAGAAAAAAGAGGATATTAAACTAATAGATCCAATAATGTAACATCTAATCCTACCAATGATAGAAACACATAATCTTTCATCTTTAAATGCTGAGTGCTTAGCAGATAACATTTCCAAAGTCTTCGGTATGACCAAGGAGGCTGAAAAGAGGGACTGTTTTCAACTTCCTTGGTATGACCCTGCTAGGGTTTTAATTCAAAATGCAAAGCAAACACACTACTACTTTAACGCTACTGCATCAATTTTCAAACCGAAATTCGAAGTTTGAAGAAAATAAATGCTTAAATATAAAAGTAAAGTTACCTTTGTCTTGTAATACTTAAGGATGAATTTGTGCACATTAAGAAATTAAAGACCAACATACCTAATGTTGACAAGTGCATTGGTCAGTCTCGTAGCCGAGTCTTTGTGTTCCCCGTGGTTAGTCGCATGTCTCAATGCTGGGTGGAACATAGGTGGTTTGTTAAAAATGTTAGCCATACATTTGTAGCTCACAATACTACCGAAAATCATTCATCAAATATTTGCTTGACTATTATGTCTGAGGTTTTTGCAACCTAACTAAGAACACACCATATGGAAACTACATACTCTGTCTTGCATTGGAAAGCCTCCTTTCCCTTTATACTACTAAATTAAGTTCCTGTGAATCAATTTACAGTATCTGCAACCTGCAATCTGTATGGTAAATTTGAATATTGCAAGTAAAATCTTCTTTTTGTGTGTGCAATTTTGAAGGCTAAAAATGTTTACAATTGGATCTACTAAAGAATGATTGAGAGGTGCATTTTCATGACACAAAAAACAAACATGGTTTAATCTGACAAGATTGACATAAATACACATGTAGCTCACCCATGGAGTAGAGGTTGTCAAAGACAGTGTGCATGCGGATGACTTCATAGTACAGCTCGTCATAGCTGGTGGGGGAGGGCAGGAACGTGTCCCCATAGGTGATGAACAGGTTGAACAGATTCACTACCTGTGGAGAAGGCATGGGTTCATCATATCATGTGTTATACAATAGATTAGAAGAGTACCTGGCACATTTTGTACCATTTGAATTGCATGTCTTTGATCATCTATCATAAAAAAGAATGGGCAGTCCATTTCCTGAATGTGTAAAATATCAATCACTAGCTTAAAGGTTTGCAATGCATACACTCATATATACGTACATATATTACCCAGACATGCATGCATTCATACATACTTACATATGTACGTATGTAGAGTATGTACATACATACGTACAACTTCTACAAGCATAATCCACTTTGGATAACAAGTTTCTTTAGGAATTATATTACACAATGTCGTGTACAATCAACGGACAACATTCCTCTCAACACTGACTGGTTCTACAATAATTAAGTTATAGGAAAAAGTACATGCCAGGTTTTTCTACAATTGTACAATTACAACATAAGTGTAAATAACTCCCATCAGTCTGTGTACCTTAATGGCTAGGTAGAAGATGTTATGTCTGCTGGCCAGGTGAGCCTCCTGGGCGATCATGAACTTCACCAAATTGATAAGCGCTGGAAAAAAGTTAAGAAAAACATTTTGAATTCTAGCTGTGAGTATGATACATTTGGCCAATGACCACACACAAACAGACACACACAAACACACTCACACAGCACAGCACAAATGCACTAAACAAAATTGTATCAAAGGTTGCATTGGGGTGTAAGGATTTTATAGCTCGTTGAACTGTAAGAGATTACACTTGAATGAATGAATAGTAAGGTCAAGGCCTTATGTCTTGCAAGCGATGAAGAGGATAAATAAGTAATTATAAATAAACGGTAAAATCAGGGTTGTCACCAGCTTGAAATTTTCTTCTGTCCCCTCATATTTCTGGAGCTCATGCTGTTAATTTTTGTTATTGAATATGTCACTTTAACGCACTTTCATCAGTTTCATGTCATGAACTTCAGACTTTGTGGATGAATGGATTGAATTTATTCTGTCCCAACAAGAACATTTCCATCTCAAGACAGAGGGACGGATTCTGGAGACAGCCCTGATTAAGATATAGACAAAAATGTGAGAAATCCACACACCTGTCCACAGGTCTTTCCATGTATACTGTAACCTCACTCTGCACTTCTTCTGGTAACACAGCAGTCTATGGACAATCCCAAGGCACCTCCTGTGCAGAAATCAGAAAACTACATATTAATCACAGAAATCATAACACTATATACTTATCTTTTCTTCCCCCTTGTTAGTCCTTCGATATCGAAGATGACTTGTCATGTGTATTCATCAGGGGGGTGAGCCCTAATGTTGCTTCCAAGTCCAAAGCTACATGCACACAGCCATCCGCACCCTACATGCTAAGTACAATGAACAGTGGACTACAGCTTAAAGTACTATCCTAAAGACTGCAACCCTTTTCAGCAGCATGTAAATCAGATGAGCAACAACAGCTGGGATTCAAACTCCCAACACCTTTGTCCACAGAGGGGTGTGCTGACCACTGGATGTTGTATAACATCATACAAAAGCTAACCAATTTTCAGAGTTGTTGTCCTTTGTTTTAAAACATAGTGCATAACTGACTGAAGGTACTTACATGTACAGTTCCATAGGGAAGTCCTTCATCATGTGGGTCACTATAAATTCAACTGTCAAGTCTGGAGAGAAAAAAAGTGTTACATGTTACATGTTAGATGCTAAATGTTGGGAAAAATACAACATGTTAAAGTTGGATGCTCTGTTATCTCCGCTGTTTGGACATGTGAGTGTATATATAACCAGCAATTAACCAACAATACTTTGCTAAGCTAGATTGAAGTGGGAATCATGTGATAGTCATATACTATGATACCATTTATGTACGGTTTGATGATTTTTCCCAGACTATGTTTTAGTGCACATTACAGTATACAATTGTGCATGGCGCTCATCATAAAACTAATCCCTGTAGTATATTATCAGAGAGAGTGAGTGAGATTGTCATACTCACCTAACCAAGCACACGCCAGAGGCCTTGAAGAGGTGTTTGGTACAGCGATCTTTCTGTGTCTCATAGGCTAGGGAGAGGGGTGATAGAAGTATGAGTCAAAATTTCATGATCATTCATTCCTTTACTGTTACTAATGGATTTTCAAATAAAGTCTCAAAGTCTCACTTCTAGTGCCCTGAAATCCGTTATGTTGCTTTGCTAACAAAATGTAATTTCATCATTTAAGAAGAGACCAAACAATTTGTAAATGAAATCAAATGCAAATGTATTTTGAAGTTAGGTTCCATTTAACCTATAATGTAAGGTATATTTCTAACAGAACTGCTGTTGGGGTGGCATCTGGCAGGTTTTTAAACCTATTTAGAAAGCACAACTATAAACAAACAAACAATTCAATACAATAGATGACCCATTCCATGTGCTTCACGTAACTTCATAATATGGTGAAACAACAGTATTGATAGTTATGCAAATCAAGTTAACTATGAACACAATGATGATGATGATTAACACAATACAAAATATCATCGCAATCATTCCAACTTTTAAAAATTTTATTAACACTTACCATTCTATACAGATGCACAACAAAGTTCATATTGGCGTCGTGTAGAAATGAATTTGCATATTGATCCTGTAAGCAAATGATGGGAGACATGTCAATGCGGATTCAGACAAAAACAAAAATTGTATCTACTATCATAATAACAATTATATAGCCAAGACGTTATAGAATTACTTATCAGGGCTCGAAATTCATTTTTGGAACTAGGTGCACTGGTGCACCCAGCTTAAAAAATTGGGTGCACTAAAAAAATTTTGCGTGCACCACTTAAATTTAAGTAATAACTTAATAATAAAACTTAGTAACAAGCTATCAAATTCTTAAACAAGTACCATGACAGACATCTTTCTAACTTAGATGTCAAGAATTTGTTGTATACTAGTATACTTTGATATCTTTACATTATTACATAAACCTAAGAAAATATTTGGGTGCACCCTGTGCGCCCACAGAAAATAATTGGGTGCACAGCTCCAAATTTGGGTGCACCTGGGTGCACATGCACCCAGTATTTCGAGCCCTGCTTATAATTATTTGTAACGTTGTTTGATGTTGTCAAAGTTATTGATAAAGCTGAAGGAGCTTTGAAACCTGTTAAAGTACAATAAATCTAATGACAATTTATCTGCACCCAACAATCTACCCCCTGTACCAGACATGTTGCGCCGCTAGGTATCATCCTACAGTTCCAACCTGGGGTTCATTTTATGGTTTTATAGTATAAATGTACACAAGTAGCAGACCCTTACCTCAGCTATACATGTAAGAATGACCAGACAGAGCTTAAAACTGCATAGTCTTTGTTCATCTGGAGATAAGAAGAAAAATACAGAATGTCATTCTAATTTAATGCTGAAACATGCTAAAAGAACAGCTTCTGCATTGTCAAGATCTTGGAGATCAGAAATGTCTTACAATCTTACTATACAAGGCAGCAGGAATAACTGGGCCAATAAAATCTGGGTGTGGTAAGCATGGTTTTACACACACCAGCTAAACTAGCTTCAGCCAGTGCTAGTGAAATATGTGGAGCTTGAAACCATGACACTTATGAAGTACAAACACGTATTATGAATCTGGAACTTACACTCTTGACATCATCCAGATGTCACCAACAACAGAACATTCAAGAAGATATATGAAGAAAGCAAGAAAAATTGTGCAAATGAAAAATGGAGATGGTGTCTCACCTTTGATATCTTGCATAACAATAGAGCAGTACTGGAGGAAAGTGACCATGTGGTTGGTGGTCTGGCTGGAGTCTGGAGGAGGGGTGGACGGTAGTGGACCTGGAAAGGGACAGGGAAGGAAGTTTTACCCTCTCATATTGAAGATATGCTTCTGTTTTGGGCTAGGAAGCAGGAGTCTACACGACTCCCCTTTCAGTGACTGAAAGTATCTCGATCCAGTTTTGCTTTACGTCCACAGGTTGTGACAGAGAAGACAGACATAGTATTTACAGGTTTAGAGAAATGGGGAAATTCCCCTAGGTCATTTTCACAAGCACAATAAACAGTGGACAGTCTAACAATAAGGACTGCAACCCATTTCAGAAGTATGCATGCAGGATTCGAACTTGCAGCTTCTTGATCCAGAGGCTAGGCCACTATCACATGTAACTTGACCATCATATTGCCTCATACAACACTTGCAAATGTATGAGTATGAGCTGACAAGTTAGCATTGTTACACATGACACGAGACGAGAAGTGCATGAAGCAAAACATGAAGAGCTACCTTGCACCGCCTCACCACCTTGCTGGTCAGCCTGTGGCCCCAGCTCATCTACATGTAGAAATGGCAAGATACATGTAGAGCAAAGTTCAAGGGCAACAGGACACATTCACATGGCAGATGTTCAAGCTAGACAGAAGGATGTTGTTCCTAAAACTACATTGTACATTGTAGTGTCACACAGCAGGAAAATAGCTTGCATGTCAAGTCTGAGCACTCCACATTGTAAAAAAAACATTGTCAGGCAATACAGTTGGCACTGTAAAAATTTTAAAGATTAGTCAATGTTTGCATGTCACAGAGCCTCTTTCAATTAGCCAGGGTACCATCCAATTACCACCTGGGGCCTTTACATGTACACTTATTGCCCTGAAAAAAATCTCATGGTAGTAATTGGCTGGCATCCAGGCTACTGTTCTATGTGATAGGGAAGATTTTCAAAGGAAAAATATACATTTATTTATGTTAGAGTCTCTGGCAATTTTGAAATGCAATTTTGAGACCTTCTGGTGATCAACAAATTTGGATAAATGTTGTTGAAAGTGTAATGATGACTTTACATGTAGGACACAGGCAAGGATAGATTTTGAGATTTCTTATGGCTAGCAAAACAAGAACATATATAACCAGAATGCAGTGTACAGGTATATGATCGACACTCCAGATAATTTTGTCAGATATCTGTTGGAGGTACCTTCTCTAGTTCCCTCCACAGCTCGAGTTGTTGTCGGAGAGGACGGTCCAGAGGATGTCTCCGTATGACTCTGCAGAAAAACACAACAGAACAGTCCAATCAACTGTGTCTACTAGTACTTGTAGTAGTTGTTGCTGTTGTATTTACCATATAGTGCCAAGTTTCCTTTTCTGTAGCAGAGTATATATCTAAAGGGAGGAATTGCTAGCCCTTCCCCTTTAATGTGCAGAGATTTAATGTTGCATTAGGAAGAAAATGGAGTGTTTGCGGTGGCTTTGCATTCTCGATAGTGCTATATTAACATACTGTACAGTAATGAAAACTCCAGTGCCTTGATGGACAGTCAGTTGAAAACGACCTACCAGTCACAAGGTATGTGCCTGACCACCATGAATATTTTTGCATATATAGTATCAGAGATTTCTAGATTGAAACTTCCTTACCGTTGTGAGAACGGTGATGAAATTCCTGTTGAGGTGAACCGCTTCATACAGAGCAAGGAGAATGGAGTCATTTGTTCTGAAGGGGAGAAAACATTGTAGAGTTTGAGTTGGATACTTTAAGCCCTGAGCATACAAACACATTATGTACTCAACCTTCTCTACCACAGAGTTTTATTCAATACAAATTAAAGTAGACATATGAAAATCTTAAAGTAACATAATGAAAAATATGTGATGTTAATGCTATTAATAATACTGTCTTCTGGCTATTATTGTGGTTACAACAGTTGTTAAAACAAAGGAACATAGTCAATACATTGCAGGTGATCTGATTCTAGCAGCAAGTAGCGCCACCATGCAGATAACAGTGGTATTGCACAGAAGACCGAAATTCAAATAAACAAGCGAAAAATACATCTTGAAGTAGAAATGATGACACATTGAACATCAAATCGTTACTAACATGTACTTACCTAACTTTTGCACTGACACTGTCTGAATCCCCAACAAAGATATTGCCAACCTGTGGGGCCAGGTGTAGGTTGATTAATTATTCATGATATGATAATGAGCTTCTTTAAATGTTACAAAAACCCATAAAACTCCTTACTAAAAGCGTCAAATCCTACAGGTACCCATATAAAACCTTTAAAGCAATATATCCAACACACACATGCAACAATTGTACAATCTGGACATTCTAACCAATCTACATTAAAGAAATAAGGTTTATAACACACCACAAACATAATTTTATTTCAATAATATAGACAAATCCTGAGCCAATTTTATGACTGATCCTTCTTAGGTCAATAGGTATGATGAGTGGATACTCATGCCTGTGCGTGACAGGTGTCATCCCCCCATTGTTACGCAATCGGCACCTGAGCCTTCTGACCTTTGACCACACTCATAGAGGGATCTAACTAAATCACTTTTCTTCATTTCAATACCTGGTTGACATTGTCTTTAATTGTAAGGATTTATTTCCGGAACAGGGGGACTTGGGGTGTATCTTAATATGTTTGCAGACTAAACGAAACACATCTTCGTAGCATAGTAAAAATGGTGGTTAACAGGCACAGTAAAACAAACAAACACAAATATTTCAGTATTTACAGTATCATTGCAGTCAGGTTCTTTTCTTTCATTCCTTTACTCAAAGCGACAAGAAATCTATACTGACTCACCATACTAGTTATGGAGGATAGCCACCCACTCTGTGGTTCTTCCTTTTTTTCCTTGTATTTTCTGTTGAACTCTGTCAGGGCTGATGATATCACCCATCCAAGACCCTGGAATAACCATATTATGACATCAACAACTATCACATTGTGGGTTTTTACAAGGCCTTTTTTTCAGATAATAAGTGAAAAGGCCAAGACTTAAACTTGTTTTAAAAGTTAAAACTTTCTTCCTCCAGTAATGCCCAACTGCTGATGAGTCGGCAATCATTGAAATGTACTTCTCTTTTCAATCAAACAATATAATTGAATATTGCATAACATTTTTTAAACTTTTTATGTGATTGTAATCAGGCACTTTTTTACCTTGGATTATAGAAAAAAGTGAATGTCAGAATGTAATTTTAATACTGAAATGGAAGTTACCTACTTCTGAAAGTTACTTACGTTTAATGCTAGTTCATCATCCAGTATAGACAGCTTTACAATGTATGGGTTGACTGACTGAAAGAGAAAGAAAACATTGTGACATTGATGTAAATATTTACGAACTGCACCATAAAAATCTCTGAAAGGAACTCCTTTTATACATCAAGTACCTTGTGGATATGTAGCTTCCTCTCTATTTTTTATTACAAGGAGTGATAAACAGAGTCCTGTAGATGGAAGAATGTTTTCCTCACCTCATACTTTCTATAGTTGACCAGTATTGTTAGCAGCAAGAGAGCATCATGTCCGTGGACTTGCCTGGACATCGGGTTTGCTAGTATCTGTAAAAATATATGTATATCAAATACTATTAGGTAACTTTCTAGATACTAGACGTACTCATATCATTATTCACAACAGAAATATGTCGAAATGTTTTTCTGGTTTTAAGTTTCTTCATGTAATACATATGAATTGAATCAACTCTGTCCCATTGCATACAAATATTCAAATATTCATATTGAAAATGCAACAACACTTGCAAGGTAAAGCTTAGAAAAGCAGTGGGTTTTACTGGGTATCTGCTGGGCTATTTCAGACACGACTGGTCCCTGGGATCAACCTGGGGCCCAGCAACAAATACTTATAGATGCCATAACCTAATGTAAGAATATAGAGTGGTAACCCCTTGGTATACGGCAGTCCACTGGGACAAATATGTAGCTTCAGAGCCCAACCAGGACTAAACCCCCTAAGGGCACCGGAGCAAATGTGTACTGTAGCATTATTTATACATGTCCTCCAAGTGAATAAACAGACAGTACCTGTACAACTGACTCAAATACACTGTTGATCATGATGTACTCCAGTATGGTGTTCTGGCTCACATTATCTGTTGCCTGGGTTTGAAGAAACAAGTAAGTTTAACCATTCATGTGTACTATGAATCTTTTTTTCTAAACATTCCTCTATGACAAGTATGATACATGTAACAGCAAAATTCAATAGATGAATTATACTGATAAAGGATGTAGAATATTCATTTTCAAACATGATCATATACTATACAGTAAACAGAGAAATAGTCATAACAAAGTTAAGACAACAACATTCCAACCCTTGCAAGATGGGGAACAATGGACGATAAACTGGACAGTGAGTGAGTGTAAGAATAACAATAAAGACAAATGCCAGACTTTGTCAAGGATATTTTCCCACATACATTATATACTTACAGTGACCAGTATAAGGAGTAACTTGAGGGATAGAGTCTTTAGACCAGCTGGGTTGTCTCCAGTCAGGATAGAGTGAACGCTTTCTATCAGTCTCTGTAGAGGTACAGAGGTATAGAATGGTAAAATAAATAACACTGGTCATTTTATTCTTGCAAAGACACAAGCCATTTGGAAATTCAAGCAAAATTGCTGTTCTACCTTCAAGTGAGATATCAGGTTGTAGCTCTTGACATACTGAGTATGATGATATGAAAATTATTATTGTACAACGTTCACAACTTAAGATATCATTGATGAAATATGCAAGGAGACCGCGGTCTTTTTAGAGCATCCCGATATCTTCTTGGGCCGCCCGTTGGAGAGAAATTGGAACACCGACGGGGTAAACTTACTCGGGCCGTCGGTCTAAACTCCCAACCCTACGGACAAAAGCCTAAAAAATCATGAAACCCGTCGGTTTCTTTGTGTCCCGAGGGCCGAGAATTTGTCTCCTCACACCTCTCAGAGGGGTATAAGG
The DNA here is from genome assembly GCA_019207045.1 of Branchiostoma floridae x Branchiostoma belcheri. NCBI lineage: Eukaryota > Metazoa > Chordata > Leptocardii > Amphioxiformes > Branchiostomatidae > Branchiostoma > Branchiostoma floridae x Branchiostoma belcheri. The sequence goes on along the minus strand of CM033026.1, from coordinate 24,108,626 downwards.
GAGAGGTGTGAAAGGCGTGAATTGAACAATAATACAACCCTCGGTCATGAAACGAACCCGACGGGCTCATATCATAACTGACGGTTTTTCAGTTAGAATGGGTTTGAGTTGATAATAAGCAAAATTCAAACCCCTCAGACTGTTGCCAGAGTGAAACAGTCATCGCTAGTATTCTGAGAATGGTCACCACTTCTCTCATCCTGAAGCAGCCCAAATTTGTCCAATAGTCAAATGTTGCACTGTGACAACACCTAAATAAACATTCTTTATTGTAACCATAAAAATACAAATCTGATATGCACTGGTATCTTCCTCACAAACTGAACATAATCCAAACTTTTTTGGATGTGAATAGTTTGTCTCCTAAAATTATCAAGTACTCATCAGTAGTAATATAAGGTGTGAAGGGACTTTTGTTTTCTACAAGGATGCAAACAATGAACTGCTGGGAGCTACAATCATTATGATTATCTAAGCTTTGGGTTTTTTTTTTTACTTCTTTTCTGGAAGCAGTGGAAGACAAAGTGTCCCACTTTTTTTAATAATGTGAGTGGGTTATGTGATGTTAACAGGCCTAGGGTTATAGTTTTGTTTTCGTCTTTAAACGTTTGGAAATTTTATGGGTTTTGTAGGCCTCTTGGAATAACTCTAAAATTTGTTTCCTTGTCATTCAATAGAAAGGCAGTTTGACTTAGAAGTAAAATGTACCATGTATTTTGTCTTTCACTGGTTTTGAAATACAATAGTTACACTCACAGGTTCTTTCGCCCACAGGTAGCATTTCGTGCTGCCATTTCTCAATTTCAAGGGGGTGGGTGCTAATTCTGAGTTTACACATTGCTGATCCTACCTCCTGTTTATCAAGTAACGTTATATAATTTTCCATTGAGTATCCACTATCCCTTCTTTAGTTTGTTGGAAAATCTTAACTTACCATTATCTTTAGACAGTGTATGAAAAAAATGTCTGGATATATACATCTTCCAGTCTTTTTCTTAACAATTGACATATAAGGTACATGTACCTGAGAGAGTGCTCCCAAATAATAGAAGTTTATTTGCAAGTTCATGCCTGAGGGCTAATTGCAAGTACATGGTATAAACATAGGATATATGTATATACAAGTGACAATGAACAGATAAACAATACTCTACTCTAATTAATACTAGTGTTGACTTCTTTTTTGGAAACAGGGAGACGAAAAGCCCTTTTCTACAGTTTCTGGGTTCTGTGATTTCAAGAGATTGAATAATCAACAACTACTGTCAATTATCCATTTAGTGTGAATGACCTTTGTTGTCTGCTGTGTTCCACTTTGCATACAAAAAGCACAACAGTTAGAAATCTTTCTGTGCAATCTTTTTGTGTATTCTAACAATTACCATGTTAAAAAGATGAAGGTTTGGCTCTTAGATTCAGGCTTTTGTTTCTATTTCAATCGTCAGGCTTTCCTTTTGTCTGCCTGAGCCAAACACCATACACTTTTAAGGGTTAAAAAGAATACTTGACAAGATAGAATTAGAAAGCCACATAGAACACATTAAAAAATAATTCAAAACAGGTTCAAGCTTAAACACATAACACTTAAAAAATTAATTCAAAAGTTTGAGCCTAAGCTATGTAAGGACTAAAGGATAGTTATAAGCATCATCAGATGCTAATCTAAAAACGGTTTTGTTGGTTTTGGTAAGCCCGGGATTGATTTGTGAGTATAATTCTCCAACCCATGGCCAGGTTCTAGCTACTACTACTACTAGCTTGTTCTAACCTGTCAGAGGTGGACCCCTAGTTCTGCCTCGGTATTAGATCAATAGAAAGAAAGTTTATTTGCAAGTTCCTGCCTGTAGGCTAATTGCAAGTACATGGTATAAACAAGATAGGGAATACGCATATGAAACAACCAGAGGGGCGAGGTGTTGTCATGGTCAGTTTGGCAGCGCTTGAACCCCACTGTTACACATGTAACAATGAACTGTGATAAATATTAATTTCATTCAAAGAGACAACTCAAATACTATACATGTATCTAGATAGGTTGGGTAACTTCTTTTTTGGAGGCAAAGAAAGACAAAGAGTCCCGCTTTTTCTATAATTTGTGCTCAGAGCTGTTGGTGTGCACATGGTCAGTTTGGCAGCGCTTGAACCCCACTAATATTCAGATTTGCGAATAATTGTCATCATGTCAACACAAAAGCAGCTTGAATTTGTCTTACCAAGGAGGTTAAAGAATCACTCTTTCTTTAACCTCCTTGGTCTTACATCCAGGTACATGGGGTCATAGTTGGCAGCGTCATGTGTGAAAGTGGACGTTTTTTACTTTCAATGTATGGCTTCCATGAACTTTACCCACAAAACTGTCTGGATTTCACCTTTGTGATAGTGAAACAAAATTGAATCATGATATAAGTATTAAACCGTTGTAGATTCTATTCTGACTGATGATCTGTTCTCAAATCTTGAACTTTTTCTTTAAATTGCACTTCATATTTCAATCCTGGATTACTGTTGAAATACTTGATATGCTTTTGTTTACACTATACTTCAAACTATAGCCTTTGGTTCAAGGGTGGGAACATTAGCTCCATTTATGAGATATTCACCATTTGAGAATTGAAGTTGAGACTCAAAGGATTACACTGCTGTCTGTGACTCCACGGGTGAGCCTTGCGTCATCCAAGTCTGGCTGCAAAAATGCCTGTTTGTACTACCAGAAAGTATGCAAATAGCTATCATATGCGGCCCACGAATAACAATTGGGAGCCAAGAGTCATAAAAGACAATGGTTCTTTTACCAGGTGTCATTGTTGGTCAGGCGTATTCAGTATTCAAATTCCTGTTGCACACTTGACAAAACACCTTGACAGAACTAGGAAAAAAACTGGGATACAAGAAAAAAAAAAAGTAGTGTTTTCTCTGTGAAAAAACAAACAAACTAAATACCTGATGGATATTTTTCTGGCTCACACTGTCACAGTTTTATTCATCATCAGGTACCTTTTCATTAGCAAAAAAATAATTGTCAAAGCGCGCAAAGCCTGGATGCACAGCCTCAAATGTCTAACCAAGGAGGTTGAAAAAAGGAAACCTCCTTGGTCTAACTCGTTCATTAGTTTCACCTGATAGCCTTCTGAGAATATCCGATTCCTGTGGTAAACCCATTCTGTTATATGTTTGTGAAATTTGGGGTTCTGAGAAATTATGATACATCTCTGATCGAAATTACACACAACCAATTCTGCAAAAACATTTAGGCATTCATCCAAGTTGGAGTCTCTAGAAATAGTAGTAATTTAGCATGTAGGTCCGAATTAGGCAGATTTTCCACTAGACATAGATATTTCCGTTCGGCTTGTAAAATATTGGCTAATAAAAAGTATGTAATGTTTCACACAAATCGATTTTACTAAGCATCCATTTACAAGTAAACGCACTCTTGGAACAGCACAACTCTCTTGTAAATGGCTGGAGAAGTTCATTGTTGCAGCATGTTAAAGAAATACTTGATTATAGTGGATATTTTTATCTCTGGTACTCAGACAACTCACTCTGTGACCCTGTGTATGTATGTTATCTGATAAGGAACAGAATTACAGATATGTATATCCAGACGTTTCTACATAATTTAAGTATAGATATAGATTCCCCACACCCACAGACGAACAGAAAGCTACTTTTCTCTTGAAATCGCAGAACCCACAAATTGTAGAAAATGTGGGGCTTTCCGTCTCCCTCTGCTTCCAAAAAAGAAGTCAAACCCAACCAGTTTAGAAATAGCCAACACTAGTATTATAGTAGAATATTGTTTATAACTGTTTATTGTCACTTCTATATCTCCTATATTTACACCATGCACTTGCAATTAGCCCTCAAGCATGAACTTGCAAATAAACTTCTCTATTCATCAACCCAGATTAGACATAGGCTGAGTTCCTCACAATTCAGCCCCCTGGTTGCAAAGAGAGAGTAGTTGGCCCACCAAATAAATAATAATAAACTGGCACCAGCCACCCTGCTGGGAGGCCAGTGGCAATTTCGTTATAAGGCACGATCTACACACAGTTTTTCCCGATATCGGCGAGCCTACAACCATTCGCCGACAGCTTTTTTTCATCGTCTAGATGGAACTGCTATATCGCCATTACGATATCGGGAAAATTTCTCCCGAAAGGTCCGGACCATTCGTACGAAAGCTTAGCAGGGGTCCCCGATAGCTTAGCAGGGGTCCCCGACAGCTTCCGCGCGCGTGTAGATGTGTCCCGACTTCGGGAAGGCTCATTAGCATACAACGCGGGCTTATCAGGCTATATAGCTGTTTATGACTGCAAGCGCCACGGGTGTCCCGCGGCCAGCGTTCCAGATCCCTCCCGACACATCCACCGATATCGGTAAAAACTGTGTATAGATTGGGCCTAAGAAGGTTACAAGGACAATCCCTAAGTCTTGTGTGATTAAAACAAAATACTAAATATCAGACCCGGTGTAGTTCCTTGGGCAGACAAGGCTGTGCTTTTCTTTCAAAGATAACTTTTCTTCATATGAATCATTGAAATCAAGCAAATTGTATTGATTTAGCTAACTATATACAAAACAACCTTTTCCCGCCTTTAGCGGGGGACGGGTCAGTAATATTTCCCGAGGATCTTCTGTCCACCCCGTCGGTCTGTACCTGAGTTGCCAGGTAGTCTGAATTTGTCATACACGTGCTAATTACACAAGCTTACCAGGTGTGAATTCTTTTTGAATAACAGCTTTTTGGTGCATTCTATTTAATTCAGTGATTTTCATGGTGTTAATTGTATGCGGTCTTCAATCGGGGTAAGCTCTGAAGACCGACGGTTTGACTTGATTGAGCCAGCGGGCTCAAGAATTTTCTTCGGGTTTCGGTGTCTAACCCTCGGGATAAGCAATTTTCAAAGTCAAATATCTCAAAAAATTTGTACGTTATGACCATAAAAAAGGAGCCTCATACTCCAGATAACATGATCTTTCCAATGGTATGTAAAACTTTCATGTATGTTCAGGAAGAAAAAAGTTGAAAAATGGGGATTTCAAGATGTCCGCGTTCAAATCCGGAAAACAACTTTCCTAGAATGGAGTGACTGGTGTTAAATGACTGAATAGCTCAATATTTCAAATACTATTTACATATTCATCTTTATGTCATACCTGATAGCATATAAAACGAGCATTCCATATAAGAGATTTGTACCCACGGAAGGGCTAGGACCTGGTTGAAGGTTGATACACTGTGTTGTACATGTATTTTATCTATGTCATACCCACCATAGAAAACAAACATGTCAATGCAAACTGGCCTGGAAGTTGAAAAGCACATGTTGTCTTCATAATAGTTGTAAGAAGATTAATTCCAACATCTGCATATGGTATTCGGATTTTCAACAGCAACAACTGTTGAAAATTTAGACTTCATAATATATACTGCTAGAAGCAAGACTTAGCCATTCTAGCCTGACAACCCACCTGCATCTGAACCTCTGCAGCATCAAACCCTACCAGAATGTTGATGATGTCAAAACCATAATCCCCCAGACTCTTACCATACACACCACGGATCAGCGCACACATGGTCTGAAAAACACAACAATAACAATAATGGTGGGGTTAAACTATGTCAGTATGTGTATTGTTTATCTATTGTTTTGGATTGTTTCGAACGATCTAAATGCCTTCAAGTTAACGGGGACTTGATGTCATGATTAGAGCAAATTTTTTGTGGTGGTTTTACGTTTTGATGCTGAAACAATGGGGTAGGCATGAGCAGAAGACAGAACAACAAGCAACTTTGCAGTGGTTTTAAGTTTGTGGGGAGGAGGTTACTGTAACACATTAAACCACTGCAAATATTTCAACATCTACGGTGACACATACTGACCTGTAGGGCATTGACCACCCTGATCTGGTAGTCTTCTTTCAGGGTTAAAATGCATCTGTGGCAGAGTAAGTTGATGTTGTCCTGAAATATAAAAAGATTTGATATGAATGGATATTGATATTATATACGAACAGCTCTATATGCAAAAGATTCATGGTATTCAAAGGATCTGTATTTTGTACAGCCCGTAAAACAATCCTAAGAATTGACATAACATCAGCTTTAATTTGCAGTCAAGCATCACGGCAGCAGCTGGTTATATCCCATTGAAAAGTCAGTTATAAATAATATCTTACATCTTACTAGAGATATGTTTTGTTTAAAGATGAGAATACTCCTAGTCCTACTGTACAAAGTGGCAAGGAGTTCAACTCAACCATACAGAAAAACAGATCTCTCTGCTCTTTATTGCTAAAGTCTTTCAGAAGGTGTTTCAGAAGGTATTTCAGTTCTAATTTTTACACATTCAGGCAACTACAAATACCAATCCAAGACCTCAATGTAAACTGGGAACACTTCTATTAGATGAAAAAGAAAACTATGAGAATAAGATAGATGACACCTTTAAATTTTTAAATTTCCTCACCTTTAATGCCACAAGTTGCTCTGGGGTCATTTTTGAGAACGCCTTCTCTATGTATGCAACATTTGCCTGTGAGGAAAGACAGGAAACACAATTTTAGCAATGTACTTCAAAAACATTTTTTTTTCAGATGAGATACAGGCAGGAAGCTTCAGTATTGAAAAAAAAATAATAACTTATCATATAATCTAGTGTTCAATTTGATTACAATTGAAAATTTCTTGCCTTCATTAAGAAAAATTCATCCCAGAAGTTAGGGTTTCCAAGAGAAGGGTCATCTCCCTGTAGAGAAGGTAAAAAGAAGAAAAAAAAAGCATGTAAATGATAACCTGTGGTTAGCAAGCAAAAAGATTGAGCCAGCGGTTACTACTAAGGATGGAACCCAGGCTATATGAAAATGGTCAGATACAAGACAACTGTAAATGCAGTTACTTTTGCATAGTTTGTTTATTGGTAGGACTAGGAGGGAAAATGAGGTTTTAGCTGATTATATTTATATAAGTTTATGGATGACACTATTGTATAGTACAGTAGTACACTGGAAATGTAGAATTATAGTGTAAATAAGTTTCAACTAAATCAAGACTGATTTTGTGGATACAATTAGTATTCACAAGCATTACAAAAAATACAGTGTCGTCAAATTAACTGCCCAAAAACGTGATACAAGTCTGTACGTTTGTGGCATTTCATCATGTATTACAATCTTTTAGCATACTAATTCAGTTTAGACTTTTAAACCTTTTTCCATTTCTACATGAAATGGTTTCCTTAGATGTAGGAAGTACACATATTTAGCCTGCTAAAAAAATAAAATAAATAGTAACACATGTGTTATATCCTTACATCTCAGTCCATCAAGTTCTTTTTTATTTTCTATGAGTGTGTTGTTCCCCATCACACATGGGGCACATTTTATAATATAATTTTCTAATATCTCATCAATTTGGTACATCAACAGACATTTGTGTAAGTTCTTAAACCACAACCACATTTCATGTGAGAAAAATGCGCTTGTGATAAAAGAACACTAGTAAAGATCTCACCTTGAAGAAAGACTCGTAGATCTGTACCACCTTCTCCTTGAGCGGTTTCTTTGAGGAGGACCCCTTCCTCAGGAGTCCAGACTCCTTGTCCTTCTTGTCAGCTTTTTCAGGAGTTGTCGTCATCTTCAAGCCTTGCTGGTATCCTTCCTTGTAGCAGAATTGTTTCTACTCATTGGATCTAATGAGAGAGTCAAAGATAAAATAAACAACAACAAACAAATGGGGCAATTAGAAAACATCCCATTGACTTCAATGTCTGCTTGGATTTGGATGGATCTTTTTGGCATATATCACTATGGAAAAGAGATTACAGCTAAACAGCTAAAACATATTATTGGGGTCATCAGGGTCTGACACCATGACCCCAACTGACCTCTTATGTTAGAAGTGTATTTTTCATCCACCATGGCCAGGTAAACAAGATAAATTTGTAAAAATTATTGCGCAGGAAAGGATCACACGCCACAGATATGATCTGAACTGATCTGCCATGTTTGGATGAAACTGCGATTGTCGGGAAACAGTCGTGCAACATCAAAGCATGTCAAATATCGAAGTACCAAAATTATCCTCTCCGCCCATCATTCAATAAATTTTCGGTAAATTGCGCTACAAAACGAATTGACGCAAAAATTAATCGTGCCCCAAGTTTACAACTTAGTTACAGTCCGTTTGGCTTCAAAACCATGATACCTCTTACCTGAAAAGTTGACAAATTCCTAAAGTTTATAGTATGGAAACAGCTCTTTTCTTCCTCGGTACGTCTGCAACATGGCCAACATGGCCAATACATGCGTGACGTCATCGGGCGAAACCATTCACAGATACAGGGGGACTGCATCGGTGACCTCAGTGGCCCTTAACCTATTGACCCCGCGCGGTGCATTGTGGCGTTTTCGCGCGAAACTTGAAATTTCATGCAAAGGAGATCGTACAAAATTTTGTATTAAAGACGCGGAAAGCAGGAAGATGCGTTGTGCTCGGTTGTAGCAATTATGGCAGACGGTAACCGCAAAGGTGTGTATTTGTTCAGATAGCTATATACAAGTGTTATCAGTGATTGGGCTTGCCATTTTTCTCAATAAAATGTATGCAACATAAGTATTTTGAATGACGAGCGATCGCGATGATGTCACGGTGGTAGGCATCAAACAGGTTTTTGTGAAATATTGATTTACATATCAAGCAATAATTTGATCTGCTGATTTAAATATCAATTTTTAATCCAATCTACTGACGCCCTGGTAGGCACCAGCCAACAAATACCCCGGATATAAACAACAACAGCGATCGCTCGTAGAACGTTAATTGCTATGGAAATATTATATCTATTACATTTTCAAGGAAATTCCATTTGTACAAAGGTTGTGATTAAAAGGGGCGTTTGAAAGTTGAGCTGTTTAAAGTTCTTCAGGTTCCCATAAAAGTACAGGAAGGTTTGGGCTGGTTTGTAACAGAGAGGACTTGTACATTCTGTCCGTGAACAAGAAAATCTACAGCAATCATTTTGCCATGGGTCCCAATTCCCCTGCCGGGGCCCGGCCAGGTAGCTTTCGGAGACGAATAATATTGTATAGTAACAAACAACGTTTTTTTTTAACACAGAACGTGAAAAAAACACTTGATAAACACTTTTATTTTTCATTTCAGCAAACATCCCGGCCGGGCCCGGTTTGGACATGGACCTAAGCCTTAGCTGTGTGAATAGACCGAGGACGTGGATACAGGACAGTGGTTTAAACTTCAAGTATTGGTATGTTCTCTTATGGATGTCAACAATTGGGGTCTTGGGTCCATCCAAGTGTTTGCATTATGGTTTCATTGGCTGTACAGAATCAGCCAGCCCAGGATAGCCATACCAGCCCGGCCTGTTTTGAAGTTTCTGTATTTTGTCAGTGCATACCTTTCTGCCTTGATCCCAGATCGTACTACTACCGTTTAAGTGTGGTTCGTATATATTCAGTAAAAATGCACTGTCACTGCACCTGCGTCAAGCTTGCGTCACTGCGGGATTCGAAAGACACTCAACGAATTTCAGAGACAAAGAACTATTTTCTTACTTTTTTGTGTATTTTGTTGTCTTCTAAGTCATACATTTACGTATTACACAATATATATATTATAAAAAATCGGAGAAAATATCAAAACAGTATCTCAGTGAACGAACCCCGCAGTGACGCAAGCTTTACGCAAGTGCAGTGAGAGTGTACCTTAAGGCTTATTTGTTCATGAAAGGCTTTGGACACTTCATGATGAAAGTACTTTTTTGTGACATTAAGGGTATGATCCACTGTAGAGAACTGTAAAAAACTCAGTCTATTACTTAGATGTGTACCTGGTCAAAATTTGAAAAGCTACTATTTGCGGCTTTGGTCATAATGTGTTCCGACAAGCATAACTTTGCATATTGTGGGATTAGGAGATACATGTAGCGAGCAGTGAACCACTGCAAAAGCCAAGTTGAATCAGGAATTGTCTGCTTTATAATCTGCTGCAGTATGCAAAGTATATCTATGATAGTTTCATTTGCATATACATTGCTAGCTTGCATGCCTGAATACAGTTTAGAAGGTCTTTGATGTACAAATAACAAGGAGTGGCCCTAGGATTAATCCTTGTATACTCTGCAGATGCCACAAGTTATGTACGAGTTTGTCAGTAGAGAATAAAGACAGGCACAGATGGCCTACTTTCAAAATGATTAGGAAGCCTTGGCCAGTAAAATGTTTTTTTTCATGGAATATGTTTGGATTTTGGAAGTATATGGGCTCTGTTTAGGCGCAACCGCTAGCTACCTTTTTGAAGCACCGGCAACGTGTAGGGTGATGACTTAATGCTGAGATTGTAGCTTAGGGTTCAAGTTCCAGCCCGGCACACTTGGTACGGTTGGAAAGGTCACTTAGCAAGAAAGATGCAAACCGCAAAATTCTCCGTTACTTCCTTCTCGAGATATTCTTGAGCATATGGGCTCTGTTTAGGCGCAACCGCTAGCTCCTTTTTTGAAGCACCGCCTGTCATGGTAACGGGTAGGGGGATGACTTAATGACGCGATTGTAGCTTAGGCTTCAAGTTCCGGCCTGACAACCTTGGTATGGTTGGAAAGGTTGCTTAGCAAGGAATCGAAAGATGCAAACCGCAAAATTCTCCGTTACTTCCTTCTCGAGATATTCTTGAGCATATGGGCTCTGTTTAGGCGCAACCGCTAGCTCCTTTTCTGAAGCACCGCCTGTCACGGCAACGGGTAGGGGGATGACTTAATGACGCGATTGTAGCTTAAACTTCAAGTTCCGGCCTGACAACCTTGGTATGGTTGGAAAGGTTGCTTAGCAAGGAATCGAAAGATGCAAACCGCAAAATTCTTCGATACTTTCTTCTCGAGATATTCTTGAGCATATGGGCTCTGTTTAGGCGCAACCGCTAGCTCCTTTTCTGAAGCACCGCCTGTCACGGCAACGGGTAGGGGGATGACTTAATGACGCGATTGTAGCTTAAACTTCAAGTTCCGGCCTGACAACCTTGGTATGGTTGGAAAGGTTGCTTAGCAAGGAATCGAAAGATGCAAACCGCAAAATTCTCCGATACTTCCAGTCTCGAGATATTCTTGAGCATATGGGCTCTGTTTAGGCGCAACCGCTAGCTCCTTTTCTGAAGCACCGCCTGTCATGGTAATGGGTAGGGGGATGACTTAATGACGCGATTGTAGCTTAGGCTTCAAGTTCCGGCCTGACAACCTTGGTATGGTTGGAAAGGTTGCTTAGCAAGGAATCGAAAGATGCAAACCGCAAAATTCTCTGTTACTTCCTTCTCGAGATATTCTTGAGCATATGGGCTCTGTTTAGGCGCAACCGCTAGCTCCTTTTTTGAAGCACCGCCTGTCATGGTAACGGGTAGGGGGATGACTTAATGACGCGATTGTAGCTTAGGCTTCAAGTTCCGGCCTGACAACCTTGGTATGGTTGGAAAGGTTGCTTAGCAAGGAATCGAAAGATGCAAACCGCAAAATTCTCCGTTACTTCCTTCTCGAGATATTCTTGAGCATATGGGCTCTGTTTAGGCGCAACCGCTAGCTCCTTTTCTGAAGCACCGCCTGTCACGGCAACGGGTAGGGGGATGACTTAATGACGCGATTGTAGCTTAAACTTCAAGTTCCGGCCTGACAACCTTGGTATGGTTGGAAAGGTTGCTTAGCAAGGAATCGAAAGATGCAAACCGCAAAATTCTCCGATACTTCCAGTCTCGAGATATTCTTGAGCATATGGGCTCTGTTTAGGCGCAACCGCTAGCTCCTTTTTTGAAGCACCGCCTGTCATGGTAACGGGTAGGGGGATGACTTAATGACGCGATTGTAGCTTAGGCTTCAAGTTCCGGCCTGACAACCTTGGTATGGTTGGAAAGGTTGCTTAGCAAGGAATCGAAAGATGCAAACCGCAAAATTCTCCGTTACTTCCTTCTCGAGATATTCTTGAGCATATGGGCTCTGTTTAGGCGCAACCGCTAGCTCCTTTTTTGAAGCACCGCCTGTCATGGTAACGGGTAGGGGGATGACTTAATGACGCGATTGTAGCTTAGGCTTCAAGTTCCGGCCTGACAACCTTGGTATGGTTGGAAAGGTTGCTTAGCAAGGAATCGAAAGATGCAAACCGCAAAATTCTCCGTTACTTCCTTCTCGAGATATTCTTGAGCATATGGGCTCTGTTTAGGCGCAACCGCTAGCTCCTTTTCTGAAGCACCGCCTGTCACGGCAACGGGTAGGGGGATGACTTAATGACGCGATTGTAGCTTAAACTTCAAGTTCCGGCCTGACAACCTTGGTATGGTTGGAAAGGTTGCTTAGCAAGGAATCGAAAGATGCAAACCGCAAAATTCTTCGATACTTTCTTCTCGAGATATTCTTGAGCATATGGGCTCTGTTTAGGCGCAACCGCTAGCTCCTTTTCTGAAGCACCGCCTGTCACCGCAACGGGTAGGGGGATGACTTAATGACGCGATTGTAGCTTAAACTTCAAGTTCCGGCCTGACAACCTTGGTATGGTTGGAAAGGTTGCTTAGCAAGGAATCGAAAGATGCAAACCGCAAAATTCTCCGATACTTCCAGTCTCGAGATATTCTTGAGCATATGGGCTCTGTTTAGGCGCAACCGCTAGCTCCTTTTTTGAAGCACCGCCTGTCATGGTAACGGGTAGGGGGATGACTTAATGACGCGATTGTAGCTTAGGCTTCAAGTTCCGGCCTGACAACCTTGGTATGGTTGGAAAGGTTGCTTAGCAAGGAATCGAAAGATGCAAACCGCAAAATTCTCTAGATCTGTTACTTCCTTCTCGAGATATTCTTGAGCATATGGGCCCTGTTTAGGCGCAACCGCTAGCTCCTTTTTTGAAGCACCGCCTGTCATGGTAACGGGTAGGGGGATGACTTAATGACGCGATTGTAGCTTAGGCTTCAAGTTCCGGCCTGACAACCTTGGTATGGTTGGAAAGGTTGCTTAGCAAGGAATCGAAAGATGCAAACCGCAAAATTCTCCGTTACTTCCTTCTCGAGATATTCTTGAGCATATGGGCTCTGTTTAGGCGCAACCGCTAGCTCCTTTTCTGAAGCACCGCCTGTCACGGCAACGGGTAGGGGGATGACTTAATGACGCGATTGTAGCTTAAACTTCAAGTTCCGGCCTGACAACCTTGGTATGGTTGGAAAGGTTGCTTAGCAAGGAATCGAAAGATGCAAACCGCAAAATTCTTCGATACTTTCTTCTCGAGATATTCTTGAGCATATGGGCTCTGTTTAGGCGCAACCGCTAGCTCCTTTTCTGAAGCACCGCCTGTCACGGCAACGGGTAGGGGGATGACTTAATGACGCGATTGTAGCTTAAACTTCAAGTTCCGGCCTGACAACCTTGGTATGGTTGGAAAGGTTGCTTAGCAAGGAATCGAAAGATGCAAACCGCAAAATTCTCCGATACTTCCAGTCTCGAGATATTCTTGAGCATATGGGCTCTGTTTAGGCGCAACCGCTAGCTCCTTTTTTGAAGCACCGCCTGTCATGGTAACGGGTAGGGGGATGACTTAATGACGCGATTGTAGCTTAGGCTTCAAGTTCCGGCCTGACAACCTTGGTATGGTTGGAAAGGTTGCTTAGCAAGGAATCGAAAGATGCAAACCGCAAAATTCTCCGTTACTTCCTTCTCGAGATATTCTTGAGCATATGGGCTCTGTTTAGGCGCAACCGCTAGCTCCTTTTTTGAAGCACCGCCTGTCATGGTAACGGGTAGGGGGATGACTTAATGACGCGATTGTAGCTTAGGCTTCAAGTTCCGGCCTGACAACCTTGGTATGGTTGGAAAGGTTGCTTAGCAAGGAATCGAAAGATGCAAACCGCAAAATTCTCCGTTACTTCCTTCTCGAGATATTCTTGAGCATATGGGCTCTGTTAAGGCGCAACCGCTAGCTCCTTTTCTGAAGCACCGCCTGTCACGGCAACGGGTAGGGGGATGACTTAATGACGCGATTGTAGCTTAAACTTCAAGTTCCGGCCTGACAACCTTGGTATGGTTGGAAAGGTTGCTTAGCAAGGAATCGAAAGATGCAAACCGCAAAATTCTCCGATGCTTCCAGTCTCGAGATATTCTTGAGCATATTGGCTCTGTTTAGGCGCAACCGCTAGCTCCTGAATGAATGAATGAATGAATGAATGAATGAATGAATTTTATTAACGTGTCATGCGTTTGAACGCCCAGCCCACGTGGGCTTATAAGACACACATAATATAAATCATAATTGAACATAGGATATTATAACAAGAAGAGCGTCAAGAACATAATCGGTTGCTATTAAACAAATCGGATAACAGACCAGATATCAAATCATAATCACATAAATCAAAACCACCAAATAAAGGTTTCATAAATCTAAACAGAGCTGAGTTTATACAGAACATAAGGAAAAACATAGTAGTAGACTGATTTAAAATCGGTAACCAGTATATAAATTGAATAACAGACCAGGTATCAAATCATAATATATAGGCATAAATAAGGCATAGATCAGGACATCAAACAAGGGTTTCGCAGAGCTAAACAGAGCAGAGTTTATACAGAAAATAAGGAAAATGTAATAGTACACTAATAGTTGTACATAAGTGGACAGGTTGTGTATTCATGTGTATAATTGTCTTTTCCTTTTGTTCCAAGCTTTGCGTATAAAGTTAGAAATTTCGGAGACCCCCTCTTCAAACAACCATTTCATTCTGAATTCATCCCTTTCCCATATGACCTTTGGACATTTGTCAAACATTTTATAAAAGATACTTTCTCGTAAGTCGTCGTAAAAAGGGCAGTAGAAGAGAAAATGTGTCTCGCTTTCTACCTCACCCAGGCTACACATTGTGCAAATTCTATTTTCTTCAGGTATAGCTTGATACCGCCCGGTTCAATATACAGTGGTAATATCCCTGCTCGAAACTGCGCACAAAGGGATCTTTTGCTTTTAGACAGGTTCATTGTAACATAATGTTCTGTACAGTAGGCATCCTTAAATAATCTATAGGTTCTAAGTTTTGGTTTTAGCCATATGTCAGAGGCCCAATCTTCTTGGTACATATCAAACAATTTCTCTTTTATTTGCTTTGTATTAGCCCTTAGGTTGTTTAGGAAAATGTGTTCCTGTTCAACACTAACAAATATTTTCTGTACATCCTTGCTCCAAGGGCCATGGTTTTGCAAATCCCACATAAAGACTTTTTTGGTAAGTCTGTCATTAGGCATATTGATAAGTCTATTCCACAAGGAGATTACTGCTCCTTTCCCTCTTATTTCGCATGGCATCCAACCCATGTCTCCTGTTATGGCAAGGACGGGTGCAAATTTGTGTACACCTAGGAAACACCGTATTGCCCTATTCTGGACCACAGAACACTTATCGTATTTCTTACATCCCCAGACACCTGCGGCATAGTCAAGAATAGGGCAAACACACGACTCGTAGAGTTGTGTATATGCGTGGTAACCAAGTTCTCTCAGAGCTTTAACTTTACCGAGAATGCCCCCTAGAGCTCTTCCCGCAGAGTCAGCGAGAACACTCGCAGCTGAGGTAAAGGACATGTGTTCATCTAAGTGGAGGCCTAAATACTTGTATGAACTCACAGGATCAATCTTTGTCTCCCCAAAATAGAATTCGTAAGAAGTCCTTCTTGCTCCCTTTTTCCTAAAGTGCATGATTTGTGTTTTTCCTTGGTTTATCATCAGTCTCCACTTAGAGCACCATTCAGCAACAATGTTTAACATTTCTTGCAATTCATTTTCATTTTCTGCTAAAATAATGATGTCATCTGCATACAACAACAAGCTCCTTTTTTGAAGCACCGCCTGTCATGGTAACGGGTAGGGGGATGACTTAATGACGCGATTGTAGCTTAAACTTCAAGTTCCGGCCTGACAAACTTGGTATGGTTGGAAAGGTTGCTTAGCAAGGAATCGAAAGATGCAAACCGCAAAATTCTCCGTTACTTCCTTCTCGAGATATTCTTGAGCATATGGGCTCTGTTTAGGCGCAACCGCTAGCTCCTTTTCTGAAGCACCGCCTGTCACGGCAACGGGTAGGGGGATGACTTAATGACGCGATTGTAGCTTAAACTTCAAGTTCCGGCCTGACAACCTTGGTATGGTTGGAAAGGTTGCTTAGCAAGGAATCGAAAGATGCAAACCGCAAAATTCTCCGATACTTCCAGTCTCGAGATATTCTTGAGCATATGGGCTCTGTTTAGGCGCAACCGCTAGCTCCTTTTCTGAAGCACCGCCTGTCATGGTAACGGGTAGGGGGATGACTTAATGACGCGATTGTAGCTTAGGCTTCAAGTTCCGGCCTGACAACCTTGGTATGGTTGGAAAGGTTGCTTAGCAAGGAATCGAAAGATGCAAACCGCAAAATTCTCCGTTACTTCCTTCTCGAGATATTCTTGAGCATATGGGCTCTGTTTAGGCGCAACCGCTAGCTCCTTTTCTGAAGCACCGCCTGTCACGGCAACGGGTAGGGGGATGACTTAATGACGCGATTGTAGCTTAAACTTCAAGTTCCGGCCTGACAACCTTGGTATGGTTGGAAAGGTTGCTTAGCAAGGAATCGAAAGATGCAAACCGCAAAATTCTCCGATACTTCCAGTCTCGAGATATTCTTGAGCATATGGGCTCTGTTTAGGCGCAACCGCTAGCTCCTTTTTTGAAGCACCGCCTGTCATGGTAACGGGTAGGGGGATGACTTAATGACGCGATTGTAGCTTAGGCTTCAAGTTCCGGCCTGACAACCTTGGTATGGTTGGAAAGGTTGCTTAGCAAGGAATCGAAAGATGCAAACCGCAAAATTCTCCGTTACTTCCTTCTCGAGATATTCTTGAGCATATGGGCTCTGTTTAGGCGCAACCGCTAGCTCCTTTTCTGAAGCACCGCCTGTCACGGCAACGGGTAGGGGGATGACTTAATGACGCGATTGTAGCTTAAACTTCAAGTTCCGGCCTGACAACCTTGGTATGGTTGGAAAGGTTGCTTAGCAAGGAATCGAAAGATGCAAACCGCAAAATTCTCCGATACTTCCAGTCTCGAGATATTCTTGAGCATATGGGCTCTGTTTAGGCGCAACCGCTAGCTCCTTTTTGAAGCACCGCCTGTCATGGTAACGGGTAGGGGGATGACTTAATGACGCGATTGTAGCTTAGGCTTCAAGTTCCGGCCTGACAACCTTGGTATGGTTGGAAAGGTTGCTTAGCAAGGAATCGAAATATGCAAACCGCAAAATTCTCCGTTACTTCCTTCTCGAGATATTCTTGAGCATATGGGCTCTGTTTAGGCGCAACCGCTAGCTCCTTTTCTGAAGCACCGCCTGTCACGGCAACGGGTAGGGGATGACTTAATGACGCGATTGTAGCTTAGGCTTCAAGTTCCGGCCTGACAACCTTGGTATGGTTGGAAAGGTTGCTTAGCAAGGAATCGAAAGATGCAAACCGCAAAATTCTCCGATACTTCCAGTCTCGAGATATTCTTGAGCATATGGGCTCTGTTTAGGCGCAACCGCTAGCTCCTTTTTTGAAGCACCGCCTGTCATGGTAACGGGTAGGGGGATGACTTAATGACGCGATTGTAGCTTAGGCTTCAAGTTCCGGCCTGACAACCTTGGTATGGTTGGAAAGGTTGCTTAGCAAGGAATCGAAAGATGCAAACCGCAAAATTCTCCGTTACTTCCTTCTCGAGATATTCTTGAGCATATGGGCTCTGTTTAGGCGCAACCGCTAGCTCCTTTTCTGAAGCACCGCCTGTCACGGCAACGGGTAGGGGGATGACTTAATGACGCGATTGTAGCTTAAACTTCAAGTTCCGGCCTGACAACCTTGGTATGGTTGGAAAGGTTGCTTAGCAAGGAATCGAAAGATGCAAACCGCAAAATTCTCCGATACTTCCAGTCTCGAGATATTCTTGAGCATATGGGCTCTGTTTAGGCGCAACCGCTAGCTCCTTTTTTGAAGCACCGCCTGTCATGGTAACGGGTAGGGGGATGACTTAATGACGCGATTGTAGCTTAGGCTTCAAGTTCCGGCCTGACAACCTTGGTATGGTTGGAAAGGTTGCTTAGCAAGGAATCGAAAGATGCAAACCGCAAAATTCTCCGTTACTTCCTTCTCGAGATATTCTTGAGCATATGGGCTCTGTTTAGGCGCAACCGCTAGCTCCTTTTCTGAAGCACCGCCTGTCACGGCAACGGGTAGGGGGATGACTTAATGACGCGATTGTAGCTTAAACTTCAAGTTCCGGCCTGACAACCTTGGTATGGTTGGAAAGGTTGCTTAGCAAGGAATCGAAAGATGCAAACCGCAAAATTCTCCGATACTTCCAGTCTCGAGATATTCTTGAGCATATGGGCTCTGTTTAGGCGCAACCGCTAGCTCCTTTTTTGAAGCACCGCCTGTCATGGTAACGGGTAGGGGGATGACTTAATGACGCGATTGTAGCTTAGGCTTCAAGTTCCGGCCTGACAACCTTGGTATGGTTGGAAAGGTTGCTTAGCAAGGAATCGAAAGATGCAAACCGCAAAATTCTCCGTTACTTCCTTCTCGAGATATTCTTGAGCATATGGGCTCTGTTTAGGCGCAACCGCTAGCTCCTTTTCTGAAGCACCGCCTGTCACGGCAACGGGTAGGGGGATGACTTAATGACGCGATTGTAGCTTAAACTTCAAGTTCCGGCCTGACAACCTTGGTATGGTTGGAAAGGTTGCTTAGCAAGGAATCGAAAGATGCAAACCGCAAAATTCTCCGATACTTCCAGTCTCGAGATATTCTTGAGCATATGGGCTCTGTTTAGGCGCAACCGCTAGCTCCTTTTTTGAAGCACCGCCTGTCATGGTAACGGGTAGGGGGATGACTTAATGACGCGATTGTAGCTTAGGCTTCAAGTTCCGGCCTGACAACCTTGGTATGGTTGGAAAGGTTGCTTAGCAAGGAATCGAAAGATGCAAACCGCAAAATTCTCCGTTACTTCCTTCTCGAGATATTCTTGAGCATATGGGCTCTGTTTAGGCGCAACCGCTAGCTCCTTTTCTGAAGCACCGCCTGTCACGGCAACGGGTAGGGGGATGACTTAATGACGCGATTGTAGCTTAAACTTCAAGTTCCGGCCTGACAACCTTGGTATGGTTGGAAAGGTTGCTTAGCAAGGAATCGAAAGATGCAAACCGCAAAATTCTCCGATACTTCCAGTCTCGAGATATTCTTGAGCATATGGGCTCTGTTTAGGCGCAACCGCTAGCTCCTTTTCTGAAGCACCGCCTGTCATGGTAACGGGTAGGGGGATGACTTAATGACGCGATTGTAGCTTAGGCTTCAAGTTCCGGCCTGACAACCTTGGTATGGTTGGAAAGGTTGCTTAGCAAGGAATCGAAAGATGCAAACCGCAAAATTCTCCGTTACTTCCTTCTCGAGATATTCTTGAGCATATGGGCTCTGTTTAGGCGCAACCGCTAGCTCCTTTTCTGAAGCACCGCCTGTCACGGCAACGGGTAGGGGGATGACTTAATGACGCGATTGTAGCTTAAACTTCAAGTTCCGGCCTGACAACCTTGGTATGGTTGGAAAGGTTGCTTAGCAAGGAATCGAAAGATGCAAACCGCAAAATTCTCCGATACTTCCAGTCTCGAGATATTCTTGAGCATATGGGCTCTGTTTAGGCGCAACCGCTAGCTCCTTTTTTGAAGCACCGCCTGTCATGGTAACGGGTAGGGGGATGACTTAATGACGCGATTGTAGCTTAGGCTTCAAGTTCCGGCCTGACAACCTTGGTATGGTTGGAAAGGTTGCTTAGCAAGGAATCGAAAGATGCAAACCGCAAAATTCTCCGTTACTTCCTTCTCGAGATATTCTTGAGCATATGGGCTCTGTTTAGGCGCAACCGCTAGCTCCTTTTCTGAAGCACCGCCTGTCACGGCAACGGGTAGGGGGATGACTTAATGACGCGATTGTAGCTTAAACTTCAAGTTCCGGCCTGACAACCTTGGTATGGTTGGAAAGGTTGCTTAGCAAGGAATCGAAAGATGCAAACCGCAAAATTCTCCGATACTTCCAGTCTCGAGATATTCTTGAGCATATGGGCTCTGTTTAGGCGCAACCGCTAGCTCCTTTTTTGAAGCACCGCCTGTCATGGTAACGGGTAGGGGGATGACTTAATGACGCGATTGTAGCTTAGGCTTCAAGTTCCGGCCTGACAACCTTGGTATGGTTGGAAAGGTTGCTTAGCAAGGAATCGAAAGATGCAAACCGCAAAATTCTCCGTTACTTCCTTCTCGAGATATTCTTGAGCATATGGGCTCTGTTTAGGCGCAACCGCTAGCTCCTTTTCTGAAGCACCGCCTGTCACGGCAACGGGTAGGGGGATGACTTAATGACGCGATTGTAGCTTAAACTTCAAGTTCCGGCCTGACAACCTTGGTATGGTTGGAAAGGTTGCTTAGCAAGGAATCGAAAGATGCAAACCGCAAAATTCTCCGATACTTCCAGTCTCGAGATATTCTTGAGCATATGGGCTCTGTTTAGGCGCAACCGCTAGCTCCTTTTTTGAAGCACCGCCTGTCATGGTAACGGGTAGGGGGATGACTTAATGACGCGATTGTAGCTTAGGCTTCAAGTTCCGGCCTGACAACCTTGGTATGGTTGGAAAGGTTGCTTAGCAAGGAATCGAAAGATGCAAACCGCAAAATTCTCCGTTACTTCCTTCTCGAGATATTCTTGAGCATATGGGCTCTGTTTAGGCGCAACCGCTAGCTCCTTTTCTGAAGCACCGCCTGTCACGGCAACGGGTAGGGGGATGACTTAATGACGCGATTGTAGCTTAAACTTCAAGTTCCGGCCTGACAACCTTGGTATGGTTGGAAAGGTTGCTTAGCAAGGAATCGAAAGATGCAAACCGCAAAATTCTCCGATACTTCCAGTCTCGAGATATTCTTGAGCATATGGGCTCTGTTTAGGCGCAACCGCTAGCTCCTTTTCTGAAGCACCGCCTGTCATGGTAACGGGTAGGGGGATGACTTAATGACGCGATTGTAGCTTAGGCTTCAAGTTCCGGCCTGACAACCTTGGTATGGTTGGAAAGGTTGCTTAGCAAGGAATCGAAAGATGCAAACCGCAAAATTCTCCGTTACTTCCTTCTCGAGATATTCTTGAGCATATGGGCTCTGTTTAGGCGCAACCGCTAGCTCCTTTTCTGAAGCACCGCCTGTCACGGCAACGGGTAGGGGGATGACTTAATGACGCGATTGTAGCTTAAACTTCAAGTTCCGGCCTGACAACCTTGGTATGGTTGGAAAGGTTGCTTAGCAAGGAATCGAAAGATGCAAACCGCAAAATTCTCCGATACTTCCAGTCTCGAGATATTCTTGAGCATATGGGCTCTGTTTAGGCGCAACCGCTAGCTCCTTTTTTGAAGCACCGCCTGTCATGGTAACGGGTAGGGGGATGACTTAATGACGCGATTGTAGCTTAGGCTTCAAGTTCCGGCCTGACAACCTTGGTATGGTTGGAAAGGTTGCTTAGCAAGGAATCGAAAGATGCAAACCGCAAAATTCTCCGTTACTTCCTTCTCGAGATATTCTTGAGCATATGGGCTCTGTTTAGGCGCAACCGCTAGCTCCTTTTCTGAAGCACCGCCTGTCACGGCAACGGGTAGGGGGATGACTTAATGACGCGATTGTAGCTTAAACTTCAAGTTCCGGCCTGACAACCTTGGTATGGTTGGAAAGGTTGCTTAGCAAGGAATCGAAAGATGCAAACCGCAAAATTCTCCGATACTTCCAGTCTCGAGATATTCTTGAGCATATGGGCTCTGTTTAGGCGCAACCGCTAGCTCCTTTTTGAAGCACCGCCTGTCATGGTAACGGGTAGGGGGATGACTTAATGACGCGATTGTAGCTTAGGCTTCAAGTTCCGGCCTGACAACCTTGGTATGGTTGGAAAGGTTGCTTAGCAAGGAATCGAAAGATGCAAACCGCAAAATTCTCCGTTACTTCCTTCTCGAGATATTCTTGAGCATATGGGCTCTGTTTAGGCGCAACCGCTAGCTCCTTTTCTGAAGCACCGCCTGTCACGGCAACGGGTAGGGGGATGACTTAATGACGCGATTGTAGCTTAAACTTCAAGTTCCGGCCTGACAACCTTGGTATGGTTGGAAAGGTTGCTTAGCAAGGAATCGAAAGATGCAAACCGCAAAATTCTCCGATACTTCCAGTCTCGAGATATTCTTGAGCATATGGGCTCTGTTTAGGCGCAACCGCTAGCTCCTTTTCTGAAGCACCGCCTGTCATGGTAACGGGTAGGGGGATGACTTAATGACGCGATTGTAGCTTAGGCTTCAAGTTCCGGCCTGACAACCTTGGTATGGTTGGAAAGGTTGCTTAGCAAGGAATCGAAAGATGCAAACCGCAAAATTCTCCGTTACTTCCTTCTCGAGATATTCTTGAGCATATGGGCTCTGTTTAGGCGCAACCGCTAGCTCCTTTTCTGAAGCACCGCCTGTCACGGCAACGGGTAGGGGGATGACTTAATGACGCGATTGTAGCTTAAACTTCAAGTTCCGGCCTGACAACCTTGGTATGGTTGGAAAGGTTGCTTAGCAAGGAATCGAAAGATGCAAACCGCAAAATTCTCCGATACTTCCAGTCTCGAGATATTCTTGAGCATATGGGCTCTGTTTAGGCGCAACCGCTAGCTCCTTTTCTGAAGCACCGCCTGTCATGGTAACGGGTAGGGGGATGACTTAATGACGCGATTGTAGCTTAGGCTTCAAGTTCCGGCCTGACAACCTTGGTATGGTTGGAAAGGTTGCTTAGCAAGGAATCGAAAGATGCAAACCGCAAAATTCTCCGTTACTTCCTTCTCGAGATATTCTTGAGCATATGGGCTCTGTTTAGGCGCAACCGCTAGCTCCTTTTCTGAAGCACCGCCTGTCACGGCAACGGGTAGGGGGATGACTTAATGACGCGATTGTAGCTTAAACTTCAAGTTCCGGCCTGACAACCTTGGTATGGTTGGAAAGGTTGCTTAGCAAGGAATCGAAAGATGCAAACCGCAAAATTCTCCGATACTTCCAGTCTCGAGATATTCTTGAGCATATGGGCTCTGTTTAGGCGCAACCGCTAGCTCCTTTTCTGAAGCACCGCCTGTCATGGTAACGGGTAGGGGGATGACTTAATGACGCGATTGTAGCTTAGGCTTCAAGTTCCGGCCTGACAACCTTGGTATGGTTGGAAAGGTTGCTTAGCAAGGAATCGAAAGATGCAAACCGCAAAATTCTCCGTTACTTCCTTCTCGAGATATTCTTGAGCATATGGGCTCTGTTTAGGCGCAACCGCTAGCTCCTTTTCTGAAGCACCGCCTGTCACGGCAACGGGTAGGGGGATGACTTAATGACGCGATTGTAGCTTAGGCTTCAAGTTCCGGCCTGACAACCTTGGTATGGTTGGAAAGGTTGCTTAGCAAGGAATCGAAAGATGCAAACCGCAAAATTCTCCGTTACTTCCTTCTCGAGATATTCTTGAGCATATGGGCTCTGTTTAGGCGCAACCGCTAGCTCCTTTTCTGAAGCACCGCCTGTCACGGCAACGGGTAGGGGGATGACTTAATGACGCGATTGTAGCTTAAACTTCAAGTTCCGGCCTGACAACCTTGGTATGGTTGGAAAGGTTGCTTAGCAAGGAATCGAAAGATGCAAACCGCAAAATTCTCCGATACTTCCAGTCTCGAGATATTCTTGAGCATATGGGCTCTGTTTAGGCGCAACCGCTAGCTCCTTTTCTGAAGCACCGCCTGTCATGGTAACGGGTAGGGGGATGACTTAATGACGCGATTGTAGCTTAGGCTTCAAGTTCCGGCCTGACAACCTTGGTATGGTTGGAAAGGTTGCTTAGCAAGGAATCGAAAGATGCAAACCGCAAAATTCTCCGTTACTTCCTTCTCGAGATATTCTTGAGCATATGGGCTCTGTTTAGGCGCAACCGCTAGCTCCTTTTCTGAAGCACCGCCTGTCACGGCAACGGGTAGGGGGATGACTTAATGACGCGATTGTAGCTTAAACTTCAAGTTCCGGCCTGACAACCTTGGTATGGTTGGAAAGGTTGCTTAGCAAGGAATCGAAAGATGCAAACCGCAAAATTCTCCGATACTTCCAGTCTCGAGATATTCTTGAGCATATGGGCTCTGTTTAGGCGCAACCGCTAGCTCCTTTTCTGAAGCACCGCCTGTCATGGTAACGGGTAGGGGGATGACTTAATGACGCGATTGTAGCTTAGGCTTCAAGTTCCGGCCTGACAACCTTGGTATGGTTGGAAAGGTTGCTTAGCAAGGAATCGAAAGATGCAAACCGCAAAATTCTCCGTTACTTCCTTCTCGAGATATTCTTGAGCATATGGGCTCTGTTTAGGCGCAACCGCTAGCTCCTTTTCTGAAGCACCGCCTGTCACGGCAACGGGTAGGGGGATGACTTAATGACGCGATTGTAGCTTAAACTTCAAGTTCCGGCCTGACAACCTTGGTATGGTTGGAAAGGTTGCTTAGCAAGGAATCGAAAGATGCAAACCGCAAAATTCTCCGATACTTCCAGTCTCGAGATATTCTTGAGCATATGGGCTCTGTTTAGGCGCAACCGCTAGCTCCTTTTCTGAAGCACCGCCTGTCATGGTAACGGGTAGGGGGATGACTTAATGACGCGATTGTAGCTTAGGCTTCAAGTTCCGGCCTGACAACCTTGGTATGGTTGGAAAGGTTGCTTAGCAAGGAATCGAAAGATGCAAACCGCAAAATTCTCCGTTACTTCCTTCTCGAGATATTCTTGAGCATATGGGCTCTGTTTAGGCGCAACCGCTAGCTCCTTTTCTGAAGCACCGCCTGTCACGGCAACGGGTAGGGGGATGACTTAATGACGCGATTGTAGCTTAAACTTCAAGTTCCGGCCTGACAACCTTGGTATGGTTGGAAAGGTTGCTTAGCAAGGAATCGAAAGATGCAAACCGCAAAATTCTCCGATACTTCCAGTCTCGAGATATTCTTGAGCATATGGGCTCTGTTTAGGCGCAACCGCTAGCTCCTTTTCTGAAGCACCGCCTGTCATGGTAACGGGTAGGGGGATGACTTAATGACGCGATTGTAGCTTAGGCTTCAAGTTCCGGCCTGACAACCTTGGTATGGTTGGAAAGGTTGCTTAGCAAGGAATCGAAAGATGCAAACCGCAAAATTCTCCGTTACTTCCTTCTCGAGATATTCTTGAGCATATGGGCTCTGTTTAGGCGCAACCGCTAGCTCCTTTTCTGAAGCACCGCCTGTCACGGCAACGGGTAGGGGGATGACTTAATGACGCGATTGTAGCTTAAACTTCAAGTTCCGGCCTGACAACCTTGGTATGGTTGGAAAGGTTGCTTAGCAAGGAATCGAAAGATGCAAACCGCAAAATTCTCCGATACTTCCAGTCTCGAGATATTCTTGAGCATATGGGCTCTGTTTAGGCGCAACCGCTAGCTCCTTTTCTGAAGCACCGCCTGTCATGGTAACGGGTAGGGGGATGACTTAATGACGCGATTGTAGCTTAGGCTTCAAGTTCCGGCCTGACAACCTTGGTATGGTTGGAAAGGTTGCTTAGCAAGGAATCGAAAGATGCAAACCGCAAAATTCTCCGTTACTTCCTTCTCGAGATATTCTTGAGCATATGGGCTCTGTTTAGGCGCAACCGCTAGCTCCTTTTCTGAAGCACCGCCTGTCACGGCAACGGGTAGGGGGATGACTTAATGACGCGATTGTAGCTTAAACTTCAAGTTCCGGCCTGACAACCTTGGTATGGTTGGAAAGGTTGCTTAGCAAGGAATCGAAAGATGCAAACCGCAAAATTCTCCGATACTTCCAGTCTCGAGATATTCTTGAGCATATGGGCTCTGTTTAGGCGCAACCGCTAGCTCCTTTTCTGAAGCACCGCCTGTCATGGTAACGGGTAGGGGGATGACTTAATGACGCGATTGTAGCTTAGGCTTCAAGTTCCGGCCTGACAACCTTGGTATGGTTGGAAAGGTTGCTTAGCAAGGAATCGAAAGATGCAAACCGCAAAATTCTCCGTTACTTCCTTCTCGAGATATTCTTGAGCATATGGGCTCTGTTTAGGCGCAACCGCTAGCTCCTTTTCTGAAGCACCGCCTGTCACGGCAACGGGTAGGGGGATGACTTAATGACGCGATTGTAGCTTAAACTTCAAGTTCCGGCCTGACAACCTTGGTATGGTTGGAAAGGTTGCTTAGCAAGGAATCGAAAGATGCAAACCGCAAAATTCTCCGATACTTCCAGTCTCGAGATATTCTTGAGCATATGGGCTCTGTTTAGGCGCAACCGCTAGCTCCTTTTCTGAAGCACCGCCTGTCATGGTAACGGGTAGGGGGATGACTTAATGACGCGATTGTAGCTTAGGCTTCAAGTTCCGGCCTGACAACCTTGGTATGGTTGGAAAGGTTGCTTAGCAAGGAATCGAAAGATGCAAACCGCAAAATTCTCCGTTACTTCCTTCTCGAGATATTCTTGAGCATATGGGCTCTGTTTAGGCGCAACCGCTAGCTCCTTTTCTGAAGCACCGCCTGTCACGAAGAAGTATTTAAAAATATGAGAGATACTTTATTTCTGCGCGTCACATCATATTTTCCAGTCACCATCTTGACAATCCCACCCCGCCTGTTACATGACCGCCTGTTAGATGACCCAGGCAGTAATTGGCTGATTTTGCATAAGGTAGTAAAATACAGTTTTTCGCCTATGGGAATTTACATTGTTAAGGGCCCCGAAGTGAGGAGGTTCGACGCCTCAAAATGTATAGCAGGGTGCAAAAGTAATTAACAAGAATGGGACACGTTGGAGTTCAGGCTAGAACCTACAAAATTTGTGAAAATGAGCTTAAGTTTGCCTGCTCGTTTTCCCAGAAAGAACACTTTGAAATGACCCCCAGCGGAGGTCACCATACTGCAGCCGACACACGGGAGTAGCGGGAACAGGATTCGTGCGCGAAATTCTACCCGAGCCAAACAAACATCGTAACACAAGTCATACATCCACAAAACTTACGCATCACTCTACTATCCACCACAGTTTGCGACTCGCTGACGTGCACAGAAAAATTTCTGTGGCTTATCAAAAACTGCGACGTACTATTTTGTGCCCGACCTACTTTTGTCCACGGGGGTCGCCCATAAATACTGTGTTCTGCGACCTTAAGGTTCGTATGCAAAGAAATAAGGTTTGTCTGTATCACATAAGATTTGTGGATATTACATAAGGTTCGTACGTTTTTGTATAATGATTCGTGTGATTTTCATTAGGTTCGTGCGTTTTCGTATAGTGATTCGTGCGTATCACATAAGATTTGTACGAATCTCATAAGGTTCGTGCATATGCACCCCTGGCCCTGGGTAAGGTGACGTTCACTCATGAAAAATCCACGGCAGTTGAATGCAACTAAGCCTGATGGACCTCTTTGGTATTGACGGGTCTACAAGGATGCTGTCCGTTCTCGAAATTCTCTAAAATGTTGGCACCTGAATTAAATGTTAGTGATAGCTCGTAATCTACTACTGTACTTCTCGCGCATTGAATCATGGGAAAACTTGAATCTCCGCCCCCTTCGCAACATTTCAAGATGGCCGTCCGTCTATGGAAGTAGAGACCGGTTTGTTTTCTTCCTGTTCAGCCCGACTTTCTCCCGCTTTCCCCCACTGTTAGCAGTCACGATCGGCCAATCGGTGAGTTTGCAACATCTATGGATGTCATAGAATGCCAGGGACATGAAGAATCTACCCAGGGGAGACGATAAGGGTGGTAGTAGGGCGGTGGAAAACGGCGAAGTCCGCTCGGTGCAAAGGCCGTCTGTGGTGGAGACTGGAGGAGAATTTTCCATCATGTCGGCAGAGGAAATACAGAAGCGGAAGAGCAGTTTAGAGCGGGACCAGGTTGTTTTGGTAGCAGAGATTGCCAGGATCGATGATTCGGTCGAAAAAGATATCATGAAAGCTTCCAAAGTGCCAAATTTGGAGGAAATTTTTCGAGATGAGAAGGTGGATGAGGAAGCGACGGACGATACCAAGTGTGGAAATGGGGGCGGTGATCGTCACACGAACAGGACAGATCAAAACATTGCGGAGAAGACGTCGTCTGGCTTTGAGGAGATTGACTTGGAAGGACAGGAAGGCTGCCAAGGCTGTTCACAAGAATCCAATAACTCAAAACAAATTAGACCTCCTGGTGCTAGCCATGTAATCACTACAGTTTCTGAACCAAATTTGGGGGCTGCTGATTTCAATGGCAGTCCCGAGTGTCACGCTTCAAGTGCAAGTTTCACGGATGGGGAGGACACTGATATTGAAGATTTGCAACAAAGCCACGATTCTTCTCCTGGAAGTATAACGAACGGCTGCGCACTTGGTAGCGCAAAGAACGGTGTGCATGGAACTCGGCCACGTAACGACAGCGAAAGTAGCGCCGGATTTGAAGCGTCGGCAGACGATGATTCGCAGGGGTACCCCGCACCTGTGTTGGAGGTCACATGCGAGGAGGCATTCACGGGGACCGTTCCTCACGACAGAAGGGTATCCAGGACTTCACTGGACACAAAGTCGGAGGATCTCGTGTTAGAGGGCGATCGTTTGGACCATGTCGAACCAGAAATCCGTCGTAAGTCTGCAACCATCCCCAGGACTAGCACAGACACGTCTTTAGCGCAGAGCGACGCGCAATCCTTCACTAGTATATCCAGTCTCAGCACGGAACTGTCAACGAGTGCGTCGATTAGCGACACCTCCCGTAGTAGTTCGCTAGTGGTAGACACGGAAGACGCGGGTTTTACCGACATCAGCTTGCAAGGAAAGACGATATTTCACGAGCGGAAGAGCTCGATCAGCTCCACAGGAAGCAGCTGTTTGGATGACAGCACGGCAGTGGTGCAAGGAGCCAAACCCAAGAGGCGGGGCTTGGGGATGTTCCTCTCAAAGTGAGTACCTTCATGGTGTGAGCGTGTGTGTGTGTTTGAGTGTGTGTGTGTGTATGACGTGTGTGTCTGTCTGCATCTGTGTGTGTTTCCATATAGGCTTTACTTGTATTGCTGCAGGAATTCAGGTTTTTGTATCTTTTGTCCTGGACATAATTTTTTTGGGGGGGTGCAGCTTTTTTGTGTCATTATTTCGTTCCAGAAAGTTGGTATTGAAAAGAACAAAAAAATTGAAAATTGAAAGCACATTGTTTGCAACTTCAAGGTCTGCTGCTACTAATATAGAAAATATTTGTATAAACAAAATGCATTATACACCAAAACAATTTTTTGACAAAGGATCTTGGCAAACAAAGCTTGTATCAAACCCATTGTTGCCATTCATAACACACTGCCACATACTTATATATTGTGTGGAGACAAGGCAGAACGGGTTTATTGTCTGTCTATGTTTACATGGTCATGATTGAACCAGTGGTTCCCCATTGTCAATCAATCACTTCACTCCTCCCACTGCCTAATTGGATTAAAGGGGGAGTGGCACTATTGGTGGGGACAGCAAAGAAAAATACCACTGTACATACATGGTATGTTTCATATGGCAGTCATGTCCAGACAGTCCAGTCAAGTGTGGTATGAGCTACATGATATATATATATGTACAGCTGTATAACTATAACTAATATAAAGGGTTAATATCATGTTTGATTCTTTACTAGGTAAAAAAGTTGGGTTCTGCTAGTGCTACTTTTTATTTTGTCGTAGATAATTTGTCTCTTTGTCATCACAGCACGCAAGTTTGGGAGCTATTCACAGTTTGTCTGTTTGTTTTAACGCCAAATAGAAGAAGCTTAGAGGGGCTAGAAGGTTTAAAGGGGTTGGTGGATAAACTGAAATGTCTTTGATCCAATTCTTTGCTGTTTTGTTAGCCTGTGCTGTTGTAGATTTAAAAACACAAAGAAATAAAAGTCCTTGTTTATCAAATTCAGTGCTGATCCCAATATTGTTTGTAGAATCATTCTATTGGCTATGATATTCAGCTACAATAAGAAAATGTGTATGTTATCAAAATAGAATTCCAAATTTTCTTTTTAGATTTCCTCTATTTCATCCTTTGTTTACAGACTAAAGCTTCAAACAGCTGATGTAAGAATGTTCCGTAGACATGGTACTTTTTTGGTTCAGTTTATTGATATAATTGTGCTTGTACATTTACACATTGTATATGACATTGAACATACATGTATAAGTTCCCTGATGCATCTCAGTTCTGCATTGTTAAAATATATTTATTGGATCACTTTGGCCCAGATCTAGCAGATTAACAAGAGAATCCCTGACCCTAATTTTGTCATGACCGTAATTAGCAACACAACATGAATTTTCCCAGGTCACTACTAGATATTAGCTAAAGCTGTCTACTATCTAAAACACCCAATAAACTGATGTCTTCTGGCCCCAATAGATAAAAGACATCAAAGTCCAGAGTAGATCTATTGTTGAATGAGATCAAAGTTCGGCCATGTCAGTTCTACAGCCAATAGGTTTGACCACTACATGTAGAATTCAATAGACCAATCCTGACTGTCAATCAAAATTAGTAGTTCCACCAATGACACAGCATTGGCATGTCCATCAAATTTTTGGAATTTTTACATTCTTTTTGCATGACTAGGTTTTGATGGTGGGCGGGGCAATGCGATTGGTCCTTTAGAAACTAGGTCCAAAAAGAAAAATAAAGACATCACCACACAGAGATTATTGTTTTAAAAAATCGCTAATAGTTTTGTGACAACAAGTTATAAAGAATAAGGTTAATGATATCTGTGATGATTATAGCTGTCCGTTACAGTAGCAAAGATTTTGTCTTGCAAAAAAATGCAATGGCTGTTTACAACTATAATTCCTGAGTTCCTGGTTTTTACCATTGTCGTCTCAAAGCATATGATGGGGGGTTTCTGCACTTGAGAAATTTGCATATGAAGATATGCACATTGATTTTTTAAAAGCTATGTGTTATGATTATTTTTGTAGGATTTCATGCTTGCAAGTACTGTACAAATGTCAAATCTAATGCCAGTCATTGGAAGAAAAAACATATTTGAATTTGTCAATAGGCAGCAGGCAAATTTATCAACTTTTATATCGTAACTTTTGTACCTTATATTACTTATCAAATTTAGATGTGAAAGAAATCAATTAAAAACATTAAAATCTGAGAACCAACAAATCTAATTGACATGGCCAAAAAGAAGTTTGGATCTGAGTCCATCTAGCTCATGTCATCATGTGACAGTTGATGGCTGTCATTGTTCTACCAGAGGTGGGCAAAGGTTTTGTGGACACATTCTGATGTGGCAACATTCGCGTGACGTAAGCGTTACTGGTGCTGTCAAACGTACGGCAGGTACAAAAGTTCGTGTTCGCTAGTCCTTGACTTACGTTCTGTTTATTGCAAATATTTGTACATCCCCCACCGCCTTCATGTCTTTCCCACAGTTGAAATACGCCAACAGTGACATTTTACATACTGTAGATTTGTTAATTATGACGGGCACTTGGAAATGAGGTCTTTTCAGTGTTTTAAGATTGTGGTTGAAAGAATTCTTTAGTACGATTGTAATACAATGGAAATGCAATGTCATTATTTTGCATTGAATTTGTAGAGCTCACTAGAAAAATGGGTAGAATAAAACCATCGGGAAAACATATAAAGATTTACGGTAACATCTTCTATAGCCTGCCTTATGTAATCCCTATGCCCATTTAAAGTACACATATTTATAGCACACAACTATATAAGACTGTATGCTTGTATACACATATTGATGTACAAGTTTTGTGTATGCTCTGTCTTGCCCATATAGGATATGTGGAATCCGCTAGGGCTATCTGAATGATGTTTGAATACGGTAATATATACAACATAAAAAATATGTTGATATTTGTAATGGTCTATTGATTTTTCATGCCCCATTAACGTATGATATGAAAATAATCACCATAGAAAATTTTGGAACAAATTTAGATATAACATCCAACATTTCTTGTACATTTAGCTTAAATCTGGTACTTCAGTTAGATGCAGGGTAGGAGAAAGAATGATGTCATTTTCCTTCAGCCATGGCCGGCAATAGAGATAGATTACCAGACAGCTGAACAAGCGCTTTCAAAATCCATCTGGGAAAAGGAACATTGTAAAGCGCTGTATGAGTCACACATTAGGGGCATCAGCTAGCCTTTCTCATCGCTGGGGCAAGGCATTTGTCATACTAGTGGTCGTCAACTGATCGTTTCGTATACTAAACATGAGGCAAAGGGAATCAATGTATGAATTACAGTCTGAGCATATAATTTCCTGTCTCATTGTTTTATAATATACACAAACAAGTACTGGCAGTTTCATTGATTTTTTAATGTTACACTTTGGTGTCATTTTTGTCTGTGACAAACAAGCAGAGGATTATTTATAACAATCCTTGTTCATCAAACATAAGCTAGAAGCAGCTATCTTTTGGTTGCCTTAAAAATAAAAGCTCTCGACCTACCTCCTTCCATATATAGAAAATTTAGGATACATGACAACTTTTATGTTTGGTTCTGGAATCCACCCTTATTAGCAACACTGTAATCTTTATTATCTATGTTATGTATTTTATATTGTTGTATGATATTGTAGCATAAGGAATTGCAGAAACACAGACAAGCCATGAGTAGTACTTCTCTCTGTTGGATTGAAGTAGGAATTCTTGTATATCTTCACTATTTTCTGATATTAATACCTTCACATAGCCTCCTTTTTTCCTGTCAAAACCAGGTCAAATCCTTTGATACCTCCAGTGGGTAACAGCTTGGTTTATCCTAAAGGAGAATCGATGGAAATAATAATTTAAGGTTTATCATAGTACCGATGGATGGATCATAGTACCTCTGTAGAGCCTGTAGGCTATCATTTTAGTGAGAGGGCCTCTTTAATTGACCACTACTAAAATTAATTGCATCTGACTTGAAAGAATGACCCACTTGAGTGTAGTGGTTAATGGTAATTATATGTCTTAGATCAAAGTATAGTGTCCATAGTTTGAAGTCAATTTCTGTGGTTGTGTTTAGGGCAGATTTCTTTCAATGTTTCATGGACTAAAAGTTAATTGGATGCCGGTTGGCATGTTTGGTGGAAAGACATGTCATGTCAAACCCTGGGGGTATACTGTATTATGTGTATAGGATATGGGATGCCCCTGCACATACCACACACCTTTACAGGGCTCCAAACACAGGGTCTTTTTTTCTGCATACCTGTAGGCTGTACTAATGCAGGTGGCATTCAAAATCACATACTCTGCCTAGATTTTACCTGCAACACTCATTTTCATGGATTTTCTTTTTTCATTCCATCAAAAACAATTTTTATGGTATTTCCTGCTTCATTATAAGTCAGTTGTACTGCTTGTCTTCAGGATTGAGGAACTGTGTACTGTATGGCAAGTTGGGGGGCATACATAAATACCTAGTTCAGGTACATGTACATGAACTAGTGTAGGTATACCAGTGTTGTGTAGCTAGACACCAGAGATACCTGTACAGCTGATTATACCTGCATTAACCGTATTGTGTATGCAGGTGGGATTTCTAGCCCCGCTATCGGCAATAGTTTAAAGGGCTTTCCTGACGTCAGCTGTTACCCCGCTGTTTTAGGTCATCGCGTTTTAGGTCGTCGCCCACAGGAAGAATAGTTGTGGGACACATTCACTTCCTGTTGGTATGAGTGTGTCCTGATAGGTAGACATTACTAGACAATGTAGACTTCAGACCACACAGAAGACATGGAACCCAGTTTCTTGCCTCTGTGTGGTGGGAATTTGAAGTTAAGATTGTGCGATGCCAGGTAAGATATTTCGGAATGTTTTGCTCCTTGCTTGACAGGTACAGTAGGGTCTGAGTTGTATTGTGTGGGGGAGGGTGGCATTCACTTCTGAAGTGTTCAAGAGTTTCTACTTTTTCATAAAAGTGCTAGATTGAAGATTAACAGTTTTTCACACTTTGTAAATGGGTCCAAATACAATATTTTGGCTGTATGATGTGTTATTGTTGGCTTGTATTGTTCAAAGTAAGCAGTTGGTAGTGTAAAGTGCAAGAATGTTAGTACCACATGTTTATGCAACATAAGTTTTCCTCTGGCTTCACTTCAAGGGAATAAATGTTATTTCCTGGATTGAAAGGGCTGTATGGGTAAGGGGGTGAAGTCTGCCATCTCTGTTTGCCTTGTGCCTCCTGCTACAAACAAGGAAAAGCCGTTAGGTTCAGCCATCAGATTTGTTTGTATGAGCGACTGTTCAACCGTGACGCTGTCACTATACAGTCAAGAAACAAAGTAGTTCTAGTAAACATTCCCATATATTCACTCAACCCATATATTTTAGACTATGTGATGAACTAGGAAGGTTACCTTTTTTCATATTGCAGTAGTTTGAATAGGTTGTGAACAGTGTTGGTGAGACTATTCCCTGATACATGTTGTGTACATGTGTTTATAAAAATAAAATGTGTCTTTTGATGGGCTTATCTTCAATTGCTAGAAAAGCTTAATAGAAGTTGATACGCACATTTATGATCTAGCCCAAGTTGGCAACTAGTACAGTTTTTTCAAAATAGGAATCCCAGACACAAGATTTTTTTTTTCTAAGCATAACTTGCTACTTCTTGCTAAGTATTCTTAACAGTGTTCCTCAGACATGTTCTTGTTATTGCATGCAAACTTCCTTGTTGTTCCTACAGCTTTCCGCTACGACTACGGCATAACTGGTTCACAATGCAGTGTTTTGTAAACAAAGGGCCATTAGAAGCCGTTTTCTGACAAAGGTGTTGTTAAAAACCACCTGTCTGTATTGCCTTGTTGTTTATCGTGGCTGTAACAGTAAAAGTCGACAAACAGATCAGTGCAAGTCAAGTGTTTACTGTAGGAAGTGGTTGGTTGTAAATGCATACTCTGAAAAGGTTGTTCCAGTGTAACATACCAGACGATACCCCTGGCCATATCGTACCCAGATATATGTTGATGCCCATATTTTCCAACCAATGCCAGAAAAGTCTGTACATGTGCAGACAGTTTTGGGGAGTGAATATAGCCGGATTCAAGTTTTCCAAACTTTCTTTTTTTTTTTTTTAGGCAAAGTCTTCCATATTTATTCTTTCAAATTCTTGAATGTACATCTATTGTTTCAGGTTGACATTTTATCTGTCTGAAGTGTTGATTTTTTAAAGTAACTTTTAATAGATAGGTGTTCACTCAGTGGGGTACATTTGTATAACTCTTCCATTGAAATCGCAGCCATGGCATATCATGGAGAGTGCGTTGCTGGGAAGGAAGGGTGGAGTGGCACTACACGTGACAGTTGTAGGTGACCCAAATTGTCCAGCCATACCTTTGACCAACATAG
Organism: Branchiostoma floridae x Branchiostoma belcheri; assembly: GCA_019207045.1. Taxonomy (NCBI): domain Eukaryota; kingdom Metazoa; phylum Chordata; class Leptocardii; order Amphioxiformes; family Branchiostomatidae; genus Branchiostoma; species Branchiostoma floridae x Branchiostoma belcheri. The sequence continues at coordinate 24,073,144 of CM033026.1, read as the reverse complement.
GGATTCCAGACAGATATGCAAATGTCTATACCTCTTACTATGCCCCAATATGTATGATAGATCAATACCGTATACTCTCACAATATAGAAAGAGTGCTGTAACATTGATTATGAAATAATTAGCTTACTACATATTGATAATTCTCACGTTTCAGGTTCCAGTATTTAAGCTGACCACTTGAAATGTAGGGCATGTATTGTGGAGGTTGCAAGGCAACACCCCCTTATTCAGGAATGACCTCTAGTGAACTTTGGTCCTTTGCCAGTAGTCTGGTTGGAGGTGATGAAAACTACTGTAAATCTTTACGTTTTTGGTGTGTTTTTAAGTTTGCAGGCTTAAGCTGTGACCTCATTTGTTCTTCCTTGCATTGTGTTACTGGTAGTGGTACTTCTTTTTATTTCAACCAAGAAGTTGAACAACTCAAAGATGCTGGGAACTTTTAATTTTTGATGTGCAGCCAAATTTAGCTGTCCTTAGTTTTAATGAAAACACATCTGTTATTCATCATTGACGTATCCTATCATTTGTATTCTTTATGAGGAATCCCATATATTTTGAGTCCTCTACAGAAAGATGAAGATTAATATGTTTGATGAAGATGTAAAATTTTGATGCCTTCAGTTAATTGAACCAACATTTGACATGATGCAATACACATTGCACCTACTGTGGATTTTGAACTTGAGTGAGTGTTTATAAGGTCTTCTTGCTTACTTGCTTAAGTCGAGTCCACAGAATTTTCTATTGAATTACTACCATTCTTGCAAACTCCAAGATACTAGAGACTCCTGTTTTTTCCACATTGCCACAAAATGTAAGTGCTGCAAACTTGAGTTGATTTACAGTAGTCTCCTTAGTGCCAGTCAAGTTGTAACTGCCCCAAATCAGTCATCCAGTAGAGGGTGGCTGAGTTGTGTGGGTTTAAAAGTAGTTCTTGAAATAATAGATGGCTGAACATGGGTTTTCCTTTATATTGTAAGGCAGTAGTGATTTTAGAAACCTACACATTCATGACTTTTACAGACACTTTTTAGCCCTTCTGTGTCACTTTCTGACTTTTACATACATAGTATAGAGCAAAAACAATCCGCATGCACCAAGGTCCCCGTATTATATGTGCAGGGCTCGAAATTCATTTTTGGAATAAGGTGCACTGGTGCACCCAGCTTAAAAAATTGGGTGCACCAAAAAAGTTTTGGGTGCACCACTTAAATTTAAGTAACAAAACCTAGTCTAAAAGCTATCAAGTTCATAAACAAGTACCATGACAGACATTTTTATTATCTTTCTAACACTTAGATGTCAAGAATATGATGTATACTAGTATACTTTGATATCTTTACATACATAAACCTAAGAAAATATTTGGGTGCACCCTGTGCACCCACAGAAAATAATTGGGTGCACAGCTCCAATTTTGGGTGCACCTGGGTGCACATGCACCCAGTATTTCGAGCCCTGCATGTGCCTCAAGAAGGTCTTGTTTTCAGTGCTGTTTCTTGTGTTCCTATGGCCGTGATTTTTAGTGGTTTGTTTGGGACCCCTAGCATCTGTTTTGAACTGCAGGGGCCAATTTTGTTTGAGATTTTGAGAGATAGATAACTCAAGAAGTTGACGGATTATCATGATTTTGGGTATGTTTATTGAAGAGAAGTTACTGAAGCTACCCTGAAATCCAGGAGTTGTTGACTCTCTCATGCCTGGGTGAATCCAAACATGATGAAGGGAGGGGACATACCAGCAGCTTAGCATTCCCCACCTCTGCTGTACATGTACAGTCACACATTTCAAGGTCGGGACAATGTCAACAGTACGCACCACACACCATTAGCATTCACATACATGTACATTGGTACAAAATTCCCCAACCTCCCTGAACGTGTGAAAAAAATATGTTGTATGCAATAGTAAAATGACAAACATGTTTGCATACATTACATATCCTTCATTACTTTCCAAGCAGATGTTCGGATCGACAAAATCATGGCCAAAGGACTGTCAGAAAGAAACAGAAAATTTTTTTTCACAGGCAGAAAAATGGCTGGTCAGAAATAAATATTCCATCAAAACGTCTGCTCGGAGATTTATAATTCCCCCCATTTATGTATATACATTGGTGCACATACAAATGCATGCACAAAGACAATAAAAGATTTGTTTTTCCCTGCAACTATCATAGAGTGGAACTCGAAACTAAGATTAGAAGTACAATATATATGTAGGAGCATCCTCACTAAACAGCTTATATTACTTGTTATAATCATAAGAGTAGCTTAGAGTGCAAAAAATGAGTTGTGACAAGTTGTTCAGTGTAATAGAAGAATCTGCTGCATGCCTGCGATGCTGGTTATAAATTATAATCAATATCGGCCAAGGTACAGATACAAATACTCTCATTAGAATACCTGTATCAGGGCTCGAAATACCACCTGCATATGCAGGTTAGTGCAGGTACCGTATTTCTTATGTCTACCTGCACCTAACCTGCACTGGTCCATGTATAGGGTTTTATACATAAATGTCCTATGATGTAGGTGTACATGGATTGTTATTAGCTGCATTGCCTGTTACCACCTATAAAGTATAAAAGAATAGATAGCAATGGTTCCTGAACAATCTTAGCATGATCCATACTTCCTAAATTCATGGTGGTGCAGGTAAAATTTGTCTGGTGCAATATTACCTGCACCAGAGCAGGTATGCAGAAAAAAGTATTTCAAGCCCTGTGTACATGTATGTACATACAGACAAAAACAGTACAGTAGACAGTTTGGCCAACCCAACCTTAATAGCTTCGCCCATTATATTGTGTTTACAAACGTATATCAGTATACTTGTCCATCATTCATTTGGAACACTATTTGTTCCATTATGATGCGGTGCTTTGAAGTTTGAAAACAACATGCCAAAGCCATAACATAAGGTACTATACTGTGACTAATAAAAGTAAACCTGAGAAGCCAACCATGCAGTTCAATCTACCAAAGAATGATTGTTTCAGCATTGTGCCTTAGAGCATACTGAATTCTGTGTGTTGAGACTGTAAATTCATTTATTTCACAATTGAAGAAACTGGGTTTTTACCATGTTTTAAGTCTACAGTTAAAACAATTCTGTCTGTAAGGTAGTGTGATGCAATGGAACACTTGTGTCTCCGCTTCGGGAGGAAGCTGCTGAGTAGCACGTCCCTCAGATGCCTACTCCCCCCTCTCCGAGGGCAGATCAGCACCCGACGCACTAGACAATTCAACGAACTTGATGTGATAAAAACCAGAACTGAAAGATTCAAAAAAAGCACCATCCCGTACATTGTAAGACTATTAAACGAAAATGTCCTCTAATGACGTCATGACACAGCTACCTAAAGACCACTTACCGGCGTACTTTGTTTTTATGAAATCATGTGCAATATCCGTTTTAGATAAGTGTTAAACTGTTTTTATATATAATGTTAAAGGTAATTCGGTTCAGCAATGTAATTCTTAACTGTGTATATAGTATTTTTAAAGATTGTTCCCGTATCTTTTTTAAATGTAACACGGCAGCACAATTCAGGGTCTTACTGACCCTGCTACCTGTATCGTGCAGTTGGATAAGAAATAAACCATTATGATGATGATGATGATGAAATGGATATTCGCAAAAATAAAACCACCCCCACATGTAGATTGCCAATAGACACAAGGGAACATTGACATTCATCCGCAATGTTTTTTGTTAATTTTTAGGATTGGAAGGGTCGTAAAGCAATATAGGTATAGTGGCGAAGTCTGCCATCTCTGATTGCCTTAGTCTTTTTTTTAGTCTAGACTATTTGCAAACAGAAATGTTGTCTATCTGACCGTGTCATGTTTACTGTATGTAATGTGATAGACCATTTGTGCACCTGGTGCCTCTCCCACACAAGGTCATCACTGATAACATTAACCTTCATGTGTACTCAAGGTCAGGTCCCACCTGGGCTCATGATGATTCCTTCCCATGAAATCCCACATCAAAGGGACAATATCAAATATCCAGATGACACTGACCAATCAGAAACCACCAAATTTTTGATGTACCGGTAGATAATGAAGCTGCAATACCATTGGACAGCCACAGGCATGGACATTATTGGACCATTGAGTTGTTATGGGGAGCGGCTAGGCCGCCTTAATATATATATGTCACCATATACACCTTGGGATGGGACATAAGACATACATGAATACCTGGATGAAGGTTAGACATCCAAGTAATGAGATATGCAAGGTACATGTGACAGTTACCCAAGCAACTGGATAAATTTGATTGTAAAAGATATTGATTTATCTTTTTCTTGTTTAAAGTTGTTACTCCAAAAATGCCAATCTTTGAGGATAAAGTATGGTGCTTTTGCAGTAGCCAGAAGTGCAATGGCTCATGTTTTCAATTTCAGCCATCCAATGGAGAGAATAACTTGGCATGGTCTTACTCTTAGGAAATTTTCCACATCCTGACAATTCACATCCAAACCCCAGCCCGATCTCAAGTATCTATCGTGCAGGGGTCTGGGCGGATGGGATAGGAACTCTTCTCAATTTTGCACCTTATAGTGGGCAAAAAACCCCACCAATAGAACAACACAGGATCAGCAGGAGGTAATTACACCCCTGCCATGATTGGTTAAAGACCCCCAACTGTACTTTTTGAATCCATAACGTAGCTGATTCGCTACTGTGATAGCCTGCTGACCAACTGTGGTGTGTTGTAGCTGGCTACCTGTGGTGAGAGTGGTCATCAATCCTAGGTTCTCCTCCCACTGATCAACGGGCCTTCGAGAACCTTTCTACAGCCATGTTGCCAGACCCCAACACGAAAGATATATCTTGAGGTTGGGGTATGGAATCCAGGCTAGGGCTAGCCCAGCTCCTGTATTACATCTCACATGCCAGTTAGTGTGTAGGAGGACACATGGGGCCACACAGTACTGACAGATCAGGAACACTCCATGGGGGGCAGAAAGTCTCCAAGTCCATTTAAGATTGGATCAGTCCACTCTTGGAAAAAAGGGATGATATTCTTACGATGTTACTGTTTTTTTCTAGTGTTCTTCAGTTTGCGTCCTTATTTGTTTTGCTTGGTTTGCTATAAGTTTGAGTACCTTGCATGGCTTTGTACTGCAACTTCAAACAATCGCTAGACTTGTAAGTTCTTGAATGCTATTTCAGAATGTCTTACCTTGAATAGAACAAATAGATGGTACATCCTTACAGGTGGTTCACTTTAGATTGGTGCCAATAGGACATGGGACTGATTTAAACCATGTGTTTACTTATGTAAGATAAAAGGGCTAAAAAAAATCCAGATAAGTTCTTTCACAACTTAATGTGATATGTTGGAGTGGAAAATTTCCCACAGAAGCTTTTGGCTGAATCATGAGTGAAAAGCAAAGTGTACTTTTATTTTGGTGCAGGTAGCACATAATAACTTGTACAAATGTAAATGTTTAAACTTAAAATGAATTTTGATACACACACCGCTAGTCTACCAGTGGACTAGCCCCCTGCTGTACTGATTGCTCAAAAGTTGTGTGGCCCAAGGGCTATTGAAATGGAGATGGGCCCGCCCTATGTACCATCTGGTGTAGGAAGGACTTTAATAACAGTAACCACTATACTTTGAAGGACTAACCTCTATATACATGTATGCAGGGTGGTATTTCAAAGAGCCCTTTTTGGATTTAAGAAATTGTGAGAAAAATAGTCTGTTAGTACGTGGAAATGTTGGCAAGTGTTTTCCCACCACCCTACGGGTTTTGGAATGTTTACGGAATGTTTGGATCTCAGAGTAACATGCCAGACTAACCCATCCAAGGCAAGATTGATACAGTGTGTGGTTGTTTATAAACAAAACATCAAACACAAAAAATATAGGAACAGTTGTTCTAGCAGTTGTCACACTTGGTACAAAGTGGCTGGCATTGACACATGTACATGTATTTGTTTTTGTATGTGTGGGGTTAGTACATTACGAATGAAACAAAATTCTCATTGCTTATTTCAAATTGTACGTAGATTCTAAAACCTCCCTGATATCTTACCACTGATAACGTTTGACGATAAATTAGATGGGCCTTTTAAAATTGGGGGGGGGGGGCTGGGTGTCTTTATAAATAAATATCCAGGCTCCCCCTCACGCTGCATGTATGGTTAGCCCCAAGTGATGACTAACATACCCCTGAGGTGGGTGGGTGTAGTTAGAGCTGTGTACATTCCTCTAAACTACAGCAGACTCACACATGTGTCAACCCCGTGTTAAACATGTATGTATCTCCTCTTGTCTGCTTCTCCAGAAACCTTTTCTCAAGAAAGTCCAGTGGCAAAACGTCTAGCGAACCCTCTCTGGGCTGGAGACTGTTCCGCTCCAAACAAGCCGCCCACAAGGAGGCCAGTAAGGCAGCTCAGGTACGTGGATGTTCTTGTTTCATATATAGTTTCAAGATTATGTAGTCCTAATGTATTTCAGGATTCAGGAAACAAAAGAGGTAAGGTTTTCTTTTCAACATGTTCTAAAAGCATTGTGCGATAAAGTGTGGCTGTTATGTAGTCGTAGATGTAGATGCATACAATTACAAGCTGTGTTTCAAAGGTAGGGAAGTGACAACGCCTAGTATACATGTATGTATTGCATTTGAACCTTAACCGTAGCTATTTAGTTGGGTTCAACGGCTTTTTGGAATAGTGCATTGTGTACCAAGCTGGGACTGACTTGTTAGGAGCACTAAAAAGATTTGAGCACGCGTACGTTGGAAACTGAAAATAACGACCAAACATTCCAAGGAAGTCACGGGTGACTTCCTGTATTGAAGTAACAGTCGGTGCTGTCACTGCCAAGTACAGGAACTTGCAAGATAGTGTGAATTTATTCATCTAGTCACTTTACTCTGCAGTAGAATGAGAATTGAAACAGAATGTGGTAGTAATAAAATGTACTATGGAAATGCATATGTTGGAGCTTACAGAGAAGTGAAAATGAAACACCACAAACAGATTGGATTGACATTTGATCGCTCACATTTTTCCCACTTGTTTGCAGGATGTCAGGAGTAAGTCAGCGTCTCCAAGTCCGAAATCCACGGTCAGAAGAAAAAGCACAGACTTCATTGTTGGGTCCACGACGGCACTCATCTTGGAAAACAGACCGACGTAAGCCTGCTAACCTTCTATCTTATCTCTGCAATATAAAATTTTGTATTTATTACCTTTGCCAAGAAAGTTATGTTCTCGAGTGTGTTTGACTGAATGTGTGTGTGTGTGGATGGATCTTAAAGATATTTTGTTTATCAGAAGGTTTTCACAAAATAAAGAAATATTATCGGCCACCTGGTGTATTTTCTTGGCGCTGCAGCAAAACTTCATGGTTTTATAACTCGTGTTCTGGACAAACTGTGGTTGCAATTTTGGGGTGGTACTTGTAGTTGTAGATAGCTCTTGTGCACCCAAACAGGGTGGCATAAGTTTGGTCCCAAGACTTAAGGGATTATTCTAATGCAAAAGCGTTATTCTAATGCAAAAATCAAGACCATACGCATTCGAAAATACATATTTTCAAGGAAAAATAAAAAAAATTTCCACGTTGCTCTAGGAATAGTCATTACAAACTTGCAATTTGATTGCATTTGATATAGCATCTAACCATATCGAATTGATCATTCAAAGTTGAAAGTTTTTGCAGCAAGCAAACAGCCGCTTTCAAGAAGTATATTAAAGAATGGACTAAAATAGTACTGGTACTGCCCCTAGGAATCCTCAATGGAAATTGTGGAGAATTGGTTCCAGCCAATGGAAAGTGTACCTAATTTATCCTTCCAAATCTCCTCTGAGATAAAGATCTCACAGGAATCTCATGACCTGACCTGAAGCATTCCTCGCAAATTTAACTACATCAGTACCTGTAGGTAGGAGAGGGGGAACCACATGTAGTTGAGGGGGGGGGAATAAGTTAGAGAAATCCAGGGGGTTCCCTGGAATTACCTAACTTGGAATTTTCTGCATTTCAAGACACAAATTTCAACTTTATGTTTTGAAATCTACGCTATCTTTTTGCAAATAGGTTCTGTTTTTAGAAACGAAAAGATATCATAAGGAGAAATAGAGGGAAAGTTTCCCAAAGCTTTGATTAAATCTTTGGAGAAGGGTGAGTAGATTACAAGCCATGAGTGGCACAAGAAAAGTAGGTCAAGTAAGGTTTACATGCATCTGCTTAGCACTCCAATCTCTAAATTTTGCTTGCTTGCTCATGCCATGTCTCACATGGTATTTGGAACATGATGTATGCCAATACAGCAAGAGTCTTTCATTTACCTTCAAGTTCAATACTAACTGCATAGAATGATATTTTTTGGCAACGCCTCAGGGGCAAGGGATTTCTTCTTCTTCTTCTTCTTTGGAAGCCCATGTTCTTCGTGTAGAACATTCTGGCTTTTGAGGTGCACACGCGCGTCGGTTTACTAATAATAATATCAACCATGATCCGTAACTCATCTGTCCAAATTACCATGCCAGGTCCGTCACCATAGAGCTGACCGGGGTTGTAATGACTTGGATTATTCCGCGGCAGCCAGCGACTTGAAGATGTTAAAAGTTGCTGCCTCCACCAAGATTTCTTTGTGTCAATACATTTATAATTGAACATGTAGTGAGAAGGAAGGGTAATAGAGATCATGTTTTTCACCCATATTTCCATGGTCGATGATATTGCAATGATACTGTACTTACATAATCTGTGATATTCTGATGATATTTCAATGAATATTGATGATATTTTGCCCCCCTCCCCAGGAACCTCCCTCCCAAGTCTGCGGAGGAGGAGCAGAAACACAGGGAGCAGTATGAGGCTATGGTGGAGGAAGCCAAGAGGAGAGGTTTGTTGGCTTGTTTGTTTGTTTGTTTGTTCATACATGTAACACATAAACAATAAATTGCCTTGAGGTGTACTACACAGTAAATACATGCAAAAACAGATTGGGTTAACGCAGGAGTTGCCCCTTACCCCTGCTCTTCTCAATAAGGTGGCAGTTTCTTCAATATACTTCAGGTGTGACTCTCCTGAAACATGCTTGAGGTGTGGTTCTCATCAAACGTCACTTCTAAGAATTTTAGACCCCATTTGAAAGAAAGGCCCTTACTAAAGCCAGTTACTTGTTTTCATCTGAATCAAACCAATTGCTGCCTGCCCCTGTGTCAGCAGCACACGCAGCAATAATCAAAAACTGGATACTGCTACTACTACTACTACTACTACTACTACTACTACTACAGGACCTGGTATAGAAATCAGTATCAAGTTCCTTTCCCACACTAGGCATTCAAATCCAGAACATCGGAATGCTTGGTCAGCCACCTAAACCATAAGGGTACATTGTTGAAATTATTAGAACACAGGAGTGCAAAAAGGAGCAAGCATGTTGTGAACAATGTCTCCTCTATGCCCTAACAGAAAAGAAGGACATCAAGCAGAAGATGATGCAACTGCAGCAGCAGATCAAGCACGAGAACACGGTGGCATCTGCCATGGAGGTGTGGAACAGTGAGATCCTCAACAACTGGGACATGATGTGAGCAAAAACTTCTTTTCTTACGTAGAAGACAGTTCTAGAGGAAGTGAGTCTAAGAAAATTTTTGAATAACTCACCATGTATTCAACTGGCTCAACTGAGAAACCCAACTCCAACCCAGGGTTGAACAAGTTTTCTAAAATCCACTTGTCCTATCGGGCAAGCACATAAAAAATGTACTTGCCCGAACCAATTTTTCAATTGCCCAAAATTCAAATGTCACTGTTACTAGTATATGCATTTTCACTTCCAGCAATGGAATTTTCTGTAGACAATTGCTTGATGTCATGACTGTAAAAAATAACAAGTATATAAAAATTGCACTAAAATCAATGGAAAAATCTTACTTGCCCGATCAGACAAGTGGGGTAGGACATGCACTTGCCCGAACAGCACTTTCACTTGCCGTGGACAATAGGGCTAGTGGACTTGTTTATCCCTGCAACCTAGCACTGTGTAAGATAGAAACTGTACGGGTTCAGAAAGGAAAAAAGGCTTGTGACCTACAGATATATGTGTTACTGTGAATCTTTAATTGTTGGTTTTCTCAGTGACCTCTAAAACGCAAGTCATGACACAGCAAATATGCAATTCTACTGTAATTCCAAACTGTACTATAGAATATATATATACTCAATATTATTGTTTCCATTGCAAACTTTAAACACCACTAGCACTGCCATTTCATTCTGCCGTAAAGTTAACACCCAGCAAAAGTACATGTAGATGAATTTACAGTTATCTTACTAGTGTAATGCCAGCCTCCTGTGATAACTGAAAGTCTGTTAGGAGAAATCTTTATTAATACTTTTTTTCCATCCACCTTGATAGGAAACAGTCCAAGAAAGCACAGGAGTTGTGGTGGCAAGGGTTACCTCCTTCAATACGAGGCAAGGTCTGGAAATTGGCCATTGGAAATGACCTCAATATTACATATGGTAAGATTCTACTTAAAGACCCATCTCTGTCATATGTTAAGAAGGATGTTTTACTTGAAATTGAAAGATAAGCTCCTGGGTTATTTTTAGTAATAGAATCCAATCCTCACTTGATAAAGCATATTTCGAGATAGAATAAAACAGCAAAACATGACTACCATGTTTAGGAAACATACCCTTACACTGGATGTCGCCATGTTGTTGTTTTTTAACACCACTCTTGTTCTGATTTCTCCAGAGTTGTATGAGATCTTCAGAGCCCGTGCCAAGGACAGAATCAAGCTGCTGTGTGAGTCAGGACCAGAGTCAGACGAAGGTGTGCTTCCATTCCTAAACCTTCCCGCAACTCTCATTCCTCGCAGTATATCATATAATATTTGAACAAAAAAGCCTGAAGAAAAATTGTTCATACAGCATAAGGAGAATGTGAAGGATAGCAAAGGTAAATCTCCAAGCAGATGTTAGAGTAGAAGATCATTTTCTCACTGCTGGGCTTCTCTGACAGTCCTTTGCTTGAGAACTTCATCATCATCATCATCCAGGCATACTGGTTGCACGGATGGACATGACTCTCTCCCTCCATCCTTCCCTTTTCTCCATAGCCTTGGGAAGATCTTGAGAACTTAGTGGGGTAGAATGCTGTAGATAGGCACAGAGTGGGGTGTTTTTCTGAATCCTTCCCATAGAGGGCAGAGGGGGTGGTGTGGCTGGTGCCCTTCTCTGTTTTTACAGCCCATGGGCCAAGCAACTATGCAAGCACTATAGCAAGGGGCAAGTTCATTGGTAGTGGTGTGTGTTTAACTACCATACACCTGAGTGGCTGGGAAGGAAATCTTTATGTGGGACATTTTTTATATGACCCAGCCGGGTTTGAACCTGTGAGCTCCCAAATGCAATACAAACATGGTATTCTTGTTAAATGTTTTGTATGCTGCGGCTTTTCTCACTTTTGTAGATCCGTCCCCGGCAGACTGGGACAGGGAGTCCAGTGTGGAGCTGATCAAGCTGGACATCAGCAGAACCTTCCCTCATCTCTGTATCTTCCAGAAGGTGCGGCTTCTTTTCCTTCAGCACTAAGACAACTAATCCTCAACTAATCAAATCAGACCTAGCAAAATTGATGCTGTGTTTCTGGTTCCAGTATTTAAAAGACAGAATTTGTAGGTTACGATTTTGATTTTCTGTTCAATACTACTCGTAACTGTCACCTACTGTGAGAGAAGTCGAGAGCATAAAGAGGGCTTTGTTTGATTGGTCTGTTGATATCAATTTTAACCAAAGGTCTAGCGATCATTCACCTGGTCTCAATATGTTGGATAACTAAACTAAGGTAAATGGTACGGTGTTTTCATTTGGTGATTGTTGCAAATTGTTTGGATTGGTCTCTTGCTAGAGACCGTTGCAGAAAAAAAATATCAGGTAGGTTGATTAGGTATCCGGAAACACAGCATTTCTTTTCATTAGCCTCAGGTGGTATTAATTTTGCACCAGTTGATTCAAAGATCACACTTGTCAATATAAAAACACCAAAACAGTAAGGGTTTTGTGAAGGGGACTTGATGGTATAGTCCTCTGTACATGCCCCAAAACTATAAGATCAGATACGCATTGAAAAATTAAAGCACACAGCATTTTAAAACCAGTGTCAAGTGTTGGAAAAGTGCCATGATTGTTCACTTGTCACTTGATTAACCAATCAAAAGATTACTTTTTTGCCATTTGATTGGTGATTTGAGGAGGAAATTGAAGATCACCTATCTAACCAATCACGGATGTGTACTGGAGCATTCCAACTTCATCAAATCAACCAAATCAGCATATCGTAATCGAAGTTGATTTCTATGTTTATGGTTTTGACTGAAAAAAAATAATTGGATCTGCAAGCAATTGATAAAACTATAAGCCTAAAAATACCAGCTTTCAGTTTGTTTATGATTGCTTGCAATTTCATGTGTATGTTTCTTGGGTTGGAATGCCCTATGTCATGACTTGTCCACGGAAATATCAACACCAAAAAAGACAACTAACACTGTTTTCTGGCCTAACAGGAAGAAATAGTGGACAAAGGCACTGTCGTGAAAATGGTAAATGAGTTTGTAAAGTCTCTTATACTCTTATACTCTTGAAAAGGAATATTTAAACTTAGCTTCAAGATCATGGAACCCATATGCTAGTATTTCACACATGCACTGAGCTTTGTAAGGCTTCCATCTCATTTCCAAACTGGGGCCTGGCTTGGCTGTTTTTGAAAACAAAAAATAGAAATGTATACGTAGGTAGAAATATAATGCTGGTTCACCTTTATCCGAGGTTAACCTATATCCGTTATTTGCAAAAAAGCGTATTTAGAGATATGAAGTCGATGAAAGGTGGTTTCAAATCGGAACATTTAGAAAATATTGAAAATTTGAAACCACAGTCCTCAGACTTAATACTCCTAAATGTGCTGTTTTTAAACACAACGGATAAAGGTTACCCCTCAGATAAAGGTGAACTAGCGTTACACAAAATATGCCCTCGACCGTTCTCTTAAATTGGTCGTCTTGGTGTCTTCTATATCATACTTTTTATTCTTGAAAGCTGTCTGGCCGGGCCCCAGTTTGGAAATGAGACGTAGGCCTAAGACAGCTCAGTTTCTGTCTGCAGTTACATGTGCAGTCAAACTTGGCCAGCCAACCACCTGGCACAGACAGCCACCTCCAGTCATAATAAGCCACATTGAAACAGTCTCATCCAACAGCTAAGACCTTGTGCTAACCGTCTGTTTTACCTACCCAGCAACCCCTTTTTTTGCAGCTTCATCTGGGCATTCATGAGACCAAGTTTGACTGTACCTGTAAAGGTGCTTACTCTTAGTTTAAATGACTTTTCGTCTGGTCTCAAAATTTGTGGCTGTACTGTGCACTTTTTCATGGATAAACCTTGCCCTGTCTAGGAGCTACATGTATAGGTTGCCTAAGCAAAATTCTGTTATGCGGCGACCATAGCCTCTAGAATATTGTGGATTTGTACTAAGTACTGATATCAGTTGACCCCACCTTCCAAACATTTCACAGCCATGGAATTCATCACTAAATGTAATGGATTCCATAGCTATGATGATATGAATTCACCAATCCATGGTCTATGGGATTTACATAAAAACTATGAATTCAACATCTTTTCATCCATCCATCATCCTGTACCCATTTTCCCTATGTAAACGTTGCACAACTTTTTAGTATGTTCCAAACTAGGACTTGTTTGTTCTTTTTTATACCATGTCTATAGAAAATCTGTCTTTCTTGGTCATAACATCTTACTACAATTAGACATTAAAATTGCCATCTGAAAACAAAACTGCTGGATTACTTTGCTTTTGCCTTTAGTTTGCAGACTGATAGTCTGAGCAGATGTAGGGACTGACTCCGTGTTTTACACGGACCTAATGAAAGATTAATACAACATTTATAAAACACTGATCCAGAGACTATACATTTGTATCTTGAAGAAGTGATTGACAATGTGACGCTTTGACATACATGTATATAGAAGCCATAGAGGTACATGTAGTTGTAAATGTATCATAGTCCTTAATGTTGTTTTATCACCTGACTAGATTTGTCAGTAATCACGAATTTGTTTTCCGTCCCCAGGGTGGACCGTACCACGACATGCTGCACGGAGTTCTGGGGGCGTACGTGTGTTACCGGCCAGATGTGGGATACGTACGTATTCACCCATTTCTTCAAACTTAGGAAGCTATCTTGATTGTGTAGGCGTATTAACATTAGTGTGGAGTAACTGGTAGTGCGTTGGGCTCAGAATCAAGAGGTCCCAAGTTTTATACCCACCATGTACTAACGTTGTGCTCTTGGGAAAGGCACTTAACACAAGTTTCCCTTTCAATGGCCCACCGAGACTCTTTGGCTAATGTGTCTAAATGTGTTCAAAAAGCGCACTACTGATTTGTTGCGCCAATGTGCCAACATCTGCATATTGACATCCACCAAGAACCGTCAAATTCTAGCTGGTACCTCATGTTTATGATGATGATTTGATCCGGTTGTAATAAATGTTTTGTTCGCCCCTCCCCAGGTCCAGGGGATGTCGTTCCTGGCAGCAGTACTGATCCTGAACATGGAGCCGGCCGACGCCTTCGTGTGTTTCGCTAACCTGCTGAACAAACCCTGTCAGCTGGCCTTCTTCAGAGTAGATAGTGGTCAGGTACGGATAGGGATGTGTGTCAGTGTGTGTGTGCACTGTCTGTCTTCTTTTATGTCTGGACATATCTTTGTCTGTCTGTCTGTGTGTGTGTGTGTGTGTGTGTGTGTGTGTGTGTGTGTGTGTGTGTAAATGTTTGTGTGTTTGTCTGTCTGTGTTTCTGTAATTCCTAACATACACAATGCAGCACTTGATTGACTGCCATATGTACATCTCTGTAGTACTCTTTTTTTGTCCACGAGACTGGAAGGGTAGCAAAGTATTGAGCGATTGCTCTGTGTCACATTTTGACTCCATGAATGTTTTTTTCATAAGGGTTAATTAGACTTAGTCTAGACATAGTCTTACATTTGAGTTCTGAAAACTGTATGTCCAATCTTGTGTTCTCAAGGCAAGTTGTATTTAAAGGTATAAGTTTTTTTTTCCAAATGTAACAGCATATAATGTGCAAAGATACCTTCACATTGTCACCAACATCTCTAATGGTTTCCTTATTGCCTACTCCAGATGAAGATATACTTCGACACATATGAGGTGTTCTTTGAGGAGAACCTGCCGAAATTGTACGCCCTGTTCCAGAAGTGGAAGGTGACCCCTGACCTCTACCTCATCGACTGGTAGGTTCTATTTCCACTGTGTGTTATGTTTCCATCATATTGCTGCTGTTCTGCTCTACAAAATTGTTTCAGGAAAAGTGTTGAGTCGGGTTATGTAACTACCCTGAGTTCCTGAGTTCAAAACCTGTTTTTCTACCAATGTGTAAATGGTTATCTGACGTATGTTGGGGGTAAAAGGCGGAGAGGAAGGAGAGGGATAGGCTCCACCCTCCAGTACCTTTACCTTCTGTCTGTCTTTTGTATCTGGCACTGTTAGAATTAGTCACTAAATTGAGGGCAGATCACATTGTCCTTGTCTGTCTTAAAGCAAGTACATGACATATTTTATCATGTAGAAATAAAAAATGTTACATCAGCAAACTAAGAACACTGTGATAACCTTCTTTCCCCTTCTATTGCAAAATAAAGAAGCAAAAATAACTAAATTTTGAGTGTCACATTTGCTCTCAACAGCATAAGTGCAAGCCAGCAATGGGTTTTCCTTGTTTTGTAGGATCTTCACACTTTATAGCAAGTCTCTCCCACTGGACGTGGCCAGTCGAGTCTGGGACGTGTTCTGTAGGGACGGAGAGGAGTTCCTGTTTAGAACAGCGTTAGGTGAGTCTAACTCATTGGTTTGTCTATCTAAAGGTACAATGTATAGCAGTAATTTTTAACTTCTTCTTCTTTGTCGTGTCATCACTAAACTTTCTTGCTCCAATACTCCACACACTCCCTTCCTCTGGGGGTCAGAGCTTCCAGCTTCCTTTTAACTAAGGTGAAGTCACTCTTTCAAGTACATGTTACAAGTAGTATGTACATGTAGCTTTGCATTGGCTCATGTTTTCAGTCAAGCTTATATCACCATTGGAAATGACATATGCAATCTCTTACAACATGTCCAACATGGTGCAAGAGATGTCATATGAAGAGCCTGCATACGGATTGTATATCCCTGCCAACTACTTTTGTGTTATTGGAAACATGACGATAGTCTGTAGG
Organism: Branchiostoma floridae x Branchiostoma belcheri; assembly: GCA_019207045.1. NCBI lineage: Eukaryota > Metazoa > Chordata > Leptocardii > Amphioxiformes > Branchiostomatidae > Branchiostoma > Branchiostoma floridae x Branchiostoma belcheri. The sequence goes on along the minus strand of CM033026.1, from coordinate 24,056,827 downwards.
CACCTTCCAGACTGTAAATGGAAGAACCACAGGTACAAAATGTATTTCTCTTTAAAATGATGTTAATTAAGTCTCTGTGTTTCTTTTTCTGTGTTTCCTTTTCCAGGCATTTTGCTTCATTATGAGGACATCCTGGTGAATATGGACTTCATCCAGATAGTGCAGTTCCTCACCAAGTTGCCAGAGGTCATCTCAGATGACAAACTGTTCCAGTCCATTGCTGCCATCAACATGCAGGCCAAGAACAAGAAATTCAAAGAGGTGTGTACAGAGTTGCTTGTTTGTTTGTCTTAGTGTGTGTTCTCTTGCTGTCCTTGGTGCGAGATTGTTCCCAGGCTGATTTGAGACTGGCAGGATGAAAAGGTTGAGCTGGCCTTCATCTTTCACAATCTAGATCTGGTAGGAAGTAAACATTGGCACGTGTCTAAAATTCAGCAACCTGAGGATGACAAATGCATGTGCTTTTGGAGTATGGATTGTGTGAATGGATGTTGTTGTGTTACATGGAGGCAGTCGTATATAACTTTTGTATTATTAGATTCGTACAATTACAAGACAAATTTGTCTGTAAAAATAATATGACCTATTTTATATCTGGAACAATAGTTTTTTTTGTGTTAATTGTTTATGTCCCCTTGTGAGTTTCTAATTGTTTCATGTCTGTCTGAATGAAAAGTTCTTGAGACTGTGAGAAGTCCCCCTTTTTGTTAATGATTGGTGTGAATTTTGTAACCCAGATAGCTTCCTTGATCCATAGTCATATCTAACAAGTTGGATCAATATGAAGCCAACTACACTTCCTCTAGTTTGTGTCAGAAGAACATTTTTATGCCCAGACCTACAAACCTGTTGAAACTACATCCACAGATGTCTAGCTGAAGTTTGCTTTAGAAGAGACAATTAAAGTTTTTCTTGTTTTTTGCAGGTCCTGTCATCAGTGAAGGAGGGCCTGGCATCCCAGAATAGCGACAAAGAAAAGGAATGAGGTGTCGTGGGATCACCCTTAGTTACCTGTATATAGCCACCCCTAGTTCACAGTGGCACGACCTATCGAGATACTATGGCTAGTTTTTCCCTTGGAGACTTCCTTTTTTTAGTAAAGTTGTGACTGGCTTTTGCCAAGTAAGGGTACTTGTTTTTGCCGCAGCTAACAGTTTTAGTAGCAGCTAATCTCACAGTCCCCAATCACATCTCGCGAAGTGCCACAGACAAAATTGGTACACTTTTGACCTTTGACCCTTCATTTGTGATTTGTTAATACGTAAACGTTCGATGTGGGAAAAGAAAAAAAGGAAGGCTGTTCATTCCCTAACTAGCAATGCTGCTTTTTTGCTGTTTAACAATAGCTTAAATCAATAAATGACTTGTGGAAAAAATAGGAAACCAGAAAGGAGTTTGCACCTTTTAAAAGCCATTCCCATTGTAAGTGTACATTGTATAGTACATCACTTTATTCAGTAGTTAATGTAATGTTTTGCCATGTTTAAGATTCTGGCACTAAATTCTCTCATCTTGTAAAGATTTATGTAACTTTTTTTTCTCACAGTAATGTTAAAATGTTTGATGAATATCATTTGAATGCAAATTATGAAACTGCCAGTGATAATTTTGCAGCAAAGTTTGTTTTTTTCAAGTGTGCATATTGTACATATATGTAAGACTGACCCTGTTCAAAACAAGCCTCCTAATGTCTGTAGATATGTAAATCAGACCTGTTTATTGCTAATTAATGATGCGATTTTTGTCATTCGTGTGTAAAGTATCAGTCCAACTTTGTGAGCAACTTGTGGAAGACGTTTTAATCTCGATTCAATTTATAAAGTCAGAACACTTGTAAATATGAGGAAATTTAGGTTATTCGCCCAGCCAAATGTGTACATGTGTAAGCAACATGACAATGCAATTTGTCCCAATGGATCGTGAATACAACTTCAGGTCAGTGATATGTATTGAAATGTCTATCAACTTGTTAAAAAATTGTATACCCTTTGGCATGATGTGAGTTTTTTTGCTGTGTAACAATAGTGTCTGTTGCACAGTTCTTAGAAAAGAGAAAGGATATTCATGCAAACTTGCCCAGAGTTTTGGTTGCTTCTTGCCTTCAATTTGGCCAGCACTGACGACAATACCCTGAAAATTGACTAGCTTCTAGTATGACTCGTCTGGCTTGTGCATCTTCATCCCATAAGCAATTTTAGTTTGATCGTCACAGTTGCTTGCTTGAAAAGTTGTCAAACAAACTGATTAGGTTTTTATGTATCTGTCATATTTTAAGCCAGGCTTCTTCTAAAGAATGTACATAATTGACTAGTACAACTGCACCCATCATGTATGCACTGACCAGTTTAGATTAATTCCAGTGGATTCCCTGCTGCTTTGTTTTGAAAACTGCGGCACATTATGTTGGATTGGCCAATTGTTTGTAAAACGTTTTGCACAACTCTCATGTGTTGTTTTCATTCAAATATAGTATACAACAACTGACAGCTCTAAACTTACTGAATTTGATTAGAATTAATTGCTTGGAACCAACTGTAAACTCTGTAACATTTCTACATACACCTCTTTTCACTTATTTACAGATCCCTGTTCTTTTCTTTGATGCAAATTATGGTTGTTTTTAGTGTTATCGTTTTTTGTTAACTCTCAATTTTATTTCAAGTTGTACTCAGTGCTACTTTCTGATGTTGCTAGATAGTCAAATTGTACAAGTAAAGAAAAGGTAACATGCATTAACACCCCACAGAAAATTCAGAAAATGATATTTTGTTGTCTCCACACAAAGTTGTGTAATTAATTAATAGATAAAGCCAGAGGCAGAAACTTCAGTGGTTGCATTAGATACTGTGTCCAAAGTAACTCCACTGTATCATGACTGTATGCATGTATGATAAATGCAAAGTAAAACCGAGCAAGTTTTTATATTCCCTTTTCTACATACAGACATCTATGGCAACCCCAGTCTTGACAGGACTTGGATATTTCTGTACCAAAATCTGATGTTTTGTATTAGGATCATATTTTTATAGGAGCAGTGTTTTCTCAATGTTTGAACATGTCTTACAACTCTATGAAAGAGATGGAATATCTTCATACAGCCTCTCCAGGACTGGCCTCTAAATTCATATATTTCTACTGAATGGTGCTGAAAAAAGTGCCAGCGGAAAAGATTTTGGTATGGTGTAGTAAACTTGACAGTTCAATCACAGCCCCTGGTGTCAGTTTCACCCAATCACAGCCCAGCATCCACGTGTTGGTTTCAACCAACAGCAGCCCAGTTTTCAGAGGCCAATCAACAAAAATTCAGGTGTCAGTTCCAACCAATCACGGCCCAAGTTTCAGACGTCAGTTCCAAACAGTGTCCAATCAAATGTTTCAGCCAGGCAGTCATCAATGTTTGGTATTCCATCACAAAGTCATGAGTTGTGAACAGATGAAATTGAGTTATTTCTGCAGTTGTAAAAAAAGTCCCAGAAAATTTGAAAAGGAGATAATGACATTTTGTGGTCTTTGACAACATAATCAAGTATATCTATACTGCTGGCTTGGAGGTCCCCTATATATATATTCAATACATGGATGATTATAAAATTGTCAGTCGACTTGTCAAATCCCTCATTTTAATGATATTTTCTACGAAATGTGAATGATAAACAAGCCCCCTTCAGGGCTAAGAAAAAGCTTCTCAATTCTTTGTTATCTTCTGTGGCAAAAAATGTGATGTATGCCGTACCCTTTATATTGATGATTGCTGTCATGCAAAGTAAATATCAGCTACATGTATGTGATTAATACTTAAGAAAGTTTCTATGGAAGAAAAAAAGCTTCAATTGTGTAGTCTTTCTTTAGTCTGATGCTATATGTAGGCAACTTGACTTGTTCATTTCTTGACTTTTGTCCAAATGGGGTTTATGAGAAGAGAGATATAACAACCACTTATACTTTCTTCACTGCACAACTTTCATACTTCCATTCACAGTAATCCCTGCAAGCAAGAAAAGAACTGCACCAATCACTATCATCTTGTACTGAAACCATCCTATATTTGTGCTACATCCAGAAGGAAATTTGGTGTACAAAATGTGATCTGTCTTGTTCTGTGTTATTTTCTGGTTGTAGAAAACATATGACAATGAAAATGTACAGAAATGACTTTTGCACATTGGCGATGCTTGAAACTGAACCATATGGGGAAAGTTGGTAGAAGTGTTAGGTGCAGTTTTTGTTTTGCGTCTAGAGAATTAGCAACATTGAGATTGCAATACGACTCGTCACCCATTGTCTTGGATGTTGTGCAATTCATATGATGTTGTCAAACCTAATTGTTATGAAATTACTTTTTTCTTTGCCTTGACCCCCAGCATCATGAGTTGCGTTCATGTGATGAAATTTATGCCAAATGTACAAAGGAGTCCCTGATATATTACGAATGTGACTAATGATATAAATCCCAGATTCTATATGCTTGTGACTCTGTTGTTATTAAGTTGTCAGTGGAATGCAAGAACTGAGGAATCAACTCTTATAATTCCACCAGAAAGAGACTAGAACATTGAAAGAATGGAGTGGAATGAAAGACTTGGCATATATTTGTCTTGATAATACCACAATGCCGTTGTCCTTGCCTTCCTTGTTACCTCCATGAAAAAATGGAGGTATAGTTTTTGGTGTGTCTGTGTGTGTGTCTGTGTGTGTGTGTGTCTGTCTGTGTGTCCGCATATTTGTGGTCAGCATAACTCATGAAGGGCTGGGTGGATTGGTTTCATACTTGGTGTGTTGGTAGTGTGTGATGAAAGCTGGAAATGATTAGATTTTGGGCCCCCTAGCAACTTCCCTTGGTACTGCAGCGCAACTTCCGGTTTTGCTATCTCGGTGTTCTGAACATGCTATGGTCACGATTTTTGAGTATTAGATAGCTCTTGTGCTCAGGAAGAAATGACATAAGTTTGGGCCCCCTAGCGTCTAGTTTTGGGATAGCAGGGGCATTTTTGTCAAAAACTTCTGAAGAGGATAACTCAAGAAGGGAACAGCGGATTGTCATCATTTTTGGTATGTAGGTACCTTAGACAATGTTTTACAAGATAAGATACTAATTATGCAAAATAGGAGTACATTTGCATAATTAATGAGAATATTCTATCATAGCAGTTTTTTCAATGCATCTCTTGTTCCAGGCATGCTATGGTCTTGACATTTAGTTGGTAGATAGCTTTTAGCGCCAAAAGCAAGTGGGGCAAGTTTCAGCCCTCTAACATTTAATTTTGGAACTGCAGGGGTGTTTTTGTCGAGACACTCCAGAGAGGATAACTGCAGAAAGGAACGACGGATTGCCTGCATTTTAGGCATGCAGGTAGCTTAGGCAAAGATGTTCATAATGATATACATGTTATGCAAATGAGGACTTTATTTGCATAATTAATGAGGAAATTGTATAGTTCTATTGTTTTCAATAACTGGACCTCAATACATGTAACACCTGTTAAATATGATAGGTGGAATATAAGCAGATACCAAATATGGTAGTGAAGAACTTATTTGCATAATTTATTCAAAAATTGCAAAACCACTTTATGATTAATAATGGGAATTTTATAATTGTGACATGTGTACGTTATTCAATGATTAACAACACCATGCATAAATTATGTTAATGTGTTAGTCAATTGCATGGAATTTACGAAAGCTCTAAATTTTCATGGAGGTATGAGGTCGCCGAACTCTAGTTTTTTCAAGATTTACACGATTTTGCCATCCAATATCTGCTTAGAGATTGCCCTAATATTTAGTGTAATCTCTAAGCAGATGTCAGAGGGCAAAATCGTGACGTTGTTCTTCCTTAGAAACGACGTTTGGAACAAAACCAAGGAATCAAATTGGATTGGCCTTTTAAACAATGTATTTGTTAAGCTGGCAATCAATATAGTGTGCATCCTAGGTGACCCAATGTAATGTTCAGCTTATGTCCTGACCGCCATATTGGTGTCCTCATTTACATTTGAATGGACCGGAGCTCAAGCGCACTTGGCGTTTATTTTTCAAATTCTATAAACATTTTTAATGTGTTTTTAAGATAGTCTCTTCTTTGATCATTGCACACTTACTAGATGTTATATGAGAAGGTCTTTGGTGTCCTAAAATGTTTGAGCTACGATTCACTGATATGCAAATCTCCTTATGACGTCACGTAAAAATGCCTTATAAGTATGACCTTCCCATCGCCCGTAACCCGTTTGTGAGGTCAAGTAGGAAGTGACTACTTTGTTGCCGCGTTTGGAGGCTCCAGTTTCCAAAGCAAACAGTGACCCCGACCTATGAAAACATAGACGGCATGTTATACATGTATCGCTTGGATTCGAATGCAATCTACTGCCCTCCCCATGCATTAAATTGGCCATGCCTTGAACTAATTCAATTACACAGTCGATTTAAGCGTGGCTCAAAACAAATGGCCTAAACCTTTAATGATAACTGGGTACTGCGTTTAGTGTTGAGTAAAGATATAATACCGCAACTTGAAATAGTATCCCTGGTGAGAACATGGCTCCTTTGCCATCATCAGTCAGTGAGTGATGACGTTATTATCACAGCTGCAGCATGGGTCTTTTACTGCGGATGCTTTGGAATTTGGAAAAGTGGGAAGGGTGGCTCTTATCTAAATCTGATACACAACACCAGAACTTGATGATAATGTAGAAAAAAAAGTCTTCACCGTTATAGCCATACATAGGTAAAAAAGAGCCCCGTATCTGAAAACTGCACAGTACCCGTCACCAATCATAACTGGTCAGAACCAGCCATCGTCTCTAAAATAAGCCCGTCCTCTGGCCTTGTATAGCATATATGTATACAGTATAGTCAGGGGGCAACCGATGGCATGTCCTGATATCATCGTATATTCCTGCGGAGAATAACGGTACGTACAACCCGATATATCCACTTTTACATTTCTATATATTCTACATCGATGCGCCAAAAAGCAGTTACTCAAGAAACTGGATATGATTTTGGAATTATGTTTGCTCGACACTTTCTTGTTGGTGTATTGTTTGCCGACTATAGGGGTGTTCGGAAGCTGCCATATTAGCTCGCTGAGGTCGTCTGTGTTGTGATGACGCTGGTAGATTCCTTGTCCAGTCGTTGCCCGACGTTGAGATTTTGTCCTTGACCCAAATTCTCAGAAAAACTGGACCAAGCCTCAAAGAGGACACCAGTGAGGCACACGTACTTGTCTAGTATGGACCCCAGGTTTGAAATATCAAGGACATTTTGTTGCGCTTGTGGCCACTGGTTTTACCATTATCGGATACAACACAAGTTGGCAAATCACCATAGTTAACGTTAACCCCATATAGATATGTAGGGCAACGAAGATCTTGTTTTGGATATGAAGTTCTTGTTTTGGGTATGAAGATATTGTTTGTGCTCCACGGGGCTTGGCACTACTACTGTAGCCTTGTCATCCAAATCTTGTCATCCCAGCTTCGATGTGAGATTGCTGAATCCTTTCAGTGTTGTTTCCTTTTCTGTGGTGTGGAACATCTATAAGAACGGTAACGTTACATTTCTATCTAATGAAATGTCATTGGTTTTGTTTTGTTTCTTCAATTCGCGATCGCAATACTTACTTATAATTTTATGCTGTACGTGAAACTGCCCTTGTCTTGTCGTTCATACTTTCTTGTCAGTTTGAGACTAGTGAACAATAAGCTTAACAAGTATAAACTACCTGCCTATATGGGACGCAATATGTTAAAGATTTAGAGAATGAAGATTTATGTATTGTTTTTGGTTTTTCCCATTCAGCGTCTCTGTGCGTTTCAGCAGTGCAGTTTCTTTATATTCTGCCAGAGGGTGCTTGCCATCTGAGGGGGTGAAGACTGCCATCTCTTTGTTAGAGTATTGTGGAAGATTACCTGTGTAAATCTTAGCTGACCGGTAACGCCTGAAGACTTCATTCTCGAAAGATGCCGATCGAAACCGAGGACACGACGACTTCTCCCGAAGATGCTCCGAAGGGAGCCGACGGGGAAATCAGCGAAGATGTAGTTGTGTGGACGAAAGAGACTATCTATGAAATGATGCGGAGTCGGTCCCGGGACCAGAATTTCCACTTCGTGGGGAGGGACATTGTTATAACAGAGAGGAACGTTGGAGACATGACGGCTATTGGAACCAAACTGTGGACAACGGTGAGTAACCGTGAATGGCCTTAGTTTCGTTAGGTTTGTAGATTGCTGTTGTAGGTGTGTTACACCTATTAAAGTGTGACAGATACATAGGCCATACAGATATCTTATACTCTCCAAGCAGAGGTTCGGCTCCGATGTGTGCGGACTTGAAGGAAACAGGACGAAATATGTATTTAGAAAGCCCGACTAAACACCTAAAACGCGCCCAAAACAGTCGGAGCCGAACCTCATGCTTGGCGAGTATATACCTGATACAGAAGCATTTAGAATATGTGAAAGGTATGGAAGTGCTATCTCTAGCCTACTCCAGCCGTAATTGTTGCTCTGTGGTTGCAAATCTATCTGGCCCAAGGGCTAAGGAGACGGAGATATGAACCGCCCTATACACCATATGACGTGCGAATGATCTAAACTTCTCTACTTTATATGCGTACATCCTGTCCAGGCTGACGTGTTCAGTCAGTACTTGGAGAGCGGTGTCTTCCCTCTGAAGGATAAGAAGGTGATAGAACTGGGCTCTGGGACGGGGCTGGTCGGGATTGTCACAAGTCTGTTGGGTAAGTGTGTAGACTGCGTGTGTAGATATATATAGGCACACTGATTTGCCACACAGCCAAAAAAAACTCGATTTTCATAGAGGTTGAAATTATTTATGACAAAACGTTTCTGTAACAAGACCACGTGGTGCTGCTCCAGATCTCTTACTAAGGGACAATTGAGTTGCGCAAAATATCGTTACCTTGAGAAATGAATCCACTCTACAATACACAAGGCATCTTAATTTTGTGTCGACGGATTCACGACTTTAGAATTCCTTTATCTGACTCCAGTCTGCTGCCGTATTAAAGACGTGCCTGGAACCTGAACCATGTTCTGGCCTTCTCTAGGTGCTGACGTGACCTTGACTGACCTTCCTGACATCATCTATAACCTTGAACCTAACGTAGCGATCAACACCCGGGGAGTCAAGCACCCTCCCACTGTACGTATCATCCCAAAGTTTCAGTCTTTGGCCCACTGTTTCTTCCATCTACACGCCACAGAAATTTACACCGTTCTTAGTATAAAAGTTGACGTCATTTCATCGCACGGTAACGTGTCTAAAGAGAAGACAATGGTCATTTCAACCTGATGAAGACTGCGGGAGAGAGTAGGGCGAAAATTTCTGAGACTTGTTCATTCTGTTGGCCATCAGTGTAGCTCCTTTTAGTATGGTTCTGTGCTATCAGATGCAGGACGTTTGATCTTAGAATTAATCTGCACTGTAGACACGTGGTTTTCTTTGATAAACTCTTTCATTAATTTTCCGTTACAAGTGGTCAAAGTATTTTTTTTTTCAAAATGGTTCCATTAGAATAATGAACATGAAAGCTAAACGATTAAAACGTCGGTTTAAACGTCCTCAGCTATGCCTTGAAACTGCGCCGACGTTACTTATCTTGGCTTTGTAGCACAGAGGTGTACAGTATGTATGAAGACGTTGAAATCTATTATTTTCTTTGACACAAGTAACGTCTCTTTGTCCCCGTCTAGGTGTGCCCTCTAGCATGGGGCGTGGATCTGCAGGCGTTCCCCAAGGCAGTGCACTATGACTACGTCATCGGGAGTGACTTGGTGTATGATGCGGAGGTTTTTGAAGGGTTAATCCAGACAATCAAATACCTGAGCGATTCAAAAACAACCATTTTGCTGGGTATGCTTCACCTATGTTCGTTTTTTTGTCACTTCGTTAGAACATTTCACCACAAATTACCTTCGTTGTCTTCCAATAGCTACTATTCTGAAACAGTTGCTCGGAGAAGTTAGCCTGGGTACCACCCAGGATCATCCAGAAAGTAGTTCGCTACGGCCGCGGCGTTTATTATACGCTATGTACAGCCGCTTCTCGCTCTGACATTTATTATACACTATATACAGTCGCTTCTCTGCTGTTCCTGTAGCAGAAGCGAACATATGATCGAACTACTACCCGGATGGTGCTCAGGCTACAGAGAAGTGGAAACGCATATTAAGCCTTTCACCTAAAAAGCGTATTCTGACGTTTCAACAGGAATACACACTGTATTAAGCTCATAGTAAACAAGGCTAGGTCTAATCACATGTGAGGGTATTCAACAATGACCTCACTTTGCCCCGCTTAAAGTTTATGCTTTACATGTATTGTAACCAACCATACCGAATACCAGACTACCACTTATAATGATATACACGATGTAGGATTCTTCTTGACGCTCTGCTAACATTACTCAGACATTAGGTGATCGTTTCGTCTTCTTCTCTTTCACAGGTTTCCACCTGCGCGTTCCTGACCGAGACCTGAAGTTTCTAAACATGTTCACAAAGGAGTTTAACGTTGTTAAAGAACACGAGCTGCCCAATCAGGGCAAAGCTGTCCGACTGTACGAGGCCAGAACAAAATAACTGACCACGTATATATATATGAATGAATGGATTTTATTGCTCAACAACCGCACAAGGTACAATGTATGGCAACCAATAACAACTACTAGCTATATAGATAATAGGACTGAGGCTACATACAGAACAACAAAATATTATCGATAACAGCACATTAATGTATCAGTGATCTGGTTTCGCATTTGGAATAAAGTGTCTATAAATTGACCTAGGTAGACGGATATATGAGTTGAACATGATAGCAGTATATGGAAATATTGATCTGTGTACCAGTAAGGGAGATGTGTGTTTTGGTTCTTATATTCTTTAACAATGTATTTATAATGGGCTCAAATTAGTGTGGAACTTTGAAAATGACTTAAGGGGTTGTCAGAATATCATGGCACTTAAACGGGGGTGATTAATTCTGTGAAAAGTGAAATGACCAAAATAACGGACGATAAACGCTCTACAGGAGCGATCATGTGCCAGAATCAGTATAGCGTTGCTTTGGGCTAGTTTATCACATGAATGATGAACAATAAATCCTTTGTCAGTTTTCTTTCGTCAGGAGGAAGGTTGTTTTTGTCAAGGAGGTCGTTGATTTGGCCGCATCTCATTGTTAGTAAAGTGTCAGTTGTGCTTGTAGGCCAAAGGCCAAAGTTGTCATAACAGATCGCATATGATCTCCAAGCAGATGTTGGGGTGAAAGCTGGTAATGTTTTTTGAATGACAAGTGGGCTTCTCTGACAAACCTTTTCCCGTATAAGTAGATGAACAGTTGAGTTAAAACTCAAAGGTGTTAGGTGAAAGGGGATGATGTCCACATATACACGTTAACCTTATAATTACGTACAAGATATAATGTAGACATGAATGTAGGCGGCGCTTCGACGGGCGGACATGATGTTACAGGGGCTCATCACGCGGCGCCTAAAAAACTATCCTTCTTATGTCGACTAGTGTCCTAAACGTCATTCTAGATGTATGTTAAGATATATGGACCTATAATATATTGGGAAAACTCTTTAGACATAAGCTCTTGTTCATTTTCACATTTTACAAGTCGGGAGTACATACCCCATGAGAGCCCGAGCTGCAGTACCGCTCCCGACCGCGTCCTGAAAAGTGGCTAAAACGACCGCCAAATTGCCAACTTTCCCTCTTTTCAGGAATGGGGAAACGGTGAAAGGCTCGCAAAGGGGTTGAATTTTTGTTGCTTATTTGACTTTGTTTTCCAAAATATGATTATCTTAGATCAAGAATGGCAATATTTAAGACATAAACTGGATAATGGATCAGTTTGTGACACCTTTTTCTAAAATAATACAAACTGCCTCCTGATAAAGGAACAAAGATACCTGATTCATATGTAGTTATTATTCTACCATGTTCTCGGTATCAAAGTATCTTTGATAGACTTTTGTAATCTTTTATGAACTAGTTCAAATCAGTTTGGGAGATGTCCAGAGGGTGTAATTCATTTATATCAATAAATCAAGTAAATTTGGCTTTCTGTGCTACTGAATTTGCAACGAGGGAGGTGGAAGGATTGAACATAAAAATACATAACAAGGCTTTGCCAAATAGGAACACAGATTTGTTTGTTTAATGCATGTAGCTATGATTGCAATACATTGCAGATCATTTTTGAAGCCAGATGACGAGGATTGATAATAATGTTATATAGTGTGACGGAGACGTAACTCAGAATGATGACCATTATCATAATTTATTTATTTGATCTTGTGGTTCTGCTTACAGATGCTATTTGTAATCAAAAAACGATAGATGTGTTTCATGTGAGGCACATTTATGTATGCTTTAATGTATTGGTGCAATTCCCTGCATTTTATTGTCTGTTTCATGTATATGCGTATATAAAATTCTTGTTCAGGTTGTGTAATAAACCGTAAGTAAAACTTCCCAGTCTTCGGTATGAGAAAGGCATGGACTCAACTTCTCAAATGTGGGTTCAGAATACCTATTAGTACTCGAGATATCATCATGCTGTGAAAGATAAAAACATGTGCTTTATTTGTTTTCCGTGATATCATTTGAACCATATCTTTACTCTGTCTCTTCCAAGCCCTTTCTAAGATGAAAGGCATGGTATTGAATAATTAATCCTAATGGACATCATGTCAAATACGTATTGTCGAAGAAAGTGTCATGAAATTATAACAAGCTAATGCCTAAACTCAGAGCGTTTTACTTAGGGATAATTGAACAGCCTGAACAGCAGAAATTCAACATTCCAACAGTTAAAGCAAATCAACTGAGTAAAGATGCACCAACGCATCATAGCTCGTAAGTGTCTTACATGAGTAAAGATTATTTGGTTACAAATAGCATGTCTAAGACGAAACACAAAGTTACCCATAACTTATGATAATGATAACGTTGTATTCATCAGATTGATCATGGGTTGCCCTAAAACATTCTATTACAAAATGGCTACATACAGTCAGCAGTTGTTGGAAATGTGAACGAAATACAGAATGCTCTCTTATCATCTCATCTTTTTGCGTTCCCTTCATTCTGTGCTCCTATACATTTGTCAAACCTCATATTCCACCTTCATCATTGATACTTCAACAGCAAAGAATACCACTCTAGTTTGATTTTATAAACTAGATCTGAACGCACTAAATCTGTTATCAAAATTCTTTGAATTGTAATGCAATACCAAGTCTTATTCTTTCATCCCTGTGCCTATCAAACGGCTCCCCCGGCGCCCAATGTTATATTGCATTCACAAGTGATCTACACAGCTTACGACATTTTGAAATAGGACTCGGATATATTGGTAAAAACAGAAACATCGTCGCATTTGTTGAACGTCGACGTCGTCTTTTAGTTGTACATGTTTCCCAATAAAAGAATTGAATGTGGTAGCCCTAACAGAACATGCACTCTATCACTTCTATGGGTTTACGGAATGTTTCTTTTCTGACCTAATATCTCGTGGTTTTGTTAGTCTTAAATACTGCCATTTTTAATCTCAAATGGTCAAATTTTGGATGATAAAGTCAAATAAGCCACAGAAATTCAAACCCCTTTGCGAGTCTTTCATCATTTCCCCATTCCTGAAAACAGAGAAAGTTGGCAATTTGGCGGTCGTTTTAGCCACTTTTCAGGACGCGACCGGGAGCGGTACTGCAGCTTGGGCTCTCATAGGGTACACTGTATGTAGTCCCGACTTGGAAACTGTGAAAGTGATCAAAAGCTTATACTTAAAGCTGTGAAGCTTTCCCAACTAGGTCCAGACATCTTAGCACGCATCTAGAAGGACGTTTTAGACACAAGTTGACATAAGAAGGATATTTTTTAGGCGCCGCGCGAGGAGCCCCTGTAACACCATGTCCGCCAGTCGAAGCGCCGCCTACATTCATGTCTTTATCATATGCTGTACGTATTTATTAGGTTAAGAACAGGTGGACAGCGTCAGTTTTCCTTTAAAAACATCGGCCATTTACTCAATTGTTTATATGCTTATACGGGGTAAGGGGACGTCACTCAGAAAAACTTACGATCTGCATCCCCAACATCTGCTTGCAGACCTTATCCGATTTGCTATGACACATTGGCCCTTTTTCTTGACGTCGTACTCGTGCCCATTTGCATATCCACAATGTACTTGTTGAGTTGATAACGCACTGTTTTCGTGTTTACGTATTTGCTTTACGCCTTTTGTGTTAATCTACATTAGGAAAGGTAAGAGAAGAGGTTGTAGTGTACGTCGTCTTCTACGCGTCTTACAAACATACATGACTTCAAGTCTCCTTCGCCATTACCTGTTTACGTCCGTTTCTTTCGTAAACTTTGGCGGACGAGTGTTTAAGTCCACGAGGAAGTGGTTGCTGCAAAAATGGGAATGATTGTTTTCTCACTGGCTTAAGTTCCGTGTTCAAGTCTTTATTCTTACTAAGTATACTTCAAAATTATCTCCAGAGTTCACTTCACTAGTTTCACAAATATAGAGTCTAAAGATTGGAAGAGCACACCCATACAAAACAAAAATGACAGAAAATTAGGATTAAGCAAAGCAAGTGATTTTGTTCTTTGTTCCTTAAATTATAAGATAAGGATGTAAAACAATATTTGCATAAAATCAAAGACCTAAGATAACAAAGTACAATGATTCAAGCAAAAGTAACATGCTTCCTAGGAATTGTTGAAAAATGGTCATCTTATTGTAACCTGTGTCATTCCTGAAAACATTGAAGTGACGTCTGTATATGTATCAACTTAGCGGTATAAACGCCCTTCGGAGTAATACAACAGCTTATGGCGTATGAGGTTACTTATCATTTACACTTACACATAGATACATGGATATGATACTAGTAACTAAAAAGAAGTATTCGCTTGACTGTATAGAGCTTTTTCTAATACATTACATGGCATCAATGTCATTAATCTAAATTACATTACGTAACAGCCTATTGACTATTACAGCTGCGTGGTTTCTCAAACTGCCTCTACAATAGTACATACAATCTGAAGCTCAGGCAGAATGTATGGAGTAGATTAAAACAGTGCCGTATGAAAAATACATGTTCAGGCAATTGGTAAGTCTTTTTGTTGTAATGAAGGTGAAGATCAGGATATGCAATCTAAGAAGGCAGAGGCTATTGACATATTGACAGGATGTTCTTGTCAATAATAATTTGACAGGAATGGAATCATTAGGGCATATCTTACAGCTCTCTATAATACCTTTAATTACAGCCCTTGATAATCTAGACAGCATAATGGTGTTTTGCACAGAACTCAGAGGTCCTAGGTTCGAATCCGCTGACACGCCCTAACATCGTTTGCTCCTACTATGTCGTACAGATAATTACATACAATGTTACAACAGCTTTTCTTTTTCTGAATGATACAAACGAAGTGCACATGTAAGCCATTATGTGATGTGTCATTAATTAGCAGGTATGCCCGGAACCGGAAGACGAACACCATGAATGCGAGTATATTTCAAACTAAGTACACTTTTGGGCACATATCCCGAAAACTAAATATCTACATTGCGTTAAGCTAACTGAAAGCAAGCTCATGTAAAGCGAGCGCGCACTGCTCATATTCGTCTATGGCAAGACACAGAGATTGCCAGGCGAGAGCGAAAGAGAGAGGAGCTGTCACTAGACCGCCGACAAAGGGGACTGCGAAGTCGACGGCAGCATCCACAGCGAGAGCTGTCATCATGATGTTAAGACGAGCGCTAGCTGCCACAACAGCCTGCCTAAAAGTGTGCAGATCGATTTCACCTTCGAGGAATTGTTGGACTTTGTTGACAATGGAGAGCCTGTCATCTACGAGGCGCTGTAACTCCCCCTCGTCCTTGCCTGCTAGCGCAGCCAGCTTTCTCACCGAGGTCTGGTAAAGGCCAAAGCCTTTTTTGAACAACGCCATCGTCGTCACCATAGTAGCTACAATCGAGGACAAAGTGGAAATATGTCTAATCGTATTTTTGAAAGTGAAACTATCTAAGTGCCAAAGTCATATTTTCATTTAAGACTATTGCCTTACCAGCTTTGACAGACAAATGATCTATACGAATACGGTACAAACCTGCGTTGACGAATGTTCCTGCCCACGGTATGGCCCCTCCCGCAGCCACCCCTAGAGCGACTTTCCAGGCCCGGCTCCTGTAGATTTGGCTTTGACTCTCACCATGGTTGGTGAGTAGTCTGTGGTGATTGTCATCAGCAACATCTTTTGCTGGATGTCCAGCTGCTTTAGAATGGCTTCCTTCAGTGCAGCAGCATCCCAATGGCCGCCCTCGATATGTTGCAGTCTGCCACTGATGATGAAGACATCTCCGATGTCCACGCGTCCGTATCCAAGTGTTTCCAATTGGGTGACATATTCCTCTCGATGCTCCTGAAGGAGTCGTTCTTCACCCTCCTTCTCTTCTCCTGCAAAGTAGTCCGGGTCGTCTCTCTTCGTCTCTGCAACATACTGGTCGAACTTTGAGCGGACGAACAGTACCTTTTTGTCCATTTCTTTGGCCACCTTGGCGATCCACACGGCGTTGTCGTGGACGTGATCACATGTGAAGACGAGGAAAACATTGCATTCCTTCATCTTGTCCCCATACTGCCTTGTGTACGCTTTTACTTTAAGGCCTGGTCGCGAGGCCCCTGGAAAGTCTACCAGAGTCATGTTGGCGTGTTCGGGATGAAGGTACTCTGTAGCTTCGCCCGAGGTTTCCGTGGTGCCGACGTCAGCTGCCCCCGGGTCCCAAGCCCTCAGCCCCCGGAAAGAGTTGATAAAGGTGGACTTTCCTGCACCTGAAGTACCTACGATGCCAATACGGACGTACGCCTGCCCCATCCACCCTTCCTCACTGTCGGACTGCCCAAACTCCTTCTGTAACATCTGTAGCATTTCCTCCGGAGACTGGTCACCCCTCACATCCTTGACCTTGTCTGCAAACCGGCGGAATATCTCCTGCTCCTCCGGACCAAGGTCATCTCTTTTGATTTCCACGCTGTAATCAAGAAAAAAATCAATCACATGCTTTACTCCTTTGGTGCCTTTTCTCGTCTTTCAGAGGCTGTAAGGTTTGAGTTTTGTCCTTTGCATTATAGGCACCTTTTTTACTTTTCGAAGAAAACTAGCAGTTTTACTCACCAATTTTCAGACTTGCTGACGACCTTTGCCTGTTCAAAATCTGGACTGTCTTGAGGATGACAAGACTGCCTGGCCCCCATGTCATCGCCGCTTTCCTTGCAAAAGATAAATATAGCTATTAATTCCACGGCAGCATTGTTAATGTGGCCTTAATTCCTTTCATTCTCATTGAAATGTGGAAAATGCTGCCGCCAGCCCTTACGACTTGATAAGGCGCAAATTATAGACAGCATCAGTGCTCCCTTCATTTTCTACAACACCTGCAATGTTTTACAAAAGATGAACCACAACATTCATATTGTAGTACAATGCTAAACTTTCTTCCAACACAAACGTATATACGGATCAAATTTCCAAAGTCCACTGTTGCCTTCTTCAGGAGGAACAATGATCATGATGACCAATCACCTCACGTCCTGAAGTGATTGCTCATCAGTATTGATCCTGAAAGTTTAGCATTGTACTATGATTACTACCAACACAGATGAGCTTCCATGATAACATTAATACTGGTTTTATGGCTCAGGAGAAATCACCCCCTAAAATGACTTGAGAACACAAAGAATTCAAATAAATAGTGGCCAAAAACGTTCAGTTACCAAAAAAGGTACATTGACGAAAACGTACGCGTCTTACAACATTTGCCACTTGTAACGCAGAGGTTGAATATTTTGAAAAGTCATTAATCAAAATCAATGACCAGTCTCTGGCAACTAGTGACGGAACAATGTAAATTTGAGCTCGTGAAAAAGCGTGTCATGTTAGGGCACCCCCGTTATGTTTTAAAATAATTTATTTCACAAATAAACCCACCAATGGCACCCACAACATTATTAACGTTGACAAAGGTAACAAAGCACCTAGTAGGTTGATATGATTTCATTCACTAAGAGATGTCTAGTAAATGACCGTGATACCTTTCAAAGTGCTTTCTCTCACCCAACCATTTGTTTAAAAAGGAAACTACATGTATGAGAGGCCAATTCTATCGAATTGTGCTTTTCATATCATAAGTTACAATTACAAACGGACTTCAGAAGATTTGGGCCTGATATGACAGTGCTGGCTGTATTCTTCTTGTATCATCTCTGCGAGATCGGAGCGGCCACATATCTGCAAACATGTGGTGAGCTTGCCCGACATCTCATCATCATCCTATAGTAAAAAAGCAACAAAGTTATGAGAAAAACTTTGCAAGCACCCATGAAGGTTAGACATCCAGGAAATAAGATAAGCCAAATAGCGACCATACGTTTCAAGTAGCATCCAATACCTTTCGTCACTACCCATTTCCAAAGTCATATCCAATTGCTTGAGTAAAAAATGCTTTTTGGCAAAGCTTTTGCAAAGTTTAACGTACCTTTTGTGATAACCTGACCTGTGTATAACAAATACACAATATATAGAAATAACATACATGTATTATATATCCGGAGGTGATTTGTAAGTACACATTGATCTAGATTTAACACAAAAAAGTTTTGAAACTTGAACCATTATTACTTGAGCGTTGATTTGTACTTCCTGAGTTCCTTATTCAAAAAAATTCCACATATCAAATGTTACCTTCATGGTATATCTGAAAGCAAACAGGCCTTCCAGAACCTGCCGGCTGTGGTCACGTGGGTGATTGATCTCCATCTTGTCTAGCTGAACCTTTTCCAGACCGAGACAGCTGGCGATCTGCCGCCACTCTTTACTGATACATTTGGAAAGGTCTGTCAGTTTCTTGTCATTGAAGAAACCTGGGCATGGGATGGGGATGTTCATGGAAAGGTTAAAAGCTGATAACTAGGTCTTCAAACGTGATTTGATATCAATGTGTACTGAGCTTTGAAGATGTTTAATTAATGTTGACCTCAGTTAAGGAGTACAAGGACAGACAAAGCCAGGTAGAGAGAGGGATGTATATTATGAGAAAGTGAACTTACGAGTCTGTGTGAACCATGATGTCACGTGTGTGAAAGCCGGAACACTGTGACCTGAGGATGTACAAGAACAAGTCACCCAATGAATAATTGACACAACAATACTTCTTGTCATTAACAAGCAAGCGGTATCCTACAGTTTTATATGTGTTGGGTAATGAGGTGGCTTACTTTATTCCAAATGTTAGAAAACCATTATCTTTCAAGTCTGTAAAAGAGATGGCATAAGAAAAGTAAACTGACAGACTCTATAGGATCAGTCGACTGCTAAATTTCATCTTAATAGATGCCTTCAAATATTTAAAGGCTACTGATTGATTAACATATGTAGTTAGTAATATGCAAGTTTGCTACATGTATGTATTTCTATGAGTGTGTATCAAAAGCTAGCTTCGAATTGTTTAGCATCAATTTCCAGGTCTATCTCACCTGGTGCTGATGGTTCCTCCGTGTCCCCTACAAGGGCCAGCTTGTTCTGAAGCTTCAGGATTCTTGATTCAAGTGTTTCAGTCCTTTCCTGCATGAAGGTCTTGTTGATTTCAAGCCTGTTTACATACTCCTGCATTGCTTTCAATTCATTTGTCATCTCTTCTTTGGTTTTCTGAAGTTGCTCTTGCAACGATTCTGTCTTTTCTAACAAATACCGCGATTGCAGTTTCAGACCAAGGCATTCGTCAGCATTTTCACTAGCTTTGTGCTGGGCTATTTCCAATTTAGCCATCAGCTGACGTTTTTTCTGAGCACCTTGTTGCAGCAGCTTTGTAATGTCAGATTGCCATCCAAAAATATTGAAAGTCTCATAGCTACCAGGAGCAAGAGCCAAACTCAGTGCATCAAGGAACTTGTTGTGACTTGTCTCAAGAGCTTTGTTTGGACTTATTGAACACACCAAGCTGTCCAGGGACACTGATCGTGTCAAACCTGTAGTGGCAAAGGTCAAATTGTATGAACTTTCTTGATAGTCATCTTGGACAGTGTATACATACAACGAATAAGACATAACACGTTGCATTGACTAAAAAATTTATTCAGTCGGAAAGACTCTTTATCAATTCCACATCTTCCAGTTGTTTAACAACGAAATAAAGTTTCAGCCTCAAAATAATAAGAATGATTTGTAGCTGACTACTTTTGCGCCACCACTTCTTTGTCCCACCACTTACTCTTCTCTCTACTCTTCTCACTTTTAAAGATTATTTAAAGGTTTAAAGTTTTGTCATGAAATATTGAGAAGACGTTTAGCTGGGTGAATTGTTAATCGTGTTCCTTAACTTGAAGGAAATATTCACCTGGTCCTTGAAGTAGACAAAGTCTTTAAGAAGCAAGGTGGCATTTAGGCACTTAGCATTTTTTGTCACGTAACACTTTACTTTGTCTACGGAAATACATATAAAGTCTGTTTTTTTACTATTTCAATTACTGTCACAGGTGAACCTATATGTGGATGTAATTACTAGTGTATCTTAGCCTCTACCAGGCTCCGTGGTTTGATGGTCTAATTGTAGAAATTGGTCAAATAGAGTAAATACTACGCTAGGGGAATCAGCCGGCCGAGTAGGACCATTATCCAAACCACAAGCCTGTGCGGATAATGGTCCTACTCGGCCGGCTGACTCCCCTAGCGTACTATTGACTCTATTTGACCAATTTCTACAATTAGACCATCAAACCACGGAGCCTGGTAGAGGCTAACTGTATCTGTCGACATACCTTTCCGGAGTCTGTTTCTGATAGCAATGTAGTCTCCATGATCCACATGAATTCGCACAGAAAGCTGTTCCTGAGCACCAATGTAGGGGGCAAAATGTTTTGATACAAGCACTTTAGACAGTTCTGCTGACAAACTTCCGGGTTCAGTCCTGGAGTATGTGTGGTAGAATTTGTCAACATCGCTGATACGGAAAAATGACAAGATGAGGAGAAGGGAACCAATGCTGGTCTTCAGTATCACTGCATAATGAGCAAGAAATGCTTGACAGACTTGTGAGTATACCCGGGGGTCCTTAAGGACCTCTGGTGTGAATAGGGTCCTTTCTATTTCTGCAATCCTTTCTGCTGCCTCTGGTGTCGGGTCTTGTGAGTTGAGGATAAGCTCTATCCTTGCTTTCAGCTCTGCAAAAAAATATTCACTGTAACATCATTAGCTCTAACGTACCTGGCATCAAGAATCAAGATCTGGAAGTAAAACTTTTGTATGGTCCAATGGCCAAACTTATTAGAGGGGTCTGATTTCTATGTTCGTTGAATGATGCTGTTATGGTAGAATATAGTTAGGAAAATCTCGTATTTAGTATCTAAGGTTTGAATGTCACACTTAAGGAATTTTTCCACATATCAAAGTGCAAAGTATGACATTCTCACCAGTGACACCAAAAATACAAAATTTTCCTTATTACATTCTACCATAATAGCACCATTCATTGAACATAGATTTTAGTGTTAGAGACTACTAATCATTAAGGCATAAACATGCTCATTACAGTGAGGACAATTACATATTGTAGTCCTCTTACCACTTATTATACTTTACTTTGGCATCTAATTGACCAGCTGTTATGCAGCCCATATGGCAATGAATAAGGCTCGGCACATGAGATCCTTGGGGAAGTCACTTTACACATTGTCAACTTTCCTCACTCACCTGGTGTAAAATGGGTTTGACTTTGGTTGGGAGGTCAAAAGCAGTGAAATAAGAAAGATGGGCTCCACCTTCCAAAGCCATGCCATAAACACAGTGTATTATAACTCAATGTTCCTATGGCACCGTTTTTTCGCTATTTAATCAATATACTCACCTGGCATTGTCCAAGATGTATCAATAACTACACCTGACAGTTCTTCGGTCACATCTCCAATATCATGTAAATGATAAAAGAGATACAAATAAGTGAAATATTAGCTGACATCTCCTCTCGTTAAAAACATGACTATACAAAAATAACAGAATGACCTGATTGACATAATGTGCAAGGTTCCTATGTGTATAGTGTATACCAAAGGAAATCATATACTAATCATATCAGTACAAGGTACATGTATTTTTGATATGCACACGTACAGTGGTACTTCAAAGACAGTTACAGTTCAGTAGAATTTTTGAACTCGGCCTATACATTCAAGTGGGTATTTTACGGGGCTGCAATACCGTGGGGCACTTTTGGGATTTGTTCACGCACTGTTGTGTTATTTTTGCCAATTTTCCCTTGCACTCACACTGACGTGCGGTACCGATGCATCTCAAGCCCAGATGAACAGGTACATAAAAAATGTAATTGGAAATCGCAGCGTTGTCAATTTATATAAAAAAAAATCAATATAGAATGATCAAAAAGAGGATTGTAATGAAAGGAAACTCACTTATGATACCAGGCGCAACATAGTATACCTACAGTAACAGAAATGACTGAAACGAACAAACACTAACTATATACCAGATTTGACTCTGTTATGTATTTATATTTCAGCCATACATAGTATGGTGAAATATATTGTATTCGTAATGTTTCCTCTTTCTTTCTTTCTTTCTTCTTTCTCCTGTCAAATCTTCAAAGTGATTCATCTCCGCCGTTCCTGGACCGAATGACCTGAAATTTGGCACAGGGGTAGAATGGGCCAATACCTTGATGCTTTTTTCTCAGTTTTTTCATATCTGCCTCTAAAATGATTTTATTGAGATTTTTTGGTCAATTTTAGACCAAAACTGTATATTTTGGCCCCTGTACCCTGGTATTACAACCAAATGAGCTGAAATTTGACAGAGATGTGCCTTGATAATGCCCCCATATAAATTCGATAACACTTTTGGTGTACAGTACAACAAAATGCTTATTTTTGCGATTTTTTGACCAATTTTTGACCATAAAAGGACACTTTTGGCCCCTGTACCCTGGTATCACAACCAAATGAGTTGAAATTTGACAGAGATGTGCCTTGATAATGCCCCCATATAAATTCAATAACACTTTTGGTGTACAGTACAACAAAATGCTTATTTTTGCGATTTTTGACCAATTTTTGACCAAAAAAGGACACTTTTGGCTCCTGTACCTTGGTATTGCAACCGAATGAGCTGAAATTTGACACAGATGTGCCTTGATAATCCCTTCATATAAATTCAATAACACTTTTGGTGTACAGTGCAACAAAATGCTTATTTTTGCGATTTTGGGCCAATTTTTGACCAAAAAAGGACACTTTTGGCCCCTGTACCCTGGTATTACAATTAAATGACCTGAAATTTGGTATAGATAGGCATTAGATACTTGGTAACAGGATTCAAGTAAAATTTTTGACATAAACAACTTTAAAATGATTAATTTTGGCACTTTTCTGAGGGAAATTTGTTTTCTTTTGGCCTCCTGACGTGACCTTCCGTGACCCCGCACAGAGCCACACCTGTGCGCGTCAGCCGGAGAGTTAATTGAATCAAAGACCTAGCCAATCAGCGAAGAGGAGGCCAAAGGCTAATTAATATTCATAAGCGGGGCCTCATGATCCCGTATATAGCAGTGTTCCCGCCAGGGGGAGCGAAGCCCGCCTAAGGCTCTCGCATTTTAGACTATTCAGAAGGCTTTGTATTGTATCAGTTCTTAGGGGCATATCTATGATAATCGCAGCAGTCACTTAACTTCTCTTCAGGAGTTTAGCGTAACACTATTTCAGGTCAAACCGTCAAAGGCAACTAAAAACAAACTTTAACATTACTGAGTTCAACAGTACTTATAACTTGTTATCCGAAGTTGAAACGCTAGCGATGGTATTTTCGCTGCGCTGTTAGCTCCGTGCGACTGTTGTTGACGGTCTTATAACGGTATATTTTGCACCCCTGTACCCTGGTATGAGTAACATTTGGTATAGATAGGCATAAGATAGTTGGTAAAATGATCCAAGTAAAATTTTTGGCATAAAGTACTGTAAAAGGCTTAATTACAGCACTTTTTTTAGGGGAAATTGGTTTTCTTTCGTTCTCCATGCCATGACCTTTCGGACGTTCACCCCACAGAGCCGACATCTGCACCTGCGTCTAGCCGGCAGGAAGAGTTAATTCAAATAATGGTTCAGCCAATCAGCGAAGAGGAAAGCAAAGGCTAATTAATATTCATAAGCGGGACCACACAATACGTTAACTTGAA
Source organism: Branchiostoma floridae x Branchiostoma belcheri (assembly GCA_019207045.1). Taxonomy (NCBI): domain Eukaryota; kingdom Metazoa; phylum Chordata; class Leptocardii; order Amphioxiformes; family Branchiostomatidae; genus Branchiostoma; species Branchiostoma floridae x Branchiostoma belcheri. The sequence goes on along the minus strand of CM033026.1, from coordinate 24,032,539 downwards.
GACTCAGGCCGTACAGACTTCTCGCCAGGATTTTTTCAAAGCGTCGGACAGGGGTCCGGGGGCCGCCGAATGTCCCTGGCGGGGTCCAGGGGCAGGGCCACTGTGGGGGGACCCAGGTGGGCGAAGCCCCCCGGAAGCTCTTGCATTTTAGACTATTGAGAAGGCTTCTTTTATCAGTTTTTTTAAGGCCATATCTACGATAATCGTAGCAGTCACTTACTTCTCTTCAGCAGTTTGACTTTAAAATATTTCGGGTCAAAGCTTCAAAGACAACTAAAACCTCACAAACAACAAACTTTACTTAGCTCAACAGTATACAAAAATATTGTCCGGGTTGCCATCCTTAGTTGAAGCGCTTATTTATAGCGCTAGTATCTTCGCTGCGCCGTTAGCTGCCGTGCGACTTTTGTTGACGGTCTGATATCCCTACGTCGCCGCCTCGCTGATATTCCCACGGACATGTTTCAAGAAAAATACCCAGCAAAAAACGCTGTTCTGCGTCAAATTCTATTCTATAAAACATGTGGGACTCAGTGTTACAGTCTACATATTTTGTAGAAGCACCGCTGTAGGAAAGAAGGTCCAAGCAATGTAAATCATCACGTAGCATGAAGTTCGCTGTCAACTGGCACACAGCACACGACTGTTTGAAACTCTAAGTCTAATCAACAGCCGTGTTTGATTGATAGCCGGCGGTCCTTTGATGAAGTCGGCGAAAGGTGCGTTAGTTAGAAAATCTGCATTTAGTTTTGATACGTAATTATAAGTTAGACAGTGGCGAGAATGATTATTTTCTCATCAATATTTCTCTTCAGAATTATTTGAACTTAATTGTACATCTAAACAATTGGCTTACCTGTGCAATGTTTATATGATTAATGATCAGTGTACTGAAATCATGTGTAACGTATGGCTCCTAGTCAATAGATCAGCATTTTCTCTATAGTGACCACCTGTCTATAGTGGCCACATTTCCTAGTGCTGTTGTTGTTTGACATAAATTTTGAACATTTAAATTGTAAGTAACTTTAAACTGCCAGAGTTTCAGCCCAATAAAACACTCTCAGCGCCAGGGTATGAACAGACTGACCAGACAGACGAAAATAAATCCTCGAACAAGGTTCAATCGTATCTTCCGGGTCTGGCAGGAAGTTGTTAAACTAAAATAAGAATAGGCTCGATGGCTGATTGCATACAAAGTAAAACAGTTTAACAGTTTTACAGCTTGAAGAAAACAAACGCTCCTACAGTACCTGCACCTGCTTGATAATTATTAAATCGTATGCCCTACTTGAATAAAAAAAGTTCACTGCAATAATAAATGTACCCACATCACAAGGAGCTTATACTTTTTTAAACTTACACCTAGTTATCGTATACTGAAAATTGTTAATGACATTACATGAAGTCATTCAACAATTTTCAGTCATGATGAAAATTTTCTGAATGGAAGGTGTGATTATTGTCATTTTCTGAAAAATAGAAGCAAGCTCTGTTTTTACCTGGAATCAATTCACAATACCAGTCCACTTTGGGGGATAATGTACTGTTAAGAGGATGTTCCATTTTTGCGCAGGGGTGATTTGGAACAGTCCAATGTTGCGTGGGAAGGGGTATGGCTGAAATATGCTGTATTTGCTCTTAAGCAAATGTCGGCCTTTCTAGTTGATGTTATGCATGAGTAATGATTTATGTTGAAAGACCTATTAGAAGAAACAAACCTTGAAGCTAAACTAAATTAATATTTACAAAATTAATGGCGCCTATTGAGGGTGCATTCGCATTTCAATTCTGGCCCATTGGTGCCTATTGACTCCCAACATTCGCAGTACATTTAGGGTAGGTATGGTGAGGGCATAGTGGCGATATGTTGGGGCACGATGAGGGTACTTTGAGGGCACTTCGCCACTTGCGTTATTTTTCAACTTTTACAGAAATTTCGCATTTGCAATCAGCATAGTGTGGTCCGTTGTCCCTTTCAAAGTCTGACATTAAACCTGCCCTGCAGTTCCATATCTGTATACTACTACAAAATCATAGCTGCAGCATGTCCACTCGAGATATCAACCGGAAGTTCCGCTGCAGTACAATTACAGGCCGTCAGGGGCCCAAAATCTAATAGACATCAACAGGACCTACCCACATACCGAATATCAATACAATCCATCCAGGCGTTCTCGAGTTATGCTGGTCTTCTAAATACAAACATAGATACATACAAACGCTACCGAAAATATAACCTTCTTGGCGAAGGTAATAAAACTGCCTACCTTGTGATACCCCTATGGCCTTGCCCACATTTTGCAGACTTGTCTGTCTTTTTCTCTTTGTACCTTGAAAGGAACATTAAAAAAGTTTTCATTACTCTGGGAATGGAGTACTAGGAATGAAGTATTGTAGTTGGGGTTGCTCTGATGTTCACAGCTTTATCTCAATAGCACGGAATCCCCAAATCCCAACCCGGTTGCCATTCACTCCATCGTTAGTGACTTCGCTTATCTGCACGATGCATCGTCACCATTGTTGGATACCTGCACGAAAATTTGTCAAATATCGTAGACAGATTGACTGACAATGTGCACTAGAACCCGGCATACGCGGCACAAATAAGCTGATAACAGCCTGTGTATAGGCGCAATACCGACAGTATGTATGGAAATGTTATTAGGAGCAAAAGAAAGCGATATTGCGGGAGGTCCTGTGCAGATACCTGGCGAACTACGCTGGCAAATGGGGTGTGCAATTAGTTACACGGCTTCTACTGTATAATTCCAAAATGGCAAATGATTCGAACTTCATTCTTGTGAGGGTACCTCGGCGTTACCTATCAAAGGATACCTAGGCAGAATTATGATAGTTGATGATACATAACAATGAGGAAAAACTTAAGCGGAAATAATCAGTTAACTTTTACCTACCAGGATGGCACTTTTCGGACAGTAACTGCACAATTTTAACAGCAACATCTGTGATTTCCTCTGCAATGTTGTCATACTGGATACGGTGAGCGAGGGTCTTCTTCAACATGGGGAAACGGCTGCCAACTTTTCTGCTGAAGGCTTCAAACTTGTCAGTGTTCTGATCCAGCCAAATTGGGTAGAATTTCTTCTGATGAAACAAGGAAAGCTCATACTCTAGTCTTGGCCAGTACTTATCCAGAAGATGACTACTCATTACAATAGTGACAAGCTTCAAACTCTCATTTGATAGAGTGGACATGATTTTATCTGAAATGTTCTCTCCTGTGCTAATTGACACCTCATCAAAGAAGATCTCCTCCTCATGTAAGTTCTGACCCAGGAGAGCTTTGTAAAGCGGTCGTACAAATGACTCCTTGTCCTCACCAGCGTGTATGATGAACAGACTAGGTCCTTTAACAGAGAGAAATAGTAAGATTACCACACAACTATATCACATAGATGTCATCATCATGTGTCATCACGGAAAGGAAGGGTGTTTGGCCTAGAGGTCCTGGTCTCAAAATCTGCCAATCTTGTGCCCTTGGGAAAAGCACTGTACATGACTCTCCTCACTTCACTCAGGTGGATATGAGTACCTAAGCTTCAGTTAGGGGCCTTCCCTTGGTTATGATGTTAAATGGAGGTCCTCTGTTCGAGGAGAGCACGCTTATCGAAAAATGTCCTTCTCAGTGTGAGTGGTTCGAAACGTACAGTCCTAGGCCTATGGCTAGTGATATCCAAGCAGATCCTACGGTAGTATAAGATACTTGTAGTATCAAAAGCTGCCATAGGAGTGAAGCCGCCCTAGGAGTGGCTTTAATTTTGACTCCCTTTGGCCAGCTGTACTCCTTAGCCAGCTTTGATACTATCTTACGCCACTGGTAAATTTGTCTGGAGATTAATGGCTGAGGCAAAAACTGTCGTATTGGGGCCACCTGAAATGGATGCTTGAGATTCCTCCAATACGATAATATTGTATCGGCATTTCTCCCCTCAGTGCTTAGCATTGGCATATTTAAGGTTAAAGATATAAGTAGGTCAGAGAGAGAGAGAGAGAGAGAGAAATAGCGAATGAATTGGACTGCTATCTGCCACCAGGGTAGAACATTATGTTTTTAGCTAGCTAACTTGGGTATTGCAATTGTCTTTCTTTTTAAAAATCACCTTGAAAATAGGACACATACCTTTTCTTTTTGATGATTGCAGCGGCACCGATGCAAGTGGAAAGACACTGCTTTGACTATGCAAAGTAGCTCGAGCAGGACCAAATCCTCCAGACAAGGCTGACTTTGAGGCAGAGGTTTCTGCAGTTAAGACTTGAGCATTATACTGTGCACAATTAACACCATGAAATGACAAAGAGAGATAATTCCATCCAAACACAAGGTTAGCTTCCTTCAGTATTCCGGATTTATGTTTTATGATGTCCTTAAAACTATCTACGACAGTTGACAAGCAACAACTAGAGTTCCACGAACACATACCTTCGCTAAATAAACAAGGATTATGGAGCGGTTTTATCTATTGTACATGACGTGTGGTGACCATATACACTTTATAAATTTTACAATTCGACACAAATTTCACGTTTAATAGATGTATTAAATATATGTTACAATTCGTTGCAAATTGTATGTTACATTGGTTTGCTTAGATAGATGTTAGGTAGGTTTGGTATAACATCCTGTATGAAGTTGAAGTAGCTTGGAACTGTTGACCTAACACTACGGCATCACCGACTGCTATGATATTCTCATTGATTATGCATATGTACTTCTATATATTTTGCATAATGTGTACTTCATATCGTATATCTTTGTCGAAGCTACCAAATAAAAATCATGAAAAGCCGTTATTCCTTTCTTGAATATTTAAATTTCATGCAGGTAAATAGATTCTTGGCGATGGTAAAATTGACTTACCGACACTACTTTCTTCCTGTTGCAGCAACTCTGCCAGATGGGGATAGGTTTCCTCTAGGATTTTACTAAACACGTGGAATGCAGTTGGGCCTCTGGTTTGTAGCAGGTCAATAAGTTCGTCCGCTCGCTCTTCGTGTGTTAGTTCCTGTTTAATGACCTCCTGTTTCATTGACGGCAGCAGAATACCTCGTTCTATCAGCTCGTCTACTACATGGGTCACTCTCAAATCTCGTCTGATATCAGGAAGTTTTCTTCGGAGAATGTCCCGGTGCTTAGACTCCATTGTCACCTGAATAAAACTTGCTTTGCCTAACACGTAAATTGGATTCACAACGTTACTGAATCTCAATGGACACTTAAGTGAATTAGAAGGGAGTAAAACTAAGGACGGCCTTTGTACCCGAATGGACTTTGGATACTCCCCTTTACTGTTACAAGTTTACCTTATAAACGGTGGCAAAATGTGAACCATTTTTCGCAATTGTATAAGTCATAACTGACTCCTGGCCTCACCTCAACCACCTCGAGGCACTGATACCGAGACTGGACGATGTCTACGCCCACCAAATTCGACAAAAATCCCAACTTTTTGGTAGTTTGATAGCAGATCATGATCTAGACCGACTGAAGTCGCCATGACCGTTACTTCCGGGTTTATGCCTGTGACGTAACAGGTGGTATGGAGGTTAGTGTAAACAGCCGAGTGGTCCAGGTAAGCTATAGACTAAAAGTACCGTATAAGCTCATTGTTACTTAGTGTGTTGGTGGGGTGTGATGAAAGCTGGAAATGATTAGATTTTGGGCCCCCTAGCGGCTTCCCTTGGTATTGCAACACAACCTCTGGTTTTGCTATCTTGTGTTCTGAACAAGCTATGGTCATGATATTTTTGGTTCTAGGTAGCTCTTCTGCTCAGGAAGAAGTGACGTAAATTTGGGCCACCTAGAGGCTAGTTTTGGGATAGCAGGGGCATTTTTGTCAAAAACTTCAGAAGAGGATAACTCAGGAAGGAAACAATAGATTTTCATGATTTTTGGTATGTAGTTAGCTTAGACAAAGTTGCACAAAATGAAATACAAATTAAACAAAACAGGAGTACAATTGCATAAATAACTAGAGTTCGGGGACCTCATACCTCCATGAAATATCTATTGCTTTTTTGTGGATGGTATGTATGTTTATGGTCGGTTGTATTTGAGAGTAATGGTTATAAATGTTATGGGAAAGAAGTGGTGTATTCATTTAATGACACAGAGAATGTCCATCTGAGAAGTAATTATTAAAATGTGACACTAAATTGTGTAATGTGCGTTTAAGAGGTCGACGGCATATGGTAGCGTGGTGTTCCTGAAGCGTGATGTTTGGCATTTAAACTGTCTAAGGTTGTCAGCATTATGAGGTTATACTATGTGCCTCAGAGCGGTGTGGTGGGAGGAAGTTGGGAAAGTTAGAAAGAAGAAGGGATTTGGCAAACTTAAGTCCGAGATCTTTACGTCTTACCTGCAGAAGTATGCAATTTATAGAAATTAATATTTGATTAGCATTTATAATGAGGATCTCCTACTATTACAATGTGTTCCACAATAGGACCTTGATAAATGTAAGATATGTTATATATGGAAGGTGGAACATGTACAGATATCATTCATGCAAATAAGGGCCTAATTTGCATAATTAATGCAAAGTGTGATAATTACAATGCATCTTAGTTTTTCATACTGCCACATATCTATGATGTTAATATGGTTAAGGGCAGCTTTACTTATTGACCTGAAGGCACATACATTGTACAGACATAGAATTACAAAATGTAGGTACAGTGAAGTTTTAATTAGAACTTACTGCTGGCTGGTTATTTTTCAAACCACAGTTGAAGGGCTTGTTTGGATTCAGAGCCCTGCTTCACTTATGCCCAGACTGTCATTAATCACAGCAGCTGCCTGGCCGCAACTGTTAGCTGCTGGCTACATGGCTCACGGGTGATTAATTACCTGACCTACATACGTCACCTTGCCCCGGGACATGCCTGTTCCAATATTTTACAGATATAGTGGTGATTTCTGATATTATTACATCTATTATAATGACAGATACGGCGCCCAAAATCTCATCGATTCGAGCTTTCATCACACCCCACCAACACAACAAGTATGAAACCAATCCATCCAGCCATTCTTGAGTAATCTTGTACACAGACAGAGACACATAACAGAAAATATAACCTCCATTCCATGACATTTCATGGAGGTAATGAGAATATTCTATCATAGCAGTTTTTACAATGTATCTCTTGTCATGGACATGACATGGTCTTGACATTTTGGTGGCAGGTAGCTTTTGACGTCACAACACGGTGGGGCAGGTTTGAGCCCCCTTACATGTAATTTTGGAACTGCATGGGCATTTTTGTCGAAATATCTGAAACGGGATAACTGAAGAAATGAACGACGAATTTCCGTCATTTTGGGCTTGTAGGAAGCTTTGGCAAAGATATAAACACTAATATGCAAAAGACGAAATGAATATGTTTAAGTATATTTTGAATGCAAATGACAGCTGTGTGCATGGACTTGGTTTATTCACCTCTCTATTAAGTATAGTCAATGGTAATGGCATACTTATGCATAATATGATGAGTAAAAAATCCACCGTCATGTTAGGGTGTGTCAAAAGAATTGCTAGGACACCCCCATTCTCCTACACAGAGGGTCCTGCTTTATTCATTACCGGTAGGGAAGCATATTGTTTTTGCTGGTGTGTTCTTTTTCTGTCAGTGGCCAATCAGAGCTTAGGTTAGATATTAGTTATTCATGTTGATACCGGCACACAATACTGTAGGGCGAGTCTAATGGTATTGTATAACCATGTTAATGACCAGGTCCAGAAACCTAGCAGATGTCTTTTTTTTACTTGCACTTTTGTCTACTAGCTTGACAAAAATCATCGTGCATTTTTGCGAAAATGTTGCCTTTATAGTTAGCAACAGCATTCCATTTACGTTTATCATGACACTCAAGAAAACTGTTCTTTGTTTAGTACTTTCTGCAATGAGAGATATAAAGTCGGCTATCTTGTTACGGAAAATAATTACATGTACATTTTGGATCATTTTGTAATTTGTATTATACGTGGTTGTCGATGGTCCATTCTTTGGCCAGCAACCTCTCACAATTTACCAAGAAATCATAATGTAGGCAAATGCTGCCTAACTCTCGTCACTTGACTTTAAAAAGAAACACAACTCCGTCGTAGCCTTCGCAGTAGTCCTGTGTGACGTGACGTGACACGGGTTCCCACAATCCCCTGCGCTGCAGGTCTGCCATGAGTGGCTCCAGCTTGTGATACTCCTCCACAGTCTCCAGGAAGAACTTCCTGATCCCGACACACACAAAACCTCCTGGGGGGCAAATAAGAATAGCCTGATTTAAGGTACATACAGGGATTGTGGATTGATAATAGATATAATATATGGTCATGGAATTCACCACTTTTAGAGACAGCTTCCACAGCAGTACAGCTCAAGTAAATGCCTCCCAGATGTCAGCAACTGTGGAACCCATTATTACCAAAAGACTATATTTCTACTAAAAACTTAGCACAAAATCAAAATCCTTTATTGTACAATTTTCTATTGCACTAGATACACATGTACAGATCACAACAAAGACACACACAAAAGATACATGCATTATGTAAAAGTTAGATCTTAAGTCTAGCACAGATGTTCAGCTTCTGAAGTGGACATTAGTAATGAGCCTTTAAGAATGGGCCCAGCTTGACAGGCCATGGGGAGAGAGAAGGTGGTCTTGCCTGGTTTGACCACTCTGATGAGTTCCTCCAGACAGTCACACTTCACGTGACCTTCACAGAACGCCCCGCAACAGGAGGTAGCATCATACGTGTCTGTAATTTCACAAAAGGTATAACGTTAACATTAATCCGTTTTTTTCTTCAATGCAAATAAGTCAGTCTTTTATTACAGATAGCATCACACATTGTAGAAGTCACAAGATAAACAGACAAATGAACAGGCAAAAACAACACTTCATATAATCACTACATTGGGGAGAAGTAATGAATGGTATGGTTTAGATACTAGTGCTTAACCTAAGTCTTTCTACTGCCATATTCCCTAACCAATTGGCATTATGCCATGTAATGTAGGGTCAAAGCCCAGAGGCCCTGCCGGCTTCCATGACATGAATTTCCTCACTTCACTCGGTTGGAAATGAGTAGCTAGCTTTGGTCAGGGCTGTGCCTTAGACAGGACATTAAATAGAGATCCCATGTTTGAGGGGAGCACGTTAAAGGGCCCACCACACTTATCGAAAAGAGTAGGGGTCTTTGTCCGTAAATAAATCTATGCAGATGTGCAGCTTTCTACTCTTCAGTACAAACATCATCATCCTGTGTGTTGGTTTACCGGTTATGCAATACAAACAAATTTGTCAATACCAATTTGGTGCTAAGGTGCTACCTTAGCAGGCTGAAGCTTAAACCCTAAACACCTTCAGCAATATGCATAATGGTCTTCCAGCCATCATCTGTCAGTACACCACAATCTTGCAAATACCTACATGAACCTGACAAAAATTGATAAACAAGTGAACCAGTAGCAGCTTACCATCCTGTATGTTTAACCTGTTAGTCCCCAGGAAGTCCAGGATGAAGTTGTTGTACACCTGTTTGGTCTGGGCGATGTCCAGCATCTCCTGGCTGGCGTCCAGGGCATCCAGATTACTGAAGCCCAGCTTCTGGAGCTGAACAAGACAAGCAGGGCAATCAGAGATAGCAGACTTCACCTCCTCGGACAGTAAGCCCCCTTGGAGTGAACAGGTAGAAACTGGTATATTTCCCCCTGGCAGAACACACAGTAACTGCAGTGATACAGACACACACACACAGACAGACAACCTGTGATGTAATAATGCATGCATACTTATTTTTCTGGAGCAAACTCCTAATCCTCTAAGGCTAAAGTTCATGATCTTATAGTCAGAGAAGTGTCAGTACAGAAATGGCATATTAGAGATTCTTTGAGAGATAACGTTAACATTAAACATGTGCAATATGACATATACAGTGTTTTTATCTTAGGCCACAGCAAGTAAATTTTATGGATGACATCCTCTGCAGACTGCAAAAATAATGAGATAGGGCGAAAAAAAAACAAGATTGCTAAATTTTCAAAATAGACACCATAAATGCTGGGACAAGAGTTGAAGTGACAAAACATGGTAGCACTGACAACAAATCATTCATTCCTGTATTCAAGAAGTGAAATAATGCAGTAAAAGTGACACTGGTGTGGAAGACTGGTATTGCTTACCAAGTTGGCAACTACACTCATGACTTCCATAGTGGTCCCACTTTTACAACTATCCAGCTGGTTTCACTTCTATAACTACAGTCATGTTTACCTCGCTAATATCACTTCTACAAGTACAATCATTAATAAAATTAGGCTACAGCACAACATACTTTCCCATTTTGGTACTTTCTCGTCATGTTGACCATCTCCGAAGAAGAAAAAAATTCTTTTTTTTTTCCTGAAATCAGGCCAAAATTAATGAGCGCGCGGATGTCATCCATAAAATTTACTTGCTGTGGCCTTATGAACAAAGTCTGTTACATATCGTCGTACATACCATGATAATACATATATTTCAGTGGGACATCTTTATCATTTATGTTAGAAGGTGCTCACAGGAGATATATAAAGATGCAACTTGGTAGAAGTCCATGCACCATTGCTTTGAACAATGGGTTTTATCATTTTCGGAATGAAACAGACAAGACTAGGGTGAGACCTCCTCTCCAACGAACCCCGTTCCCGCCGCTACGTCCAGGATGTGAGCGTCACCTCTGTTCCCCAGAGCCTTCACTAACGTCTGGGCTACCTGGCGGGGTCCGTTATACTGTGATGTCTTCATGTCCTAGAGTGAGAGTTAAAAACAAGTTAAAGCCCTTCATATGGTGTATAGGGTGGTGCTCATCTCCATGTCCTTGGGCCACACAGCTGTGCAATCACTAGTGATACTGCAGCAGAGGGCTAGTTCAATGGTAGTACACTTAAATTAGCCTCCTTAACCTCTCTACAAGACAAGTTGGGCTTTTTTATTTACTAATATGCAATGTGTCTTTTGTTAGTACAAAATGTCACTCCGCATTACACGTTCCTACATGTACATACCTGTTCATACAGGGGGGCCCAAGTACGGTACAGCTCCTGCGACTGTTCCCTCGGGATACCAGGGGTTAAAACATGCCACAGTCTGTGGTGAACGTCCTCGGGTGTGTCCGTCATGGTCACAGGTACAGTAACTGTGTGGACGGGAGGCATCAAGGAATACAGCTAATCAGTGTGGTTGATGTTTGCATACTTGCATGTGGGAACACAGCATACCAACAATTATTGCAATTCTACCTCTTTCTGCTGGGAAGATAAACAATTTGGGGTACAGACACTACTGGGGGTACAGACACTACTGGGGGTATGGACACTACTGGGGGTTAAACAGTTATGGCTGGGTGTACGGACACTACTGAGGGTACAGACACTATGGGGGGTACAGGCACTATGGGGGGTACAGACACTATTGGGTGTACAAATAATACTAGGTACTAGGCAATTTGAAATGGCCATCCTTTTAAGTCAATGTCCCTAAAATACCCTCTGTTTAGAGACAGCGGATATAGTTTACTCCGTGGATAAAGGTGAATTAACGTTACCTATTGGCTGCAAATGATACACCAGATGTATTATTGTATAGCTGATGTGAGATCATGAGCAAGTTGTTTGGAGATATCACCTCCAAGCTGATGTTGAGTGTTTCGCTTGTTGGGGAAAGTTTCCTTTTTCTTATTTCCCTCCTGTACCTAAATACAGAAAATGCTCAGTCCCTAACTTGCATCTGCTTGGAGAGACTAGGAACTAATTCTATCCTATCTGACATATATGATCTTGGACAACTGGGCAGTAGGGATGGAGAAATTAGGTCAATCTCCAAGCAGATGCTTTAAGCCAGTTTTCTCGTCATTTTATACGTCCTTTTCTTTACCTGAGTGGTCCCTTTTTCCATTTCCAATTATCGTCTCCTGTAGACATAAATACACACCCAAGTACAAATGACGAAAAAAACACGAGTATTATAAAGAAACTAGTCGGACTTTTCATCTGTTTGAAGATCGTTCCTGCCAAATAGTCAGCTGTTAGTGTTAGTGAGAGGGATGACCAAATCCTTTCCGTATCAACATCTGTCTGGTACAACCTTCAAAAATAGCTGCAAACACACTACGACAATCTAAAGATATTCTAGTTGAACCTACCTTTTCCTGGCCCCAACTCCGACTGTGCCGTACGCCAAAGAGGCTCAGAGTCAAACCACAGGACAGGTTACTTCAGGTCAGTATTGCCCTTGGCCTCACTCACTGGGTTGTCAGTACTAAAAAGAGCCTCCTAGCAGGTTTGGGATGTGCTACACACAACACTATGAAATATTATGAACTGTTGTATCTGCATCTCTGGGCTAACCACTATGATATGAAATCTACCTTGGGCGTTTATGAAATCTAGCTAGGGAGAATTTTCGACAATCAGAATCACTTTTCACATTTTGTACTCATTTCAGTAAGGCCGCCATGTTGATTTGATTATATGGATGACATCCTCCGGGAACTCCAAAACTGATGCGAGCGAGCGAATAAAAAAAAAGTTTGGCCCCCCAAAAAAGTTGCCTTCAGTATGAAATCAAAGTGGCCAGGAAGGTTGAACATAGGACTAAACACACATAGTATGGTATATCATGATCCTCTGGACCTGAATTTTCTGTACTGGTACCTCCCCCAACCAACAATAGATTTTTTTTCTTTCCGTCCTTTCACATCTTATTCTTTGACCTTAGATTCATTTTGGCATTCTATATATGGCATTAGTTATCTGTTTTCTGATACTTTTTTTCAATCTACGGAATATTTGTGCTCATTTTACAGCTGCTTTGCACAATTTATTGTGTGGTCGAAACCTTTTTTTTTTTTGTGGAAATGGCCGAAAATTGGTGCGAGCGTGGATGTCATCCATATAATCAAATCAATGTGGCCTAAAAAGTACATTATGGGCCCATGTCATGCATGATATTGAAAGCAACTAGGCTAAAACCTGTGTAATATTCTGGCATACTGAATTTAGTACATGGTTTACATAATATTGTACAGTACATAAGGACTTGACATGGAAGAATAAACTATAAATCAATGACTTTTTGTATGTTTCGTCTTCTAACAAAAATTTCAGAGCTGTCCTTTTCTTAAGGGGTTTATTGATGAGGAGGGAATTATCATGAGCTTGCTTGTACATTATGACTTTCCAGCATGTTATACTAAATGATTTTCCTTTTCTTCCTGTCACATTTCCAAATTGGGGCCAGGATGGGATGTTTGCAGAGACAATTTTTTTTCAAGGATCATAATGTTACACTAATTATAGTGATGACTAATTTTTAAAACATTCTGTTGTCTTTTGTATGATCATACTTTCCGTTCCTGCATGCAGCCCGACTGGGCCACGGTTTGGAAATGTGACCATAACTGTTTAGTGACCTAAACACTGTATGGCTTGGTATCCAACCCTACTATAGCTGCTGAGTTCTCCTTGCAAACAGGAAGTGGACAAACATAACTTGGCAGCTACATGTATAATAGGGTTGGATACCAGTCTGCGATATACACGTATACCAAAGCATGCATAGTTCAATCAACAACATTCACTCATCAAAACACAAGATCACACCGTGCTCCTTTCTTGCTATAAAACTTTTTTTATTAACAGAATAAAGGAATATACTTTATTAATAATGCATTATTCAACTGTAAATGATGCTTGACACAAACTGCACCAAGCACAGCACAGTAAAAACACCGACAGACCCTTCACGTGGAGAAGACTCCTGCTTTTTCACACATTGAGATGCTCAGGTGAACCAAAGGCTGGGAAAAACTAGCACAAAACTTGGAGCTATAGTTTCTTCAATCAATCTACTATCCACAGAGTTACAATGACGGAGTAGGGGCCTTGCTGGTCCCGGCTATAAGAGGAGACAGTAGTATTTTTAACGATGGCTTTTCCATCGCCAGGCACGGCAAGGTATGCCTGGTAGAACCATATACTTACACAATGTTCACTGGTCAAGACTATACAGCTAGCACACGGATAAGCAAATACACGGACTCATTCACTGTCCTATCCAAGGGAATGTTACAGGTGTTCTTTTTTCACTGGCTACTTCTTAAACTCTACAAGTCAAACTTTAACACTGACTGAGACTTCTTTAACGTATCATCTACAAGGTTTTTGTACTACTGGCTACGGAAAGAACATTCAAAAAGTGACCACTTGGTAGTCGTTTTCCTTTAAAGAAAATAGCAAGAAGATCAAGTCTTCGGAGTTCATTTTTTTGTCGTCTTGCTGTTGCGCCATTGCAATTGACCGTCATCTGTACAAGGGCATGAGATGAATGAAATGTAAGATTTCGCAAGAACAGAAAAGTGGACTTTTACGTGAATCCAGCCTGCCTAGCTGAACTGCATTACATGGGGACAGCACAACATTCTGAACAGTTTTTTGCCTATGGGAGAATAAAAGTATTTCTTTCCTTCATACTCTAAAAGATGACAACAGTCTCAAAATCCCCAAATCTATATCATAATATTTCTGCTCCATACAACTTTTGATGCTTTTTCCTTCCAAAATTCACTTGGAGAAAAAATTTTTTAAATGTCCCTTAAGCAGTTCTGGACAAGTCAGGACATTACTTAAAATGTTACAAACTTCCACATCAGTAATACAACTATCATTCCAAGATTCAGTCTTGGGTTCAAACATGACCAATACAAGCCAGCTTCACATCAATTAGACCTAAGAAAGCAGCTGAGAAGGAGCAAAAACATAGACCAGGCTGTCCCACAATGTTAGCGATGTTTAAAAACAACAATACAATAGCAACAAATAACTTCAGTTTGGAGCTATGCTACTGCAAAATGGTTCTTACAAAACTAAAATCCAGGCTATTTTGTTTTTTTGTTCTCGTGTGGTCAAAAAGTGTTAGATTGTCGCTTTAAAAGTTTGAGAAATTCCATGGAGGCATGTTTTATGTGAATCGTCTTCGTTTTTCCCTGAGCTGGAGTTGGCTGCATGTGCAGAAATATGGCTTTTCTTGTTTAGAGGACGGCGCACAATACAGACGAAAAAACAAGACTATAATCATGGAAACCACTGGGTTTATAGGCTTTACCACACTCCGGTCAATTCCTTCTTGTAGTACAATTCATTATAAAGCCAGTCTTACAATTTTTCTATAGAACAACAACAACAAAGAAATATACGAAAATTTTCCATCTTTGTTTTCTGAAACAGTGGAAGAGCCAGCATAGCTGAAAAATTCACTTTTGGCAAGACATGGTCTTTGCAAATTCAATTAACTGGCAAGAGCACAGCAAGACCGTCGTGATGAGACAGCATGAGTATTTACAGGGTGGAACAGCCTGATGAACAGCAGGTACATGTACAGCTTCGTACTTACACAGCCAGCATTAGAAACCAGGCCTGGCCATATCATGTTAGCCCAAAGCTATGCTCAAGGTATCTCTCTGGAGTACACTATTCTCAACGCAGAGTTCTAGTGAGGTCAGCACTCTACACAGTTATAACTACAATAATTTGACTTTATCTATCGATATTTCTCTACACAAAGACTGCAATGGTTCATCCAAGTTGCCCCCTTTTTGTTTCGTCATAGGAAGTTTTGTAATAAACCTTTGGCATGTGTTTATTTATCATTTATCAAACAAGGTAAGGTAACACACAGGCCACATGTCGGCCACACAACATACAAGTAGAGACAAGAACAAGGGTTGCTGCTATGTTGGTTTTACAACTGCATATAACGGCAGTTTCACACAAGTTCTCTGTACAGACGCCTTTATACAACAGCTGTCCATCAAAGCTGTCGTTCTGAGCCATCTTTTTTTTAGAATCACGACAGTTTCTTTCAAATTCTTGCAGTCTATTTACAAGACGTAGGTCTTCACAAAAAGAAGACGTCTAAAAAATACCATATCTGTGGTCCGCTTTGAGACAGACTTCACCAACGCTATTTTATGTCACATTCAAAGACGACACAAATACGTAGTCACAACTAGAAGTGGGTGCCCAGACAAGATTGGTTTTTCACATGCAACATATTATCTCTTTCAAAATATTTGGTATTTCATATAGAGAGGGCAAAGGGATGGACAGACAGCTTTGATAGGCAGGTGTCAATCAAGGCCCTTTGTTGCCATAGAAACATGGAGGACTAGACAAGCTGCCCTGGCTTTTTTTACTCATTTGCATATACATGTACAAGTAGCCCGGGAAACATGGTCCTTCTATCAGGAGCTCTTTTCTATTACAGTACTCTGAAGTTTTCAGTCACAGGGATTTGTAAAAGAAAGCTTGGTACAGTAGGGACCACATGGCTACGACTTGAACAAAAATAAAAGTGACTGTTGCTGTATTGTATGTGTAAGCTTCACATAGCAAGAAGAAACGAGAAGGGAAAAAAATTGTTCTATGCAGTTTTGTGTACTTCAACGCTATGAATCCTTCTATACAGGTTGTACATTGTATTATAGTTCAGAAATCTGCAGCAGTAATTTTAAGAGGAGTTACAGTTGGTCATTTAGCTTATTAGGATGGCATGTTGTTTGCATGAAGAATACTCTCAAGAAATCCTTTCGTGACATTTATGATGTGGGGTGGGAGACAGACAGAATTAATGCACAGTTGGACGCAAAATTTCTCCAGAGTTTACATGCTATTCTTCAAAGAATCATTCAATTTCAAAAGACGTCTTCTTTCTTGAGAAATAAGAAAGTACTACTTTGATCATGGTAGTTTTGTGACGTTCTGGATCTCTTGAAAGTGATCTTCCATGCCACGATGCAATATGTTACAAGGCTGCCCTCTGTGGAGTTCACTCAACTTCTTCCCCTTAAACAATCATTGTTACATTCTTTGAAACCCCACAGTTGGCATCCCTGTATGTACCAGTAGTATTGTTGTTACTGGGTATACATGTAGGAGACTGTTTGCTATGTTGAGGTAAGATATTGACTCTGTCATAAGGACTGACAAGGTTTCCGAGTACTTCTTCGTTTGTGTACACGAATAAGAAAGGCAACAAAAGCGGAGTTATAGTCTTTGGTTTTTTTTGTGTGTCTTCGTTGTCGGCAAGGCAGTTGCAATATATATATGTCCAGGTAGAGTTGGGCAATAAAAATACATTACAGAGGGATGGCTGCATCAGTTATTGGGCGGGTCACGCAAACGTCTACTTATTACACCTGTTTGGAAACTAAACCATTGTGATATTTTGAACCATTTTGAACCATTCGGTATTAATTTCTGGTCTGAAAATCCACCATTTCATTTACAGACAAAATCAGTGGCCACTTTGCCCACATATATAACGTTAAACCATTTTGAAAAATAAACAGAAAAATAATTCTAAGGTTTGAGGTCATTTTAACAGCAAAAGTTAAGCATCTGCTATAGAACCATAGATTTTTTAAAAGTCTGTTTTGACAATAAGTTATGACAGTAGGTGCTTTGATTTCTTCCATTTAAGGGTTGTGGAATTTTCATTTCAGATAGAAATTCTATGAATGGTGTCCTACTCATTTGAGACAGTTTGCATATTTGTTTTGAAATTCGTAAATCAGACAGCTCTGGTTTTCAAGAAGATTTTTTTTGTACACACAAGAAATATAGGGTTACTACATAGCTGATAGAAATTTGACAGTAGATGTTTGGACGTGACTGTGGCAATGTTGTTAATGACTGTCTGGAGTGGTGTCATAGGGAATGGCACCGTTTCTGTGGCTCAATACTCCATCCCACCAACCCTCGTGTCTACGACGTACAAAATAAGGACAACCTTCCTTCCTTATCTGTACTGTACTGTCTGAACCTATGTTAGAAAACAACCCTGTTTTTCCAATTGGCTTTGGGCTATGCACAGCTCTCTATACACTATACAAAACGTGAGGTTGTTGGAAGTGTCTCATATATGGGAGATCGACTGTGCCAATGTACAGCATGATGGGGGAGGGGGGCAACAAAAGCACCCTGAGCAAAATAAGGCAGGCTGTCTGTTATACTGTGAGGTAGCATGTGGGGTAAGAAGTCCACGACTTAAGACATAAAACAAAAGGAAGTTTTCACCACAGCTTCGGGTAAAGAGTTCTCAACTCGGCTTATAGCACTGGTCACGAGCACAAACGCACAAAACACAACCACAGAAAAAATGGCAACAACTAGTATTAACTAGCTTTGGTTAATCAGTAGTCATTGGTTGATTGAGTTAGCTAGAAGCTTGCTTTGGCTGCAGTAGGAGCAAGAGGGGCTTGGACTGTCTCTTTGTTCAAAGTGCTCCAAAGTTTTTTTTCTGTAGTTCCAGAGGCTTTTCCTAGGTGGCGCCGCTACCAAATTGTTTGTTCCACTCGACGTACAAGTCCAGGTCCTTCTGTGTTACACTTGGTCTGATGTGGCGGAAGGCTTCCTCGCAGTCTCTGAACAGGATGGGCCTCACCTAGGAAAAACAGGGAATATGTCTTTGATAAGTATACATGGAATTGTGTCAAGGTAACAGAAAAATGCATCCTTTCTTTTTGGATATCTGAATGATGATGGTCAGAAAACTGTGGCTGTCATGCATTTGCCTTAGTATTGTCTTAGGGGTTAGCTAAATTTTGGTCATCGGACATAACTACTAGCTGTAGGAAACTAGTTAAAGACACAAGCTTGACAGCATACAGGATTTAATACACAGCAAAACAAATCAAGGATATTAAACTATATACACCACCTACAAAACATGTCACGGAGGTTGCATATGGAATTCTTGTAGTTATATGCTCTTATCGTTCTAGAAATTAGGATGTCAAATTTCATTCTATATTCATAATCTGCATATGTACTATGTTTAATACTCGTTTTAGTAATTAGGATGATAAGTTTGTTTCTTTGTTGCGCAGTAAAGTTCTTCTATTAAACTCAAATGATTGGAACATGAAAATAGCACAGCAAATACTGGTAGTCTCACTGGTAGATCATTTACATAACATGACAAAGAGCAATGGTCCAAGGAACATTCCTTGCGGGACAAGGTTTATTGTAAGGTCCCTGCCTTACTTCAGAGCAGTAGCATGTATGTAACCTGACTCATTAGGGGTGACATTCAGTATAAATGGATGCAATCACTAATGGAGATGGAAAACAAACAAACAAACAAACAAACAAACAAACAAACCTGATCAGGGGTGATGTTCTGTATGTCGGAGCCCTGTATACTCCGGATGGGACCCAGGGCAGCTTCTCTGCACAGATTGGCCATATCAGCGCCAGAGTAACCTGCAACATAACAAACACCAAGTACACAGTAAGAACCCATTGCAAGTCTAATGCTTTTTACCTAGTGCTGAGGGAGTGAAGCAATGTTTTTCACTGTTCTCTGTGTTTGTGTCTGCATGCTTCTCTAGTGCAGTTGCTGTATGTTCTGCTAGAGGGCGATTACTGCCTGAATCTTCTTCTTGTACTGTTATACATGTAGATCTATCAGTCTTACACATACAATATTTGTTTACCAATTCTTGGAGAACCCCACAAAACTACAATGTATATATCCAAGACTAAGATACGATGTTGACATGGCTTTTGATTGCCTGGTATCTTAGTTGGAAGAGCTGGTAATGCCCGTACAGAATGATCGGCTATGATACAAAGTGTGTTACATTTTGTAACACAGTTTAGAGTCTGCACACTCTTGTAGGATGACTGTTTGATGTCCCAGCCCTCCATAGTTACCTTCAGCTCTCTGACAGATGATGCTGATGTCGTCCTCGGTAAGGCTGTGGTTCTGAGTGGACATGAGACTGTGCACAATTTGGCAGCGTGCGGGGTAGTCGGGCAGGGGGATGTACAGCCTTTTCACCAGGCGCCGTCTCGCCGCTTCGTCGATCTCTTGCGGTCTGGCAACGAAAACAGTCCCATAAACATTAACAAATTAAATAATTGTACTTCTCATTTCATCTTATCTTGTTTAGGCCATTGATGCAATGGCCATGTGAGTAGAGTGTTTACTTTGCTTTGGTAGGTTGTGAGTTTGATGCCCATCTGAGTCATACCAAAGTCTTCACACTGCATATGTGACCATCCTTTTGGTGCTTAAATCATTTTTGAAATCAACACAAGCAATTAGAATCCTGTCTATAATGGCCACCTCTACATTTTCCAAGTGTCTATAATGGTCATTATAGACATGTTTGACTGAAATTGATATTGAGAGAAAGTCCCTATGGGTCACAAATTGTTTATTTTGAATGCACAATTTGTCTGAACATGAACATGAAGGGTGCATAAGCAGCCATGACAGTGGATGTTGTTTCAGTACCACAGACAGTAATGATTTGTTTATACAGCCAATCTTACTCACTATAGATGGCCATGAAAAATACAAAAGCTATTACTTCTAGCCAGTCTGCTGTTAATCAAAAGGGCACAAAACATGTTGCAACAAATGTCCTGTAAATTCCAGCTCTACAACAAAATGATACTGAAGAAGTATTGATAAAGATATTGTTACACCAGTGTTCAACAAGCTTACAAAGAATACTGGTACTGTCGATGATCACAAGAATGAAGCAGTTAAACAAAGTATATCGTGCCTTTACCTGTTTGTAGCACCAATTATGAGAATTCTGTCTTCTGAACTTGTCCCAACTCCATCCTGGAAATAAACCATTAATCATTACAGTGAGAACTGGCAAGGCACAAATCAAAATCAGTCTAACAAAGTAAGGCTAACTCTTTCAAACACCCATGGCAAGAATGTATCTGGTACCCTTACAACAACTTGAAACCATTCCAGGTTTTCAGACATTCTGCACAGTAAGTGACTGTTTATCAATAAAGATTTCTTAAAGCCACACTTACAAATTGCACCAGGAATTCTGTCTTGATTCTGCGCGAGGCGTCGTGCTCGCCATCGGACCGCGAGGACAGGAGCGAGTCGATCTCGTCAATAAATACCACAGCTGGCTGGTGACACCTGGCTACCGCAAACAGCGCCCGAACCAGCTTCTCTCCCTCCCCCACCTGAAGGTGATGAAAGGTAACCACTGTTAGGAGTAGTTTCTTAGTTTTGTAGGTAATTTTCTTTACAAATTTATATACTAAAAGATTTCTTTTCACTATCTTATCAAAATTATTGCTCATAATCCTAATATACAAGACACAGCAATGTTTAAAATTGGCCAATCCTATACATTTACATCTATCAATGCTGATGGAACTTCATGTGATAACAACAGGTACTGAGTCAATACTGCGAGGCCACCTTGTGATGAGAGACAAAACTGCATCATTTCAAAAGAATGTTGCAGGTTATCTTGTTTTCAAAGTTTGCGAAAAGTTTATGAAAGAGAATAAGATCAAATGTGTTTAGAAAGTAAGCGGATTTCGGAAAATACGTCAGCACTTCTAAGTATACAGATCATCTATAAAACTGTGCATGAAGACTTAAGAAGTGTCTCTAATGTGTAAGATTTAACAGATTACGAGTCTGTGAGCGTTTGGAAGAGTTGGCCATTATGTCCATCTGTGTGCATCCCCCTGCACATTTAGGTTGGCGTGGGCATCTCACATGACTGGTCACCTAACGCTGCGCCACGAGGCACACATGCACCACACACACGACCACTGACACAGAAAACACACCCCTACCTTCCTCGCCTATCCATTAGTGAAGCAGAAAAGCAAGAGACAAATCAACTCGTTAGTCCCTCCTGACAATTTCCGTATAATTTGGGGATAGCCGGCGACCTCTGGTGCCGGCGACCTTCGCTTTGATACATGCTGACACACGGCTGATGCGGCTCGTGTTCGCTGATTACCCCTCCTGCCTTTGAGTTTGGGCCATCGCCGCCGGCTATTGAATTTCTTACAACAAAATCCGCCTTTTCTGAACTTCATCAATTGATGTCGCATGCCCCTACTACGACAACTTCTAAACCTGATTGGATTTCATCAGATCAAAATCATACGTGGGGTATTATCGCCAGAATGAAAAGCCGGCTTGAAAGAGAAATGGAGATCCTATTTCTGCGTGTTGCCAAGTGGCGCGTGTGAGCGTGTGTGTAAGGGCTTACCCATTTGGACGTAAGGGAAGAGGCGCTGATGCTGAAGAAAGTGGCTCCAGATTGACTTGCTATACATTTGCCTGCATTGACAGAAAGAAACATCTCAACACACAGACCCGTAACCCACACTTCTGTCAACGGGAGAGTGGTGCATGTAAAATTTATACTCCGGTTGGCCGTGTCGCCTCATATTCTTCATGTTTGGATATCAAATGTGACTGGCAGTGCTCTATGATGGAGTATCGGAGCAGGGTAATCTCGGCCCCAGCAGTGATCACATTTCGTTATACACACTTACCGACATTAGAACTGTATGATGTATGCTACCACTCAATGATTTAAAACCAATCTCTACCAACACCAAAAGGGCCAAAAATGTGACTCTCTTATTTTTATACGGTAACTTTTTTCCAGTAATCACAATTTGTTGTATGCCACGGTATAACTGTTTTTTTTACAGCACTACCACTCCTTGATCTAAAAACCATCTTTCTCAAAGAGGCTGAAAATTTGACTTTCATCTTTTGATATTACATGTAGATATATCACAATTTTCGCAATGATCGCAATTTGTTATTTCACATCATAAATGTTTTACCTAAACTGCACCACTCTGATCATTTTAAACCAACCTTTCTCAATACTGAAAGTGTTTAAATGTGGTTTCATCTTCTGACAGATAAACTTTAATTTTTTCATCCAAGTACATGTACATATATATATACATATACACAAAGTCATGTATTTCCCTGATAATAACCAACTTCATGTAA
Source organism: Branchiostoma floridae x Branchiostoma belcheri (assembly GCA_019207045.1). Lineage (NCBI taxonomy): Eukaryota > Metazoa > Chordata > Leptocardii > Amphioxiformes > Branchiostomatidae > Branchiostoma > Branchiostoma floridae x Branchiostoma belcheri. The sequence continues at coordinate 24,009,651 of CM033026.1, read as the reverse complement.
AAAATACAACATTATTTTCAAAGTGGAGTAAACAACCCAAAATGAGGCACATTCAGGTGGGATGAATTCAAGTCGAAAATGTGCAGTCTGTTTGGGCATATGGTCAGTTTTTATAGGCGTGCAATATTTGCATCATGAATCCTGGAGCAGTCTAATCAAATACTGTATGCTACTCCTACACGAGCAGGATAACCAGCTATTAATCTGTAGTCATGTACATGTGTGACTGTCAGAAATGTGTTAGCCTACATCACTAAAACTTCCTAGACATTTCCAAACACCACAAAGAGACAATGTAGTAGGGCTTTCACCAGCTTTAAATTTTCCAGCCAATCATTGTTTGGGAGCCTAACATGATATTGATTTTTATTCTTAAATCTGTCATTTCAGGCATACAAAAATGCATTTCGTGTCATGACGTTCCCATCTTTTTTATGGAAGGAGTTCAATTTTTGTCTGCCATGACAAGCAAATTTTCATCCCAAACGGTTACTGGAGACAGTCCTGCTATGTTCAATGATCTATTTGTATTCCCTCTTGTTTTGAAAATTTCCTCTATTCACTAGTGATTACAAGTGTTACAAATATCATAGCAAAGACAAATGCACAATCATGTTTTACTCCCCAACCATAGACAACACAAGGCTTACCTATCAAGGTTTTTCCTGTTCCAGGAGGCCCAAACAATAAAAGCCCTTTGGGAGGTCCTCGAAGCCCCTTGAAAATGTCCCTACAACAGGGAAAAAGCAAACACAACTTGACGTAATGTTTTGGAGGTCATAAAAAAACAAAAAAGTTACTGTACTACCTGGGTATAATAATTCATTTGTCAAATTCAATCCAATGCAAACATTTTGAACGTACTTAAGAGAATTCTAAAAACATGCAATTCTAAAACAAATTCTTTTAGTGGCAGGATAATGTACGACTAAAAAAAAAGAGTGCGTGGACTTATAGTATTTGGAGTACGTCAAATTAAAGGAACTTTTTACAAGTACAGAAATTTGTGCTAATATTTTAAGTTCAGCCAAAGAATGACGTTATCATGCCCAAACTCCAAAGATCTAGAGAAATCTTTTCTGGTGTTGGTGAGTGTTCCAAATGGACGTGCAATCAGACACACAGCAAATCATATCGCAATATGTATTTGTATTCACGACTCTACTCAATAGCTTGAACACTCCTAATTTGCCCGGTCAAAAACATGCCTGTCTCCAAAGCTAATGCCTGTCATTTTCTAATGTATTAGGCGAAATCCCTTTTATTGGGCCCAAGTTGTATTATTAGCTCATTTCCGTCCATGTAATGTTCTCAGTGGGCGCAAATCCGTGTCCGTTCTAGCGTAGGAAATTTTGGCGCTCTCTGCGGAGTTGGCTACCACTCAATCCTGCCACCTTCACCCTGCTCAGACAGAAAACACACATTTCCGCGGCTAATCTGCTCAGATATTCATTATTTTGCCATAAAATCTGTTGTGGAGTCAGACTGGGGATGCTACCTAAGCAGATCCTGTCCACAGATAAGCGGTGACTAATACGCTTAGTACAGGGAAAGTTGGGGGGAATACGTGGTGATTTAAAGCAAATGGGCGCTTACGGCCTGAGCATCGGCCAAATCACGATCTCCTTGATGGTGGCTTTGGCGAATTCCAGCCCGGCGATGTCGTCCCAGGACACAGGGGGGCCGTGGTCCATTATCTGAAACAATGTGCATTAAAAATGCTCAGTACGGCGAAAGTGAGCGAGGCGTCAGGCCAAATTGGCTCCATGGGAGGGGGCCTTTTTACACAACATTCTGGCAATATAAGGCTCCATTAATGGGCCTGGAAGATGGATAGTTACATGGTGCAAAATGCATCCCTCTCTCCAGACAACAACTTAACACACAGGAGGCACATATTCTCATCCCTCTGGGCCTTCTACAGACCTTTCCACTAAATTGTCATGCAAGGCTGGCTCCTTCCACCAAGTACCCTCATCCTAGTTACCGAGTCTTCGCGCAAAGAAGATGACGAAGGATTTTTGCTAGCGAGGGACGGAAAGTCGGCAGAAGAACGGCCCCTCGGGGAGGCTGGACGTTGTGAGCGGGTTTTCTGCTCGGACGGGCGGAATGTCCCCTTCGTCACTTTCAATGCCAGGGTAGGCTTTCCGCGAGCCCGGCTCTCCCCGGCTCAACACCTTGTGCTCATTCAATTAAATGCACTAAACGGCTGCGTTGGAGCAGCGCTTAACACATTTTGCTGAGTGAACATTAAAAGGGTATTTTGCACTTTTGGTAGGTACCGCGGGAGCAGGGCTGGCGGTGGAGTCAGGAATGAATGTCCTGGAAAGCACACCCGCAGGCCGCGTAAAGCTCACCTGTCTTGAGTGATGCAGCAAATTGAAAAACTTTGACAGCATCAATCATCGTATGGAAAAACTTCAATTTCGGGGCGGGCGTAATCCGCGGCTGGTAGATTCGCAACAAGACAGGGGGATTTAGCAACATAACTAAGAGCTATTCCTTCACATTTTCAACAGTATGGGCCTCATTCCATGTATAACAAGAACTTGCGGACTACAGTAAAATTGAGCTGAATCCCTGGATGCGTTGATACCCTTTTACAGGATACCATTTACCATTGCTATGACAGCCAGGAGTAAGTACAGCATGTAAAACTTACACCTTTTTTACAGGCAAGCTGCAGCCAGCTTTGTACTCATAAACATCTAAAAGCTACTTGATTCATTCCTAAACACACATTTACACAAAAAGATGAAGACAACCACGTTAAGTATGACTCTTATGGTTAGACGTGTTACTGAAGAAATTTACCGTCTTCCACACATCAAAAGTACCGAGATAAATTTCACACTGAAAAGATTTCATTTTCAACAGCTCTGCTGCTGCGTTTAGTACAGTTTCACAAATCTCAGCAGTATCTTTGAGTACCGATTACTTTTATGGCAGTGTTAGTTTTGTTTGGTGGCCTTAGCTTAAATCTAAAAGGTGCTTTACGGGTAGTTCACTCTTGTTAAAGCAACAGTTGGAAAGGAAAATGGAATTCTTTAATCACGTCTACCAATAAAATAATCGTGTAGTTGACCATGTCTTGTCAATCCATTTTGTCGTTCATCTAACACTCAATGATGTATTATATGCATGTAATATCAAGTAGGATTGTAACAGTCCTGTTATATATGTATGGGTATCAGTAGAAATAGCTATAGTAACATGGCAGCTCCACATATAACAAATCTTCAGAGGTTTTTTGATGGTTGTCGCCGGTGATCTAAATGGGCTAGAAAGCTTTCATAATGTGGTATAGGCTCTGCGCTGGCTAGATAAAATGCACATCTTAAGTACCCCTTGCGCTGGAACGAGTACATGGATAAAGGAATCCCTACACTTCCCACAAGTAATCTGAGCAAAAGAGATGATGAGCCTGTGACTGTTGGTCTAATGCACAGGGGTGCCCAGTTTAATTACCCTACCGAAGAGTGGCATGTTGACAGCCTGCTCTCCCTGCCAGTTATTTCTCGCTAGCTCCGTCACGGCTCCCTGCCCCACGCTCATAAGCTGCTGTCTGCTGAGCCCACAGGCAAATTTTCCTCCTAAATTTGTCTCCTCACGCTGGGAAAGGGGCTAATTAGTTGCTGGCATTCCTAATTCTCAGTCTCGTTAGGGGCTAACGAACTTTACCTGTGGAATTCCCTTCCATTCAGGAATGATATCTGAAACCATCAATCAAAAGGAAGCGGCAGAATCATAGGGTGGGTACTAACGGTCTGACCCATCAAATTTTTTTACAACTACAGGAAAGTACCTGTCTCATGTATGATTACTGGGAGTAAAGCCCCGTGCAGACAGCAACGGGCACAAACATTCAATAGCAATGCTCAAAAAGTACCAAGTCTGGGCAGGAAAAATTAACAAACTTGTAAGTTGTTTTAATTACATCCATTATTGATATATTATATAAGCGACTGTCTTGCCCGAGAAAACGGCACGTCTATTTCATGCATCATGGTTATACTTTATGTTTATACATTATATGTTATACTAATTTTATATTTGATTGCATGGCACAGACTATTTTGCAAGACCTGTTACTTGTCTTGAAATTTCGTATTATGTTTCTTCATGATACCTTAAAACAATTAGATTTTGGGCCCAGCAGCATTTTTTTTATAGCACTGCAGAGGAACTTCTGTTTTTTTATATTTTTTGTTTTGAAGATGGTACAGTCATCACATTGGAGTGCAAGATAATGCTGTTGCTTTCTGAACAGTTTTGGTAATTCTTCATTTTTGGATCATAAAATAAACATACAATATCTTGTACCAATGTTGTAAATTCATATTTGATGCAAGGGTAAGTTGTTTCAGAACATCTGTCCATGTACAAGATGTTTCTGGTCTTGTACTCACATCTTATCAGATAAGATTTTTTACATGTTTTGGAGCAAAAAAGAACCTCACATTACCACAGCACATCATTAAGCCATTACAGCATCTTCCTGTGAAGCTTCTAAAATAGACTGATGCAGTCTCCTTCTCATGGGACCTATTTAGTGAGGTAGTTAGTTGGTACAACATTGGACAAACATTTTGTACAAGAACCTGAAGGTGATCTTTTCTGCTTCAACCTAAACAATTCAGATAACTAGTGAATATACACTCGGCACAAAAAGTTTGGAATATCAACTTTGGTATATCATATTTCCGTTATTTATGCATCAATTTCAATGTATTATATATCAATAGAAAGCTTGTGTGATTTTCTTTCCTATGGTGTCAAACTTATCATAATTGTAAACACATGAAACGAGCACAAGGCCTGCTTACATGACTGAGTCACGAAAAAAAAGTGCCCAAATTCCCCTACTTCAGTTCAACACTGTATCGTCCTGTTGATATTGGCGCGTGTGTCACTGGTTCAATCAATCTTCTTTTCACCTCACATTTGGTATACGGAACATACAAGGTTTTAGCACACTTGTGTGATTCTGCCTTTTCGATAGTTGGATGGCAGAATCAAAGCGCGGATGCGGCAAGGAGAACCGCAGGCTGACACGACAAGAGTAACTTTCGGCATTTGGTGGTGGAGGCAGCGTCATGGTTTCGGGCGGTATAACCGCCATAGGAAAAACAAGACTCGTCATCATTCCAGGCAACCTCAATGTGGTGAGATATAGGGGCACCATCCTCCATCCAGTCGTAATAATATCCTACCTCTTCAATATGGGACCAAATGCCATTCTGCAAGATTACAACAGGCCACACAGAGCAAGGACCATTGGATGCTGGAGTACAGTCTTAGGCCTTCCTACGGCTTATGGCTAGCACTCGATTGATCACCTCTTGCCATGGTTCAGATTTTTTTGCTTGAATAAGGGGTAACAGTAGCTTTGATTGACATGTCCTGTTTATTCAACTTGCCTTCATTCACAAGTTAATACCGATGGAAGAAAATGAGCAGCATGGAGTGATTGACTTTAATAGGGGTAATTTTGGCACTTTATCTTTAGGACCTCCTGTACGTAAGCGGGCCTAGTCCTCGTTCCATGAATTTACACTCATAAAATAATCTACTCAGATATGCTAAAAAGAAACTTGGATGTTCTGTAAACCAAAAGTTAGGTGATAAAAGGATTGTTTGAATCATTGTCACCGCGGCCATAACAACCGGACGATACAGTTTTGAACAAAAACGGGTGAATTTGGGCACTTTTTTTTCGTGACCCACTGACGTTAGCAGGCCTAGTGTATGTTCCATGAGTTAACAATGATAATGAGTTTGATACCATTGGAAAGAAAATCATGCAAGCTTTCTATAGATATATAATATATTGAAATTGATGCAGAAACAACAGAAATATGATCAACCGAAGTTGATATTCCAAACTTTTTGTGCCGAGAGTATATACTTGTGAACATAGCTGGAGGTCTGAAAGTGTCACAAGTTGAAAGTAATGTCTAGTTTGCCATGACAACAGCCAAATCAAATCTGAGCCTCTGCCTCAAACTGTCGCAACTTTAAATTGTTCAAGACAATTTTGCCACCACATTATCAAAACGGCAGTATCAAGGCCTTCTCAAGAAACACATTTTAAAAAATCTGCGCTCAATAGATAACATTAAGTGTGAGAATACTGATGCCTCATTTGCGGATAACTTTGACTTCACCATTTTTCCCCAAATGTGTAATTTTCAAATACCCAGCGGAATCATGACAGTTGACACATTGTCTCAATGACTTGAGTACTTTTCTTTTGTATAGTATTTACCAAAATGTTTAAGGTAGATTGTAATAATAATAATTACTTTTTGCAAAAACACGGCCAAGAGCTAATAACATAGATGTAAGAAAGATTTTGTTTGAGTCTTTATTTATGCATCAGAAGCTCAAATCAGCCTACAGGTAGCTTTTCATTGAGGTAATGAGGGAAGAGAAAAGATAGAATTAGTTCCTACATTGCATTCTGAAATATACATTGAGGTGGCTTTGTTGGCTTTGACTTCTTCTTTTGAGGCAGCGGAAGATGAATTTACCTACTTTTTGTATATACATAGTATGACGACTTGAGTTCGTTTAACATTCATGCATTATTGGAAAATCATAATTAATGTCAAGGACATAATTACAATCTATCGGACATCTCATGTGTAAATTGTGCTGCCTGTAGCCAGTGGTGTGAACCAGTCTGTATTGAGGGGAGACACTGATATGGTAATGTGACCGGGGGTTGCTTAAAAATTCATCCCGCATCATTCCAGATCGATGAACTTAACTGTGGAAATTGAGAAGATGGAGAATGCTACTCAAACACATTCCAGGGGGAAAATTCCCGCTCGGGGAATTCCCAACTTTCACTAGCGATGCCTGGCATGATCCATCACTCTCACTACTACATGGGGTACACTAGTGTTCCAGCGTGCTGTACATAAGAAACTTTGGGCTAATACTCTTGGGGTGGGAGGAAAAAATCTTCAGATAAGGCCACACCAATGTCATTCCTTGGTCCTGATAATAAGATAAAGCTATGTTGGAATATCAACAGAAAAACTGACTCTAGGGGAAATGGCTGTACCTTGGTATACACACAGCTTCAGGGGGTGAGCAGAGTTATAACAGTATTCCTACCAGCCTTCTGTTCTTGTGATTTCCTATTTTGCTAAAATTATATATTATGCAAAAGAGTCTGAGAACCAAAAAATTGAATTTGTGTGGCATAAGCCTCAAACTGTCCTGTATTAGAACATTCCAATTCAATATGGTTTCAAGTGAATGGGACACTTCAACCATCATAATGTTATTCAGTGTAATAAGTGGTCTTACATATTTCTTGCCTTTAGAAAAAATGAAGTGAACTTTGAATGTCAAAAGTTATCTTACATTCCTCAACCTGTAGCTACATATACAAATAATTGTACTATGTAAACAATGTGCTTTTCAAGTTTTAGGGGTTCTTAAGAAGAATTAACAAAAAGGTGATGCTAAACACAACTTGAAGAATGTATACCTACATTTCGTACTAGTACAATAATGATAAGATACAATGTACACATATGCTTATCATCATGGGATGTTGACAAGGTTGCAAGTAAAAAGAAACAGAAAAATCTAACATTTTTGGATGATAAACATATAAGCACAGGTAATTTGGATTCAATTGCAACATCAAAACGTGCCCAACTTTGAAGTATTTTAGTTATTTTGAAATTGTGTTTTTTTTTCTACAATTAAATCTTGGGGTTCATTCATGCAAAGTTTGGCCCAACAGATGTGGTCTTTTGCAAATAGGCATTGTCAAATCTTATCCGGTCACATTCGTTTCGGAGCATCTGATAACGAATGATTCAATTTGGTTCAGCCTGGGCCCTTCTTCTGAGGCACTGGCCATCCATCACTTCAGGAGACACATGATAGATAGATCTACAGAGAATTCTACACCAGCCTTGGCAAGATTCTTGCTGACAACGTATGATTTCACTATCCACAAGCACAAATCAAGATGGTCTTTGACTGGAGATAAACATTTGTTTCGTACGCATTTTCCCGCGCCTGAAGTTAGGCTCTGTTCGCAAAGTCTGAACAACCCTGCGGTTACAGCACAGAACAAGATAACAAAGTAACTCTAACATGAAGTATTTGTCACAATATCATTTATCATAGTAGGTAGTTTCTTGTTCTGGATGCTATATCTAGAGTCAAAAATGGCTATCAACTTGCAACCCTTCTGAAACAATGTTAAAGATGCTGACCTGTTCAATATAGTGTAACATAATTTGTTATACATCAGACAAAAAGTAGAAACACTGGCTGAGGTTTCTAAAAATAACATACCAAGTGACGTCCTTCTACATCCATACATTGTACACACACACATAAATGGGTCAAACAGATACATACTTTATTGACAACAACGAAAAGTTAGTCACCTCATTCTGGATCATTTCGATCAACTTTGGCTCAATATTTTTCAGTCTCTCATCTAGCGGCTCCCCTCCGTTCGGAGCCATCCCCGCCTGCTTGTTGGGCCCCGCTCGTCTTACCAGCTGGCCCCTGCAACACACCAGGAAAACATCCATGAGCAATCTTACAGATTTAGGTTTTTATACAAGTCATGAACAAAGGCCACCTTAAGAATGGCAAGAGACAGTTATGTGACCATAAGTGGATTTCTAGGACCTATATGACTGAATGTTTAAATATGCCCTTGTATGTACATTGTAAAAGTATAATTTGAAATGTTCAGACTTGCCAGACTTTCAATTAAACTACACATACATGTACAACTTGTTTAGCCAAACCCCCACACCTACCCCACCAAATTCTAAAAAGTGCCGGAAACAGAGCCAAGTCCGTGGGGAAAGTAACTTTCTTTCTCCAACTACATGAATTGTAGTGAAATGGTTTCCGAGGCATGATTTACAACAATGCCAAGGACAACTAAGCAAACTCCACACTCGCTTGGCCTGCTTGATTATACCCCATTAGGCCGCATTTGCCTCGGCATCTCCGGCACTGGGCGCGGGATAACAAATGATTTTTGATCGCAGAATGGATGACAACGGCACTTAATGTTTCCCACCGCACTAATATTTGGGAAGTGGGTCAAACTATGCCATTAAGTGGGAATCAGCCAATCCGCCGAGAGCTCCGAACGTTCCATCCCGGGTCAGCACTAGTCGTTACCGAACTGTCAGAATGTTCTCGCGCCTGCCGAGGATTTTCCCCGTGTATCGCTCGATGGTGACGACAGGAAGCGGCACCAAGGACAGGCCATTTATCGCCCGCCCGACGATCAAGTTGTCAACAAACAAAGACAAACCCCCGAGAGTGCCGTTTCGACGGCCATGAAAAAATCACCCACCCATCATCGCTGGAATCCTCCTTGTTCAGCACAGGTGGCACAAATTTGCTAGAAGGCCCTCGGGGCCGCGCGCCCAAGGATTTCTTTACAGTCCCGTACGAAGACGCAGTCGGCGTGGGCATCTTGGAGCGGCCGTACTTCTTCTGGTTGTTGATAGCCTGTTGGGAGGGAAAATTTAAGGAAAATTTATAAAAATAGCACTTTTTGTAGCGCTTACAAGTTTGCACTCAACATTTCTTACCGAATGTACTGTAATGACATAAAATAACATGATCGTCTCCTGACAGTATGTGTGTGTGTGTACGCGTGCGCGTGTGTGCGCACTTGTGTGTGTGCGTGCGTGTGTTACTCAAACAAAACTTTGAACTCCCTAAACCAGGAAAATTGAGAAACCTGACTGGAAGAAAAAGTTGTTATTAGTTGCCAGAGCTTTCCCCACCCCTTTATAGGAACTTTTATTTTCCATACATACACTGCTGGGACTGTGGAAGAGCCAGCAAATTATATCCTTGAGGGGGCAACACTAAATGGATGGGAGTTGATGGGCAGCCAATAAACCTGATGCTGTAAGTGTTTTACCACTAGAACTTGGAGATCGTACAATGTATACTCACTCATACCTCCATGAAACATGTGGACATTTTGTGAATTTGTTTTTTTTCCTGCAATGTTGATTCTTTTGCTATGGTATAAACAGTGTTAGAAAGCCAAAAAGTTAGTATTAGTAATAACTATATGTAATAACAATCTTTTTGTGAATTTCTTGCTAATTCTGTTGTTTTATCAATGCCACCATGAAGGACCATCTTTGGACACGAGCCAAGCTAACCTTCCCATCCTACCTGTCTCTCTGATTTAGAAAACTTATCTGGTAACTTTTGAACTGAGGAGGCCCCCTTTCCGCTAGTCAGCAATCTCTGACTGACCGTGCAGCAACCAAAATGGGACTTCTGTTACCCTTGACTTCAAATATCAGATAACAACAAATACTAGTATGCAAGATGTTAAAGTATGATTGAAAAAAGAACAAAAACACAAAAATATTCTTCTTTATCATTCTATAGTATGAAATTCATTAAGCGATCTGTCAAATCTTTGGTTGCTCAGTGTTTGCAAAGTGGTCAAAGCCTCTAGTGCAAAACGGGTGCTACCGACCTGATGAAACTATTTACCACCCCTTCATGCAGGCTATACCTTCTACAGTGGCATTTCACCGCAGCAGTTGTTAAAGGCACCGGTCCTTGAAGTGAGCACACATGCTGCTTTCAACTGAACCACTTGAAAAATCACCGACGCCGAAGTTCAAAAGTACTGGCCACTTCAGCGATGCATCCCACAACTTGAGTACCCGCCCGCCCAGGGAATCCTGGGGCAGCCTGAATTATACAAGTGATTACGGCAATAATAAAAGGCTAGCACGGTTAACCTTACTGGGCTGTCGGATGCATTATCTGGTCGCCGTTATCGGAGGCACGACGCTGGGGAGAGCGACATTTTATGGACTTTATTCCCGCGGGTGATGAACACAGTGGGTCTCCCATATAGAAGTTTTAACAATAAGTGTGATGGATTCCCTGGGTGGCTGACATTTCAAATCCTACAAGAAAAGTGCAAAAGGCTTCAAGTGTTCCTTCAACACTATTGGTATGCCAATAAAAATCCTCTCCTAAACATTTTTTCCCTGGGATGACTTTGCTTAAAAAACAAACAAATAGAAGACCAACACTTGGCATTGTCTGTTAATACCTTGTTACGATATGTGCAGCAGAAAGTTCATTTGTAAGTTAGGCAGACATTAAAGCAGGTATCAAAATTATTCTTTGAGTTTGAATTTGTTTCAATTTCATTCCATGCCATTTTCTAATGTACCTTACCTTTAAAAACAGTCATTGCTCGAAGAAAATTTACATTAACTGTATTCATACGTGACTGATGAACCTCTCCAACGAGATAGAATTCAAAATTTTAGTCTAGAATATGGATCTTTCTATCACAAGCTACTTTATTCTTTAGTAACTACTTACAGTACTGGGTACCTTACTGTACCTACTTATTACAGTATAGAAACTGTTGGTAAAAGGAATCAACCTTACAAAGAAGCGACGTTTTAACCCTCCCAGTATTTTCTATTGGAATCTTTCCAGGCAACTGAGTTGTTGCCGACATTTTCACCATAGCAATTTTGCCTAAAAACCTTCAAATGAGAATCTATAATCACACATAGTAAGATGGAGTCCTTTCAAGTTCTTTGCTTTACAAATCAAATTGACGTTAAACCCCGGGAGAGCTTGTTTATCTCTGCCTGCCAATTAGAAGTAGCGCTGACCTGGCTGTGTAATGGCTGTTTCTGCCGCTGGTTGCAAAGTGCAAGTCGTCCTAATTGTGTGCAGTTTCCTTGTCTTAAGCATGTAAGAGTGTAGGGCTGCAGCCTGGAGGCAGTGCACACACACAGGATGTGGAATATATCAGACCAATCTAATCATGTAAGCTGTGTCTATTTCTGGGACACCCGTGCACAGGAAGCATAAAAAGAGACCAACATACTGTGAGTTTCCACATTTCCGCAGCCAATTCAAGGTCTCAGTTTTAAATGGCGACCTCTTGAAACAAACACACAGCGAAGATACATGTATGCTCTTCGAATGTGTTACGATGGTGGCTTCAAAGAAACAGCAAAACAGTTGTCACAGCAACTGCTGCAAATTCAAATGAATGAACTGTACTTTGGACAGTGTTTCTGAAGAGCTGTAGATTTTCATACACTTAGAATGCGCTTTGACTGCTGTAAAGTATACATTGTACTTCATGAACAGTAGTTGGTAAGTACTCAGTCCAGAGTCCATTTAGAATGGGAGAGTTTGACTTGAAGGGACTACCCTACATGTAGATATTCAAAAATAAATATATAAGACACACTTTGGATCTGGAATGTTAATGGTTTTCTTTAAGATTTAGAGCTTACTGTAGATTTAACAGCCTCATTAGCTTTCAGTCCATGCTATTCTCAGACTTTCTGCAGTAGGCAGTTGACCAGTTGACAATGTCTTTTTTGCTGTGGAACGTTGGTTAGTATTTTGCTACATCTTGCTATATTTCTGCATCTCTGACAAAGATTTTAGTAAACACTGCTCAAGTCAATCTTGCTACCTCAGTTTTACACTGCAGTGATGTTAGCAGAAGTAGCAATAGTAGTAGAAGTTGTAGAAGTAGTAGTAATAGTAGTAGTAGTAAATTTGTAGTAGTAGTAGTAGTAGTAGTAGTATATTGCCGGTTTACTTTCCTCACATCACAATGAACCATGTATACTGGACCAATGACATTTTACCTTTGGAATGCTGGTTTATGTTTCATACATTGAGTATTTCAGTTTTTTAGCCACTTCTGTTTAAGTAACGTTGATTTTGCTGCCTCAGCTATCACCCTGTGCTGTTCACAGACTTTTCCACCGTACACAATTAAGCAGTTGACAAATGCCTCCCCATGCAGAAGTGTCCTATCACTGGGGAATCAAGCGACAGCCATCTCATACATAGCACATGTCAACGCCACTCTTTCCCTGCTAGATGGCAGATTCCCCTGCAGCGTCCCACCCTCCCCATCTCTTTAGCTGAGTCAGACGGAATATCAGCCGCGCGGTCTCTCCCTGCTGTCCCCTCCGGGCACGCAGCGACTCACGAGTCCTTATCCGCAAAACTTTCCCGCTTGTCGACACGACAGGGCTGGTGATCTCGCCGTGATTAACGGATCCAACCCGCCAATTCCTCAAACAATAAAGAGGAACTTGAGAGTCAGCGATAAATCTTGCAGGGGATCAGAGACTTGCCTTCCAAGCTTGATCTATCCATGGTAAAAACTATGTCATTCTTTTACCTGGATTTCCACTGCAGCGCAATATGAAAGCTTGCATTTTATTTCTTTGCTATTACTCTGAGCCTGCCTAAGGCCGAGTCTTTTTTATCTCAAATCCCAAGACCTAACTGTCCTCCACGGAAAACCTTGGTTCTTTTATGGATAGGGAATTGTTTTTTTTCAACGCTTTTATAGCCCATAAAATACTGAAGGACATTTCAATCACGCATGGGTGATCTACATAAATTGGGTTTAATACGTTTTGCTGAAATGTAGGGGAAATGTTGGGAGGATAAAGAACTTAAGCATGGATTATCTCTGGTGTTACGGTAAACGGTAGGTTTGAAGTTATGCTAGACATGTTGTCTCCGAGTAGATTACTCAAGATAATTGCTTATTTTACTTAACACTGGCACGACTTTTATAAATGCATGTAAGCTTGGTGCTTTATGTATATACATGTGTGTAGAAGGGGAGGCTTAACTTATTAGACTGCATGCTATTTATGTGTGTCATATCAGCTGCACATGTACATATAACTGTATTAGGTTTCATTACACAGTTTAGGAAAATCTATGATAAATGACATGGCATATTGGAGACGCACGGAAACAAAAGATATGGCAACTAAGGACTGATAGCAAAAAATGTTCTGGAAAAAACTGAAAATTCCCCAGTAGCACAAAATGTTGAACTATATTTTCTTCACCTAACATTACAATGAAGAATTGTTTCTCATGCATCAAATATGAAGGAAATATACACTCCTACAAAATATGATATGGTTGAGGTTATGACATCTATGTATCCCCTTAGCTGCAAAATGTAAATCTACAGAAACACAATTATTCAGCCATCTTTACTAAATAAGTGCAACATTATGTACACGAATATACAACCTATCTGTGAGCATGGCAGACAGGTCGATAGTTTTCAACAACTATGACCTGTAACTTCTTTCAAATCTAATATTTCCTGAGCATTTTCTGCGAACCTTTGACAAATTTCTTTGACTTTCTTGGCCCGAAAAATAAAATCTCATTTCAAATGATTTTTGCATCTTTCTTTGACGCATCTGGTTACCGAACGTTAGCAAAAGAAAAGACGCAATGACGTCACATTTTCACACCCTGAATATTGTTATGTTATGCAATTGGGTTTATTTACTGCCTATCAAATAAAGAAAGGAATAGACATAATAACATTGTTTGTTTGTTTAGCATAACTAGTAAACAAATTTCAGGTGTATCTAACAGACCATTTTTGTACAGCAAGTTCAACCTGCGGAAGACCATTCACACTAGGAAGGACCCCTACTATTTCCATAAGTGTGGTGGGTTCTTTAATGTGCTAAACACGGACGTGGAGGAAACAACTGACTTCAGAAATGGTTCTAATTTTACGTTGAATACCTTGAAGACAAACAGGTTTGTGAGTACAGCACCTCAAGCACTTTAAAGAACCAGCTATCGATAAGAGTAGGGGTCCTTCCCGGTGTGAGTTGTTCAATTGAATCTGTTCAGACATACAGCTTGTACTCCTTCAGACCTGGTGTGTTATGCCATAAGGCAGTTTACCGCGTATGCAATTCCAAAAAAAACAAAGAACCAACAAACGACGCATTCTCCAGATGAAATCATGCCTTACCAGTTGTTCCCTGGCAGTACAAAAGTTCATGGAGGCCTGGTCCTCTGTACTGCCTGACTCCTCCATACAGTCTCTCCTGTTGGGGTCCGCCATGTTTCCACCCTGAGAACCACATGAAAAACACGACAAGTTAGACCAACTGTTGTCGTCGTCAAAGCCAACTCATGTTCAGTGTTCTTCTCCACAACAACTCCCACTCTATTAGTAGTTTCACCAGGATGTTAACCCTAAGCTGCCAAGCCCTAATACATCCGGCATGCAGATATATGCCCTGTGACATGCCCTGATATAGCCTGAAGTAACAGCAATGATACATGTGTAGCGTGTGAAACCAGGAAGTTAGGGGCGTTGGCCTTGTTCGTGACTTTCTTTTCAGAGGTCACCCGTCAATCCCTGGTACTGAGAGCATTTCATTGGGCTGCGCTCTGGCAGTTTAAGGGTTAAATGTACATGTTTTTAATAGGTAACGAAAACCTGCCAATATTTCTGTAGTTTGTATGCTATATTCATACGTGTACATGTTGTGGCAAGAAGAACATGTCCGACATAGTTCCCTGAGGAAGTTACCAGATACGTGTCCTCACAATTTGGCTGCATGCAAAGAATCTTCCATATATCATATGTAAGATATGGTATAAAGAGCAAAAGAGGACTTCTATGTGTAATACTTCAAGCTTGTAAAGAAGTCAAAACACTGGGTAACATGAGGTCTACAAACCCTGAAGTGTAGTACTGTAAGCAATAGATGCTGTGGATGTTATATTTATGTTTATCAAAGAAATAAATGCATAGAAAAATGTGAAATGTAAGAAATTTATAATGCACCATCAGTAATCTATGAGGTACATGTACACTTCAGATATCCAGGTGTTCAAGACATTCCTTAAAGGCCTTGATAACACTGTTTCTTTCAAAGTGGCAGTTTAAGGGTATACGGCGGAATTAAGAGCGCTCACATTACCCCTGTTTTGACGTTTACCTTTGTAAAAGATTGGTTTTCAGACAATTTATTTTAGCATAATCCTGTAGAAAAGTCCTTGTGTCTGTCTACATTATATTACAACACCTCTAAAGGCAAAGTTTGCAAACACACATCGTTTAACAGCCTGGTCTATCTGTCTCCTTCCTGCTAATTACCTAATTACAGAGACGTTCATTAGTGAGATTGTCAGTCCCTGGTGTATCATGTTTATTGCTCCATGTCTCATCACACAACAGATTATACTAGATGACTCCTCCGAGGGGATCGTTCCATTAGCAGATTCAGAGTAGGGGTCGGTTTACTGCTGCGAAAATTACGGTTTCAAAAATTTTAGGAAAACACAATATTGGTCGTTTGTCTTTTTTCAATTTCATCGTAGCAAAATGTGTTTGTATCAAAGCATTTAACGTCAACTCTCATAATTCAAAGCACAATATTGGTCGCTTTTCTTTTTTCAATTTCCTCCTAGCAAAACATATTTGTATTAAGCATTATCGGCAAATCTCATAATTCTGTTCTGTACTTTACAACCACCACATTAAGACAAAAGGCTTTGAATAAAGTTTATCGAGGCCTTCTCAAGAATGTCTTGACATCTGAAGCATGCATACGTTAATTCAGGAGATATTAGAATTTAAAAAAAATTCATGTGGCAACCATAGGATACACAACATCCTTACGAGAGTTTTGACTAGCATTTTGGAGAATGATATACTTTACTGTAAACTGCTTGGAGATATACATTACATGTACATTGTTGCCCTGATTGGCTGTGTGTGAATGTGGGATGGCCAATATTCAATATTATACATTTCTCTGGCTATGATGTGGGCAACACTTTTGAAAGTCAAGTTTCCTTGAGTTTCCAGATAGTAGACATTTCGTTGAATGAAAAGAAGAGCATTATACAGGTGGAGCACTGGGTACTAGTTAGCTGCCTCGTCTCCCGTTGTTTCGGCATGACGAACTTCAGTTTTATTCATCGCTTTGATCCATTTAGCGTGAAAACAACGAGAGACATGCTGCGGCAATCGACAATTACTCAATTACCCCGATCTTCTACCCGGTTACGTACACACTGAAAGCTGTTTAGTTGGCTGATTGACGGGGAAATTGCTGCGAGGTGTGGAGACGGAACTCTAACTGAAAATCTATGCTGTTTCCCTGCTCGTTACAGAGGGCTAGCAATGGGAACTGACAATCATTCCGACTTCTTTTGATAGTGTAACATCGCTATAACAAGCCAGGGGTGAAATGATGCAGAAAATGATGTGTGTAGTGCTGCAGGTAGTTACCTACATCACCACCTCTGCTGGCAGCGGGAAAGATTAATTATCCCAAAGTCACTCCAATTACCAGCGTTTAAACTTTAATTGCCTCTCTGGAGTGTTACGTTGTTGCCTGGAGGTACGACCATACGGTGCGAGGATCGACGTGCCGGGCTCTCCTCGTGTGGGTAACACACGAAGCCTGCGTGATTAGGGATGTGCGAGCTTATGTGCTTGTTTTATTGTGTCTGACGGGCTACCTCAAAAGGGCAGGTTTAAAGCCAGGTAGACCAGGTGCAGTTGGTATGAATTGCGACCATAGCCGGACAAGGTGGATTCGTGATTACATCAGGCAGTCTGGACGTACCCAGGGCCCCCCGCACACACGATGTAATCTTGTAACAATCCAATTACGACAGGTGTTTCGGGCACGCGCCTAATGAGACCGCTTGGTTTGGTCTGTGCCTCGGCCTATAAAACTACACGTGAGAGCCAGCGGGCATTCTCTTAGTGAACTGTGGGTACCGCGGCAATTCTTCTCAACCTCTGGCGCTTTGTCGGCGGGACTTTCTCATCCTCAAAGTTTTAATGGTCTTGTTAGTGTCATGAAGACTCGTTTCTTGCAGATTTGACCAAACCCAAGAGACTGGCCATGACACAAGTTCATAATATTCCAGTTTAGAAACTTCGATTTCCTTGGCTCACCTTCACTTTCTGTTTGGCTGAGAACATTAGTTGAACAGTGAATTAAGGGATCTACTTTTAAGGACATAAAAGTTTTCTCACTTGAACACAAATTGCTTTAGAAGCACTTAATCCAATCATCTGCACATTCTTGCTGTATTTCCTTGACATTCTTGCTGCAAATATGCTAATTGCATCACATTTTCCAATGTTCTAAATCTGTTCAACAATTCCAAACTCTCCGGCCCTGCACCAGTGAACAATGTCAACAGATTGAAAAATCATTGTATAACAAGGTGTTTTTAAAAAAATCAAGGTATACCGTTCAAGATTCTCGCTTTCTTGTCTTCGTCTCTCTTTGTGGATTCCATATACATGTACTATATCACTGTAACTGTTCCCTGACAGCAATATCTTAACCACACTGCACAGGTATCAGTTTGGACTGTGGGTCCCAATGTGCCAAAGAATAAACAATCTCTAATATATCCCTGAGTCCCATCTTCATTTGCTCCATATCTCCCATTGTGACCAATTCCTAGCCATGTAAAATGTCAGGCCTACTTTGCCTGCTGTATTTCAACATCCGCTGGGTTTGCCACTAGACGACAGTGCTTCCTCAACAGCAATGTGTCAGTGATAAGCTTGCAAGCACATGAACCTGCCAAATCCAAAGCTTACAGAATGTCCCTTAGTTTCTCAGCAGTGCTTGTACGTTGTACCTGTCGATCAACACTAATTTCTATTTCTACCTTTGCTAGAAGATTACGTTTTTAGTAGCGTTTTCGTGTGTGTGTGTTTGTAGTTGACCAGCATAAGTCCACAATGCCTGGATGGATGGTATTGATATTTGGTACGTGGGTAGGTCTTGATGAGACCTTGAAAAGATTGGATTTGGGGCTCCCTGGCGGCTTGTTTGTGTGTGCAATGAAGTTCAGTTTATGATTAAGAAATGGTATGCATGGATCTCTCTTGTGTTTGGCATCCCTATACTTTTTCACTGTTTGAACCTCTTACAAACCAGGATGAAACATGTATCCCAATGTTCAGTCTGACCATGTAAGGGATTACGTCCAAACAAAATCAAGCTGAATACTTTGACTTCACCTTTTACATGGCTCCACACAGCAACATTTGCCACCATTGCAGCTATTGGCTGTCATTGCAGCCAAGCAGATTTTTTCGAGTACGTGGTGCACATGTCAAAAGCTATTGCATCGTCTACAACGCTGCAGTCAGAGTGGCTATGGTTTGATATTTCTTCCAGATACTGCATATTGTACATGTAGTGTTGTCTGACAGAATGAATCCCTTGAACCGAACACATAATTTCAGTACTGGCCTTCTTTGCTAACATTAATCTTGCTACTGTTGAAGGTTTTTATGATTATCTTCATGAATTGAAACATTGTTTTTTTTGCTTCATTTCATCTTCTCCAAACAAATAAAGGTCAATGACCTGGACCAGATGGCTGTTTCCATGGTTACTGGCAATGTAACAAATGTGGTGTTATGTGGTGTTTGATAACATAATGCGGCAAGTGGCAGGACAGAGCTGGAGGGGCTGGTCACCATACATATGATGTGTTTGAGTAAGTTAGATTAAACAGTAGTTGCAGTTGGTCAGTATATAAAGTGTGTCTATGTTAACAAATGTTAGCCATCTACTTTTCACCAACTTTGACCTGCAGCGGGTTACATGGCAAACTGGGCAGGGTGAGGGTTAAAATTGCTTTACTGGTCACTGAAAATAAGTTTAACATTACAGTTTACATGCATGTAAGGGTGGACCCACCTCTCTAGGGTTATATCTGCATGAGGATGTGCCGCCATACTGGTTTCCATGGTTACCGTAGGGGTAGCTCCCATAGTTGTTCTGATCACCTGCAAGGTTCAAGTGGAAAGAACGTGTCAAATAAAGCATTATATTGTCATACAGCATATCAACAATGGCCAAATAATGTGCTTTCACATATTTCTGGAAGACGTCAGGCTCTGCTTTCTTGTACATGTGGAAATGGATATTGTCAGGGAAGAGATTATGATCTGGATGACTGGTGGATTCTACTGGTATGGAGAAAGCTATCGGAATCTCTGATGACAAAGACCACAATCAGGATGTTAGGAATGCATAAGCGAGGTCTTCCATCTATAAATCCTGAGTTTCAAGCCAATCTGTTGATCTAAAGTGACATGAATCAAAGCTGAAAAGTTACGACTGTCTTTCAAGTGCCTATCTTAAAATTTGCAGACGTCTATCGTTGGAATCACTGATTGTACCGGTAGATCCTGATCACAACTCTGAGATCTAGATCTCTACTGGCAAAAATACCAGAGATTCTACCAGATTACAATCTTCATCTTAATACTTCCAGTTTCCATTGTAATATATTTGACAATGTGGGATTTTAAGTACAGTATGAACAGGAGCTTATAATTTCTGTTTTGTAATATCTTTAGAAACAAATTTCATGATAATACCCTTTAATGACAACATGCTAATATCTGTTAGGTATCTGAGAAATTAAAAGAATGCTCTTGACATGGAAATCGATGAGGAACGGTCCTTGGAGAAAGAGAGGCACTGATTGTTTCTTCAACTCTTTTGTTTGCCCATCTTCATCTCATTAATGCTGGGAGATGGAGTGGATGGCTTTACGACATGATGGACGATCTGGTGGAATGATCCTTAAAATCAGGAGTTGGTCCGGCAGAAGCTATCAAAACACATCATCTGCACCCAGACCGCGGCATTTCCCAGGTGCCTAATCAGCAGTGGCCGTCTGAGCGCGCGGGACTGACAACAAAGGGCCCCATCAAAGGCCCACCTCCCTAATGATTCATAAAAATAGCACAAAGCCTGTATGAAAAACATTAAAAAGAAATTAACACTGAGCGCGTCCTATTCAAACAAAACTCAACTTCCCCCAAATGGCAATTTAATGTCGTCCCCGGGGTTTAATTCGGCCGTCGCGCCAACAGAAACAGTCCATTTCCTATAAACATGCACATAATATCTTTAATTACGCAGGCCTACCAGGGGTCCTTTGGGGTTAACCTGTATTCTACTGTAATAAAAACAATCCCACGTCTTTCACCTGGGAAAGAGACAGAGAATATTCCGAACACATTTACACCCAAATACCACCTTCATACAGAGCCAAAAACTGTCACCTTTTTCAAAACTGATAAGTACCAAGCCAGGCTGTATGATGTAATATAACTTCCCCACCACATCTGTTTGGGCTTGGCAATGTTGCTATAGTTCCTGTCTAGCGAATTGGTACATGGCAAATCTTCAACGCAAAAGTCCACTATAAGTTAACTATGACAATGTTCCAGTGCTATTCCTAAACAGAATAACCATCAAGTACTAACATTGTGACTGAAAATGCATAGTTCCTATCAAAATTATGAAAATTTATAGAATTGGAGAAAGAAAACATGGCACCATCTTTGACTAAAAAAATCTTCTTGCACAACTAGTTTTGTTTTGTACAAGATGCCAAAAATCCAAGTAAACATACAGCATAATCACTTAAGACCACAGGTGAAATGTGTAGTCCATATGACATTTTGCATTAATACTTAAAATTTGGCAAAACATCTGCTATCAGCAACACCTAAGCTGCGGTGCGAAAAACAACCGAACTTTGTTATCTAGTGATTCACCAACCAGATGATAATATAAACCATGGGCTACTTTATAAAACTGATACAGGCATACATGGAATGCATGGAAATCTAGACTACAGAGCTTTCAGACATATTCTCTGTGCTTGTTCTTCACACATTTTCACACTGTTCAGTAGAAAAGTTGACAGAAGTCATGCTTGTGCACATCTTACCGGTTATCTGAGTAAGGAGTTCTAATAAATAACAGAAGTAGCAGAAAACTGCTGGATTCCCAATGAAACACTAGAGGCAGCAGTAAATGAAGAAAGTAGAATGCCAGGCAGCAATCCTTCACTGCCATGATAGAATGGAGGAATGCAGCAGACTGCACGTTTTCTAATCCAGGGGGATCCTGGGGGCAATATCTCACAGGTGGGGCAACAGTAACTTCAAGTACTGGACAACATCTATTACAAGTTTTAAAAAAGGTAAACAAATTTGTATCATTACAGATAGTCACAACAATATTATACAATGTTACTCAAGATTTCTCTTGAAAGGTTTTCACTGGGAGGACACAAAAGTATACTATATATAGAAAAGAGATGGTAACATATGTTTGAACGAAGTATTAACTACCAATAGGTCATTGACCTAAGCAACAGCATCAGCATTTCCTAGATTTAAAACTTTGTTGTTTGCAAGCTTATAATGTTTTCAAGTTGTGTATTTCTTGATTCTAGCCACATATGACCAACTTGGACCCGGGCCAAGCTAACCTTCCCATCCTGTCAGTCTCTGATTACACCATCTTCCACCTCACATCCTGTCACTCAACAATATTCAACTATGGACGCACACCAGGACAAACAAATACACACCTCAATTTCTACTGAGGTGTCTACAACTGTAACTATAAACGAACATACATTGTCAACTGTATGTCTTTCCTGTTGAGAACTTCAAACCAAGTCCATCTCTGAGCACCAGGGAAGCTCACCACACAGGAAACCCAACCCCATCCACCCACTTGTAGTACAGACCTGAGCTTCATCAAAACCAGGTGACTACAGAGGTCTTCAACATGTGGACTCTGATAGTAGTGGGGATGGAGACAAAAGACAACAACTGCATGCAATATCTGGAGTATAGTTAGTGAAAGAAAGATGGGGCTGGGACATTTTGTTTGTGGGTTCAAATTTTCATGCATTATCTAAGATTTTTTTGTGTTTTTTTTCTACTTTGAAATAAAAGTTTGCTGTTGGCCGTATGAAAGTCGCTGTACTTTTTTAAAATCAACAAAGCTTCATTTATTTTCCGTTTTCGTTCTCCCAGAAATTCATGAGACCAAAAATATGCATTAGCAATGCATTACTGCTGTACAAAACAAACGCAACCTTGAAACACCACGAAAACCACCAGCAAAATTAAGTCCCCTGTCAAAAAAAGGAATCTCCCTACTGTTAGTTGGTTGATCTAAAATGCACGCTGTTATCAAGGTTATGATGGGACGGACATTCCAACAGAGGGAGGAACATTCCCACAGAGGATACCTGTGCTGTGAATTTTGAAGTCTCCATCTCCGTATCCAAGGTCTGTGCTAATACAAACCATGCTCAGACATGCACAGTCAGACACACGGAGGCCTAAGTGTCCTTGTATCCAAACCGTGTATCATTCGCTTGTAAAACTGTCACAGAAGGAATGGAAAGTTAACATTTTGCCAAACCACATTACAGAACTCAGCACACTTAATGAAAAGAGTAGGGGTCCATCCCAGTGTGAGTGGATCAAACAAATCTGTCCGGACATGCAGCTTGTACTCTTCCGTACAAACCTAGTGTGTTACAGGCAATTTTTAATGGATATGCAATAAAAACAAACACCGCACCCACCCACAAACTTTTGGCACATCCCAACAAGACATCCCTGTAAACTTGTGCCAAAGATATGGACCACTGGAGGGACAAGTTATGGCAAGACTGAGGCATTTTATTCCGCACAGCAGAACTGCCATTCCACACACACGTTTCGCCATAACTCACAGTGGCAGGGAACGCAAAAATAGTCACAGACATGGAAACACACTTATTACCCTTTCTGTTGAGGAAGAAGAAATAATGCCACAAAATATCAGGCTATTCCAATCATATAGTAATGGTTGTCAGATATGATGCGCATCACCTTTTCAGGTGGCAAAAAATGGAGAAGATAATTTATTATCAAAAACATCATTTTTCTCTCACTCTGGCTGGAAATCTATTTTCTCACCTTACCTCACCTCACCAGTATCATCTTCTTTGAATAATCTTAAACCGATTTTCTCTGCTTTCTTTTAAATCGGCCAATAAACCTCACAGACAACTAATGAACATGGCGCAGACTTCAGCTAAAACTTTTAACAGGTTGTTACCGAACCAGAAAACTATGAGTCAATTGCATTCAAGGCCAGAGACACCGGTTTTATTTTGGTTGGAAAAGATGATCTGCGTATCCAATCGTTTACTAGAGTGGGTACAGTGGGGTTTGTGCTCCTGCTTTTCTGTGGCTAATGAATAGTGTACGGTTGTTCAAGAATAAAACCTTTGGAATCAACACATGCCTGCAATTCCAATAAAAACTGCTTGGGGGCCTAAGCTTAGACCACTGCCTCCTATGCCTATGTGCTAGAAACCACATCATGAAATGATGAAAAACAGAATTTCTGCCGCAGTACCAATCAAAGGCTCAAAGGAGCAACAAAATCTACCAATTTCTTCATATTGTTACGTCCTACGGGCTCTAAAGGTCTTTTCTTTCTCAAATACAACCAGTACCCTGAAACTAATGGTCAGAAAGACCAATTCTAAAATTCGGTGGTGACCTACTGGCAATCCACGAATGCAGCCCAAAGTCATTGACCGGCTTTATATATAGGAACAGTCCTAACTGGACTGTACATTGGAATCAGACATTCCCTAGCTAAAAACAGATTTTATTTTTTCTTGAGGCCTTCATCTTGAGGAGTCCCCCAGGCAGACGTGTCAGACTTTCTTCCCTTGGTCATGACTCCAGGTGACAGGGAGTGCATTCCTTCTCCACACTCCAAATAGGTTCCAGCTCTACCGCCAAGGAAGAGTGACAACCATTAAAAAACAAACATCGCTGGTATCTTAAAGACCATTTAATGCCCATCTGCCCAAGGTAGTAATCCACATGATCCTGTTAGATCCTTAAACAGTTGACTCTAAGTAGACCAACTGTAACCAAATATAAAGGACTTGTGATTTAAAGGAGGAAAAGTACTTGGGAGAAACTTTTGAACCTAAAAAAATAAGTTATCCGTAGAATGCATAAAAGGCACATGTTTGTAGTCTAGTCACCATACTGTAATTTTTTTAATGTTTTGGACTGGTTTTCTTTTTACGTTGTTATCTTTTGCCATGACCTCTCCACAACTAAGCACAGCACTGCGAATTTGAGTTTTCACTGCATACTATAATCACTGAGAAAACTAAATCAAGTCTCAGCAAGAATGAACCAATATACAGTAACAGAGGTCTAAATGGATTGCAACATATTTGTTTCATGGCAGGTAGGTTTTCCTAAATGTCTAAAATCATTTAGATTGTAGAATATTTTAACTAGAACCAACTTCACTTCCTGCCAGCCAGCCAAAAAAAAAATCGGATGCTCATCCTACCCATCCTGCCAGTCTCTAGTTACAACTTAGCCTTGTAACAAACTTGGACACACACCATGACAAGCAAACAAACGGGCCGAAAAAAATACCTTAGTTTCCTAAGACTGAGGTAATCTGGCCATATCTGCCAAGTTTTACAGTCAATCCAGGAGAAATGGACCATTGTTTTAGTATTGTCCATTAACAAGTTTTCACATACCGAATTAGGTGAAGGTTCAGGTCTGGACCTGGACCTGATCCTCTGGACCTGAATTTTCTGGACTGGTACCCACCCCTAGTCCCAACTAGCCAAAAGGAAACTTTATCTCACTCCATGTTGCTGCTCTGATATTCATGTTATGAATCATAACCTTTCAGTAATGACAGTTTAACCTTTAGTATATTTCAGATCAACTTTTATGATCTAATATATCATGTAAAAAATACTACAACAATATTTTATATTCATGCAAATTTGATATTTGTTTCAGAGATATACAATCATGTAAGTCATGACATTGAATAAAGGGAAATATATTTTTGGATGGGAGGTGGTATTTTCATACAGATAATATCCAATGTGAAATTCAACAAGATAATTTTTACCTCTAATTCACTCCATTGGAAAGTGTCATCCCACATTTTTGCCACACATTTTATTCATTCATTTATCTTAAGATAACTGTCCCTTTAAGTTATAGAAGTTGATTTCTACGAGGACCCATGCCAGTATATATACAATGTACATGTATGTACAGGACAAGGCATGTTACATTCAGTAAATTGGTAAATGCAAACTTGGTGAACTACTGCTACCCCTGAGATTTTTTTTCACACCCATTTCTTTCAAAAATGAAACTCTTTGTACCATTACGCTCCACTGATCACCAAAACCGTTACAGACACGTTATGGCGATATTGAGATTCTGTAAGCCTTCTCCAAATGATGGCCTTCCCTGTGGTATAATTATACCGACAGAAACTTAAACCAGACCGTCTCCTACCAGAGTGGCTGTAAATTCCAGAATTAATGAGAAGCGACAATGAAGGCAGGGCGATCTAAACGAAGATGCTGCTCCGACGTTGCAGGAAGTAATGAATATTTTTGTCGACCACCTTATCGCGGGCCTGTCTTTGTCCTTGTAAAGAGGGAGCCCGTTACGTGCAATCAAGGCTGTCGTGTAGAATGCGGTTCATCAGTGCATCCCTCCGAGTCTCATGAATAAAATTTGTTATCCTCATCAACTTGGAGTTGTCTGGGCATGTCCATCCCTATTTAATGCACTGATGGGCTTTACAACACTTCTCTTGCTGGGATCCTTCTTGCTCTTTCTGAAGGACAAACTGGATACGCAGCTTTCTGCTTAGTTCTTTCACTTTTCTTGTAGTTTGATAAGCTTTTTATACTTCTACTTTAAAAGATTTGGCAATGCTGGAGAGCTTTGGGCAATGAATGTTCACATCTATTCAATGTTCATCTATTCAATTTGTGCTTTGTAATCATTTAAATTGTTGTGTTGACTAGAACAGTTAATAAAACATAAACAGCCAAGGATGTACAGTGAAATTCAACAGAAGAACTTCATAATTTACATTTCTACCATTTCGAATCCATCTTTCAAACATTTATGATCAATATTTCAAAAATTTATAGTCATCTCGGAATGTAAAGTAAGCTCGAACAATATTGACCTTTGCAAGATCTTCATTTTTATACACATGTATGATGTAGTTAGCTTACCTCCTTCCTATCTTTTACATTCAGACACACCGTAATCAACTGATGTTACTTGACCGTCATCCTATCCAAGCCGCATGAAAAAGTCCTTACGTTGGACGAGTGCATTATTTCTTATGGCAATCACGTCGCTGACATTTAGAACCACCACCTCACCAATCAGGAGTTGGGAGGACGTTGGGAAAGACATATGCCCCCAATATGGTGATATTGTTCCGTAAATACAGCGCCGCATCAGTTATTCAAAAGGTTGGAGACCAGGGGATGAACGGGCCTTCACGGTCCGACTGTTCCACGGAAGGCAGATATTTTCAAGGAGAAATGCTATACAACTCCAGTTTGTTGTGCTAAGGGCTAATTGCAACATGTATCGATAATAACAAAAAAAAGACGCAGATAGTGCAAGATAACAATAGTGACAAGTGGACAAGCTAAAGAGACTATTACTATAAGAACTGTTACGGGATATAATTTAAGCTTTAAAGTGACCATTTAAGCTGTAGAATGACGAGATAATTTTCCTAACTGATCGGCATTTTATAGTTATTTAGAGTCAATTTCTTTGATGACATTGAGTGTGTGTGAACAGGAAAACAGAGCACTGCTCCATACAGTCCCATGGAGTGTCATGTATTTATGTGCAACAGTGCCTCCTAGTACCTGACCTTTGCTCTGCAGGTCAAAATGAACATGGTAGACTTCAGCGTTACCCATAACCCTCATTGAAGATGTGGTGTCCAGGCCATGCTATTCTTATCTGTACTATTCAAGTCCCAATGCATCAACTGACATGTTAAATGAAATGTTGACTAAGTTCAGTAGTCTATAGCAACTGCAAATGTCTACTGTGGACACCATTTCTTGGGCCAAATCACTGACATCTTATAATAGACGTAATGTCAGATTGGTCAATGTCTTTTCAATGTGAACTTCACAATGTACTCCAACAACAAAACTGTAACTAACGACAATGGGTCAACATCCGAAACTGACAAAGAGAACGCAAGTTCAACATACTGTAATGATTGGATACAGGTGTTACTATCGGGTTTTGAGTTCAAGGGGAAAAAAGCATAGTTGGAAAGTTATTTAAGATGAAGATTTGGACCACTCACCTCCTTCCATTGACGAGGCTTTTCTCTTGAGTGAAGACGCTGATGTTGGGTAGATCCCAGACTGTAGCACAGAGGAAGACATGCAATACAGACTCTTAATTAGACCACACTTAATCTATTTCCCTGCTTCTCAAACATTTCTAAAGACAATTCTAACATAAGGTTAAAAAAGAAAACATAGGGCTGTATGGTAAACTTGAATTTGATTGCACCCACTTGCTGAAACTCTGTGCATTATATGGTACAGATTTTCCCCTCGTGTTTTCATTTGATCTTTCATTCTGGCAATATATTTTATCATATCCAAAAACCAATATCAATTTGGTGTGGCCCAACAAGAAATACATTGTGGAAATATGGTAATAAATCCAAGACATGACAGCACTTTCAAATTGTCTTTCTTTTCCCATTCAATAATTTGCCCATTCTTATACAGACACAGAACAGTACAGGTTCAGAGGTGGACTCGTTCTAATCACTCCAAACTGCTGTCTTCTCTACCTTTCCCTTTTGTCCAAGCCGGTAAATTGTTATCTATAAGCAAATTATCCTTCGGACTATCCGGACATCTCCACCTTTAGAAGCATGACGCCTAAGGATGCCATCCCTTAAGAGTCATAACCTCATTCTACGTCTTCAAAAAACCTACCACAGGGAATCATGGGTAATGAAACTGCGGGAAAGTGAATGCTTCAACAGTTTCAAAGCAACTCCAGTCCCTGGGCTGTATCCACCTAAAATTTTTGTCCCCATCACAATAAATGTCATTGTATGGGTGCCTATTTTGTTCATTTTATTTTAGTTGTTAAATCCTTTATTCTAAGCTTCTGAGAAGACATCTTTGTCATTAAGATTTTTTGGACAAATGGGGTTAAATTCTTTTTCTATTCCAATAAGCAAATTGGAGACAACCATGGATAGCACGGGCAAATTATTAAGGGGAACAAAAAGACAATTTGAAAGTGCAGTCATGTCTTTGGTTTCCAACCATTTTTAGAAAATTAATTTACTTAAACCATAAAAAAAGAGTTTGAGGGCTCGAAATACAAACCTGAAAATTTGCAGCTAAATTTCTGAGATTGCAGGTCACAGCATTAAAGTATTTCTAGCCCTGATAGCCAAGGTAGCTAATCTGTTACAGGGAATTCTTTTTTAAAATCTGGCTATCTGACCTTACAATGCAGTCCGAAATAAATGGTAAGAATACTAGGACATCCATTCACTTGGCAGTTCATCTTATTTTCTAACCAACATCGAGTAGTGTCATTCTATTCACTGCAACTATGTGGATAGAACCTTTCCAATTATTCCCAGAACTAAGCTGGCTCAAGTGGAGTGACCACCATGACAGGAAGTGTCCATCTAAGACTCTACCATGGGGGTGCTTCTGAAGTGGAAGTAATGTGTGCTCTTAAGTGGGTCCCTACCTGTGCATGTGCACTTGGTGCATTAGAATATCCAGAGGACTGTGCATTAGCGAAGCCTGTCGTCGGTGCGCTGGAATAACCTGCATTTGATGCACTAGAATAAGCAGGGATGGTTGTCGGGCCGGGCGGCGGCACGTTACAGGAGGTGGGGGGGTGCGTGGGGAAGGTGGCCCCCGGCGTGCTCACGGCAGTGTTCGCGGAGGGGCTGCTGACCGCGGGGTAACCGTTCATGGGGCTCCCGCCCTGAACGTTGGGGGAGGAGGACGTCCGGGAGAGGGAGGGTGCGCTGTTCGCTCTAAAGTTCCTATTCTGGTGGTTAGCGTACACGGGGCTCGCAGCCTGCTGCAGGGAGCCGGGGTGTCCCATGCCCTGCACCATGCCCTGCTGCATGCCGGGCTGGGGGCCCAGGGGGTGGTGGCTCATGCCGCCCTGGTGGTTCATGGAGCCGGGGTGGCTCATGGGTCCGTGGTGGTTCATGACCGGCTGCCCGTGGTGATGGTTCATTTGCATCTGCACGTTCTGAGGCGGTGGGTAGGGGGCGCCGTTGGGGTCCTGATACGCGCTCATGTTGCCGTACATGTCTGGCTGGTGGTAGGCGTTCATGCCGATGTCCTGCCCGACCACGCTGGGGTCCTTGCCGCCGCAGGAAGAGTTGGGCGGGTACGGCCACGCAGCGCCCGCCTGCATGCACGTGCTGCTGTTGACGGGATACGACGCCGTCTGTTCCGACAGCGGGATGTCCGCAGTAGAAGAGTTCATCATCTTCGCTGCGTCCACCTTCAGAGAAAACAAAAACAATGACAAAACTTAGTTGTTGGAAACTTAACTTGCTTGACTATAGCCACTGATAGTGATAGCCACATATAATGTGTATATTGTACATTTAAATCAGGTTAATAATATGAAACTCAAGGCTCATTGTTGTAAGAAAATGTTAACTATGAATATACCATAAATGGCACACAAGTCACAGCATTATACTTCTATAGTTAATATAGAAGAGAAGAAAATTAAGTACACAGATTGAACTTGTGTGAGTCAAGTTGGGTATAAAAATATAGTATTTTTTGCACAGCTGCAAATAAGGCTGAATGCACAAATTTTCAAATAAAAGGCAAGCTTCCTTCCCTAAAAATGTTTTTCCCTGTTTTTCCAAACAATTCAGAAAAAACAAACACTATGTTTGTGTTTTATTGAAATCTTCTCTAAAACTCCATTAGCCATTTTGCAAATTGCAGGTAAAATTTCTGACAAACAAATTACAGCTTTAGATTTTGTTTGTAGCGTTTGACTTTTCTGTGCTGTTTTGTAGTATTTATCATTATCTCGAATTACAGGGACACCAATATGTCTGGACAATGGGTTTGTTGCTATTCATGTACATGTACTACTATGGATCTAATCATTTACATGTGTAATCAATTTTTTCTATATAAGGATCAATCAATCAACCTTTATTTTACTGTCCACTGCGCACATAAATTACATTTACAACAGAGGTCTGCATTTTGCTGGTAGCTTTAAACCAGCAAAGAACATGTGCATTGAAAAGCCTGGCTGTTAAAACTATAGTTAAAACATAGGTAGAATATGTGTGGTGTTTGTGACAAAAGCACTCCATGAAACAAGATGCCATGTCATATATTATAGAATGCTTTCCACTTTGTGACTCGACTTTTGAGTTCCCTCTTTGTCTATCATCCGTGTTTCATACAAGTACAGAAAAATTTGTCATCCAAAATAAGAGTATTGTAACATTTTGATAGAACAATTCCGCCACAAAGAAGCACAGGGCCACGCAGCATGACTGAATACCCTTCCGAAGAATGTATGCCAAACATCCGGGATCATAACAAATTGCAGCCTTTCTCTAAATTTTCCGGAAAATCTGGGAGAAAGGTGAAATTCAGACGGGAAGATCATTTCTACGGCTTACGGGCCGCTATCACGATTGCCAGGGCGGCGTGGACGTAAGAAGCGGTGTACTGGCGCATTAATCATGGCCGCGCATGTAATTTCTGGCCGTCTCAGGTGAACTTTATGATGCATGTTAAATTAAGAAAAAGGCCATAAGCGTTAATAATGACCTGCAGAAAATGGCAATGCGTATTGTTTACGTTCGGCCATTTCATTAGCGAAGGAATGAGAATTGAGCATGTTAAGGACGAGCACTGATGTCAAAACAACAATGTACAGCGCAGGAAAA
This sequence comes from Branchiostoma floridae x Branchiostoma belcheri, assembly GCA_019207045.1. Classification (NCBI taxonomy): domain Eukaryota; kingdom Metazoa; phylum Chordata; class Leptocardii; order Amphioxiformes; family Branchiostomatidae; genus Branchiostoma; species Branchiostoma floridae x Branchiostoma belcheri. Next base: position 23,978,101 of record CM033026.1, on the reverse strand, counting down.
CAGATGTGTCACACTGGCTTGTGCAGGGCTATTTGAGCCGGTCCACTTCTAAGTACGGTAACACATCACATCCACATCAAAGTGTCACTGATAGTAGCGCCAGAAATTAGCCCCCAAGCCTGCTTTGTAATCCTAAGTCTCCAGATGAATATTTATGGCCCAAATCTGAAATTATACCTCATATTTTCATTTGCATGGCCGTGATGGACTGGCCCACATTAAAATCACATCATAAATGGATGAATATTGGGATGCAGGTTGTCATGTTGAGAAACGGCCGTCATTACACCAGGAGTTAAAGTAGCCATGAAAATGTGAAAATTAGATTCCTGCCGTATAATGAAAAATCACTATTCTCTGGAATTTGTCTACACTGTCGAACCCGGGAGTGAACTTTTTCATTACCCGGCGCTTTGTCGACGGGTTTCCCTTTTAAACCTGACAGAAAATTACGCTAATCATCGGGCAAAATGGGGGACCATCGGACTGCAACTGAAATGTATAATTTATACCCAGTTTTATCAGACTAAGCAGGATAATGCCGTTATGCTCTTGGCATAGGCTTTGCCTTGTCAAGATTTTATGAAGAGATAAAGAAATTATGATAAAGCACATTGACCTGGTTGTTGGGAAGCAGAGTGGTTCAGTTTTTGGTTGTACAAAACTAACAGCCATTTACAACAATGTGGGAGGGGGGCAAGATTGCAGCAACACTACTATATAGCAGATCGAAAAAGTCAATGCCCATTCTCAGTTATCTTGCAATGCAGTATTTTGTCCAAATTGGGGCAGCCTAAAACTCAACATAAGGATTTTTGGTTGCGTTTTGTAATGACACAGTCAAATCTGTTATATGTCTTTGTACAATTTACAAAACTGTCATAAAATTTTCGAGTAGGCTGTGAGAGAACCAAACTCTGGCAAGAAGGCATCTGTCATCAAAAAAGGGTTTGAAACTTCAAACTTGACTACAATTAGTACAAATTTGGTCCCTAGGTCTCACTCAAACAATGGCAACTGTGACTCCAGCCCTCTACAGCTAACATATGGTCAGTTCCTGACAACTTACATGCAACATTGCACCAAGGTCATGCCATGGCCAGCCTTTATGGACAATTTATTAACAATTTGGTCAACCAGGATGCGAAATCAGTTTCTATTTATGTACCGTGGCTTCTGCATTTTTTAAACAGGTGCAACATGCGCAACTGGAAAAAGGGACAATGAAGAAAACAATAAAAACTTCGAAAGAACACAATCTTCAAGGTTCTTGTCTTTTTGTGTCAAAAGCTACCATACTGCCAAAAAAGGGCTTTTCTGATGACATTGTCAAAACTGTTTTGCTGGCCTGTAACAAATACAATTTACCTGCCTGTAGTGTGAAAAACAGCTTTACAGCTGAAGCATCATTTATCAATGTGGCAAACAAAACTGTACCACAAAAAATGACTATCTCTCATAAGGACAGAAAAAAAAAACTGATAGAAGACAGATTTTTATTAAAAACTGATATAAGATTTTGATTAAACTGGTGTACTAAATGATGCATTAAAAGCACTTAGTCAGGAAAAGAGTGGAACGGCTGACCACACCCTAAAATACAGATTCTGCAGGCCGTAAATATCATAAATATCCCAGGACCAATTTGCATAATATTCCTTGGATAATGGGGATCTGAAAAGATTAGAGGATACATATATTTGTTGTCTTATATGTGCCCATTTACTAAAAAGACACTTTCTTTCTCTTTCGTGTTAGTAAAAGCAACACTTTGCAAGGGAAAATCTCATCATAAAAAAACATGATTTCATAATGCAGTGGCATTAGAATGGATTTAAGTCAAAACGTAGGACCGATTCCAAGAAAGGGGTCACATGCATCAGTTCCATAATACATGTATGTCCATCTGCGCACGTAGTCCACCTACAGAACTACATGTGCACCTGCAGATAACATCTGCAGCAATCTGCATCACATGTCCATCTGCACATGCCATGGGACAGATATTAATATAGGAAAGATCAACCATTCTAGGGGGAATATATTTTCTAATATGTGCTACATTAGCACATTGAAATTTACCATTGATAGCTTATACATATTGCAACAAAATGCTTGAAACTAAGTTTGCAATAACATTGAGTTTGTGTTTGAAACAATAGTAGTAACATGGAAGACCTGTCAAAATTATTTGTTTGATGAGTTCATGGACCTTAAAAAATAAACCAAAGTCACCCCTTACCATTGATGCAGTTTTTTTAGAGCAACCAAAAATTATTAGACCAACATTGCTTTCCATGGATGAAGAAGTGCAATTTGCAAGTTTTATGTGCTTTCAAATCATACTGTTACATCATGGATCATATTCAATCTACGAAGTAATACAAGGATGAAGGTTAGACCTCCAGGTAATAATATATGCCAAACTAGCAATTACTCCAGCAACTTACAGACTTATAGCCAGTTGCTTGAAGAACAGCCGTTTTGTATATGAAGTATGTAAATCCTATTTTGATGGCTCATCCAGTGGGAAGGTGTCTAAACAAACAAACAAACAAACAAGCAAACAATCCGGTACCTTTGACGCTGACATGAGGTCCTGGACCCCCTGCATGTTCTGCATGTTGTCCATGCTAAGTGATGTCTGCCACTCGCCACTCTCTGTAGGAAACAAAAAGAATAATGTAAAAAATTTAACTCCAAACTTAACCTGTTTGGCCAAAAATCATTCTGAAGAAATCTGTAACCTCAGACTCAAATGTGCTCTATCTGCATAACCTGACATCACAGCAGCAATGGATGGCTCATTTCTTGACAAAGACTGAAATTGGACAGTTGAAAATTTGTCCAATTTTTGCTGGTGTTACAAATAACAGTTCAAGTTAGCTACAGAATCGAAAACAGTTGAAAAATGTACCAAAATAGACAGCCTAAACGATAGCAGGTGATTGTCCTCTGGTTGTGTGTTAAGAATTTTTATATCGATCAAAGACATTCACCATCCTTCTGAAACTATTCATAGGAAAAGAACATTCTTTTTATTCTGTCTTTTTTAGCACTATGTACCTATTACTATGTACCCTGGTAGTGAATGGTTCAGTAAGTCAGCCCTACTCAATACACACTTTTTGTCTGGCTTCCAATACACTTTCAGATTTACCTGGCACTTCCAGGGTTCATGAGATAATTGTTTTGTATTGTATTGTTGTTTGTATTGTATTGTTGAGTGTCTAGATGACAAGGAAACAAAGCCAGGTGATAATCACCTATCACAATTAGGTAATAATTACCTACAAAGAGTCAATAACTAACAATGCTGTTCATTAACAAGCCTTTGATCTATGTAAAATAACAATGGAAAGAGGTCCAATGTCTTTAATTTCATTCTTCTGCTAAGTCAAGTGATATAAAGCTGGTGATACTAAAACACAGCTAAAAGAGGAAGAGTTTTATGATAAAAAATTTCCTCTGCTCCCCTAACTTTAAAGGAACAGCAAAGTTAAACGTTTTTGTTTTTGTTCACCAAAAAATCTAATAGTTGTCACCAAGGTATAGGATAGCAAAGTTAGACTTGAAATACAAACATCGCACACAGCTAGAAAGGAGTGTCCTTGAAATAGGTCTGCAACTGATTTAGTTTTCACCAGTAGCTGCCAAGAAATGGGCTGGGCATTCCAAAAACATTTCCCTGTACCAGTGGTACTACATTGTACCACATTACAATGTACATTTGTATGCATAGAAAGTAGTTTCCATTCAGAGTTTCAAACATTGTAATTTAGATACAGCCAATGTAATATAAATATCTAGCATCTTATTGTTGAATACCTGCAATGCTCAAAGTTTCTTTGCACAGAATTGGTATAATTTTTTTGCAGACACAAATAATGTTTTATTTTCCTATCTCCAACTTTGTTGAAGGAGACCAACTACACATATATTGATACTAATGTCCATGTTACGAGTAAGAGGCATACATGTAGTTATGTGGTCCAATATTGTTCCAATAGAAAATGAAGCTTTGTTTCTAGCCCAGCAGTTGGCACCTGTCTGTGTTTTCAGGTTGTCGTTGCAGGCTAGAGGTGGTGTGGACATGTCATACATTAAATACTGCTGGAGTCCGTGCGCACCATATGGATACGTACCGTTCCTGTGGCCTGAAGCCAAGGACAGCGCGCCATCAGCGTAATTGTTAAGACCTGTAGGACATAAAGAGCATTAGAAAATGGTGGCAGAAACAGGACAATCATGGCACATATGCTGGCTGTATGAGCCGGGGTCCCAGGAGGGTCCTACAGGGGGGAGGGGGGCAGTACAGGCACAAGTCAAAGTTTATAGTACAACATTTGCACAACTTTCAAAATAATCAAAGTGATAATCATCATCTACCAAGTTCATTGTATTGCATTTTTTTCTCTAGACTAAAATCATACTATAACTTTCATATTGATTCAACACAAATGCTGTCTTCCTCTTATATAAAACTTTACGAAGAGGGATAGTCTTTATTAATTTGGAAACTTCTTATACAGAAGATGATATTTCATTATTATTTACAACCTGTCACAATGTGCGTCTGTGCAGGCAGTCTTTTGGCACTTACTTACAGACAACTACAGAAGGACATCAAGATACCAAATCTAATTTCCCATATCCGTCGACATTTTTGGGACACCCTCACGACTAACACCATTTCGGCAAAGTGATGTAATTCGATTAAACCCCCCACCCAGTCTGCTTTGAAGCACTGCGGCCCAAGTTGGTATTGACAGTTGCTAAAGCCTCCTGCAATATTCAATCTTCTGAATGCGGCAATGCACGCTTCCTCTCCCACCACATGTGGACACGAACAGTTAGGTTTAACTTTGGACCAGAACAGGCCCCCATTTTCTTGGGTGTCTATTAGACCTGTAAAATTAAAATCCCGAACATCCCCCCAATATTCCATCCGGCCTGAATTACGGGCTGCATTCTCCTCTTATAACCGTGAACAATTTTGCCCAATACCCCATGGGCTAACCCTCCTCGGAGACCAATGAAAATATATGGCGCAACAAGCATGTTAACCACAAGGATGTAATCAATAGCTGATACCTACTCACAACTGCCACCCAATCTTTGATGGAAAAGGTGGAAAGAAACGCTACATATACATGATGAAATATTTCAATACCGCAAAGTGCCAATTAATAACTGTTGAAATTTATAGGAAAAGCGATCAATGGCGCTGGTGTGTACATGCACGCTCCAAATCATACAGAGAGCCTTTTCTTATCGGGGTGTTCTGTGAGCCGTGGTGGTTATGATATACATGCCTCAGTAAATGTGTCACCTGCGCGATAGCAAATGCTGAAGGAGGGTGCTACCTCATCACAATTACATTGCTCTTTCCACACCCGAGTATGATGATTTCCCAAATGTCCCCTCTGGCATGTGCGGACTATTGAATTCGCAGCGCACAAGCCCAACACTCGCTACGCCGAGCTTTGATCACCGCCGGCTTATCGCCGCGATCTCCTCCACACCTTCCCCGTATCTGACGCCGCTTTCGACTTGCGCATCGCGGGGAAGAAACGGCCCGTTTCCTTCTGTATTTGCTAATTACATCTGATGCGTTCTTGGGAGATGTAATCCCGAGAATACGGGCAGGTATTGAGGACCCCGCAATGCTCATTTTGATTTCGATCCGGTGAATGCCTGGGGGTCCATATGGATGATTATAGTTCCTCTGGTGCTATGAAAAATCAGTGTTAATGATTCCTCAGAACTCTGGGTAAATGAACAATCAGGAGAGAAGCCAATACCCTCCCAGGTGGGGACGGCCGAAATAGACTGTCACCTCCCCGGGAATCGGGGATCCCTCACCCCGGCGCGCCACGCAGCAACAATTTCCCCACATTTTCCAACTCGTTTTCCCCGCCGGTTGTCGGACCTTTTATCCCCCTGCACTCCTCTACGCCGGGAATTACGTCCGTAGTTACAGATAATTTCACAAATCGCCACAACTTTAAAATGCCATTAAAATAATTTTGGCGCAATTTAATCAATAAAGCCGGGAACTATCTCCAACATTAAAGATCGGCAATCAAATTGCATTCAGGCAAATACTCTGGGGTGCCTGCCGAGACTCAAACACATTGGAAAACTAAATTAACTATATCTCAAGGTGATCTGAAAGATGGGCCGGGGGTATGAATCACAAGAAGCCACCGATTTCCTCCAGCTAGGCATATGTTACAGCAATCGCAAATCCCTGGGTGTTTAAAAATTCAGCAGGAGGAACAGTTCCCTCTCTCAGATGTGTTTCCACCGCACCAAACTAATAAACAGCGGGCCCGGCTTCTAATTTCCTCGCTATTCCCAGCCCTCCATCCTCCCGGCTTCATCTATTCTTGGTCGCTTCGCTCTCTCGTTAAACTAATTAGTCTTCTCATTACTTATAAATCAAAGGTTGATAAAGTGGCGAGGTAAAACTAACAGGCAGCCTGCCTGTGGTTCTGCTGACGGGATCTTTCCTCGAGCGTACAGAAACCACTTGTCTCCGACGCTACTCCCCAATTTATGGCGCGGAATATTGGAAGTAACATTAGGCAGTTAGTGGCAGGCAGGTCTTATTAGGATGGAGGTATCACCTGGATACTTGATACACCTCCAGATTTATCTTCAACGGCCCGCGATCGGTCGGGACGGTATTCTTCTCGCGCTGGGATAAAACGGAAGGAAATGGAGGATGACCTTCTTGTAGGGAACAAAGATGTGTCACATATCACACCTGAACACACACTTTGGTGGAATAGTTTTCTCTGAGATTAATGCAATTTTCAAGGAAAGCAAAACAGGGTATAAATGATGTAAGCTTTTGTGGAATGTAATTCTTATAGAGTCATTGATACTTTCCAAGAGGAGCAATGATTGAGGCATCTTTGGAAAGTTTGTAAAACCACTGTACAAAAGCAAGAGAAGAACTCTCTCAAATGATGGAAACAAAATTACTAGTAGTAAGATTAACCATGATTCAGTGACTGATAACTTAGTTAACTTTGATGAAAAGTTAACATCTATCCTTGCTTATGATATTGATAGTATGGTGAAGCCCATTCGGGCAAGAATTTGCAACGAATAATACTGGTCATAACCAGTATTGGCTCCTGCTCTTCTATTCCCTTGCTCTCAATTAATCATATCAATGTCCGAAGTGTACTAACCAATTATGCTATCATACAAAATATAGCTACAACCTAACAAAGATCCACGACTTGCTATATCACAACCAACACTTTCCAGTGGAATTGAGTTCTTCCTTTATCATTTTGCTCTTTGGAGACGGGAAGGCCAGGGACCAGCATTTGCCCTGTGGTCATCTCAGACAATCTTCATCACATCTCGGGCCCGAACACGGGGGTACAACACCTACATGTACGGAAGCTACACAACTGATTGAATTATCTCCGGATTATGTGCGGCACGGTGGACGGCATGGAAATTGGATGGTAAGAAAATGTCCAGTTCAATCACTTATGTCGCGGGACCTTCTCTTGGCTACGGACACTAATCTTTTTATAGTTAGTTACCACTTTAGGTAACGGGTACGTATAGACCAATAGGTGTGCAAATAGGTAAATACGTTAGAGGACGTTTGGAAATTAGAAACTGAAGTGTCAGCGTAGTTAATTGATATACCTTGTTAACATCAATGTATCTATCATTGTGTCTGACTTGTGTTTCCATAAAGATCTTGTAGTCTAGAACGCACAATTCTTAAAAAAATTCTTATTGTCTAAACTTGAGTTACCCCAATGGCCAAGTCACAATCTATGGACTTTCAATCCATCAAAGACCTTTAAGTTGACTGTAGCCCAGTAAATTGTGATATTTGCCACATGTCTCTCTAATGGACAGAATTGGTTTGATCTGACACTGGGTACTGTGTCAAACAATTCCCAACGTGTTAAGGTTTACATAATGGAGAAACGGGTCTTTAATGACGGGCTCCTATGCCCCAAGATTTCCTCCCAATTTCCAGTGTAAATTGAGTACACTGTGGCTTAGACAGCACCCATTATGTCATTTCTTTCTAAGTTTTCAAAACTTTTTCAATGAGAAAATAAAACTCGCTCAAGCACACCGGTCACGTTCAAGCTGTTTTCTCCTCTCGAGTCAAGTCTGTGAAACAAAGAAACAATTTGGTTTTAACCTAAGATCTCTACTATAGAAACATTTCCTGATGTAGTTGGGAGTGTTCCTAGTAGATTACAACAATGGGGAGATTGTGTTGAATTGTCTGTGCTCTTTCTTGCAGGTTTAACACACAAGTTACAATGTGGACAACTAAAAGATGGCTTGGGACTTCCATGGTCAAAGGGAATTCCTTGCTGAACAAGCTGAAATCCAGTTTTGCGTGGCCTTGACCAATTGTAGGGTGCACCCCTGGGGAGTTCCCCAAACTCTGATAGGTCTGTGTCTGCTGCACTTGACTGGTGATCACAAAGCGATGGTCAGGCCAGTTGGGACAGTCTGGACACAGAGAAATGAGGGGGCTACGGCAGGACAAGGCAAATCTAATTCTGAGCCCTGTTCTCATTTCTAAAACCTCGTTACGCGACATCTCATTCTTCTGCGCGGTCCCCACGAGTGGGACGGATGTTCGGCGCCTGGAGACAAGTCGGCATTGTGACCGACGGGCGACGTCACCGCGGGTCAGAAGCCACTCCCTGATTGGCCGGATGGGGGAAGATTCGGCGAGGCGGACCACCTTGGGTTGTGATAGTTTCCTACACAAACCCCCCCCTTCCTTTGCCAGGATAGGAGATTACAACCACTTACAAGTTGCTGACAGTTGATTAACCTTCCTAAGGGGAGGGAAAATCCCTGGATGCCAGCCAGAGCTTGACTCTAGTATAACCCCCCCATAATGGGACAAGTACACATTTACCTGCCTTTCAAAATATCAACAAGTACGTACCGAGTTGCTTAAAAAAATTCCAGCGAAGTCATTATGCAACTGCTGCTTTTTTATGACAGAAAATCTGGTTCTGGACGATTGGATTAATTCCGTGTTCCAACCACTCCTTGTGCCTAATTCGGCGGTAATTTCCACTCAGTAAGTCTTATTGCACGGTGGCTTTAGCTACAGACTTATAAGCCTTTAAGTTCGTTTATACGAGCAATGAAGAGAATGAATCATCTAACAATTCAGACATATAGCTATTTGTGTAACTTGTTATGCAATTCATGGAACCATCCATTTTCATTCTCCTTTGGTACAATTCAGAGCAGTTAAGACAGGAATAATACTTAAGGAATTCATCCACTCACTACTAAATATTGATTAGTTGGGATAACATGTCTCTATTGCTTTTGGGTCTCTGGAACTTTCCCCTTACAAGATTGTAATTGAAAATTCATATCTGAATTTGAATGTTAATAACTTTACAAGACTATACAATACAGTATCATTAAAAGCCCCTATAAAAATACAATAGAGTAGTTATCAACCCAGTAAGTTGATAAAAATTGCGCAAGGAGTAAAACAAAAACTGTGAACAGAGCCTAAGAAGTTTCATCAGGATTCAAAATCACTAAATTGAATAATATTCACGTTTAAGTGTTTGTTTTCCATTTGATAAGTGTAAGATCTGTAATTTGTATAGTAGGACTTGGAGGCTATGTTTTGCAGAAACAAAACGGTATGACAACTTGCTGTTGAAACTCTAGTCTTTCATAAATGTTAAGTTCACAAGTAGACACACTTTCAACTAGTTAAAAGAAGGCATCAGAGTACTACAAACTGACAGTATCTTTCAAAGAAAGTTTAAGAGGTGACCGGATAATTTGCTCGCTAAAGTAAAGGGAATGTGAAAACTTAGTAATGAGCTTCTACTTCTAGTAACTTTGACAGAAATATCTTTTGGATTAGTCAGACAGTTTGTGAAAGTCCAGAAACTTTTTTTTCTTACATCTCCAAAACACTTTGTCTTCTTAAGTTTACATCCAGGTACTGTTGAGTTAACATCCTTGTATGCCGAGCAATTATGGTCATACAGATACCAAAACAATCAGCTTAAGCCCTGCGCACACAGATTCCTTTAAGCTTTCTCAGCCCAGGTCTTATAGTATCTCGGGGGCTCAGTTTCTAAACAGCAGGCGGTGCATAAGGAGTCCGTTGAGGGCTAATCCAATTCAGGAAAGCTTGTGGGTAAGGGGGTTTGCTGGACCATGAGAGTTGTTGATCGGATCAAATGATGTGGGGTTGGAAAACACAGACAGGTTGTCGCCTGCCTCTGCAGTCACTGGTTCAAATCCAGACCCAGCGTTGGGCGAGTAATCCGCATGGTGGGCGGACGTGGGGCATCGCCAGGGAAGCAAGCTGCACTTCGGCAACTCTTCCAAAATATCCTAGGAGGGCGTCTCCGTAAATATGACATGCAGAGGCTGGTGTATTCGTGGTGGGGTTAACATAAGGCTGAGTGTGTAGAAGTCTGCCCAAAACTTAAGATTTAGTCAAGAACAGTGACAAGCAACTGTTCAGACATATCTTAGGAAAACATTTTTTGACTTTGCTTCAAATCTTATAAGAAAGGCCAATCACAAGTAAGTGATTGAGAAAAGACAATTTGATTTCTTCAAGTGAATAAGATAAGGAGATTACTTCTAGATGTTCAAATGACATCCATCAATTTTTTTAAGTGTTAATAAAATGATGCTAGAATCTGAAGTTTTTGATGCCAAAAAAACAAAAAAGAATGCAGAAGTCGATAAATTTCAGAAGGGGGTAGTTGTGTGCTCTGCAAGGGACAAAACTACACTTTCCTGTATCTAATTGTTGGAAACTCAGAAAGAAGTTCTAATCATATCAAATAATATTCATTTCTAATTAGCATAACATTCATGAAACCCTCCTCTCATAAGGAGAGCATTGTTTTTTGTACATTTGGTACTTGTTCGTCATCTGGACTACTCTCTCTGATACAGGAAACTCTCATTGTGAAACAAGTCGGCAACAGCTTGCAGAATCAGCCAGGTGCTATCGGATGGTTTCCCTATAAATAAGAGTGCAGCTGGATGATCCATTATTGTTTACATACATACACAGGGCTAAGTCTCAGCATTTTGTTGTAAAAAGTACAGGAAGTATCATTATACTCTATATGCAACAACACAGTTAAACAGTCAGTCAAACCTGACCAAGAACACCACTCAGGGGACTGTTAAAATCTGGACCATGTGGACAGGTGGTCACTATAGGCAGGGTTCTTAGTGTTTATACCAATGGGAATATCATCTAGCTGTTTCTAAGTGATGACCAACAAGTGGTCTTATTGGTGAGGACTTCCCTTCATGGAGGTGGTCATCTGAGGACAACCAAACAGTGGTCACATTGGCCAGGTGGTCCTTAAGTTGAAGTGGTCACCTGTATAGATATTATACTATAAATCAACATCAGCTAGAAGAAAGTACAACAAACAACAGACCCTGGCCAGCTGCAAACTTGATGGATAGAACCCTTTGCTACCTCCCTAGCACCTGCTATTAACGGGCTTGTGGGGATCTCCACAGCCAGACATGGACGTGAGGTTAGGCCCATCTTAGGCCGCAGCTTGTTTCCATTTGCGCCGCAGATTCCTTAAATCACTTCTTATCAGCCGACAAGCGGTAATTCTTCATGTCCTGTACATGTAGCCTACGATTGCAAAATCCTGTCTTGGAGTGTTCCGATATCTTCTGCCTTTCAAAGTGATTTTGCAACATAAGTGTTTTTTCTGGCTTGGCATCCATCCTATTCTAGCTCCCAGTTTGCTCCTCTGATCGCTTCTATGCAGAAAAGTTTGGCAACCGTCCCTATTGAAATGTTTGCCCCGTACACTCTGCACTATTTCAGGCGTAAAATATTTGTAAGAATAAGTTTAACAGGCATCTTTCATTTGACTGTACCATTACAGTTATATTGCCATTACAAAGGGCCGTGTAACTCAGAGCCAATCAGAGCTCTCACTTATATCTTAGGCGAATATTTAAATCTGAAATGTTCTCAACTGACAATCTGAGGAACGAACAGAAGCTTGTATACAAGGGATTGCTGTTCTTTGTTTACAATACAACTGGGCATTTGACAACTGTTGTAGACAAAATAGGAACAACAGCAGAGCAGATGCCTACCACTGCATCACAGAAGCGTCATCACGATTGCTTGTATTGGGTAGATTCCAAGCAATTTTTCCTTCTAATAACCACTAATTTCTTGACTGACCAGTGCCTGCCATACCCAGATAAAACCTACACCAGCCAGCTTGTGTTGTGTCTTTCAGTGCACACTCCGAGCTGTACTATTAACAGGAGCTGTCCAAACCCGGGCTCCTGTATACAGCGGGGTTCCAACCCACCGGTGATACCCTCCCCACTAAGGAGGATAAAATGTATAACGATAACACTGATAATTGGGCCTTCAGGGAAGCTGTGGCATATCTTATATCCGTCAGACAACAAACAGAACTGGACGTCTCAATGCTGGAGTCACATGAGAAGTTCAAGTCCACTTTAAACTGATCGGCATCTGGACTTTCCGCTTTGATGCTTTGGGCAGTGTGAATGTAAAACATGTGGTAATAGACAGAAATGGATGGTAGGTTAGGAAATTTAGAAGGTAAAGTTCAGGTAAGGCCACTGGTCACAAGTAACTTAGGAATAGCAAGTTATGCTGGCTTCTTACTATCAAACTGGAATGGAAGGAGCTTTAGAACACTGAACAACACTCATTTTTTTTTAATTCAGATTTTGGAACAAGTTTGCCAAAAGAAAAGACACTGTTAGTTTAAAAGCTTCATTTCCTGTGGTTATTAATCATTGTCTTCACAATCTTCAGTACATATTACGGTAGAAAATAAGGCTGTGTAAAAAAGAAGTATTGGTGTCTGATTATGAAAATCTCCAGGTATAAAAAACTTTTGAAAGACATTGGAATCTACATTAGGCCATTTACATCTACCGGTATTTCCTTGGTGCTCAACATTTTTTAAGTAATAACTTAACACTAGACAAAGATGACAACAGGGGGTTGGAGAAAAAAAATTGGTATTTGAATTTGATCATTCCAATAAACTGTTGGTACAATGATTCATGGTACAGATTTTCCCTCTGACAGTATGGGTCAGCATTATCATTTTTTTGAATCCGACAAACAAGAAATCAAATTGACGTTGCCTTACGGTACATGTAGCTCTATAAATATTATATGCCCTACCTGTGCTTCCGTCTGTGTTGTCCACCACGTTGACATACTTCTCTGCATACTGCTTTAGTAGCATGGAGGCCGTCAGCTCCGTAATACTGAAACAACATGTCACAACATTTTACAATTCTGCCTTGTAGATTGTTTATTTGTAGCCATAAAGACATTAAATCATATGATAATGGCAGTGAAAATACATACAGGGAAGGCCAGAAACCTGTATGGTTTTTAATGGGCCTCCCAAAAAACATAAGAAGGATGTTTGCATTGATGGGTAAAAGGTATACAAGTCATTAGCACTTTTTATTCATACCAAACATTAATAACTCAAATTAAAAAACAAATCTCTGCACAATTTTTTTCAGCGTTGTAAACAATAGTACTGCATGCCCGGCACAACAAAACCTGGTATTTGTTAAAAATCTTAACCTCGATAGAAGTGAAAATTTGCTACATGTACTTCTAGAAGAGCAAAAAAAGTTGTTAAAAATTCCTCTACAATTTTTCCTGCTTCAAAGAGTAAATACTGTAACAGTACAGTGTTGTTTTGCTTATTTTTATGACACCTCAATTTTGAGGAAAAAGTGGGTTTTGCCATGCTTTCAGTCCACAGTTTACTAGTAAACTATTCTAAAGTACAGTTATACAATCCAGTTAAACAAAAGGTGGATATGTTTTTGAAAATACAACCACAGCCAAAAATTTCAAGATATACCGTACATCTGGAAGCTACAAAACCATGTACATGTACTTGCTTATCGCATGACTGTAGGCCAGAGCGTAGGAAAAAAAGCTTTCTCTTGGGCATAGTGTCTTTACGAGTATGCCGATAACTCTTTCCCGAAAGACATGTTATCTTGGCTAAAGTGACACAACAGGATTCCGTTATCTGTCGACTGGAGCCAGCGTAAGCCCTGGAATTCTGATGCATCCTTCTTTGGACTCTATAATCCTTCAAAAATGTCTGTTATCCAAATCAAAAGATATCTGTCTCTAGGCAGAGGAATGACACAAATAAATGTCCTTTTCTTTGTAATGTATCTGTTTGTGACTGTTCATACATGTAGTTTTGATAAATAGCAGAGTTGAAGATGACGTAACAAAGGTTTTCACAGAACATCTATGTAATGTCATAACTTAAATAAAATATTTCCATTTTGGAAAGTTGTATTTGATATGATTATGCTTTCTTATCACCATTTTTTGCTGTTTTGACACAGTTTTATCTACATGTGCAAAAATCTGAGAACTCAATGAACAGAAATACAGCACGACAGAACTTTTGGCAACTTCTTTGTACTTTTTCATCTATACATCTATAGAAAAGGGGGTTCCAGCATGTATTAAAACCTTAGCCACAGTGTCCTTTCTATACTTTAATTCCCTACACCAGCTCCTAACCAAATACAAAGGAAGTCCCTGAGTCATAATCCTGGCTTTTCTCTACCCTTATATATCCAGGGTATCAGCAAAATGCAGCCGGAAACAAGAGCCTTTTTTTCCAAGGACAAACTAGTGTCTAAAATATCACATAAATGGCGGTTCAATTTCTTTGTTCATTGATCCATTGAAAAGCACAAGTAACGATACTTAGAACTACATGTACACGTGCCAAACGTGTAGTACAGGGACCCAGTTGGTTTCTTTTGCATCTTCGGCGGGCTTTGCGACAGACAAAACTTACACAAACTAATGGAAGAAGGAGACAGAAACGTAATTTCTTCTTTTTACTTTAAAGACTTGGACAGGCAATGTATTTCATAAGAGCCAAGCCCCAAATTCCGCTAAGCTCAAGGGCAGATTAACGAGATCAAAGGGTGTTCTCTGTTGCTATTTCTTAGAACGTTGGTGGATGAAGTTGTGCCATTTTTTCCTAACGTGCCATATAGCATACGAATCTGACTATTTCTTCCAAAGTAAACAATGACAAACAGCAAAAGTAACTTTGTCAGCCTTAGGGAGGGTCTGTATGGGGGGTCCTGACAACACCTTACACTGAATTTAGAAGTTCCTGGGACCTGGTTTTAAGCTAAAATAAAGGCAAGGCAATAACGCAAAATTTGCTTGCCTCTCAACGAATCACGTGAATAAGGCGGCCTTTGCTACGAATTATGGGAAATCAAAATAGGCTGCTTATGCTTTTCAGAAAAGTGTCATGCAGACCCTCTTTAGGTGGATATAAATCCAGCTGATGGGCAGTTTTTACATTAAATTTGAGACTTGATGCAAGACTTATGTCATGTACCATTACAGATGAAGGTTTGAAAATCCATCATGTTACAATATTTCTATGTACTGTTTCAATAAGAAAATTCAATATTGTGAATATCAGTCTACAAAGCGTGTTATCTTCGGCACCATTAAAAATCAAAATCCCTGCAAAATCGAAAGAAATCTGATTTGCCTCTTGTTTTTCATACAAGAAGCAAAGATAAGGCCAAAGTTTACAACTGGGTTAGGCATTTGTGTTAATGCATTATTAATGCTTGTGCAACTACTATGAATCCGACATTATCATTCAAGGCCGGGACGACACACATTTTTGGCCACGTCTTCCTGATTGTTTCCCCGGAACTGCAAAATCCTCCCGATGAAATGTGGGCCTGTCAAATTGCCACATAACGAGGCAACAAATGAAAGTGCAACATGCCGTCCTGCCACTCTATTGGCATTGTATATAATTAATCAGGAAGAAATTGGAAGTTTATTGAACAGTACTTAGGGTTTTCTGGAGGGAGAAATATCCCATTCAAGCGGATTTAGTTGTCTAGGGTGGAATTAACTGGCCTATTGTAAGACGGATAGCTGCTGAAGTAGGATATAAACTTCCTGGCTAGGTAAGTGAACTCTTCAAGATAACAAATTATCCAGCAGATCTTCCTCCATAGTTTACAGCCCTATGTAGATCTCTATCAAAAAAAGGACCTTTTTTCTTAAGTGGTGTTGCACGGTATTGGTTAGTTGGATGTTTGATAAGAATCTGCTACTATCTGTTTACAGTGTAGACAAAATAAATATGCTCTTCTTACCTATAATAGATATACTTCAAACAAACTATGGAGTCACTCAAGTGTACTAAGTTACAACTAAGTGCCCATGCTGTTTTCAGTTTTCAGTCAGTATCTTTCTCATGAGTAAACAAAGGAGAAACAGTAATAGATGTTTTCATTCAGGTTTTGATGAAGAGATTGTGCATGATATCTTGAACTACACAATATATGAAAGCTTTCTGTGTGTCGTCCGGTCTCGTCCTTTGTGCAGAGGACCAGGGATCAAATGTGGCTTAGAGGTACTTTGCAAAGGTGCAGTTGACATATTCAGCCATGGTTACTGGCTCATCCCCAGAAGAATGCTTCCCTTCCCCGGCTTTGAGAGCACCTTTCTTGTCTTCGATCCCATAATTGGGCCAAAGTCAACGTCTAAGTGTGAGTCAGTGCCCAAAAATTTCCCACAAAAGGGGACCGGAGTCCCGCTCTTATTCCCCGCCCCGTGATTGGATCGCCACCCAGCCCTCGCGTTATCAGCGGAGTTCCACCGAGGACCGCGGCTGAAAGCGCTGCAAAGCACGTGTCTGAGCCCGGCTTTCAATTCCCCCGATTTCGCCACAATCCTGGCTCCAATACTAATAACCAATTAAGTCCAACTTACTTGGCGGACTCGGTGAAGTTTTCACAAGACTTAACCCAATCATATCTGTCCTGTGGGCAAAGGGATCAGGTTAACCTATGCCAGAAGAAAGGAACAACTCCTTATATTCACAATTTTTAAACGATACTCACATGTTCCTGCATATAATATTTATATGCATAAACCCATAAGGGAAAGACAAGAATGTGGTATGCAAAAAAGCCAAACAAGTGAGATATCAGCTTTGCAGTCAAGAAAGAATTTAAAGAATTTACAAAAAAAGTTGGCTTCACTTAGGAAGTTTCCTCTGAGCAAATCTGGTCATACTAGAAGAGATTTTGTGACGTTGGTAAAGGCTGTGCGCAGGCAATAAATAGATAAGAAGAGAAGGCAATCAGCCATTCCGTCCAAACTAGCCAGAGCACATGTGCATTCCCTTACAAGTGGTTTTAAATTGGCTTGAATATTGCGCAGAGGTGGGTGAATAAAACATAAAGGTTTCGGACGGAGGCACGATCCAAATATCATCTGGAAACCATTGACTGGGACTGAATTCGGCGGCGATCAACATATGTTAAGGTTGGATCGATAAATGAATAAAGGGTAGCGTGTATTCAGCGCGGGACAGTATTAGACGGCGTGAGATTGGTGATGAAGGACATCTCACAAGGACACGAGGCTGCCCACAAACTAACACCACTCTCCCGGAGAATGCGAGCAGCCAAGCGTTCATAATCCGCCACAATTGTCCCTTTCAAGTACCAGCGCTGGTGACCATCCCGAGTATAAATACACCGCCCGCTCTGCCGCGGAGTCCGGGTACAAAGACGCTGGGCTTCCCCAGGACATACATTAAAGTGGATATGACATGCACCACTAACGTAATCTCCCTACAACGCCGGGTACACAACAATGTGGGCACGTGGGGAGAATAGCAATGTGCTGGTCAGTGCGCTGGCATGGGAAAAAAAAGGCAGCTTGAGCCAAATTGGTTCTGAAAGAACGACGGATACGCTGAGATTATACCACACAATGAACAACAACTGTGCCCTGTAAGAGATCACTCTCTCTTTGTACCTACATGTTTAAACAAAAGATAACAAAATATGACTCCCTTACTTTAGAACTGAAGGAATATGTTTACATATATTATTCCTATTCAACCAGTTGGCATTAAGTTCTGAAACAGAATCTTGTCACTATATTTCTGTGAGACTAACACGAGGACTGTGATCCAAAGCTGTCTAAGTACTTTCAAAACAATAAAATATTTCAGGAAAAAATTGTACTTTTCATACTGGAATTTTTCTGCAAAAACTGTGTTTTGAAACACTAAGTTATTTAAGACACTTTCACAAATCTCTACTGTAAAAATCGTATTTTCAAAATTGCACTTTCAAATTCTTAAAACATTTCTGCAATAATAGCTCTTCCAAACAATCAGTATAACTAATAATATAAGAATTTTTCAGTATAACAGTTACTCCACTGGCATAGGACAATTTTTCAGTAAAACTGCACTTTCAAATAAGAGAATTTTCCTATAACAACTGCACTTTCAAACACTAAGATATTTCTGCAAAAAAATACTTTCAAACAGTAAAATATTTTACAAAATATGTAACTTATGACTCAAAAATATTCAGAAAAAGGATTGAGACATTGTAAGTAAAATATTTCTTATTATTTACAAATGTATGAGACGAGTTGGTCTGACTTACTTGTCTGTGGCCCACGCGTACTGGATCTGCCCACACTGTCCACGCAAGGCGTCCGCTTTCTGTGCCGGGTAAGCTTCCGCCACTTTGCCATCGAAGTACGGCTTCTGCCATCGATGGAGATGCTGGGCTTGCTCCGGGTCGTGTTGCATCGTCATCAGTGCATCAGGCCGCCGCTAGCTGCAACATCAACAACACCACGTCAATTTCTCGTCAAACAAATCACAAGCTGTCAAATAAAACTGGAATTAGGCAATCGAGATATCTCAAAATTGTGGCCATAGAAACTTGTCAAATGCAGAGAAACTAACAACTGAATTGCAGTCTTTGCACAGCAAAGCACTGTGGGAGAGGAACCGGGGATTCGAAGCAAAAACTTGGACGTTGATTACCTCCCTAGCTGACAGCTTCCGAGTTGATTAAAACAAAGATATTATCCTTCAAGGATACCAAATGTGATGTTATCAGCGCTTTGCTTGCTTCCCTGACCAACAAGCCAGGAGCGACTGGCAGCCGGATAAATATGCAGCGTAGCGTTTCTCTGTGGGTGTCCCAGTGGATAACATTAGGGTGCAGAAGGCGACTACACTAAATTATCTAAGTCAAGTCTGTAAAATTGTCATACATCACACTAATATCTGGGGTGCAGCAATATAATGTGTCGGATGAAAAGGTCTGAACATCCACCGTAATAACGTGCCAGTTATGAACCGCGGGATACATTTGTTATCTAATTAAGGTGCAAATGATGCGTCTTTGTCACTGGAGTGAAATTTTCTAATTTTCTCCTCTTTGTAACATCATTACATGGTCAAAGACTCTAATTTGTGCTCCCGCATTCATACCCGGCTGCAGGAATCTGGCCCACAGATCTGGAACGACATCATGAAAATTCAGGGATCTGCCTAATTCCAATTACGGGACGCCCAGGAATTCCGTCTGACAGCCCGGGATGCCTTAATTGTAACTTTTTACCCGAGTTATGAGCTGCTATTTGGCAGCCTCGCACTTATCGCAAAGCCAATACCACTACCGGGATTAGAGACTGGGAGATAAGAGAATGCTCCACTGTAACAACCTGTTGGGGAAAATCCCAGCATTTAATATCTGGACACCATGATAAGCGCCTGTCCTTCCATCACCTGTCAGAGGTCCTGTTAGGAGTGCTTTATCTCGGGCTGGCTGGCTGGACCAGGGGAGGTACACTGTCCCTTTAGCAGGAAGTACAGATATACAGGTACTACTACCCTGGGGGACCTTTCTCAAACACTTCCATCACTAGTAGCCATGCATGGATATAGGCCATAACAGGTGAAGATTTTAACTCAATTAACTTCATCAACCAATGACTGTGTACTGGTATAAATTAACTTCATCAACCAATCCTAGTGAACATGCATGGATAGCTTTGGTGTACACAATTCTATATTTGGGAAACTTTAAACCAAATTAACTTCTTTGACCAATTGTACCTTCAAAAACATGACTATTGATAACCATGAACAGGTAAACTCAATTAACTTCATCAACCAATGACTATGTACCGGTATAAATTAACTTCATCAACCAATGGTAATATCCTAGACTAAGTGACCATACATGGATAGTCCATAACTCTGGTGTACACAATTCTATCTTTGGGAAACTTTAAACCGAATTAACTTTGACCAATTGTACCTTCAAAAACATGACTATTGATGACCATGTACAGGTAAAGATTTAATTCAATTAACGTCATCGTCCTGATATTAACTGAATTAACTCCATCAACCATCATATCATCCACAGCTGGAAACCTAGTGACCATGTATGGATACAAATATCATATCACAACTCCTGTATAATATTAATAATTACCATATCTTGTTTAATAAATAGCCTACAACATAATTCAACATCTGCTAATGCCCTATCTTCACATGATAACAGTATATCATGAATCATTTTGCTAATTTCATCCTTAGGGAATAAATAATGTCATAATTTTCCTGCGTTTGATATTTCATTGTCATTTGTTATTGCTCTTCCATCATTTATCAATATTTTACTGAACATACAAACCTATAAGTGTTGTTTCACCTTTGCTAGAGATGAAGCAGGTTTATCTGTTAGAATCATGAAATGCAGGTTTACTTCCCACTTAACAAAGCAGACCTGGCGTGACCATGGGCTCACCCTATAATCTAGACGGATCACATTTATCAGACATTGCCCAAATATCTGCCACATTCTTCAAGATTAGGCCACACTAAATCATTTCAATATTCTCACAGTTGACAATAAATAAAAAACAAAACCGCCATAAAAATGTCCTGTTTGACAAAATACATCCCTTGCTTTTAACAACATTTTTTGCTCGCTGGACATATTGTCTAGCATTTTTTTTTTCTTAAAAAGAAACATCAGTTATCTATGCTAATATTAATTACCTTTGCCAAGAAGATTACATTTTGGCAGCGTTTGTAAGTTGTAAGTAGCAGAATGTGAAGTGACATCAACTAAAAATAGCTAAGTGTTTAGTCGTACACATGGAGGAGGGAGAGGACGTTGACCTTGGCTGCTGCCACATGTGTGTCAGGTGTTGTGGAAGGAATGCTGAGGTAACTGGCCGACAAGTTTGCCTACATTCACTATCACAGCCACAAAAGTTTATAGCAGCTGGAGCCTTAAGCTACTAAAGCATGTGCAGCAAACTTAGACGTCCTTCTTTTCTTACAGTCACCATTTCCAAAACTCGACAAAAGTGGTCTTTCGGCTACACAACTTCTAGTGGGAAGTGGGTGTTGAAAAACATATTTGGGGGGTATTGTTTTCACCTCACCTCACCTAATTGTTTTACTTTTCCAGATTTCAGAAAAAAAGTCTCAGGTCTGGACATTAACATTTGCTTACTTGTTTACTGTTATTTACCATATTTACCAGCATGTCAAACAGACAACTGTTACCTTTTGAAGATGTCGCCCTGAAAACCAACATGTCTTCCTATAAAAGTTATAGCCTAGTAGTCGAGAGAGTAAAGCAAACTGATAAAAATGCCATGTGGGGAGGCCTTCTGAGCTTTCCAGAAATGCTGATGAACAAAGTCAAGAGTCTCAACTTGATTTCAAAAGGATGAACAAAATAAAGCCATGTATTGTAATGATCTACTACATGTATATCAAACCCAGCTATTTAATTCTTTTATTCTCAGATCCCAGTCCTCTGTCTTCAAGATGTCTCTTGCTAAAATTCACTGAAAAAATGATTCAACTGTTGAGGCCTAACCATTATTCTTATTCTTAGAGTAACAAGAACATTAAAAGCAATCCCTACCAGTCTATATCATCATCATCATCATTTTGGGCACCACCATAGCCCCTTTTTTTTTTCTCCAAGAGTTTCTGTCTTCTAAGGTGTTCAATCGCATACCATAACATACAAGTACCTGCCACAAAATGGTATAAATTTCTGGACCTAAAGTGCCGCCAATCTTTAGGTATTGACTAGATTACGCGATGATACTGTAATGGTACTTGGGCTTCCACCAGGTTTTGCCAGGCGGGTGCGGTGAGGAGACATCCATCCATCATCCATAACTGCCTCTCCTCCATCCCAGCCTCCTGGTTACACTGAGCCTTCTTCACTTGCAAAGTCCCATCCCTCCCCCGTGGGTGATCCTGTGTTGAGTACGGCCTAGCGAGAGCTTTTACTTCGGTACCAAGCTACGTCAAATCCCCCATCCATAAAACCGCCATCCTCCTCATTCATCATACCAGCTTCATACCCATTTCCTGATTTCTCCTTTTCTCCCCGGACAGCTCATCGCTACTCTCCGAGTCTCCAAAAAAAAAGAGAAAACGGGAGAAGTAAGACACCCCGAAGTTCCCGCTGGAAGCAATCTGCCCGAGCAAAACATGTATGTATTGTCGATGACCTTCCTTCTAACCTTTTTTCAGATACGCTACAATCTCCCGTCTTGAGCTCCCTTCCTCCACCCTAATTCCTGTTCGTTTCCCGAGCGGGATCATCTGTAGTCCCCGAGAACAGGTGCTGCATTGAGTCGGCTAATCTCGTTAGGGGGGGACGTCTGCACCTCAATGGGGCTGCGCCAGATAAGCATCCCTCCTCCCCATCTCCGATAGGCCACTAAATTTCCCCAATCCTGTCAGAGCACTGATCTGTAACATTATCTAAGTGTTACATCCCCGCGTTTCAACAACCTGAAGGACAAGCATGCAGCAAGGATCGCCGAGATGATAACGCGGAATTTAACGATAAGCGTCGCGGGATCGGATCCGTTGCGAACGCTAAGGCGCGCTGATACACCTGAAGGAAAACTTCAGGGTTACCGAGCCGCCAACCTGTAGGGTGTGTATAATGAAACACATCCATTGTGCTATTACAGCTAATCATAGTTATTGCTTGGCTTGTCAAACAAGGCTAGGTGAGAACGGGAAGTATTGCTTCATGTCACCGTCATCTAACCATTACGTCGTCCTCAGTTTGATAATTTTCCATGAGTTAAGAAAGATTGGAGACCATGCCCATAAGAGGTTTAAAAGTGACAAAAAGTTGCCAACAAGAAAAGTTGTCTTAATAGGGAAGAAACTTTCTTGTCAGACCTATTGGTAAAGAGTCCAACATTGGGGCTGGCACCTGTATGGGTCTTCTCTATATTGGGACATGTCTTCCTAACCCAATAAAGGAAAATCGGTATCATTCATTTACAGGTGATCATGTTGAAAGTTCAGTTTGATACCAGTTTCCTTGAGGGGAAAAAGCAGTGAAGCAAGAAATTTGTGATCAAAACATCTTTGTTTGAATGGTATTTTGGGGCAAATGATGACTGCTTTTAGGTCATGGTAAACGCAGTGGTCTCAATTCTCAAGTCCTAGAATTACAAATTAGAGAATTTACTGTAACTTGTGTATACCATACTCCATGTATCTTGTCATTTGTTCATCTTCACTTAGGCCTAACAATAAAACGATATGTCAGGTGTTCTAGTTTCCCTGAAAACAATTCTATAGACAGAATACTGGTACAAGTATAAGAATGAAAAGCATATTATATAGGTTTGACATATACACTTGTAAAGACAGAAGACATACATCTGTATTCAGACATACAAGTACTGTCAAAGATTACAGATGTTACAGCAAGGTTCCTATCATATCCATTTCATCCTACCATAACTCAATCATTCTGTGCAGGTAGGGAGTCTCATCCTGTCTAAATGATAATCAATGCATCATCTTGTCAGGCCAAAGTGACAGGTGTCCGTCACGGGAAGCCCTGCTCCCGTCCAATATGCCGCCGATCGTCCCCATTGATCGCGACTTGTACAGAGTTTCCCCCAACAGTTGCGCAAGCTTAGGTCCCTGATCCGACCAAATTACAGAAACTGGTGAATCAATAACACCCAGCTAATTACCATTTAGAAGGAAACGGGATGAATCCAGGCTGCGAGGGGAAGCATCTTTATTAAGTAAGGTCTTTCTGGGTCTCTTCATCCGAAAAAGTCACTTCTTACTTGGCTGCGAGGTCCCTGGGGCATCCAGGTTCCTCTGGGCTGGAAAATTTGCAAGAAAAACACATCACGGTCCCAAGGAGCTTTGAATTTAAGCACTTTACAAGATGTTCGATATATGATCAAATACCAATCAGATATAGTATTCTGCTTGCTCCATCCCGGGAAATGTCAGATTGCTTTGCCGGCGTACTCGGGGGCAGGCATCTTATAACACGGTCTACCACACCCCGAATACGGTACGCGATACACTGGCAACTGGCTCCAGCGTTTGACGGTCTTATCAATCACCGCAAGATGAGTGTGCGTTAAATATGAAATTAAAATACTTAACAACTGACCACCTTAGAAATGTCAGCCCTGTCACGCAGCACGAGCAAGGCAATAACTATGCAAAAATCCTCCCAAAGTCTCCTGAACTCCGCTGGATAAACGCGGACTAAATTCGCTACTAAGTTCAACCATAATCCGTGTATCTTTTCCATTTAGTGACATCAGTAACCAACATCTGATTATCTGAATTTCAGATTTATTCTTTCCTTTAGCCCTTTCTTTTCATCCCGTTATCATAGGTAGAGAGTGAAGTGTTGGGATTTTTTTGTGGGATTCTCCCCACGTTCGGTGCGCAGAACTCGGAATGACCGGAAAGTCTCGGGCACACCTGGGCCTCCCACTGTTGTGTTCTCGGCAGTGCCATTCATCATACATGGTGGGCAGGACTGACAGCCAGGAGATACTCTCACTCCATGCAATATTACCTCACGGATCAGTGGCTATCTCGCAAACCATCATCCCGTATGCTCTACAGTACTGTGGGGACCCGCCGAGTAGCAGGCGGGGGGAGCGCCACACTCCCAGCCACTGATGCGGAGCGTACTATGTGATTAGCTCCTTTGCAGACTTATCTGCGTTGGGCTTCCCGGGCGTGTACGGGAGGCGTGATCGTATCTGTCCTTCAAAACGAGGCATATGACAAACACGTCTGGCACAAGATGGAGATGAGAGCGATGGCATCCCTCTCTACCAAAGCCGGGGGAATAAAATGCCGCAGAGCGGCATAACAGCTTTTATGGTACGGGACCTGTATCCACCTTCCCGCGCCGGAAAAGCAATATTATCCATCCCAAGAATTAGTCGCTGCCACGGTGAAGTAATGAAATCCGACAAAATCTTCCCTGTTTAGTCACAGGCGCTGCGCAGGGCTCCCTGTTAAAGCGATTGATCAAAACGTCCCACCGAGGACTCATGTCACCTTCATATTGTTTGAAGCATAATTGGAAATCATGATAGGAATTAAAGGATATGAAGTGTCAAAGACAATCTTATTATGACAAAGCTATACACTGACTGGCACACCACAAGGCTATCAGTGCTGTTCTCATAATCCTGGCTATGTCAGGAACATGTTGTGTCTATATTATAGTATATACAACCTCTGGTATCATCTCAAAAATGATAATTATGATATAAAGACTTGCTTACAATATTTTTCATAAATCCTGTAGTAGTAAAGACAGATTTAAGGCAATACTAGTGGCTCTACTTCAATGTTATCAAAGAAGTCTTTATAGCTAAAACTACATAATCCCCTTTTCTTAGGCATCTAATCTTTTTTCTCATTGTCAAATTTTGGTTTTTAATATAAAATATCAATGTGAACAAAACAGGTGAATAATGCTATCAATAATATTGCTTGGCCATCAGATTTGTATCTATTTGATTTTTCAAAACCATGACTTTTAACATATCTATATTACATTTGTAATAGTTTTTGATTTTACAGACAACAAACCACACAAAGAGGTATCGCTGTGTGTTTACCTTAAAATTACATCACTGTTAGAAGAAAAAAAATCCTATCAACAAAGAGGTATGTTTGCCATCTCAATTGTTGCAATCACAAGCCAAACTTACCAAGTGCAAAAGTCTTTCACCCCATAACAGTTAACACCAGATCTCTTTTTGTCAAAGAGCAGCCCTATCGTATAAAGTTGAAGTCCATATACCATATAGATACGTAATATATGTCGCAATATGAAACCATCAGTCATGCTATAAATATTGTGTATATTAAAGGGCAAGGTCAAGGTCAGAGAACTTGATGAAAAACCCATTAAACCTTCCATTTTAGACCCCCCATAGAGGTACCAAAATGGAATGATCCAAACTTTTTATGCTAAAGGCTGCCAGCCTTTTCGGACCACAAGATTGTTTTTAGGGAGGATAGAATAAAAGAAGGTATCGTGAAGAAATAATTTTTCTAGTAATTACTATCATATTGATGTACAAACATCTGCATTTTTAGCCCCTCCCCCAATAATAGCTATATAGCGCAATTACTGTAAATGCATTTAAGTTTGCGAGAATTAACTTTCGCAGTAGCGGAAAAATGGAGTGTTCGCGGTGGTTTTAAGTTTGCGGTAGTGCCATAGACATACTACAATGGAAAAATGTTCGCAGTGGTTTTAATTTGGGGGTGAAGGGTCACTGCGATAACCGCAAACATAAAACCTGGAACATTTCTGCATTTACAGTATACCAGTGATACAGAGCTATGCAACTATTCAGGGAGACAAAAAAAAGGAAAAAAAGGAAAAACAATGATGCTGTTTTCAAACAAGATGTGACATGTGGAACATAACGGTATCTGAATCTTTTAAAAACCCAATTCTACCGGCATGCCCAAACCCACAAACAGTTACCAGCTAGCAATTCCAGCCAATATTCTATTCGAATTTGGCGGAATGACTCTCTCAATTCCTGGGAAAATGACAACCCTATCTACCTTGGAACTGGTTGGACAAATATGGAGGTGGCCAGATTTGTGGGGGGGAAGTGTTATTAACCTTCAACATGCTAAAGGACACATACATAGTGAATTATGACAGAAGATAGTCAAGACCATGTAAAGATATAGGTAGAAGAACAAAGATAGCCTTAGCTCCAGGTTACTCTCAATAAAACAATAAAAGGGTCATATGAATTTTTATGATAGTCTGGATTTAAAGTAAATTAAACATATAAATTTCTCTGGTAATCGGAAGGACCTTTACCCTATTCATATATTTAAAAAAACGTGGGATGTACAGGTCATACTTTTGTGCTATTTGAGACCAAAAAATGAGGTGTACACCTTTAACAATCAAAATGGTCAATCAAGGTCAACATTCTGCGACTACATGTGATACTGTAATACACAGATCAGAAAATTAACATACCATTTTGACCCCTTTTTGTTCCATCTAGTGTTTTTTTTTTTAAATCATAATTTTTAAAAACATTATGAGGTCTATCCAATCACACGACCTCCGTCAGTTGATACGGACCATGGTATAATCCTAATTCATATCAGCCCTACAGCACTGGCTATGGCTAGCAAGCCTTGTCATGAATGACAGTCTCTTACATATACAGCACTATAAAGTACATCACATCTGTAAGCTTAGTTCTGTTGCAAAGTTCTTTTCAGCGGATCCCTTTTCTTGGTTGCTTCGGGAAGACATCATTAAAAAGAAGATACTTTACTTACTCCACCAGCAAGTTGTGATAGCCACTTATCCAAGGGAAGACTCATTCATCCTCCATATGTTCATTGATAATTTCCCCCTTTGAGACACCACTTCAATGCACCTGTTTAACCACACATTTCCAAGTGCATTGCTTTGATAGTACACAGAAAGTACAACAGACAATTTGACAATACTGATTGCCTGGCAGTGATAGCTTACCTGTGTATGACAGCCAAGTTGATTGCGCAATTTATCTCAGTGAATTCTTTTGCAAGCTCTAATTCCCATTCAATAAATCACCGATCTATTGTGCTATTGATGGAGCATACCATAAATCTATCAGGATTTCTGATCACCGAATCATGTGAGACAAATACGGTCTTATACCAATCAATATGCACCAACACTTCTTATGGTCTCAAAACGGTAGCTATATACACTGCAACAAAACCCGGGGGAACACAATTCATACACCAATATTACATCTGTTGTTCCTGTTTTGTTCAACATTTGGACACCATGCAATTAATATATACATGTACACATAGATACAGATACCTGCAGTTAACGGGAAACTGATAGGGGGCTCAAACTCTATGAACAAATAAAGGTATCATAAGTATGTTCCAGTTTGTTTTTTGTTAGCCTATGTAGATATGTAGTTGACCTATACAAAATAAAAGATACACCTGCAGTTCACTGAGAAACTCATAGGGGGCTCAAAACCTTTTGATGTAGTTACATGTATTGATGATAAAACCTGGAAAAAACTCCTATATCTGTGCTAGAGATGACTTTTGCATTGGAAAAAAAGTTAAGATCACTAAGTAATAATCCATACATACCTTGTTCAGTAAAGTGAATCACACAAGAGGCAAAAAAAAATCATGAATTTAATTATGTGTATACCTTTTTAAAATTACATGTACCTCTTTCTTCTTTTGAAAAGAGCACTGGTAAAAACACAACCTCCTTTGCATTTATGAAGGGTACAAATAAAAGTTATACTTGGAAGCAAGTATAATCTTTTTTAAAAATCTTTAAGGGATATATCTGCCTACTATTATAGTAAATCCCAGCTCTAGTAAGAGCCATATCTCAGGGACTGTTTGCTGTACTCTTCAGGCATTGACTAGGCTTAGGAACATCCCATATCTACAGTAATTGGATTACTCATTAATCAAAGAGAAGGCACTTGGAAAAAGATGACATATGTTTCCGTGCCACAAACCATCACAATTATAACAGGCACTGACAAAGTGCTACACCATTATTCACCCTCAGTATTGTCTCAGCATAATGCCGTAATTAATTGCGTGATTGTGTGTTCTATAGATTCATGCTGTTAGCTCGCACAATATCATTTCCCCAAACAAGAGGAATCAAGCGCCACAAATCTGGCACTGCAATTGCATTTCCATTAATTTCTGCCTTCGGCAAATATTGTGTCGTCTCCCCCCAGAGGGAAGGGATATGTACTCTCTCTTCCGACGGAAGAAGGTGATTATTCCGTCGCCGCCGCGAACGCACAATTCCGCCGAGCTCCTTGACAGAAGACAAATGGACGGAATTACAGGAATTGGACGGGATATCCTAGTTGCTGAATAAATACTGCTGTGAAAATTCATTCATAGGGCTGGGCGAAGTGTCACCCTAACAGAGCGATCAGTAACACTGTCGCTTCAGGCGACTGCAGGAGCAATATACCTATGGATTCAATCGCATTAATGTCTTTTTATTAGGGCGGCGCAGACTTACTTCTACGGGAGACAATTTGAAATACATATTTCATTAATCATCTGCCAGACAAGCAAACTGAATTTGCTGCAGTCGTGCTGTTAATTTTCCTCACTATACACAGACTGTAGCGCTGATTATAAGTGACGGTGAAATATTGTGGGAGCTGCCAAGGCCCTCTTTATATTGACAGACTAATACAAATTTTTTACCACTGTAAAGCCGGAATGTAATGAAAAGGCTGTAATGAAAAACCATCATTCTATCCTACGGTGGAGTTTGACAAATTATTATCACTTTCGTCTGTAGACTGGTGCCCTGACGTAGAGTGGACTAGGTTATAACTTTATTTGAGGTAATTGATGCACAATTATACATCCCGATATAATCTCTTCCTGTCCAATAACTGCAGGAGTTATAAATCTGAACTTGTAACTTAATTATCTGCAGATGAAGAAAATAAGGAGAAGGCTGAGCACTGCAAAAATGGTTTTGTCTTCAAAATAAAAAGTTAACCTATCTTTTTTTCCAGTGTCTTAGAAGAAATCTGGCTGACAATTTTCATCTCTCTGAACCTTGTCTACTGTGAAAAAATTACTTTTGTTGTTAGGAGTTTTTCCTTGGACTGTTGGAGTCACATCATGTACTTTCCAACCCAACCAAGAAACAAATTTTTATTTTCAATAACATCTTATTCTGGTGGACACATACACATATCTCCTATTCCCCGCTATTTGGGAATGGGTAGCCAGATATATCCTTTCTTTGCTCATTACAAGAATACAGTAACTGTTTTCCAGAGTTCTACTACAGAGGCTACAATTTTCAAACAACACTGATCACTAATCAGCCAGTTAGAGACTTCGAACATACCAATTTACTTTATAATCTAGCACACATTTTAGTCCCAACTCAGTTGTTTTTGGGTGTGTTACACTGGATGTGGCTTTCCATTCCCAAAAAATTCAGCATCCAATGCAACTTTTAATGCTTTAGTGCAGATAAGATAACATTTAACAAGCATAATTGAGTCTTTGCTACTGATCTTGTTGTGTGCATCTTTCATAATCTAATAAATAAAGCACATTTTTTATGAAAAAAAGCATGGCAATAATATTTTAACTGCAATATTGGCAAGGACTTTGCCTTGGTGATGTGTACTTGAGGATTTTAAAAAAAATGTATCTTGCTTCCTTCTTCTAAACCTCTACAGTAAAAACTGAGGCTTTCCCAACTTCAGGCCTATTGCAAGGAACAAGTTCATCTCTATCTTGTATATCTAACAGTTGTATATGATTATGAACCACGTCCTTTCCTACTTCCTGGCATGCTTTGCAGTATCCTCTTTTAACAGTAGAAACAAGATATCAAAGCCGGAAGTTATGCTGCACTACTGTACAATGTAGAAAGCTGCTAGGAGGCCCATTATCCAACTTGACCCTTATTTTCTGCACTCTTACCAATCTACAAAGTATCATATATATAAGGATTCATCCACAGATTTCAGAGCTACAAATGTTTTCTTTTCGCAGACAAAAAGAAAACATATAATGGCACAATAGCGGACAAGTAAGACATATTCAGAAGCAGTAGCACTTAGCTAACAAAAACTTCCCAGCCACCAGACCTAACAGATTCAGGTTTAAACCCAAAGTACAAACTGTGACATGAAAGGTAACAGCTGTATATCCACCTATAACGAAGCACTGTTAAATCTGTTGAAAACTGACCAAATTGTAAGTGTCTACTGTTTGCCTCTAACCAATCCATTATGTATTTTCTTTATTTAAACATAAGGTGTATGAAGCTGCTAAATTGTGGTTTAAACTTGCATTTGTAAATTCCTTGTAAAAATACATCCCGATCTTACAGTGCACCTTAAAATGCTTTTTTTTTTCTTTCAAACTGTTTGTACTTGGTTCCCTTTCACATAACGTCATAAGTGCACATTCCTACGAGTATGTCTAGAAAATCCAGAACATTTTTACTTTAACTTAAAAAGTCAATTGTCAATTTTGTAACTGTACATTTTGAACTAATTCCTTGTAATGCAGTGATGTAATTACGAATTCCAATGAAAAGTGTTTTGAATATACAAGGAAAGTTTTGAAACTATGGAAGAATTGAACAAAGAATAGAATAAGTGAAATTGGCAATAGAATGTCCAAATCATCAGATTTTGATGGATGATTTTGAATTTTTGTATGAAATTAGTTTTGAGGTGGGGAAATCAAACACAGTTTATCAATTGGTTACCAACCAACAAGTTTTCTGATCACT
This sequence comes from Branchiostoma floridae x Branchiostoma belcheri, assembly GCA_019207045.1. Taxonomy (NCBI): domain Eukaryota; kingdom Metazoa; phylum Chordata; class Leptocardii; order Amphioxiformes; family Branchiostomatidae; genus Branchiostoma; species Branchiostoma floridae x Branchiostoma belcheri. The sequence continues at coordinate 23,946,496 of CM033026.1, read as the reverse complement.
TGATTCCACAAGGTGCAAAGACAAACAGAAGTTCAGGACCAAAGTTGTTCCCGAGTCCCTTACCAACACACAGGTGTCTTCCAGAAGCCTGCGGGGTGATGCCAGACAACACTTTTACCGCTGAAAGACCGACACCCGCCTAATGGGCACTTAACGAGGTATTTCCACTTTCTGGCAACTTCCACCAAGGAGCAATCAAGGTGGAAATTTATAAACCGAGCTGCTGACACTTGTAAGATTCCCATTAGGGTTGGGATCTGGCTTTTGTGAACGGGGACACAAGTGAACCATCAGCTGCAGCTAGTCTCTATTAGCCTTATCCTAGCACAAACCAGATAATAACCTAATGAAAGCCAAGGTGATTCATGGCCATCCCAGGACTATTTAACCTTCATATACATCTATAATGATGAATAGGTGTGGTCTGATTGGTGGAAGCGACATAATTACCCGCTGCCAATTAGAGTGCTGGCGGATTTCCTTGCTACACTAAACCAAGTAATGAGAAAAAGGTACCGGGAAGTGATTCATTGCCGTCTTGGCATTTCCGCAAACTCAATAACTGAGCTGGCTGGCAGTACATCATTTAGGCTGTAAGTTGGTGACAACTGTGATTAGGTGGGATGGGTTCCTCCTGTATGGCGGAGAGGGAGAGGTGGTTGTCACGGTTACGGGAGACCCCACCCCTCCTGTTTGGGTTGATCCGATGAGAAGTTGTGATGGATGGAGTACCGTGTTGTCAAGTCATAAATACAACAAGGGTCAAAGGCGCAACAAAGTTTTCATGGGAGGGGCTTAGTTACCCAAACTGTATACAATAAAGGGGAAGGGCACAATAGGTTATAATCACTTGTTTTTATTGCCCTATCCACAAATGCAGTCGATTCAAATGGAAAAATAAATTGTAAGTAGATGTTTTGAGGCTATTTCCTATTAATGACCATTTGATTACTACTGACAAAAACTCCCAACCACTGCTACTCTCTTCTGGTTAGACCAATTTCATTATGTTATTAAATCATGGATTTTCAATTGTTTCTTTCTTACCTCTTTTTTAAGAGATGTCTCAAATCAGAGATGATATCACCATGTCCTATTTTTCCAGTAGCATTTTTATGACACTACTGTTCTTGCGTTGAAGAAAGATTGTATGCTTTCACAAAATAATCAAAGACATGGCTGCCTTCCTATCACTATTCCACCCATCCTGCCTTTATACATTCGTCAAGATGGAAAAAAAAATCTCAACAAGAAATTAGCATTGGCCTCACCCTCTAACGTATGGTAAATAGATGTACCTATGTTAAAGATTACTACAATAAAAATAAGCAGCAAAGCAACTTGAAAAATCTACAACCAAAGATATTTTTTTTTTGTCAAACAAGTAGAACTTCTTGTTTCCCACTTGCCTCATTAATAACAGCCTCAAAAGCAAGGACATCCAAACTCATTATTTTCAAATTCAAGGATGGACTCAATCTGTGGACTCATTTTGGGAACCTTGCTCCAATTAGCAAGCCCAGTAGAACGTTGACAACTCACTTTCATTGTGAACTGTATCAACACCCTTACAGTAACCGTCTTCAGCAAAGTTGCGGGGATCACACTACGGATAACTTCATAACTTTATTACGGCACTTTCTCGCACTACATAATTCTCTTAAAGGAACCGGTGACGGCAGGCACTTAATATTTGCCTTTCCATTCTGTAGTATAACCCCTTGCGTGCTTTAAGTACGTATTACTGAATCATAGACTTTCTTGTGCTCTGACAAGTGGGCCCCTTGCACTTATTGTGTCTGACATGGGGGCAGCCCAAGGGAGCTTGTTAGGCCCTTGCAAGTGCTCCCAGCTACATGATCCTGCATACTGCCCACAACTTTGCCTTCGCAACAGAGATTTGCAGGGAGTTCGGGACTTTGGCCAGCACCCAGGCTTTGATGTGGACTTCAAGCTGCCATTAGAAGCTGTATATTTGGCTGTATAATTTCTCTTTCCCCCGTATGTGTGCTATTTCCATATCTTAATGTGATACCTTGAGACATATCTGTCACGTTTCAAAGACATGTCTGAAACGTATGAATTGAACGATGAATGAGTTCTTCAAAGTGATGAAAATATGTTCCTCCATTGTGGTCAATGTAATGAGGACCTTTCGAAAAGACTTTCATAAAAGTAGTAAAAATCATAAGAAATAGATATAGATGGAAGGACTCAGACAGACTTTCTAAGAGTGAATAGAGTAGAGTTGCTAAAGAAATCTGCCGTTTCAAAACTTCTAGGCAACTTGCACTTACTGTAAGTCATTCATATGAATTATATAGATTATACAAACATCTTACACTTCTATTTCATCTCTTGAACTCAACAGCATGAAGCTTTTTCAACACTTAAAACAGTTTTTTGGGGGGAGGGGGGACTTTAGGGCATATCTGGGAAATATTTTGATTTCTAAAAACATGAACTGAACTAAAACACCATTAAATAGACTGGTCCTATAGCCCCTTGTTTGGATGTGACTATTTTCCTGTGTATAATGTGTATAAATCTCTGACTTCCTGCATTACTGCCAATTATAGCAATCTGGCATTGAAACCATCACTAAGGGCCGGGCATCAAGACCGATCAACTTGAACATTCACATTCACATCAAAGCTACCCGGGGGACTCTCATGGAGCTGCCTTGTCAAGGTTTCAGCTGACAACCAAATAAAGATCATACAGAAAGATACATACATTTACCATGTGGAGAGAATCATGATCAGATGCAGTTATGATTACTAATAGATAAGTATCACAAGAATAACTTTTCTAATCCTGTAACACTACTTGAATGTGGGTTCACTGTATCCTAAACTCCTTATGTGGGAATCACAGAGCAGTATGGATAAGGGGGTGAAGTCTGCCATCTCTGATTCCCTTGTTTCAAGATCCAGTTGCATTGGGAACTTCTTATTTTTGAATGTATGATAGGAACTTCACTTCTACAACTATAAATCCTGCACTTTTCAGTAAAAAGCTGGTAGAACAAGATTAAAGCATGTTTAAGGTAAAGGATATGAAAAAGGACATTCTGCTGCAATACCAAGGTCAACTGCCAGAGGGCTCAAAATTGCCCCTGACCTTCATATTCACAAGACCTACCCACATACTAAACATCATCACAATACATCCAAAGGCTCTTGAGTTATTGCTACAAGAATGCATACATACATACAAACCCAAGCCTATACCTTCATTTTTTATGACTGCAATAGAAACAATGGAGACTAAAATAAAAACATACATACATAAAAACCCAAAACAATACCTCCATTTTTCATGACTACAATAGAAACAATGGAGACTACAATAGAAATATACGTACATACAAACCCAAAACAATACCTCCATTTTTCATGACTACAATAGAAACAATGGAGACTACAATAGAAATATACGTACATACAAACCCAAAACAATACCTCTATTTTTCAAGGAGGTAACTGCAAGTTTGACAGGGACAAATTTCCCCTGTATCCTGGGCTGCCAACACAGGTCAGACACATGACAACACACACAACACCTCCACACTGACAGGTAGGAAACTGCTCAGTGAGATAAGGTAACTGTTCTAATCAAGCCCTGCTGATAGCAGTTTCCTCCACTCTTAGAACAATAACTGACAAGAGGAAACAACTTTTATCTGAATGTGTGATTCTGACATGACATGTACCAGGATCTAGTGCTGAAGGATTGGGTCAAGCAATTATGGCTGAGCTTTCACTTAGAAGAGAACTAAATAGCGTAAAAAAATATAATAAGCGTATAAGAACAGATCAATACACATTAATGAAAGGAATTTACCTGGTAACACTGATACCAAAATATGAGTTTCATTTCAATGAGGGACTTACATTATTTGCCTTATCTTTTGAATCTTCACGAGTGGTTTTAGCGACAAATACAACAAACACGTTATGGTCACAACAGGAAATATAGGTTTACAGTAACAGCTAATTCATGTTGATAAAACTTTATTTCTATATTGAGTTTGCCTGTACTGTTGGTAGAGATTGTTATATGATGATAGACAATTACAATAAAGCCAGACATGCCTATACTGACAATTATACAGGTTTCAAACATGTACTGTAACAGTTGTACTGACATCATTTCAAACATGTGCCAAAGGTGTTTATACATGTACATGTCTACCTTAGACCAAGAAAACATACAATCTTCGCTCCTGGGCTAACAACAGATATGCAGAGCTAGTTTCCCCCCAAAGAGACCTTGAGGTTCAAGAATTTTAAGTTTTAAATCTTTTACCCATTATACTTTCCCCAAGGGTAAGTATTGATGTTGGTCTGTCTGTGTATGCGCATTTCCGCAATTCCAAATACACACAATACAGCATTCTCAATCAGTGCAACTATTTTTCTATGGGACTTGAAAGATCACAAAGCAGTATAGGCAAAGGGGGTGAAGTCTGCCATCTCTGATTGCCTTTTTGTTACCATAGCACCATTTTTATTCCCTTGAAGAAAGAACGATCTATAGACAAACTAGATAAAACATTGACACACAGCTGAAACTTCTGTATGCCTACAATAGACAACCAACTGCCTTCATGTGCTCGACCAATAAGAGAAGGCCAGGTGAGGTCGCTCATGTCTTGGGGACTTTGTTGATTTTGTCCTCAGCACGTGGTAACATGAACGACTTCAGTTAATTACACATTCATTCACACACTTGTTACACTCACACATGGCAAACAAAAGACACAAGTATTAAGATTTGAGCGTTAACATTTCTAGCAAACTGTATCATCAGCGTATAAACTTTATCTTGCCCAAGTTGCCATGTTGTAAATTCACGACATGTAGGACACATTTTCATGAGGCAGAAAGTATAATGTTCCTCTGATGACGCCTAGAGTATTACAATAGGTGGGTTTCAGCAGACAGTAACACCTATAAGCCCCTTTCAATCCCTGCAAAACATTTTGGAGGGACTATCAGATTCCTGCAGTTATCTTGGCAACCTTCCCAAGTGGGCCAATGCAAAACAGTAACCGGTTAGAGTTAAAGTGTGACATACATACAGTTGAGTGGATGTTTTGACCGTCACCCTATGGTCTTATAATCAATTAAATGAGATAGGATTAAAAAAGTGAAATTCTTGAAGGAAGCTATTTTTGAGAACATGACGGTGAAATTGAGTCATTGACGAATATGCTGGGTTTTTGAATGCTGTAAATCTTAGAAGTTTTTCAGACGTTTGTTTTTATTCATTTTAAATTCAAGGCATTGCACATACGTTTCCTACTACCACTAACTACAGAATTGTTTGACACAGGAATTCAAAATTCCACGAAAACCTCCTTTTCCCTACTTCCACAAAAAAAATTTCCAGTAAGTATTTTGAAAGATGGTAGAGTAACCATTAGACTTAGAGAGGATGGTTCGGTAATGCACCCCCCCCCCCCCACACACACACACACTGCTACAACATTTCGACAAGGAAATAATTGATTTGCTTCTGCCCCCTGGCAGACATTGGCCTGCACCCTGCCACTGGGGTCCATGTGAATGGAATAATTTACATAACACAAACCTGCCTTGGCTGTTTTTCTAAATACTTCCTGCAAAACACTATTGCCAGAGAGGAATTCGAGGCACGGGCAACTGCCCCTGCCAAACCTTTCAAATACTCATGATGTCTACATTATAGACTCCTTCCTACAAGTTTTACACCTTCTAACAACAAAATCACTCTGCTATCCCAGCTTACACTAACTCTTTCAAGTTTTTTGCCTTACCTTTACTTTTGAAAGCGAATTGCTGACATCGTAATGTAACAAAGTTTATGTGGTAAAAACAAATGTGAAAAATTGGGTAAACTCTGCTTTCACTTCTTTCCTGTGTCTGTAGAGGGCTCTCATGTGACCTGTTGCCATGGCAACCCAATTTATCACTCCGAGTGCCCCCTCCCACATGTGGAGGACATTAGCGGGCTATACTAGCCGGTGACCTTGACACAGCTGATAGGTCTGACAGCTGTCAATCTCTTTTGTTGTCAGAGACACCCAGACAGATTGCACCTTTCAAAATTGTCTGGACCAAAAGTCCATATTCCAGGTCTGGATGCCTGACTGTTTCCAGGGTTTTACACAAGCCAGCTTCTGAGTTCTTAAACCAACATGCCCCCAAGAAAACTTTAGTTCAGCCTTCCATGTTTCAGCCATACGAAAATAAAAGAATGCCTATACTTATGTAAAACAACCACTTTTTTTCACTAGAACTCAAAACCTAGGATTCAACAGGGTCCTACTATTCTGAGAAACATTGTCAGAACAAAAAGTTAAGTCCATTTCCAAGGCCTTAAAAGATAACAGACAATCCCTTTCCATGTTTCAACATATCAAAAAATTTCTATCATAACTGAAGAATTACTTAATATGTACAGCAACCACTTATTTTGCTATTGACAGCAGGGACTTTTCTTACTGTACTGTAGTACTATACTGAGAAGTATGGTGTAGTGTTGGACAGTTCAGTTGTCCAAGAAATAAGCAACTTCACCCTGTGGGGCCTACGCTACCAATAACCTTTACTTGGCACTGGCTCAACCATACACACATGAGGTAGGAACTTGTTTGTGTACCTGATTTTCTGGGTAACGCTTCACGTCCGCTACCAGTGGCGTCCAAACACCTGTTCTACCGGCACTGTTCACGAGCAAGGCACGGCGCGTTCTTTGGCACGGATACATTGAGGAAAATAAAGAGGCTTTTGAACACCAGTCTACCTCATCATGGCTGATTGTGCAGGAACCAAGCAAGCGTGATCAAAGCAGGGTCTGGGACAGAGTCAGGCCACAGAGGAACCGCAGGATACCTGTCTCCTCTACACTGGGGAAAATAACACTTTGATCCGCTTGCACTTCTCAGATCAAATGCACACTAAACATGTATGACCGAAATCTTGTATACACTCATAGAATACCGCAGTCACTGATGTAAGGGTAAGTGTATAATCGTAAAACCATTTTATATCAACGATGTGCAGTTCACATTTGATAGTTTATGATATCATAGTCTTTTGAGGCACAGTACATACACCTTATGAACAGAAAGAAAGTATTGAAAGTGAGATTCTGTTACATGCTTACAAAGGATGAAAAACTTGGAAGGTTAGAAGTTATTCACAATTACTTTAACCGCAGATTTTTACAATGCAGTCCCACGTCTTGTGCTGGCAGACATTTTTCTGTCTACGGCGGTCGTGGCCGACTCGGACCGCAGTGTGATATACCGCTATCTGTAATACATGAGGCAGCCTAAAGGATGAAATATTCGCCAAGTTGCGGGAAACTTGCTGCACCCGCATCACTCTCCACACAGTAACCAGTGGCCCACAGTCAAACTAAAGACCACGTCATAAATCCTGCCGCCCAAAAGCCATTACTGTAGCCTCTTCTCCGGACTCCCACCAAATTATGCAGAATTATACACTAACCTTGAGGTATAAATAGCTCAAATATACACCCCTCTGTGTTTGAAAGCATCTCAACACCATATACAAAAGCCAGACGGCAAGTTGTGAAGCGAGGCTTTTGGTATTGCCGGTATATCCTAGTGTTTATAATCTGTCCCAATGGTTTATTTAACAAAACTTCCATCTGATAACCGAAAAACCAACAGCGCCCGGTTAATTGCTCTTTGAAGGACTTCCACTTTAAAACCTTAATACAGCCTTAATACCATATCAGGGGTTTGGGAGAGGCCGCTTGCATCTCCGCATGAAATATGTATTAAGGTATCGATGCCACAAGAGAGAGCCGGGCGGCCGGGCAGTTGTCGCACATTTCTTTCTCATTTATCTAGCTCCGTCCCCGCAGGTAAATTAGACCCAACAATGCTGTCCATTTCATACATGGTTTCAGAAGCCATTTAGCTACCCATTCATCAACCACACCAACTTTCCACAAGAAATATCACAATCCGGAGGGGGCCACATCTTGATCTCATAACCGAAAACATAAGGAAGGACGCATGCTGAAGATAAGATGTGGTCAACAACTATCCCTTCCCTCGGCGCGGCCAGGCGGCCCTGACTCCAAGCAGGCAATCCTAGGCAATCGTCTCTTCCTATTTAGATAGGAAGAGTTTTTCTCCCCCCATGCGCCAACCCCGGTACCATTGACGGTTCTTAAATGGCCAATCGAACGATACAGTGTAATGCCTTTGTACCTGACAACATCATGATTGGCGTCAGTTTTCCGGCCAGCTTGCTGCAAACTTGTGAAGGTAACCGGTTTTCCCTGCCAGGCAATTTGAAGTCGCCCTGTCGCCGAGGATAGAGAAAAGTAATCAATAAAGGATGCCTTTAATAGCTTCCTAGTCATTTAGATCATTTGATTACGGAATTAGTTAATTAACTTATGTTGGGACGGTTACATTACAACTCGCTGGGCAAACTTGTTTATCGGGGAACGATTTTCCGATACACTCCTCGGAGATGAGAATGTTTCGCACACATTTATTGTGACGGTAATAGGCACATAAAGGCGGAAGGCAGTTTTTATCAGTGACAGCCAGGCATGTGCTATATTTCACGGACATGAAAATTTGCAAAAACATGCAGAAAATGCAGGGGGGAAACTGGTGGTATTGATCCACAAATAATGGAGAGCGTAAGTGGCAATGGTATCTTTTCACCGGGGGAGTCTGATACACCGGTGGCTGGGCTGTCGACTGGGTGTAAACATTGGGGAAGCACGTACGGTGCACGTGCCAGCTTTGGACGGGAAGAAAACAGCCGAAATCCAATCCACCTGCACCATGCCAACAGGCTTCAGTCACTTGATGCATACATGCCACACAATAAACTCAATCAGAAGACATGCAGTATAGGCATGTCAAAACTTCTGGGAATGCAAAACATGGCAGGGATATACTATATTATAGTGTGAAGGAAGAATCTCAGTACTCTAAACTGACACATGTACATGGAATGGCAGAAATTACAAGATTAACTAATCCAAAACCTTTTGAACTGGATTTACACCACTAATATAAACATATCATAATATCATAAGTTAAACTCTAGGTCAAGGCAAACATTTGAAAAACATGATACATGTAGTTTAGGTCTGGAAGATATACTACTATCAAATACAATGTAAATATGTCAATTAATAGTTGATATCCCTATGTAACATATCAAAGTCTTCTTGAAGTACAAACATATACACACATGATATGTGTACCTTATCAAATTTGACTGCAACAAATTTAGATGAATTACTCTTTTGACAGGGTCTTTTGTAATGAATATCAGCCTTGAAAATAAAACCTTATGTACATTATATACAGCCTGATGATGGGACTACATGTAGTTCTCACTTTTTACCCAACAATTCTTTACCGCAGGTGCACCATAAAAGCAGTCACAATTCAGCCTGGTGGTACAAATTTGTGTTTCACGACACAGAGGTCCATGATGGGAATGTATTCCCTGGCTGTCGAGCCCCAGCTCATGTAGGCACCTTTTCTGGAACATTGTCCGAAGGCCAGGCGGCTGTGACAGAATTACAAGCAACAGCAGTTCCATCATGTTGACGTGCGGAGCATACGCGCACCACACTCCGGAGACGTCCCCCCCCCCTTCTACCGCTTTTCGGTAACAACATTATTCTCCCAATATCGCGGTGCGAGCATTACTTAGAGCTACCTGCCTTTACATCTGCACCTCCCTTTAAACCGTCCATTCAGACCCGCCACCTCATTCCATCCTTACAATTCCTCCTGCGTTACGTTTCAATTACTATTCCTCCTATGGTATGAATACTATCGCTGATCAGGGCGATGCGGCTATAATGTCCCTAGCATGTCCCTCTAATGGACATAACTACTAGCGATGGAACGTTTTCTCCGCAATTCCCACATCCACACGCCACAGAAGGCTTCCCCGAATTCAGCGCACTGTTAAGATAACTCACGACCACGGGGGATATTCTATACAGTCCAATACATACACTAATGATATTTTGGTGCCTCATTCAGGGATGGGCCCAGGCCTTTTAATGGGCCTTATCGAGCTGGACAGCAGCAATCTTTTACCATTGTGGGATCCCTGCAGAAGGCAGCGGCTCGCCGGCCGATAAGTCTATCTGGGATCGGGTGGGCTGAGCAATTGGATATTTTTTCTGCCTGGCAAAGAAAGTCCCATTGGCAGGTTCTGGGGCTCAGGTTTGCACGGTGTCTGATAATAGAGGGAGTCCGCATGTACGTGTAGCCGGGGACGGATGGAGCCCTGTCCGCACACGGGCGGTAATAATTGTATCTGCACGTGCTTCATCACTTTCCTTGCTCGGACGAGCATTTCCATCGCGGGACTAAATCTTCCTGAAAATGGATGATATGGTACATCGTTCCGATACAGCCACAAAACATCGTGTACTGTCGTTCGGCTGCAATTTCCAGGTTCACGTACCGTACCGTGTGGGCCACAGGAGACGGCAATATCATTTGCCGAGCAGCGCGCTCCGAGGCTCCTCCTGAGAAATCAGACCCACTCCCCAACATTTGCTGGCTATAGATTTAATATCTACATAATATTGATAAAGGTCTTACCTTGCAATGGGGACAGAATAATTGTAATGCCCAGACTGGGCTCCCACAAGGCTATCCCTTAACACAGCCTGTACTGTACTGTGTAACTGTAAGGGTTATCACATCGCCATAGTTTTCCACATGAAAATGTCGGTACATCTGATTCAGAAGATTCACGACTTTAAACGCAAGACGATCTGGAAGAACAAAACTTCCAATTTGGCACGTATCAGGCCCCTCCATATGTCTCATATATCAACAGCAGATATGACCCATCTGGACACATACACGACTTTTGCTTTGCGGAACAAAGCAGCACCATGTCTGGCTGACAGGATCGGATATCTGAACATAGATCTTACTCCGACAATCCCTTTCCAACCTGCAAGCCGCAGAAATTAATTTGCACATTTTGGGCCGGGATAACGTTCCAACCTAAGCCACCAGAATGGCCCCATAGGCAGGATCCCGGTCTAATTCTTGACTGGCCGTGCATGAAGGCTATTTTATTACAGTGCAACCGGAGTGTGGACGGCACTGGACATTATATTGGCGGGTTGGCCGCATCAGCTGTGGCCACCACCCTTTACATTTAAACAACCCTGCCTGTGTAAGCCGTCGGCTGTACTGAGTTCCAAGCCCACACAACCCTCCAGCTCCAACATGACAGGCAGTCTACAATTAAGTCATTCAATACAACTGTTGTCCCAAAGAATGTCTGGGGAAGTAACCCAATCTTCTCTCTCTGTCTGGTGCTAGCCTGGGGCAGTTTACCAAACAATACCCACTCCAATGCAGTACATATACAGTACACTGAGCCAGAGAAACTTTTGCCTTCTCTTTCTCAAAGAGTTATTTCAACAAACAGTTCTTTAGACGGTGTGAAGTCGGATTAGTTGGCAATACGCAACAGCAAACAACAAACAGAAAGCACATTAAAGTTTGGACATTTGGCAGAATAAATGTGCCGTACAACCCAATGAATTTGGGGAATTGAAATGGCACTGTCTATCACTGTCAAACCGTCCGAAAACGTGCAAGCGCAATTCCCCATAGAGTGGCGAAGTAAAACCCTTTCAAGCTCATGCACCTAAAAGTGCCTCATAGGGGGGATAATGACAAATGTATGTCAAACTGAGGGGAGGGCTGGGTTAAAATAATACAGAGCCCCAAAATTCTGATAATGAGCGGGGGATGAAGGTAAGGTGCGGGGGATTACGCACATCTTTGGCACACGTCGCGGCCTGCCTTCCAAAATTGTAGGTAAGTGATGCGGTGGTAAAAAGACCGGATGAAAATGCGATGGGAAGCGTGTTTACCTTCCCATCAGGATTGTGCTGAAAGGTGTCATTATATCATAAAGCTATATCACGGGCCGGCCGGCACATTATGCATAGTAATACGCCGGCACATTTTGGCCCAGATTATCTTTAATGGCTCGAGATCTTCACAGCGGGGAATTCCGCCAGAGCCGGGGAAATTGTGGCAGAAGAAGAAAACCCTGCACTCCAATCACGGCGATTGGCGCTCGGATAGAGTGCCAACGTCGCTGGGAGGGGAAGGCGCAGCATTTTGGACAAAAGTGCGGCCCGAAGGGTTGCCATCACTCTCTCTCACCACTTTGCCAAAAATATGGCAGCTTCATCAAAATTGAGTAGGAACGCATATAAAACTAAGCCTGCACACATTACCCGAGATATATTTGGGAATAATGGAGATTGTATTGGATGCTGGCCGGGATAAAACACATCAAGCGAGTGTTCTTCACGCGGATATTGGACACAAGGGTGCCCGAAACTCTGCTGGAAAATATCTACTGTGGGAGTTCCCCGTCTGTATGAATACCAAAACACAATCTGCCGACGCACAAATAACTCGTATTAACATGTCACTGTTGTAATTTAGTACCTTGGCAATATTTCGGTTCCCTGCAACAACGGACGGGGGGCAAATTTCAATCGGGAGGATGTCGGGTTATTGCCAGGAAGCATCGGGCCCGGCAACGACAGAATGAACTGCCCCAATCTCCGATGATTATCTGTTGACTGACAATATGAAAGCACCCATAAAATTGCCATTTCTTAGGAAATTTCTTCCCGTGCTTGGCACGGTGTGCGGTTCGCCGTGAAATAAATCGCACGCATTGAGACGCCGCTCACATTGCCGATTCACGGTGGACCCCGACACTGTCCTGTTTTATCAACGTTCTCATCGCCCGGGTATAAATCATTCATAATGCGGAGACAACAAGGAAAGATGCGCTTACGAGGAGCGTCCAGCGCATACGGGAGTGGACCAGACAGATAGCCGTGACCCGAGACTCTGCTACACTACACAAACAGTGCCCATTGTGCCTGGCCGAGGTGAGGGGTCAACTGTGAGCAAGCAATGCCATGTTGCCTGCAAAACTGGCTACATGTTGCTCCCTGCCTATTACCGACCGTGCCGCATCGAGTGCTCGGCACCATTGGCTGAACACCGCAGACGGCCGTATCAAATATAACGCCTAGTAAATTTCACAACTTACCCAAACCGGGAGTCCCCATACTACTGCACCCGATTCACACATGTGGGAGACTCTCATGTATACAAAGCTCTGACTCCACAGGGAGGTTCTATGGAAGCCATCGCTTGTGTCCCACTAGAGCTGATCAGTGCCCTGCCAGGAAAACTGGAGTAAATCAGGACATCTGTTGGTGCCCTTGCTAACTACAATGGTAAAGATGAGAGAGGGACAGTCCAACTAGCCACTACTCTACTCCCACCATACAGCAGGCTCGGGGTCAAGGGTCAGCAGTATGTAAACAGCCTGCACAAGTTGAGGGATCCCTCACTCTCCCCCCAGCCAGCTGAGCGGAGCTGGCAATAGCCCTCATTGCGGTTGTTGAAAGAATCTGGTCGTCTGGAAAAAAGCCTAGGCAGGAGACGGGAGATAAAGAATTGTATGGATCATGGGGGAAGAGCCGATGCATTTGCCTTGCAGGAAGGAGGGAAATGGAGGGGAGAGTCGGCGATATGCCCTACACACCAGTAATTCATCTCCTTTTAAATCTCCCTGTCAAGGCAAGAGGTTGTGATAATACTAAAATACGGAAACATCAAATTTTTATCGTTGGTAGCCGGGAGGGAGGGAGCCTGCGTGCGGGGCTTGTTGCATGCCATGCCGGCTTACTGCACCCTTGTCAACTGTCACTTGAAAGGAGAAGGGCATATCTTGCTTGTCACTTCCGTCCACACTTTCATGTTTCTTACTACAAACTTCACTCCCTTGGCGATTAGGGTAAGCCTTGTGACAGTGTCAGATAAAACACCCCGGTATCAAAGCGGGACACACATGCGTGGACATCTTGGTCCTTAAGTGCGGGCTGGCTACACCGGCAAACACGGTAATTCACACATTTATCCCTCCGTGCAACAATTTATGAGTATTCCCTCTATAAATCAGCATAGCCCAGATGCACTGTGTATATCACTGTCCAGAGAGCCAACCAGAAAAGGTCACTCCTCCCCGCGTTTTGCCAGTACGCGGAAACGGTGCCGAGAAAGACGGAGAAGTGGCTCGCTAACGGCGGACGTGCCACCGCCAATAAAGCATAACAGCTCACATCCGCACAATAAAATACCGAGGGGAATTCTTTTTGAATTCACACCAAGGATAAAGGCATTGTTCTTACGATTGTTGCCCCAAACAGCTAGTTAAAGAGGATCATTTTTTTTCAATTGGAAATGAAAGGGACATTGACACCCTGGAAACCAGGATGAATGGTTCCGCGCTCGATTCCTTGAAAAGACATTGACGGTGATCAACCAAAACACAGCCTCAATGGCCTGCAGGAATGCCGTCTTTCAATGGGTGAAAAATGGTGGCCACTTTTTCTCACCGTCCAAGTCTGGGAGCTGGACGGACGGGAAAGGTTCGCATCACAGATGCAAGGGCAGGCATTCATGCCGGAGAAAGTGGGAGGACAGTTTTTTAAGTGCCGATTGTTTGGCCAAAAACTAACATATACCCCCCACTATACACAGCTGCTAGCAGTTTAGAGAATTTAGCAAAGTAAACTGTTGCAACTTTTACTGAAAGTGAATTTTTTACATCATTTTCTAATCAGAGCAAACATGCCATTCTTTAACATAATCTGTAACTGTAAACTAAACTTACTAGGAAAATGTTACAGTTATAAACAATATATCAATCAACTGAGGGGTGACATCAATCTGAAATGTAGCATGTATTCTAGCACACAATGGAGGAAAAACAATGGGGAAAGAGAATATTGGGCCATTACTGTCCATTTGGTAACACAGATATAAGTGTAATGATTCTATGATTTCATCACCTGAACAATGCCTAGGCAAGCCCCTAGCTTATCAGTCTTGTCCAATATAGTGACCTAAATTTGTCCGAGTGCTTCAAAAACAAGATTAAAACACTATCAGCGAATCGGAAGAGAGCAAATTATGCCTCATGAAAAATTTGTGCATCTGATAAGGCCAGTCACTTTGGCAGTTGGGCTGGCTCAGGGTGTTGAAAGTAATCCCAAATGATTTCTGTTTCTGATATGGCCGGGCCAAGTCCGTTTGTCGTTTAACAGAGCGATGGTATCACAACATTTTCGCGGGACAGCATGCACGATTGCTGGTAGCTACATTTATACGCGCCCCGATACGGCGAAATCTATTCCATATATCTTACTCATGGACAGAAAGGCAGCACTCACACTCTCCAGTACAAAATCACACCAAGATATACATGCTTGCACTTAGATATGGACCAACATATGAAACTATACAGCACAACTTTCACCAATAATATATTTCTGTCTAACTATTAAGATGAAGATTATGTACATGAATACTATCCGAAGATGACACTATGATGCATATCATAAACCCAGTATTCTGTTGTTTTATCGATTCTTTTATTATAAGTGCTGAAAGTCTTGTATATCTTAAAACAAGATGTGTTTTCTTTGATGTTGCCATGCCGCAATTCTTTCCCTTCAAAAGCCTCAAAATACTTCCTTATCTCTGCAGACAAAACATTTCCAGCAATGTCTTCATAGCACAGTTAGACTTTTCAGAATTTCTTCTTTCCTCCTGAAATGCATGGAACAGTTAACTAAATCTTTTTTTGCTGTATAAGAATTCTTGTTGAAATTTGAATTTAGCATCTGCAATAAACTCAAGAAAGGAATTCCACAGCTTTCCATGGTCATAAAAAGGATACAATCCAAGACTTTCAGGGGTTATTACAATAAATTTAATGACTTCCACTAGTCTGAGAATGACTAGACACATCTCACAGCCATACGAATGACATTCCAATACTGCCAGAAGTTAGGAACTTCATTCGCTGTGATTCCCCACAAATTTCAATATTTCAATCTCTCTGCTGCGAATCAGTGTTGAAATGTAGACCAAGAGGTAAAATTCCGTGGACTAAATCCCTACATGAACGGGCCGGCATCTCGCACGCAACGTACTCTACTGTAACACTTCCAAATGTGTTTTCCATTAAGGAAGCTGAAAATGTAATAATGGATAAATTTGGATAATCTGGGAGATTAGCAGGAAGCTGATTTGGGGAGGGAAGCAATTTAACTGGCCAGCAGGGGACAAATACTTTTGGTGAAGTTTATTATCAAAGTAAGCAAGAGCCTATTATGGTGATGGTCAAGGTCTGCCTACAGTTTACATATCGAGTTAGGCATACTGTGGCTTACTGAATGTTCAGGCTTCAACAATCTTTTAACACACCTTAGATGTGAAAACCCATTAGTACATACAAGTGGTTATCCTATTCATATTGATCTAGGAATAATTTTACTTCTGGGTATTAGATAGATGATACAGTCTTTAGGAAACACCAATAATTCTCATTATGTTTAAGAAGGTTAGACATCCAGGTAAACAGTTTTCAAACTGTACAATTTAATCTCTACAACTGGATAAAAACTGAGATTCACTTCCATACGTTTCAAGTGACGTCCATCACTCATCTTCAGTGTCACTGGAACTAGAACTCTCACTACTATATTCAGAAATAGCCTACTCCTACTTTTTTGTAAATTATTTTGTAACTATATCCTCCTGTCCATTTTACGTAATCATTTATTGATAAACTGAAGATTTAACAGTTGCATACAAAACTTCAAACTGACAATACAAAATTACAAGTTCTTTTCTACAAGTGAATACAAATGTACATACATGTTAACAAATCAAACATACATGTAATGTATGTAGGGATACATGTAACTGGCCTGTAAGTGAATGTTGTTTGTAGTATTTTGGCAATATAGTTAACAAACTTGAGGTTTCAACTTTTAGTTTCTATACAACACCTTACTGTTCTGCCATTTGCCATCACTGTCATATTACAGTTATCTCGTTGTTTGCATTCTTATGTGTATATTATTAGAGAAAAATCTACAAGCTATAATTTGACTAATCCTTAAGAAAACTAAAATGAAATAAAATACACTCAAGAAATTAGATAACAAATACTTATACCTAAATCCTATTTCAAGACTTTAATTGATTATCTTCTCAATTCTCCAATGAAAGATTATCGAAATTGTCATCTTCAAGATGGTTTTTACCTATCTTAAGTCTAAAAAGTGGTGTCCACTAGTGCTTTAGTTAGTACACAAGATGTTTACACCTGTACCTAAACAATCTTACAGGCACAGCTATAGGTATTAGGTACCCAGCCCTAGTTGCAGAGATATTTCAGGAAGTATTCTATGCTCTCGTTATTGGAAAAACCAGTGCTCTACTGGGACAGGGACTAAATCAAGGCATGTTAATCATTAATAATAGGATAAGAAAGCAATCGCTGGCCAAGAATTTAATCGATACTCAGGACATCAGCTCCGACACAGACCTAAAATTTTCTACTCCGTCAAATCAGGCAAAGACCCTTCCACATATCGCATTTCTGTTGATTTGTTTATAGGCTAAATTTTACATTCTAGTAGTTAAAGCATCAAATAGAATTGAACTACATGTTGGTATTATTCAGCATATAAACTAAGTAGTAACACCATCCCCAACCATATTTTTGTTACAAAAATTTTTCACACAAATTCTTCAAGTTCACCTCTACTTCCTCTACTCAACTGTTGTCTATGCATAAAATCATACCCTTGATCAATTCAAGATGAATTTGTCTATGAATATCATTTACATTTCTTTTTTGGAAGGGTGTCTACCTTTACCAATGTACATGCAATATCAACATTTTGGATTTGTTTGCCTCAAGCAAAACCAAATATGAAAATTTATAATGTTTATATGGCAACTTATACTATACTTTTGTATTGATATGCAACATGCAATAGAGATGAATTTTGGAAGTATGTTCCTTGTTGGGTGCGATGGTCTCATCATCGCTCATGGCTTATACAACTTTCATCTGCAACATCGATCAGCTAATCCAAGTCTGCTCAAGTAGGTTTGGTACAAAGACCTAAATGCCTGCAGCATGCACTTAGAATGCACAAGGGGCTCTCCCCTGTCCATGGTGTCCCCAACCTGGCAAGGCCCCAATCTTGGACAGGTGTCATACAAGGGACAAGGCTGGAGAGTTTTGTACACCTAATAGTGAAGTAATGGTTAACAAATGGTATGTTTAGGACCAGGTTTAACTTTCTCATCTAAATAATAGTAACATAAGAATTGCCTCGCCAATGTGATAGCATATTGGTGTTCTCTAAGATAATTTTTTATTGACACAAAGATTAAGAATCAACCATGTCTTTAAAATGGTTACTTTTCTACATAGAATAAAGATGAGATTCTATCAGTCCCCTGAATTGTCTTTTGTTTGTTAATTTGTTTGTCTATTTTTTGCAAAACCGAGCTTTGAGAAGTAACACTTTGCGTTTTATAATGCAGTCAACAAAGTGAACTTTATAAATAGACAGTTTTATAATAGTTGTATGTATGCATATGACCAAGTTTTCATCATAGAGGAAAGACGAGGAAAATAATCATGTTTCTATAAATCTTGGTAAACAATACTAAACAAGATGTTGAAATTCTCCCAATTATATTGCTTTCTTCCATTTTGTTCATGTTATCATATGAGGAAAATGGATAAAATTCATTTTTCTTGCTTGCCTGCTTACATGTATCTCACAACTCACTTCAATTCTTATCAAACAAAAACACAGCAACACTTATCCATTCTTACTTATCAGTTCAAAACATGTGAGAATTTATATAATCAATATGCTAAAATTGATTTCAAGACAACTGGACATTTAATGTTATACACAATTTTACCTTGCTTTAGCTTAGAAACCATTTTTCTTATCAAATTCTCTTATTTTCATCAAAATCATTTCAATCTCCAGATCACTATATTTCTTTCCTACAAAAAAAGTAGCAAGTGAAACGAAACATAAGGTTTCAAAACAGCTATTCCTTCAGCTTTAGCATTCTAAAGGTTAAAGAGGTACATGTCAGTCATAAGAAGGTTAACTGTTTACCATACAAAGCCTGACCCCCATTGCCATGTTATAGGGGAGTGACAATGCCCAATACTAAGAGCCCCCCTATGGAGGAGGAGGGATAAATAGAGCTTCTTCACACCTCTTTTCTTCCACTGCTTTATAGTGCTCCACCCTCTAGATATTGGCTTTTATTGAGTGCTTTAAGTGATAATGTAAACCCACCCCCTCTATTCAGGGAAGTCCATCTTTGACACCTTCTGTCATCTTTACAAGGGTAGGCCTTTACAGTGGGTGTCTTGCATTTGAAAGGGAGTGGTTGGGGTTTACAATGTTTCCCAAATAATAGGCAGTCATCTGTGTTGAAGATCTGTTTGGTAGATACAAAGGGAAGATACTTGCTTCTGATAAATATTCTCTGGAAAATCTTAAAGAGGGAAACATTTGTAAATGTTTTCATTCTCTCTTTTTAGGCAACCTTTTTCTCCAGAGATCAAAAACTACAACGGGTCAAGGACAAATGTAGGGGTCAACCCATCAAATTCATTGTAAACATTTCAATTTGAAACATCTTTTGTATCAATACAAGAGTTCTCTAAGTATCTAACTAAACTAAGAAAAGAGAAAAACGCTGAAAATTGTCTCAAGTAACTGCAAAATCTTACTTCCTACTGTTGTACATCATGTATTGGCTTCAAGGGCCAGCACGACCCAACAAGACAGGGAAAAACACCAGTCTTTCCTCAACACTAAGCCTGAAAACAAGTGTTGTTTTGACAATTCCTTGTTCCTTCACTCTGTTGCTCTAAATGTGGACCCGGCTGTTAAACTCTGCCCCTATCCATGGATAAAACAGAGGCCTGTTCGCTGTCTGCCCTGTTTTCTCTCATCCAGGTTTGGCCAGTATCAAACCATGCAGGTAAAGGGGTCAGCCAGGAGGCTGTGACCTGCAGTGAACCCCGTAGCCCCCTTGTTCTGACACATATTCAGCCTTGGGGCAGCTCTCATACATCTAAGGTCACTACAACATAAACACAACCTCCTGACCGACAATTTCCTCCACTTGTTACTATTTGCGGAACTCCTGGCCCGAACACTGCCCTCTTGAACCAACACCCCTGCCCATGATATTCAACTTGACAATAGGGGCAGATAAGATGCTGACCTGGGTGAGGAGGTAAGTTTTCAGGTCACGGCGGGGTCACCACGTGGTGGTTGGTTGGATTTTCAAAAGCTTTCCCTACAAGGGTAGATGCAGGACGGTTCGCCCTGCTTAGCGATGTCGTGATGGCCTGCATCGCTTATCTATTGGTCGACGTTGGACTGGTGGAAAATCCATACATCACAAAGGCAAGGTGGCATGAAGAAAACAAGGACATGCAATCTTTTAGAGGTCTTAAATATTTAAGGCCCGACCAAAAATTTTGATTTCCTTTGAGCCTACCGCCATGACGAACTTGTTACCAACGGGAGATCGAAACGCACGGTTATGGAAACGACAAAAATATCGGGGAAAAGTGACGGCAATAAACGTGCAAACATATTTCTATGGAAAAAAAGTGTTTGCGGATGCCGGTTCTTTCCACATGGAGACCCGCAATGCCAATATTTTCTCATTATTTTGTAAAGAGTCGATAGCTGTCTCTGTAAGTTGTACATGGCCGGCAGTCAATAAATGTTCCGGTGCTGGTGATTTCAGATAGATTTGCTTGGCTATTACGCTATAACCAATGGCTGGGCCATCAGAATGATTCTGTTAGGGCCCTGACAGACTTAGTACGCTGTAGAGATACCATTACAAGCCCTACAGCAGCCAGAGACATTTAGTTGTTTGCTAGAGACGGCCTTGAGAGAGAGAGAGCGGGAAAAGAGGGAGGGAGGATCAAATACAGGGGAGACTTTGCCCACATCTGGAACTGCCGGCTAGCCTGCCAAGCCAGGCCCACCAATAAAGCTCTGTCCTATCTAATCTTGATAAGGCACTTCAGCTAAATTAATAGATGACATATTTCGGATGTAATCAGATACCCTTAGTGAGGAGAGAAATCAAAGGGACTGGGAGAAAACAGCCTGAGCTCTGCGGATCCTTCTGGCTTGTTAGAGGGGGAGAAGATGGATGGACTCCGTAATTCAACTGAACAGGGCTGAGGCTAGACAGCCAGCAAAGCCAGCAAATCACAATCAACCAACACCACTCCACTACACACAAGGACCCCGCGCTAAACGCCATCCTGGGTGCAGTTGTGAAGCTTCGCTTGTCAGACCAAGCTGACATTTCTGGACTGAGATATGTCATCCAAAAGAGACAGGGATCGTCACTGGCCCCTGCTCTACATTGCTGTGGCACATGTAGGATTAAAACTGACAATTAACAAGCCTGTAAATGACAGGAGTAAACAAGCCTTTTCCAGCTTGGCAGGAGGATTTATTCTGGGTAGGTCTGGAAACAAGCACTGTGAAAATGTATGTAACTGGGACAAATGGAAGATGCATCTATGTATAGTCGGATAAATAGCCTTATAAATAAGGAGTAATGGAATGAATCTGGCAAGAACTGACAATCACGAGAGCTAAAGGTGTAGTATACCATCAACTTCTAGTCTCTGTTTTCTATTTCTCCTCCTGATATGCTATTTTCACAGTGAGGTACTGAAACTTGTCTGTCATATAAGATGCATACAGTACTACATGACAAATTCTGATGCAAACATAACTATTCTAGTTAGAGATACATGGTATAAAGTGGGACACAAAAGCCCAGATTAACTGTGAAATACCTTCTAAATGGTATTAGCAGTTTTATTGCCTTTCATATTGCAATTCAGATTTCTTTTCCATTTAAAACTATCTAAAATTTTGCAAAGTGATAAAATACCAGCTTTCCAGAACTGCAATGTGTACTTTCAACCTACTTATTTTCGATCAGCAGTTCTATACACAAAGTACCTAACCATTTGGAATGATTAGTTCTCACCTGAACAAATTGTAGCTTTCTTTAAACAATTATAGCTTATCTATTATAACATTTTCAGACTAAATAAAGGTGTAAACAAAATATAAATGGTACTTTCAAAGTTGTGTATTTCTTTCAATCTGAAAAGTCCTGAAAAAGGATACCTTTAAGGGTGTGGGTGTAGACTACATCTGGGATAAGAAATCTGGGTGCCCTAATGTCAATCTGACACACATAATGCACCTGCACACATTACGTCCAGCATTGTACAACCCCTTTACTGATATCTGGCCATCTGTGGAGTTTAGAGTTATTGTACGAGCCCTTAGGGTAATATGACAGCAGGACACATTCTTGACGTAAGTAGTCTTTCAACATTTATAATCACCTGTCAACTTAAAACAAACTCTTAACTCCATTCCTGAAAACAGCAACAACAACAAAAAAGGGACAGGCAGACTTAATGTTTTGAGTGTACATAAAATGTTTACAATTCATCTCAAAGTATAATTTGTTAATTATATATTGGTTAACGAGTAAAGCCACCCTTCTGTATAACGAACCTGCTCTGAAGGCACAGAGTATCTGGTTACACACTTAATGACTTGTCACACCTATACCATTTAATTTTGATTTATATCATAGACTGAAAGCTATCTAACACTAAATCAAGACTACCTACATGTTAGTTCAATAGTAGTATTGTAAATGTTTCTTTACAGTTTGTAATAGCTGAGTAAAACTTCTTTGTTACTTACTGGCGATATTTCTTATCTTATCTATAGTCCAGGTTACTAAACAGAAGTGTTATAGTAATACTAATAGCTTTGTATGATATATATAGCCAATTATATCCAATTTCTCTGCATAAAAAAAGTTCCATAGCTCAACAGTTTTCACGTTCCATAGCTCAAGTCATCTGAATTAGAAACTTAATTGTCCTGAAGAAAATGTCAACACCTCACATTATACATTAAAGTTTTCTAAGTTAAAAGTCTTATACTAAATTTAAGTTATAGCCAATTTCAAAAATATTGTTTTGACAAAATAAATTCTGGGAGGAAAAATGAAACTAACTAAAAATACTAAAATGAAGTCATAATAACTGGATCCTCTGATTACAAAAAGAGAAATGGTTGATAATTGACTAAAAAACTCAAAAATCAAAGAGCACAAAGGCTGAATTGTATTTTTTCATAATATAACATTCTATATCACAACTATATCAAACTATATCACAACATCTAGCAAACATAAAAACTACTGTTCTCCCTTATTTCATTGACCCTCAGTGATACTGTTGCTTTATTCAAAGATTATATACAATGTAGCAATAAGTAGTAGTATATTTTTTCGTTTTTTAAGATTTGCAATGAACTATAACACCTCTTTCAGGTCAAAGAAGTGCAAGCACGTTTGCTGTGACTGTCTTTAGACAGGAATCGTGACCAAAGCCCACCACACAATATCTTGGCCTGGAGTCCCCATCCCTCTGTTTATTTTTCTTTGGCTGAGTCAAAGATACAAAGTTTACATTACCGTGTCCTCTGGGTATTACTCTTGAATGACAGTGGTCAGGTAAGCCTGCTAACACCAGTATAGACAAGACAATATTGTTCATATCAGACATCTATCAACCCACTGTTGTTATATAAATAGACTTCAGCTGATCCTTCCCATACATACACATATTGTGTAACAGTTAACAGATTATAGACACTGATAGCCAACAGGTACACACCTCAACTTCCTGGTCAGGATACATAAAATGTGATTCTCTAGTCTAAATATAGGCTGAACTATAGCTAGTATATTGCTATACACAAAAATAAACAGAAGATAGTTCAAAGTAGAGAAACTTCTCACTCAAAGCACTCTTCGACAATACATACAGCATACATACTACTGTGCAAAGAAAACACAACAATGACTTTTATGACACTGAAACTTTCATGCCTTAATTCATAACATGAGATAAACCTGCCTCACGTACACAAAGACCAAATCATAATATTTTATCTGTTGTAATATAGTGCTTCAGGGCTAGAAGTGTTTAGTGCTAATGAATTGCATTGTTGTCTGCCTTGTTTGGTGTTATGTAAGGGCATTTGTATACATTTCAACATAACCTCCAACAATACTTTAAATAAGAAGCATATACAGCTTGTTGAATCATAATTCATATTGGATTCATGTACATGTAATACACACCAGTGTCAAGAAATATGTACTCTCTGTAGAGTAACATCATCTCCTATGAGTTATTTTCTGTTCCAGTTTCATCTCCCTTCTATGTACATCTTTTGTAACGTGTTACGTTGCAGCGGAATTTCACGTGAGACTCGTCGGGCAAAATGATTTCGGTGAAGTCCACCACAAAAGAGCGGTATCCGTTGCTATTTTGGTTGGTCAATGCCGGGCATTATAAGCCTTTTCAGTCCCCAACAATAGCCTAAGGCACGTATAGGGCCAGACATGAGAGAGGTTTGGGTGGTCTGCAAGATAAATATACTACTTTTAATCATTACTCTATGGACTGCTTGTGATACCGGCAAAATTCCTCAAGCAACTCTTTTGAAAGAAATGTGGAGAAAGCTGCAGAGCAATGTTAATGATTAACGTTATCAATCAGTTCCGGGAAGGAGAGAGGTCTTATGCCTTCAAACGTCAGTAAGGAATCCCTACCTGAGTAAGTCACACTTGTGGAGGGTGCCGGGGAGACAGAAAAAATCACATTCCTGCACACAAGGCAGATGTCCACTGCAGGGTTTGTACAGCACACCCGAGGAACTCTCCCACTAAATACGGCCAGAGATTACGGGCAAATGGCTTCCTCCTGTGCCGTGATTTCTCGGCGGCGGTGTCCACATCGCTTTCCAGCTACACACACTCAGGCAGGGGTTCCATTCATCCGGAATAATTACTGCAATTTATGGGGGAAAATACCCCTGTTCATATTCAAATGAGGGAGGCAGACACTCTCCCTACTCGTGGTGGAACCCCTGCCTGGGTAACTTCACCACATAGAACAATCCCGCCTTTCTACTGAGCTTATGGGATAATTGGTACAATGTCATTTCCAAGGTAGGAGGGACAAGTTAACCTTGGGGAAAGTAATAAAAGCAGTAGGGCAAGCAAACCTCACGCCAAAGCTTTTATCTCCACAGATGGACTGTACCTTTTAATGCTTCCCTTGATTGTAGGAAGGAAGGCCTTCCCGGGTCGTTATCGCCCATTTCCTTAATTGCATGTAGTAAAAATCGCACCTCCCCCTGTTAAGGAGGAAAATGCGAGGAACCTACTGCCCAGAGGCAGAGGCTCTCATAATTGGGAGGCCAAACCTGCATTCATCATTGTTTGTGTCTTTCCTGGGAATAGAAACACTCCGACAAGCGGGGGATAACTAACAAGCAAAACGCGGATTCGCCAAATCCCCGGATTGCCGGCAGCCAAAATAATGAGCCGAGCGCTCGGCCTACAGAGGCGCATCCTCCGAGGGGTTTTACACAAATCCAACATGGTTGAACGCTACCAGGGAGACGGTGGCCGGGGCTCTGTGCATGCAAACTGCCTCATTGTATCTGAGCTTGTCATCAGTGCAGAACATAACGATGAGTGACAGTGGGGATGATGAGGACACTGGAGAGACGATGATCAGCACCGCAGCGCTTCTCACAGTCGCCACGTCTACCGTCCCGACTCCGGGGGGAGGGCCAGAAGAAAGGCGACGCATAGCTCCACAAACTTAACACCTCTAACACTGCCCTTTCCCACAGGGACCTACATGTGCGGCTACACAATCTTTCTGGCCACTTGTATGTAGCAAATCAACTGACTATATGCCACATAATCTCTGCCTTTGTCAAGGGAAACACTTCCTGTTTCTTTACTACATTTCTCCCAACACACACCAATCTTTCCCCTTCCATCCCCACCAGGTAAGACAAAGCTGCAGCAGGGAGCTGCCTGGACATACGACCGCCTGATTTCCTCCCTCCCCGCCCCATTTCCTCCCTCCGTCCTCCCAAATTGTTGGTGGCGAGATGGAGGCTTCTGTTGACGCCACATCTTTCCCCTGAAACGGCTGGATTTGTCAAACGACCGGGAGAGACACAAATCATTATGCAATTTCTGCGGCCGGGCAGAGCCTGTAGAATGGATGGTGGGGTGCTTTCCGCTTCCCAGGAATTCAAGCGTGTCACGTACACTGGCAGCGTCCACCCATCAGACGACCCCATTATTTAGTTTACCCATATGTGCAGACGTACACTGGGAGTTTGTGCTCAAATACCCATGACATTTTCCCCCCCTTACATCTTGTTGGCGAGTGATTTCCACCACTCTAATGCCTTATCTCTCCTGTTTTCATCCTTGCAGCACAACTCCCCAACCCTTGCAACTTGCTACAGGAACACCAGCCTGATCTGTTAATGCCCAACTTTCCAAGCTTTACTTTGACAGATAGCTGGGAGAAACTTCGATTCAGCTCTTTCTTCAGTCTGTGGTCTTACCGCGCACCAAGCCACCCATTCATCTCAACCAGGGGGCCCAAAAACTTCCCAAATTTCCTCCAAGGTCCAAGTTCGAAACCAGATTGAGCCTGGATCTGGACGACAGGCTGGATTTTGTGGATGGAGAGATTGATTGGTGAGACAGAAAATTACAGAGTAAAGCCACCAGCCCTGGGCTGGGAAAGGATAGATCTGCATGCAAGAGAGACAATTGCTCCAATGACTACCAGCTGCAGACTTTTGCTTGTGTTTTTGTAAGTTTTAGTCACTGACATTAACATGTAAATTCTCCCACACATAATAATAGTCTTACCGATCAACACAACATCCTCTCATAGTATGATATATAGACTACCTTTCACCACCCTCCTAAATGATTAGATTACCGGAGTCGACCAATCCCAGCCTTGTTTCTGGTGATGCGTTAGCTTTACAAATACTCCACAATCTTGGCTGGTGACTGCATGAAAGGTGTTTTTTTCGGCAGCAGAATGGGAAAGGACACTTTCGCCACTCTCACACCGCTTGAGCCTCGTGGTCACTGTGAGGAGACTGAAGAGAACACGAAGTGGACATTATGCTTTTACAGACCGCACAAAGGGACTGTAACAAAACACTTGACAGGACCTTCAGACTGAATAGGACTGATCTAAAAAGTCCCTGCCTTTGCTTTATATTTCCTTGTTCTACCAGTTACCATTGCCGTGTGACGTTGTGTATGAAAGAAACTGTTCCATCCAGCTTCCAGCGGTAGAAATATGATTCATTTTTCCACCACAAATGAGTTCCCAGCCCTGCCAATTCCCTTCAAGTTCATCTTTCTGTTGATCCGGGCAGCTTCCTCTAAAAAAAATTCCAGCCCTCGATAACTTGACCCATCATCTAGGTAATACTTGAAGAGGAATTACCATCTTAAGAATGGCGAAAGCGCTGGTTTCGGTGTCTTGTGTGTGAATCTGCAATGACAATGGGGTCTTGAGATTGATGAGCCAAAAGCAAGCCCAATTTACAGAACTGCCAAGCTAAGGACCAATTACAGACAACACACACACACACGACAAGAGTACGTTTACCCTATACCTCAACAACTTCCCACTTTTCCTGACATGAAATATACGATACGGCCTTGATATTCCTCAACAAATTCCCTGTCACTCAATAGTAACCAGGTAATAAACAAACCAAAGGTTCGATAGAAACATCACTAACAGTGGTTTTTGACTCACCCATTCGTTGTGTTATACCTTGGGGACTTTCTCCCGACAAATAACATAGCGATATCCAATCTCTCGCACTCCTCAATACACAGCATTAAATGTAATAATCACACTTAATTGCTTATTAATAAGCTCTGCTGGAGTGCGTCGCCGGTAGATAAAAACTCGACTGTCGGTCGGGTGCCTTCCTGATGGAAGCGCCACTTACACGATATGAGGGAGGCTACATGGACCATCAGTTTGGCCGAGCCGGCCAGAGAAGCTGGGCTTCGGACATTGACAAAGCTGTATTGTTGGCGCTGAAGTTGGCCGAGTGGAACCGTCTGACAGCCCCATATTATCTGGAGGGAAGAATGGAAAACATATGTGTAGGTGGACTTGAAACAGCCCACCGTGGCCAGGCCGGGTGCTAGCAGGGAGAGAGAGAGAGAGAGATCATGTTGTGGTTTGACCTGTTCAAACACCAGCTTATAAGGCTATAAAAACCAGGAAATTCCCCATTTGACCCAGGGTAACATCTTGATTACAGAGGTAGCTCCAACAGGTCCCGTGGGAACCATGCTAGGGGTGGGGCGGCGGCCAGCACTCTCTCACAGGTACAAGTCTCCAAAGGGTGAACTTCCCCGTGGCTCCCCTGAATGGGCTGATTTCACGGTCCGGCCAAGTAGGAAGGCTGTTTGCTTTCCTTTCTGTTTGTTTTGTGGTAAACACAGAGGATCAAAGTTAACGTAATTATCACAGCAGTCTCTCAGATTCTCTTCAGTCTTCACATTTTTCTGTGGTGTCTATCAAAAGGTGGGAGTCCTCTTTACCCACTTAAAAGGGACGAAACTCTCAATTTCCAAACAAAACAGAAAGGTGAAATCTAATCCACTATAAGGGAATGGACGCTGATGGGCTTAAGAGTTTTGGAGTAGCAAAGAAAGTTCAGTGTGACAATTCCAATTTCACAAAATTCACTGGGACTTTGGCTCGAGCTTCATTAGGCAACTTGATCCCCTTTGACAACAACAGAAGTTTATACTGTTGAAAAAAAGGGGGTTGACTTGTAAATATAACAAAGGCAACTGTTCCCTACATATGTACAGTATATGTCCAAAAAAAATGCTTAATTCTGACCAAAAAAAATTATTACTTATTGTAATGCCAAGTGTCAGTTTTCTAGTGAGCTACTTTGCAGATACTGTACAAAGTAGATTTACATATATATTATATATATAGATATATATATATATATAGATATATAAAGAGAGAGAGAGAGAGAAATATAATCTTCAATTCTTCAACAAACCCTCAATTGAAATAATTTGAAAGAAATTATTTCATATTTCAAAGTCTAGCCTGAAGAAATTTCCAATTCAACCCGAAAGTTTCCCCCATATCAACAAATAAAGTTGAAAGATATACAATGTTCAGCATTTTATCAGGCTTATCTCAACAACAGGACGAACAAATCTATACCTTTCCAGGTCGTTGCTACCTTGTGATTGTATCTATGTCATACTTATCTGTTAATTCTACATGATTGTTGTTTATGTTGTCACATGTGTGATATAACAGGCTCCATCTATCATTGCTACCTTTGGATCAGGCCGGATCTCCCTATGACATCCCAAGAAAATCTCCCCCGAGCTATCTCTTCCCTCATCTTCTCTAACGGTTTATACCGGATTGACTCTATAAGAAAGTCAAGCACTGCAAAATAAATGACTGGAATCTGCATATTGTGCCTGCAGCTTGCCAAGATGCCTGATAACGGCAACGGGAAGAGAACCAGAGGGCCGAAATTACATAAATACACATGCAAGATAAAACGATAAGGCCCGGCTCCACTCCATCACAATGAAATATTTATAATTTTGATGCCTCTATCAAATCGGATAGGAGTTCACTTGTAAAAGCAGCGGGCTGCAGTTACCGTCCATGGGAATGTGGACGGGAAAAATAGATGACCGTACTCTGGGACCGACAGGGCAGTTCCTTTGCTGGTGGAGAGAGGAAAAGACAAAAGATGACAGTGAAAAACAAGCCCAGGAAATATCAGATGTCCACGAGGAGTGAAGGGAGGAGGCCTCCAGGCACAATTGATTGTAGGGCTGTGTTCCCTACAAGGTAGTGGTGGGCTACAAAAGAGTGATATGCATGCTCTATAATTCTTAACTAGAGATTAGATGCTGGTCGAAGCTGTATACCTTGGGGGAAAACTTGTGTGTGCCGTGATGAATCAGCGGCTGGTATTCTGATTTGGCAACCGGAGCCAGCCGCGAACTTGGAGTTAACTTCGCTGCCGAAACCCGAGGACGGCCGGTTGCAGCGGCCTGTTTGAAACCTAGAAGTCTTATGGGACTGGACACAAAATATAAATTAGAGCTGATTACACAGAGAAAATATGACTGGTTTGAATTAACAACAGAGGGCTTGGGCTGTGCCTTGGGAGGGGGATTGGCCAGGAGTCTGTGAAGTTCATTAACACACAATTTTGCCACTGTCCAACTTCATCAGACACGGTTTTGCCTGCACATGTAAGGGTACAAATTGTAAGGCAAAGGTACAATGCCTTCTGATTGCAACACGTATACATAAAAGGGACAACGAGAATACAAAATAAACCAAAACTATAAACCAAGCTGGTCTTGGATGTAAAAACAGAAAAATAACACCCTTCAAAGCTGTGACCCATAACAAAATGGCATGGACTACAGTCCTTCTTGTAATCAGTTTCTTGTTCTGGTTACAATAAAACGTAGGAGAACCAGAGTCTATTCAAAACTCATTCCCCATCAGTAAACCGATATTGAGTAGTGGCCGGAGGCAGTTGGAAAACTAAACACACACAATCATAAAGTAGTTAGACTACTTAAGCTTTAGCACCTGGAAGTGATGCTGCATTTTGTATTCTGGTGGAGCGCCTTAATCAGGTCCTATCTGCCCATCACATTAATTTTCCACTGGATTTGGTCTGCCCATCCGGGGTTATGTCCGTCAATGCAACAAAATTTTGTGCGATGAATATGTCAGCCTGGAAAGGCGGGCCCTGTATCCCGTCTTAATTCATTCCCTCGGGAGGGCAGAAATTCCCTTACAGAACCGTATTAATAACTTTGCACTTTAATTATAACACATCCAGCTTTACTACCTCATCATTAATTCATACCCGTAGAAAGGCTTTCTTCCGTAATTTTATAAAAATTCTGGAGACGATTAAGTAAATGGCACTAACACCAGAGCTCCTTGTGTTTTGTACCATCTGTTCGAGGTGTAAATAATTAAAAATAAACCACAAAAGAGGACAAACAGGGATATTCTGGCAACGCTTGTCCTGACATGAGTTTCTACAAAGAGATAGCTCTATCATGTACATATGTCAAACTCTACTGCTTTTGCCCCCTTTATGTATTATAGCCTAAGATAAAGACAACAACAGATGGAATCTAATAAAAGTGCCTACTTGGAGAGATCCGGGGAACGTGGGCGCTATCTACATGTAAAATCATTTGGTACTGGAGACTGCACAAGTGCAGGAACGGCCCCTGATTGCATAAATTGGTCTGAATTGAAAGCAAGTCCCAAACACAACCACCCTAATTCAAGGGCCAGTCCTCATAAAAATGTATGCCGTAAAATATATAGATCATATTTTTGCGCTGGGGCATGTTTCGGAATATGAAAGCATGATGAAGTGCCGTGGGACATGGGGGATTAGGGGCAGGACGGAGGGACGATAGATGACCACTGCTCTCAAATAGGGATACATGTCCAGCTAGTCATACATACACATACATGTACCGTGAAATATGTATCTTAATTTATTGATAACCATTCTGCCAATAAGGCGGCTACTCTTGTGGGTCCCCTTAGCTTAGTCGGCCAGGTCTTTCCGACCGATTTATGTACAGTCCAGCCTAATGCTGTCCTGCATCTAACTATAAATATTGCCGCTGCATCTTTAAAGTCCAAATGGAGAAAAATATCTGAGAATAAAAATGAATGCAAATCAGCTCTATAGGGTGGGAAAATGTTTATTTCGTAGAGATTGGACGATCCATTTTGCAACCGCTCTGACCACTAGGTAGGGGCAAAGAGGCTGGGACGCCAAAAGGCAGTAAAAATAGAAATCACTGAGGAATAAAATGCACTGCCCATAAAGAAAATGCAGCCATAAAACTCGACAACTTTGAAATTTACGACAACTGTTACAGTGTTGTAAGTCCTCGGAAAAGTCTGCCGTTCCGCGGTGCTAAGATTCTAACTTTGCCCACAAAAGACGATGTCACTCATACGTGGCAAACCTCCGTGCCTAATAATCAAGTCCGAAATACGCGGCAGGAAATTTACCATACTTAATAATACAGGGCATTACCAACGCAAAAAATAATCCCCTCTGCACACATTAAGCTGGCAAAAATACCTTGTAATTCATTCGTTTTTGCATGCGAGCAATATAGAGGTATTACAGGCAGGTGTTGGGGAATTATATACTGGGACACTACACTAACTACGCAGCCTGTACTTCTGCTATCTATAATCTCCATACAAATAAATCAGTAAATACTGCCCACTGGGTCCTGAATAGCCGAATGAAAGGACTTTCTACTCCCTGACAAAAACACATACACAGGGCTTGGGCCACGGGTGCATAAATCAGGGAGATGCATAGAGAAGAGAATCCTATTTCGTCTGATATCTACCACATGTATGGAGATTAGGGACTGGGTAATAGGAGAGATGCCATTAGAGTCTGCAGCGGAGGGGCGCTGACTGTGGCCAGGAATTTTTCATGGCATCTCAAGTCCAGTAAATACGCGTGCCAGATGTGGGGGGAAATCTTCTTTTACAATGTCGCTGGTCCCAATTTACTCTCACATACCTTCGCCTTGGCCAGAACAGGGACAAATTGGGTACACTGTCGCCAAGTCTAATGCACTCCCAAAACCTTTTGTTGCACGGGCAGGGAAAAATCGCGTGGTTTCTGAAACTTCCGTTAGAACCTGAGCCTTGTTTACGCCGGTCACATTTTCATTCACGACAATAGCCATTCAAATGAAAATTAGCACAGTTGTACTCCATGTGGTAAAGAAAAGAAATGCTTGGCTGATGTATTCCAACACCCTAAAACACTTCACACCATCAACAACCATATAGGTAACTTACATGTACCTATATCATCACATCTTCGTCAACTAGATTCCTTCAATCAAACAAGTTACATGTATCTTTTCAGATGAAAATATTCTCCTGAAAGGGAATTCTGTTATCTACCTGATAGTCAAGCTTCCTCTCATGCTGTGACATCCAAAATACTTAGTAACAACTTTCACTTTCAGCAAACCAGCTAACACTTAAATCCTTTCCTTTTTCTTCATTTGTTTGTACCTAGATTTAATACATTGTAAGCCTTACCCATCTTTAGTGCCACACTGTATCCGTACCCATAACAGTAGGGGTTCCTGGTTGGGCTCTTTTGGCACAAGTTTTCGTTATTAATTCCTCCATGCCAGCTGGATGTCTAACGTTGTACAAGCACGCTAGTGTGTGTAGAGAGTGTCAGGTATACACTGACTGAGGCTAGCAAAGGTGGAGGAAAAAGCAGGGGGGTCCCTATGGGGGAGGGGTCATGATTTGAACGAAAGAAAAAAGAAGACATGGTAGAAAAATCTCACAAACTTGCAAAAGTCCTTAACATCTCAAGCTTTGTGCCTTCACGAATAAAAGAAAGTATGTTGCTACTTTGAGGAAGATATAGTGCTTAGTGCATGTTTTCTTACGATACCTGCTGTAACGTTAGATGAACGTGTGAAGTGAAGTAAGGTAGCGAGTGACCTAAAGCCTTAGAATAATCGAAGGTCCTTGTCCTGATTCGGGAGAAAAATCTCTCACTACAAACATGACAACGTTTAAAAGAGAAAGAGTGTCTACTGTAGCACTGCTACATGTTGGCCGGCCCGTGCAAGTCGAGGCGCCGCCCGTGCATATGGCGCTGGGCCGGAGCTCCCCTCCCGTGCTGGCCGGCCGGGACCACGGCCCAACCCCCTACCGACTCACCGCCAACGGCGCCGATTCAACCAACGAAATCTCACACAAACCTACACCAAATGTCCTCAAAAACCTTCAACACCAGCACCCAAAACTTCCCAGAAAGTTGCAGATTTTGACGGTGGGATGAGAAATTGCGCGGGAATCTGGATTTTGGCCGGGGCGCCTCGGCGCGAAGATGAGTCGCCTCTGCGCCCAGGCCTTTCAAAAAGATGTGCATGAGGAAAAAATCACATCGTCTGCTGACCGGCACTCCCTTCAGATTTCCTCACAATATGTCCCCCCAACACGCACACAACGACTACATATGAGTTGATAGTTGTATAGTTGACTTACTTGCTAGAGAGAGCAGAAGTTGAGCGCAGAAGTGGACCGCCCGAGGCACGGACTGATCAGCTACCGCCAGCACTTTCAAAACAATCCGCCATGTTGGATCAAGGACGTCCCACAATGCACTGGACCTTTGGTCACCTCGGCTGAAGGCGGCAATGCAGGGGGCAAACCATCTTAGCGTAGGAGAAACTTTCACTTTTTAAACCTCGATAAAGGGGGCAAAACGTCTTATCACAGGGGAAACTTTCACTTTTTAAACCTCAGTAAAGGGGGCAAAACGTCTTATCACGGGAAACTTTCACTTTTTAAACCTCAATAAAGGGGGCATCTTAGCACAAGAGAAACTTTCACTTTCTAAACCTCAGTAAAGGGGGCAAAACATCTTAGCACAGGAGAAACTTCCAATTTTTAAACCTCGGTAAAGGGGGCAAACCATCTTAGCACCCCCTCAGTAAAGGGGGCAAAACGTCTTAGCACAGGAGAAACTTTCACTTTTACATTTTAAAGGGGGCAGATTTGAGAACATTTTAGCACAAGTAAAACTTTCACTTTTTAAACCTCGATAAAAGAGGCAAAACATCATAGCACAGGTAAAGCTTTCACTTTTTAAACTTCAGTAAAGGGGGCAAAACGTCTTAGCACAGGAAAAACTTTCACGTTTAAACCTCAATAAAGGGGGCAAAACATTTCAGCATAGGTGAAACTTTAATTTTTCCAAAACCTGTTAGGGGGGCCAAACCATCTTACATCTTCAATCAATCTTACATCTTAGCACATGAAAAACTGTCCCTTTTCAAACCTTAATAAAGGAGGCAAACCACCTTAGCACAGGAGAAACTTTCACTTTTTAAACCTCATCACAGGGGATAAACCATCTTAGCACAGGATAAAACCTAAAAATTTTTGAACCCCAATAAAGGGGCCAAACTATCTTAACACGGGAAAATTTCACTTTTTAAAGTTCATCACATGGGGTAGACTATCTTATCACAGGAGAAATTTTCATTCTTGAACCCCAATATAGGGCCAAATCATCTTCCCAGTCACACAGGTGAAATTTTCACTTTTAAACCTCTGAAGGCATCATTGCAGGGGGAAAACCACCTTAGCAAATGGCAAATTTTCACTTTTTATCAAGAGGACTTTGGTCAAACTAATTCAATCAACCATCTTTATAGCAAACCATCTTTAAATTGATAGCAAAAATTTCTGAAAAAGAGAAACTTTCACTCTGAAGGCATCAATGCAAGCAGCAACCATCTTAGCAAGACTCTCAATATAACTTTTTAAACCCATTTCTTTAAACAATTCATTCCTGTTCAGAGGACCTTTGGAAAATACTTGACTAAAATTGTGATGAAAATCATCATGTCTCCTTCGGCCGCACCATTTTAATTTCTTTCTAAACTTCTTTTTTACTTTGTCTGATATATGAAAATTGATGCTCAAAAAATGACTTAGTGAAATACTATTGTAAAAATAACTACGAAGTAGAGTTTAGACATGAATGGAAGTAGATAATGACTTCATGTTTCAATTTTCTTTCTCACACCATTTTCTCGAAATGTATGAATGGATCCCAAACCTTGTAGAAACTGTGCACTTTTTATAACAAGAAAAGTATGTGAAAGAACATGGGTTATTTATTATGAAGTAGATGAACATGAAGTTTGACCAAAAGTGGTATGCGTATGTATGGAGAGAATAAGGGTGGACAAGCATATGTGAAAGATTTTCGAATCCTCCCATTTCAGATTATTTCATTGAAATACATGTACTGTACAATAAAAAAGAGAAGAAGACATATTCATCAAAATAGAAAGTGTAATGAACTTGATGAAAACATTATGATTTTCATGACAATTTCTATTCAACCAATTTCCTTAACTTCTTTTAAATTTGAAAAAAATTAATGGTTAGAATTGCTGTAAAATATAAATAGAAACAAATGAATTGACCCCATAAAGTACTTTCTTTGAAGCATTTCTGCTTATTTATAAATGTATTCAGAATATTTTCAGGTAGATCTAATATGATAGAAAATTCAAATGATACCTATAAAAGGAAGCTGACAGTCACAAAATATAAAATGGTGCCAAAAACTACTCCCCAAGCTGAGGTTAGGCTTTCTATTTGTCAGGTTTTCTTTTTTGTCTGTCAGCCAAATGGATAAAAAAGAAAACCTAACAAGTTAGAAAGCCTGATAAAAGATGTTTAAAACAAGCTGAAGCCTAAGGTCTGCTTTGAGAGTACCAACATGTTTTACAGAGCACAGATAAATGAAAATTAGATAAAGACATGTTTCTGAACAGGAAGGTGAACATGCTTTGTGATAGACTAAGAGGCAATATTCTCATATTTGTGTATGATTCTCTTGGTCTGCATCAGTTAAACAATATCATGTTGATATGGTACACAATTGTATGTGTTTTTCTGCATAGATTGAAAGAAAGTATCTTAAATCTTCACAAATTCATATGGCCAGGTGTAAACTATTATGTCTTCTGTATGTTAGTCTTCTTGTTGAATGATGAAACTCTGTGCGTATCAATAATCAATCTTCAAGCTTCAGCACAGGTCATTCATAACACTGTTCCAAGCCAAGCTTTCTCAATAGCCAGTACTTTCAGTCAAACTTTTTAGATACTAATGTATGAACTACATTTAAAAAGGAACAAACCACATCACCGTATTTCAAATTGTACTTTTGAAAACTGAAAAGGATAAAACATAAATGCATCTTGTGAAAGTTCAGTAATTTGTAAATGGTTTGATAAAAAAAATGGACCTGATTTAAGCTCTTTGCTTTACTTTACTTTACACAGCACAATGCCTATATCTGTACTCTGCTCTCCTTCCTTTCCAAAAAAAGTAAAGACATATTAAGAGTTTTGGGCAACCTTTATCATTGAAATGTTGGGATTTTCAGAAAACTGGGGATGTTCAGACACTTGTCTAAAACTTGCCTAAGTAAGTCTAGTCCATATCCATTCCAAACATGAGATTTAGAGCAAGTACTTTCTTGCGGGGACCAGTATACATTGTCTGTACCAGTAGTGTATGTGAAAAATGGCAAACATAAGTCTGAAATTATTGCTTTAGAGGCACTGAAGTACAGAACACACTCCTATGGGAAATGTCCACCAGGGGCTGCCAGATACAAGATTAACTTTGTTTTCACAGTCCAACTTGAAGCATAGATCATGAAAGGGATGTTCAGTAAGTAACGTTATAGATTTAAGCTCAACACAAATCTACTTACCATATTTGGCTGGTCTCCCTCTCTGTGTTATGTCTTTATACACCTGATGATTGGTTCATCAAATTTTAGCCTGTTTTGTCTCATCTTTATTCACTGTAGTTTTGTTGAAATCATTTCACTCATAGATGCAAGGACAATACTCTATTTACCAGCATGCAATTTTGCTGAACAATGTATACCCATGATTTGTTTGTGCAAATCCAACAATCTATTTGATCCAAAAATACATCATTTTTCCTGTTCCAAAAATGTATCATTTTTACACTTTGTTCCATCTATTTACAGATCTTAAATGAAGGTCCAACAACTGACAGCAAAATGATTTATATTCAGACAATCCATCAAGAAATACTGGTTGAGATTATTAGTGTTTTGTAATGTTGAGATTATTAGTGTTTTGTAATACCATACATATGGGTATTTTCTCTGACCCACAAGTTCTATAAAAAAAGATCCAACAACCCTCCAACTAAATTTGAAAAGCCTGATTGACAGAAATCATTTTCATCAAAATGGAGAACAGTTCAAATCAGAAATGACACCAATCTGAGATGACAGGACGGACAGAAATAAAGAAATTATTGTCACTTAGGAGGCAGGAGACCCCCGCTGAAAAATTGGCCTTCCTGAACACAATATGACTGGTCCAAATAAAACTGCAACATTGGATCGGGGAGAATAAATGAAGGGGACACACAAGCAATCTCTGCCGACATTGGCACCTCACCCACAGGAAAAATAAATTACGCATTATTCCCACCCTATAAAACTTTCACAAAGCAGCATTCATCGAAATTAATTATTCCGGGGTGAGAAATGCGTGCCTTTCGCCGAAAATGAAGTATCGCGTATCACCTCCATAATTCCATATTACAGTTGTTAGGGCACAATAAAATTTCAATCACAAACTTTGCTGGCTATATTAAATGACAAATGCGCGCTGCCATGTGTATTGGGATGATGTATGATGGCACCAACTATAAAGGATTCATTACAATGAAACTCGGTTTTCAATTTTTCGGCATGACTGACCATCTATATACTGGCATTGGTGAATGCATAATGCCGGCAGTGGCTCCTGCTAAGGGTATTAAGTGGACTTATCCCGCCGACTTTCTTGTCTAGCTGCTGCTTTAGACAAAAAAGGCAAAAGCCGTTGCATAATTCCATCTGATGTCTGGGAGGAAATATTGGTTTGCAGGCGTGGAGCCTGGGTGGGTTGGTGTCGCTCCAGATGCCAACAGGGCAGGGTGCGTCTGTGGAGAGACAGTAGCCAGCCATGTCACAGTTAGGGTGGGGACTAAACAGAGTTTATGTCTTGTCAGCACTTTACACACTGTAATGTAGAAACCATGGCCTCTGTCTGTATCATACACTGTAAATGAGTGCTTCGTTTAGATAGCTAAGAAAGTTTCAGGCAAGGTCAACTCAAGTCAACAGTAGAGTCTTCCTTGCAAATTAAAATGAAGAATGTCCGGTCACAGTTTCAATAGTTTTCATAATATTATAAGAAATAGCCATTGTTTACCTAGTGTGATTTATTGAAACTGGGAGGGGGTTTCACAGGAAAGCTGTATGGAAACCCTTCCAACAATGTGACATTTCTACCTAGGTTGGTGTAAGAAAAATTACTGTAGTCTTGACTCAATATGGAGTGATGTTCCCTCGAATAACATACAGGTTTCAATACTATTGGTGTCTAGTTATAATAGATGGTGTGCTTTTATCTGCTGGTAAGCTAAATTATTCCCACTGTAATAAATAATTGATCTAGATATCAGCAGAGATCTGACTTTGGCCCATGGATTTGAAATGTTGAACCAGAAATAACATTGAAATGGCCTGAAGAGGAGGTACAAGATACCTTTATGTACAGCATGAGTTTTTCCTTGGCCCCTGGCCTTAGGCCGAAGGTCTCCGTAAGGGCCAGTCCAGTGCAGTTCAGAAAGAGAACACTAGATGGCAGTGGTAATGTTGCTTTTTTTCCATGCTTGTAAATTAGATAAGGCCATTCAAATACAATTTTCTGCTTTTCTGATTCACCTACTTTGTTTCTGATTTGCAAGAAGGACATAAAAAGATCATACATGTATACAGTATACCATTTTGCAAGTTTGGTAACAACTTTTTGAAAAACATTCTCAACTGCTAGAATACAAGCCTTTGTGGTTGTAAGGTACATCATGTGATCTTATACTTTTAAAACAGAAAAAAAATGGCAAACTTGTGAACTAAGAAATTGAATTGGGCCACAGCAAGTAAATTTTATGGATGACATCAGCGCGCGCATTAATTTTCGTCTGATTTCAGAAAAAAAACAAGAATTTTTTTCTTCTGCAGGGATGTTCAACATGATGATAAAGTACCAAAATGAGCAAATATGTTGTGTTGTAGCCTAATAACTGTACTTGTAGAAGTGAAACTTGTGAGGTACCCAGGACTGTAGTTGTAGAAATGAAACTTATTGGATAGTTGTATAAGTGACACCAATATGGAAGCCATGAGTGTGGTTACCAACTTTGTTGGTCATGCCATTCTACCACACTAGGGTCACTTTTAACACACCAGTACATGCCTTAAATACAGGAATGAATGCCTTGTTGGCTCTGATACCATATTTTGTCCCTTTATTTCTTTTTACAACAGTCATCACAACTTTATGGTGCCTATTTTTGAAAATGTAGCCATCTTGTTTTTTTCACCCATCTTGTTTTTTTTTCGCCCTATCGCACTATTTTTGCAGTCTGCAGAGGATGTCATCCATAAAATTTACTTGCTGTGGCCTTGGTATGATTAAAGTACAAAGTGACCACATGTACACATAAGTCTTGTGTGTACATGTGTTCACCTTGTAAACACTAGTTGTATTATATAGTTGTACCAGGAACGTTAACTCTTACTGTCTTAGCTCATCTATGGAAATGGTGTTGTTGAGCTATGGGGATTCTTGAACTACTGTGCACTAATCTCTAAACATAAGAGTCGCTAAAAATTACTAAATGCTTTCAAAAGAACAGCTTGTACATGAAGTGACCTAAGGCCCCATCAGTTGCATTATATCTTGCTTGTTAGACTTCTACAAAAATGTTTATGTGAGAAATCAA
Organism: Branchiostoma floridae x Branchiostoma belcheri; assembly: GCA_019207045.1. Lineage (NCBI taxonomy): Eukaryota > Metazoa > Chordata > Leptocardii > Amphioxiformes > Branchiostomatidae > Branchiostoma > Branchiostoma floridae x Branchiostoma belcheri. The sequence continues at coordinate 23,906,027 of CM033026.1, read as the reverse complement.
CATGAAACCTGGCGCAAGGACATTTTAATGTCCTTGATGAAACCAAAGTCTGTCGAGGGAAAATTTCTAAATTCATCTGTATGCAAAGAGTTAATCTTGACTTCTTACTGAATTCTTTTTAACAAAGATAGTTTAACGATGTAAAACTGAAAAGCATTGGAAATTGTAGTATATCAATAAACAATGGTAAGGAATAACAATGTTTACTACTCTCCAAGCAGCGGTTGAGTCGCGTAGATATAGTAGTAGTCGGAAAAATTACACCAGCGCTCCGTAAGAGGAGCGCTGGTGTAATTTTTCCGACTACTACTATATCTACGCGACTCAACCTCTGCTTGGAGAGTAAATGTTTACTACACAATTCTTCCATCAACTGTTCAAAGCCTTGATCTGTTACATACAGTAAGTCTGTAAGAAAATTTGCAAGACTTCTTGGAATTCTGCTTTTCAAAATGTCATCTGTTCTAGTAGGATGGAAACTTTTATGCCAATGGTCGACCCAAAGAAAGGCTAGAGTCAGCAGGTTTTTGCTAGGGTCAGTGGGTAACTTGACTCTGAACCAAAGAAAAGACTGTAACTTGAAACACAACTTTTTTTCTAAGCTTCGTAAGGACTGTGGGGGAAGTATAGTTTGTAATAATGGCAAATATCATTGTTGCAATTGATATGGCAACTATTAAGTTCAACTATCTGCAGAAGGATTTGAGCGATAGACAATGTTTTGTGATGAAGCTCTTCAGTATAAACAGTTGCTACGGCAACCACAAAGCCTAGCGCTTCCCCGCTGCTGGCTGGCGGAGCCTGGCGTTATCGGGGCCTAATTGCTGCACGAGGTAATTGATTACTCAAATCAATGCAGACCAATTATGCCACATTTCTGGCAGTTTATCCGCATTAGTCACTGAAAACACAGATTTCACGCAGCCTTAACCAATCAAATGTAGACAAATGTAACATTTGGTGTTCTGCTTGTTAAGGGGGCTTCATTTAATTAGCTTAATACATCCCCTGAAAGGGGGGCTGTCAATCGCAGGAGTGCTTTAATTAAATCTCCAAGAGACTCGGGTGTAATTATCGAGCCTTATTGTCATCAATCATATCGCTTATTCCGGCGCGCTGTCACTTTCTCTTCGGGACGCGTCGCGTGGCTTCCAGGTGGAACGGCTGTGGCGAGGAGGAGAATCCGGCTTCCTCATTTCGGCTTCAAACAATGTCGCCTCCTCGGGGGAGGAGAAGATTGCTTTGGCGGATTTCTGTTTTATTTAACCACGTCTTCCATAAACCACCGTGGATATAAGTGTATCAATTTGCACATAGACACGCCAGCCTCACCCCGGAGCTACTCGTTTGTTCCCATGTCCCCTCTGGTGTTCCATGCATCTCGGGGAAACGGAACGTCTATTAGGAGACTGTGAGAGGCATATATAGTTTCCCCACCGACAGGGTTCTAATCCACGGCCCGCCCACGGAAAACATGCACACCCTGCACGGCCTTGTTATGGAGAACGCTCCACTGGTAAATGGAGCAGCTTCGCTTTCGCCACTTGATCATTCCGGCTGCGAAATCAACCCCTCCGCGCTGTCCATCAGCTGTCGGGGTGCCGAGGAGATGCGACAGTTTGCCGTAATGATATGTATTATGTCTGTCTCTAACGGCGTTTTTACGTCCTTATTAAGCATCAAATCATTGAATGATTATGTGCGGAGCAAATTACTTCCCTTCGCATGAACAGCACGGGGGAGAATTATTCCATGGCCGCGGAGCCTCCCCCGAGATTAGCTCTGATACCCCAGGATTATGATGTACACCTCCCCAGATTCAGCTTCAGCCTCTTATAATTAAAAATGCATAGAATATTTCATCGGTCGGGCAACTTGTCTGAGTTGAGCCAGCAGATTTGCCATCTTTTCTATGGGAAGGAATGGAGATTAATTGAATATGTTCAAGCCACCAAGTGTGCAATGCCCATGCAGGAGAGCATGAAAATGTGCTGCGCTTGTGATTCATTTTTATTACCGGCGAGCCGCCGCGTTACAGCCACACCGATAATGAATCCTAATGCTTGCTTTATGAATTCATTTGCGCTAACACCTGAAATACATTACTATGCTCCCTGCCGTCCTGTATTAATAATGCCCGGCGCTTTCTGCTGGCCGGCTTCGTTATTGCTTGGATTGCAATTACAAAGGGCCTGTTTGCCATGGGATACGGCCGGGGTATCTAACTCAAACAGACGTCTCCAACCAACTTACCGGGGATTGCTACAGGACGGCCAAATGAACAGTGAGATGCCATACAGGGAACAGATCGCATGTTAGTTGCTTGAGACTGTAAGCACCAGCGAGGGGTTGGGTGGTTTGTTTTAACTGCAAAGTCCCAGTAAGCCCCTGCCTTAATTCTTTAAAGCCTAAGCCGTGCCGCAGAGCCCCGAGGAATGTACTAAAAGGAACAATAATTCAAACTCAGCACGACAACACACAATACGTGCACTCAAAACTGTGATGTATTTCTGACACAGTTGGCTACATTTTGTCAGGACTAATTCCACTTCTTTTTCTTGAGTACTCTGCTAGAATTATGTGTCTGCCCTACTTTTGCACCTTCTTTTTTACATCATTAATAAAAAAAATGAAACTTGACAGTTAACAAAATATCTACTAGTAGTAGACAAATAACACGGTTAAAAGAGGGCTAGATTTCTACAACATACCCAGCAAATTCTGAGTTTACTTCTCTCTTTATGTTTATAAATTGTTATTTCTACAATAGATGCTTTGTATTTACAACTACTGGGAAATATGTATACATAGCACATATACATGTCACATTTTTTTTTATAATGTGCATTATATACACATAGGTATTAGCACTATGGAGTAAAAATCTTCTTTTAGTTAAATATCCACGATCATAATGAATCATTTGCGTTCTGATTAATTGTCATCAGGCCACAGCAAGTAAATTTTATGGATGACATCAGCGCGCGCATTAATTTTCGCCTGTATTCAGATAAAAAAACAAGAATATCTTTTTTCTGCAGGGAAGGTCAACATGACTATAAAGTACCAAAATGAGCAAATATATTGTGTTGTAGCCTAATAATTGTACTTGTAGTAGTAGTTATACTTACGAGGTACCCGGGACTGTAGTTGTAGAAATGAAACTTATTGGATAGTTGAAAAAGTGACACCAATATGGAAGCTATGAGTGTGGTTACCAACTTTGATGGTGATGCCAGTCTACCACACTAGTGTCACTTTTACCACACCAGTACATGTCTTAAATCCAGGAATGAATGCCTTGTTGGCTCTGACACCATGTTTTGTCCCTTTAATTCCTTTTTCAACAGTCATCACAACTTTATATTTTTGAAAATGTAGCCATCTTGTTTTTTTTCACCCATCTTGTTTTTTTTTTCGCCCTATCGCTCTATTTTTGCAGTCTGCAGAGGATGTCATCCATAAAATTTACTTGCTGTGGCCTTACATAATATCAACCTACGACTTATCCAAAGAGGTTCTTAATCTTTGGAAAAAAATCTTCTGTACTACGAAGAATATAAAGTAAAATTTGGTCCATGGTATATTTTTTTAGTATATTTTTTTAGTATATTTTTTTCCTCATATTTGTGACTTTTGCCAATATCAACACAGGAAAAAATCATCAAACACTAGCTTGATGAACATACAAGACATTGTCATATTTACACCTACACTTGACATAACCAATTTCACAGATCAAATTCTTTTCAAGTTGCAATACCTTTGGAAACAGACAGGTGTCCCTTCTCCACAGACGTCAGTAAACACAATTCAACAAGGACACAACATAATGTAAGCACCTTGTACCAACGAGTTCAACATCCTTGCTTGTACTTGTCCTAGGTGGATCATGTATAATTCTGCCAGGTACCGTAAGATGACTTTGACAAAAGAGTGCTCTCAAGGCTAGAATGTAGTGAACATCAGTGGATATCTGACGCAATAACTTAAGTTGCATTACCAGTAATAAAAGTCTTTTTAGATTAAATCGTTTTGTGTTCAGTGATACTCGCTGTCCTGTTGTCCAGTGGCATACCTGTCCGTGTCCCCCATAGTGCCCTGTGTGTCAAAGTCAGACATGGCTCCTGGCTGGAAACTGTTGCTGCCTCCTGACTGCAGCATCTGAGCATGTGCAGAAATGGCAGGTTGAGAAGACAAATCTGGCCTGGCTATCAGGCCAGTCTAACAGACAACCACCTTTCTAACAGGCAACCACCTTTCAGGACCTGAAGGGTACACATGAGGGTTTTGCCCTCTACTTGCCTGGTAGTCAGCCTGGCATTTTCTGCAAACCACATTTAGAAAATCAGCAGTGCTACCTCCTTGTTAATTAAGAATTGTTAATCACAAGTGAAGACAAATTATAGGTATGATTATCTACAAGAGGAACTTCACACCTGTTATGCACATACTACTAGTACCATAAGTGCAAGCTGCACAAGACTTTAAGCCATGTAAGATTCATCAATTCGTACCAGGATGGACCTCTATGTAGCATACTACTCTTGTGGTGAGACCTTTAATGCCTTTGCCCTAGATTGACCTCTCTTAAGATGTTTAAACAGTATTTGGTATGCTTTATGCCAAGGACTGTTTTAAAAAATTCAGTGCGAGGATTTTCAAGTAGCTTCATCATACCAAAAGACTGTCTCTTTCTGAAACATAAATTTTTTTACAAAAAAATTTCAAGTGAATTTCATCCTACATGAACATGCACAATAGTTTTGAGTTTTGACATTAGAGTAATGATTTTCCCACAAATGTTCCAAAATTGGAGAGCTTGACAAAATAAGACTTCCTTCCTCAAGTTCCTGTTGCCTCAGAATCAATCCCTGGAAGAGACAGTCCCTAGTATAGTAATATCAAGTATTTGATTATACTGCTGCTGGGGTCCCTGACACAGAGATAGGCAGCAGTCAGCTAGTCGGTCCAAGAAGGAAAAAAAATGTTCTGTATCAGTACGATGTACCAGTCCCCATCCCTATGTTCTACAAGAGAAGCCAAGTCCAACCTCTTGTTCAGCCTCCTGAGCCTTGAGTTTCTCCTGAGCCTCTCTCTGCATCTTGTCCAACTTCTCCAGTGTCACAGACTTCATGGGGAGGATCTTGGGTTTACAGAGTACCATGGTGGGGTTGTCTTCTGTGTGCAGCTGGCCCTGTTTGGGCAGCACCTCTTTGTACGCTCCACCCTGTTTCTCGCCTGGCATGGTGGATAATCTCCAAGCAGATTTTGGGGTTGACAGTTGTCAGAGAAGCCTGGCTGCTGTACCTGTAAGAGAAACACAGCAGTCAGAGAATGTTGTCGATATGATTTTCTATACCAACATCTGTGTTTTTTTTTTTTTTAAATACTTACAGGGATAACGGATTGATCAGTGGAGTCAGGAACCTACTGAAACAATGTAACAGTGGAGTTCAAGCGTCACCAAACTGACCAGTCCAACTGGTCGAGACCTTTTGGCATAGTGGTAAACAGTGCTGGGTTTGCAAGCTGGTGGCTCAGGTTCAAATCCTGGGAACCAGGAGACTGTTTATACTCATGCCTTGTGTTTCAGTGGTTCCCACACCAACCCTGTAAGACTAAGGGGCAAAAGATGAGCCACATAGGGATATTAAGCTTGGAGATTTGAGGACGAATCTTTAAAAGAAAAGGGGGAGTAGTGTAACAGTGGGGTTCAAGCACTGCCAAACTGTCCAGTCCAACCAGTCAAGACCTTTTGGCATAGAGGCTTTGGGTTTGTGAGCTGGCAGCCCAGGTTTGGCATGGGTTCAAATCCTGCCAGGAGTCTCGGCCCTTGTGTTTCAAGAACTTCAGAGAGGGCAGAATTCGCCATCTTATCCATACTGTTTGCAGTCCCGCAGTAGCACTGTAAAATATTATACACAGGGGTGGCTGCTGTAGTGTGTATACTAGAAACCTAGAGAAATACATGTTTCTAGCTAGGATAATTTTCTTATTAAAGTTCTGGTTGCCCTATTTTTTAAACACATTTAACACCCCAGAACAAACAAAATGGGGTAACAAGACGAATATTCTGCATGGGACTACCTATCATTTGAGGAGGACAGAACTAAGACATTTATTAGCTTTTAATTTCTCGAATAATTTTGGGGCAAAAAATAATATATTTTGTTGGGGAGGGGGGCAAACAAATAATTCGCACGCATTTTCCCTTCTTGTGTGGCACAGCTAAGCTCATCGGTCTTCAACGAAGCAGAAAGATATGGCAACAACATCTACTTACCTAAAACGTATTTAGTAAGTATCCTGTAGGCTGTGTTGAAGAAGGACGCAGCTCGCAGGACAGTTTTTACAGCAAACCTATGCAGACACTGAGCGAATCCGGCCGAAAAATTCAATATGGCCGCCTATTTTGATCACGTGACTAATGGTGCACTACCGTTCATCTCCGAGCAGATGTTGGGAGGTGGAATAGTGTGGCCGTAGAAAAAAAATTAACGGTCAACTACCATATTGTCATGATTGTCTTCCTTCATAAAATAAAAGCCACGGCAAAAGAAGAACGACTATGCTCTGATCATCACCGTGATTGGTGGATGACCGAAAAGGAACAGGCCAGTATATGAATTGCGGACGTTCCTTTACAAGTAATTAAACTAATAAACTAAGAAGAACGCAGCCCGGGTATCATCCGGAAAGTAGTTCGCTCCGGCTTTTATTATTCACTATCACTATTAGTGAACGTTACAGTCGCTTCCCTGCTGTTCCGTCTTGGTATAACATTATATAACAGGTAATTGTAATCCACAAACCGCTTTGAAAGATTGTGCTTTGTCGCCGACGTATGATCATAGGTTCACTTTAACTAGTATCTACCGCTAACTAACCATAAATTAATCAAGACTTGAAAACTTCATTGGCGCAACGTCACTTGCTAACGGCCTCTACCGGTAGAATTCGGTAGTGCAAATACGGCGCAACCATTATTGGTTCTAGGGGCGCATAATAAATTGAGATACGTTTTAAACGATTTGTTGAATACAAATATCCAATATTCATTACTGATTATACTATGTATGGTATCTATTACTACATTTTTTCTTTAAGTATTATTCTTTTGTTTCACTGTCAAACATTTAGGATAGAAATATGAAGTTTAACGTTGTAGTCTGATTTGGACTAATCTTATCCATATATGGGAAAGACAAGTCCGGGCATGCTTCCGGCAACCAATCAGAACAAAGGGCGCAGTAATTCAAACTTCTAACCGAACCGGCGAGACCCTGTTTTGACTTGTAGCAATATCCATCCGCGAAAAATATTAAAAACAGGCAAATTGCGATACTATATTCATAATGTGTCGTAGATTTTTATTCATATTTTACAAATTGCGTTTTATATTCAACTTTCAAGATAATTCTCACCTATCTGTAGCTGTTTTATTTCAGCTATTCATCAGAACTACTTTGTGCGGATGGATAAATGGGAGGTGATACGCCCACTGTAGCTATTTTTCCTGGCAAAGTTCGCGGCGTGGATCTGCCGGCGCGTTTATGCTAAATTTTGCGCGTAATTTTTAGCTTATTCTCCTTACCAGGAGAATTAAGTCTAAATTAGGAAATCTACATAAAGCAGGGAACACGTTTGTGTGAGTTTTTAACGTATTCAGGTAAGATTTCGCTGTTATTTTCTTGTTTCGTGTCTGCCTTCTTCTTGCCTGCCTCTTTGTTTTCGTCAACGGTCGTTTTTTCACCGCTTCCAGGTGAGATTTGTGGAAATATTTGCACAAAAGCTCAACTTTCCGACTCTCAAACACTTTCAATTACAAAAGACGATTACATGTTATGATAATTTGGGCATGTCTGTGCAAGCTAGCGTTTGTGTGTACGCAGATTTTTTGTTGGCAACACGTTTTTTTTTTATACCCCCCTCCCTCTTTCTCCCAACCCGTTTCGAAAGCTTCCTTTGGAACCAAGGAACTGGACTTTTGACATCAAATTATTCCATAACAAAAATAATTTTAACAAGTATTTTTTTGTCTCCCTTTCTTCTAGCGTGCAGTTGTCGCGATGTTGTTCGGTAAGATAGTCGTGATCAAGCGAAACGGCGAGGACGGAGCGCACTTCCCTCTCACCGCCAGCTCCTGTCTGTTCGGCAGGTAAGGACCAAAATAGATAATCATTTATGTCAGACAACAATATGTTCACAAGTCACTGTTTTCATTGTCATGCAAACTATAATGTTAGGGTTATGTTAGGGTTATGTTCAAAAGTCGGATCTGTCAAAATTATTCTATGGTAGCATAATTTTTAGGTCTATCAGAGGATGCCTAAAAATTTTATTTTCATTTTACCTTTTCTTAATTAACCGGCCCCTTCCATTATTTTAGAAAATCTCACCGAAGTCACTTTGGAAGTTGTCAGCCACATATTTCAGTAAAATTATGCATATTGGTGTATATGCATATGTCAAATCATGAAAGTTCATGAAACTATTATAAAAGTTTCAGATTTTAATTTTGTTCCGTTACATTTGCATAGGACCAATGAGTGCGACATCAGGATCCAACTTCCCAATGTTTCCAGGGAGCACTGTAAGGTGGATGTGAAAGATAATGAGGAGGTAGGGTGGCAGTTTTCGTAATTTGTACCTCAGTCATTGAAACCTGGTTACAGACAAGTTTTACCGACTCACCACGGCTTTACATTCAAATTGTCTCAATAGACCCCTTTCCACACTCCTACTCATAAGGGGAAGACGACGGTCAGGTGCTAAAACTATGTCGATCACAATGGTATATCATTTGCATATGAAAAAGTTTTGATGCCTGATCTTCATCTATTATCACCTGTGCTGTAGCTTGGAAAGTAGTCTATTAGCATTACAAAAAATTATGGTTTGATTATGTAAAAGTTCGAAAACATTTCAGCTACAACTACTGACCTTGCCGTTTTCTATACTAGTAGTATGTCTCTATTTAGGTAACTTGTCTGTGACCTGTAATACTTATGCTGAATTTTAACACTACAAAATTGTAAGCCCAAACAGGGCAGTCTCCAGCTTTCAATTTTTTTTAGTCCAAAAATGGAAGCCCATGTTCCTATCTGTCATGACCTACGGTTATGAAAATAATCAATTTCTTGTCATGAAGTTCAGATGTTTGGGACAGACGGTGAAATTTTTTTATCCCATCAGAGAACAGATACAAAGGAAAACTGAGACATGGGGACGGGTCCTGGAAATAGCCCTGAGTCCCAAGAAAGGAATGTCATTATGAATATGAATAAAACCCACACCTCATCTCCCTCTCAGGTTGTGCTGTCCAACCTTAGTGATGTAAACCCCACCATCCTGAATGGCAAGCCTGTCACCAACTCTATCGTCATCCAACACAAGGATGTCTTCACCATCGTCGACCGCTCTTTCCGCTTTGAGTTCCCTCCATCCTCCAAGTTCTGTATCAGCCCGTCTAAGCGCAAGCAGTCGTCCCCAGACAAGTAAGATACCTTCTCTTTGTCTTAAAGGGTCTCATTCTCTCTCAATGAAATTGTACCTCTAAACAGACATGTTGCTTCGAATGGCTTGTCTATCGGATAGGAGGCAGGTGCTGGTTCGATTCTTGGCGGCACATTTTGTCCACGTTAAATTCACCTAATACATCACTCCTCATCCACCTAGGTGGATAAATGGGTACAGTACTTTGGTTGCTGTTGAAGAGGTAAAACTAAAAGGGAGTGGAAGAAGGCAACCATGACAAGTATTTTACAGCAAGTTCCTGTATCAGAATTTGGAAATTGAAAATGTATTTAGTCAGAAGTTTTGGGGATCATTGCAACTACTGAAGGAAATGTCATACCTACTTTAATTTTGCAGCACAGCAAATATCAAGACTTTGCATTAGTCTTTTTATTTTTCAGTTTGTGATTGAATAGTTACTAGTCTAACACAATACAATAGAAAAATCGGTTTGTGGGAGTGATGTGAATATTCCAGGATTTACACAGTAATTTCTCATTGTTCTCCACAGGTCTGTAAGCTCTGGACCACTCCATGAGATCCAGGATGCTGGAAAGACAGAAGTGCCGGCTGGAACAACCCCGAAGAAGGGGTCGAGCCCACCAAAAAGAGGTAGTGAAAACGGTAAATTGTTGTTCATTGTTCGTGTGTCTTTTATATATAACACTTGGCTGAAAATCAGCCAAGTTGGTGTTGTCTGTTGGAGTGGTGAACCACAAAATGTGTGCCTAGTGCGTGTTTGAGGACTTTGGAAAAAGAACTTGTTTTATGGCAAGTGAATTGGTACGATTTTGAAGAAACTTAACATGCATTTATTTTCCCAGCAAAGACAAAGACTAAGAGAGGAGCATAGCTTGCCATTTGTTGCTTGCATATTTTGAAATGATTCTAACATTGTAACCTCTTAGGTGTGATGTGTCTTAACAGCAGTTATGATGAGCAGATCATTTCTTCAGACAGACAACTTTTGATTTTGATAGACACTATAGCTTCAGTACCCTGTTTAGAAATTAATGTAGTCTTAGAAATTACAGCCTGCCTAAGAAATTACAGTTGCTGCAGTCAACAGGTTAAGTCTCCAAACCATATGACTGAAATAAGAGACCTTATTATGTTTGCTTGAGATGCAAGTCTTGATAAAGCAAACTGTATGTAGAAATGTAACATGTTCATTGTTATGTTCCACTAGCTGGCACCAAGAGCCCTGGTAGGACCAAGACTCCCAACAAGTCTCCAGGCAAGGCCTCCAAGGTCACCCCAGAGAAGACAGCTACTCCTGCTGCCAAGTCCCCCAAGCGGGCAACTCCTGCCAAGAAGGCAACTCCAAAGGTAAGTAGAACTATATGAACAAGCAATAGTTTGATGTTGAACAAGTGTCTTCCTTGAATCTTTTATTTGATTTTGGAAGTAGCATGTGCCTTCATCTAGTGTGTGGGAGTCATATGCATTCTTTTTTTAATGTCTTCATGCATTTTTTTTACACATTTATCTTTGATGTAGAAGTCTCCAGCACGCTCTGCCAGCCCCAAACCCGCAGAAGAGCTGCCCCAGGGTGAGGACTCCTCCCCTGCCTCCAGCCGCCGGGCAAGCTCTCCACTGAAGAAGAGTGGCAAGAAGGTGGGAGTAAACCCTGTCTTACTTTTTCAAGTACATGTACTGTCAATTTATGGCAAGTTTGCAACACAGTGAAAGTGCAGATGATGACCGTATTTTATACGGGGACGTAATACTGAAGTCCTGTTGATACATTTCGGTCTGATGCCCATAACAAGATGACTTGATGGCATTGTGAGAAGCTTCTAGATGGTACATTTGCTCAACTACAATCTATGTAACTGTAAGAATACAGTATATTTAAATGTATCCTTCAAAAAAAGCTGGTATAATAAATGATTGTATCTTTGTTAGAATTATAAAAACTCACCTTACAGATCATGAACCACATATTAACTTTTGTCACAGAACCAACACCATTGCATACACATTGTGTTCTGTATCTAGATATAATTGTTTAAAAAATGTAACAAATTGTATTCCATTCAAATAAAGACACATGATGCTCCCCATGCCTTTGTACATTTGAGTTGTGAAAATGTTCTTATATAACTATAAGAAAGAAATCTGTGTATCATAAAATGTTGGTGTTACTCACCTCTGTCCACTCTGCCCCTGTAGGCCCCTCCCTTTGGTAGCCCCCGACAGCCTGCCGTGATGCCGCTGAAGACCAGCATCACCGAGCTGCGCCGCCGCTCTGCACCACTTCAGGAGGCCCTTTCTGAGGAGTCACCAAAAACTCCCAAGACCAGTAAGTACAATGACATGAACTCTTCATGCTTTAGGACTATTCCAATTGTGAAAAATCTTTATTACATCTCTGACTTATTTGATCTTTTGATTGGTAAACAACGGTTCACACAGCTTTTCACATGATTTTCAGAACGTATCTTTTTCAAACCTTCCTCTCCATTACATTTTGTTGATGTTGCTGATACCAGAGATTCATAGTAAGCTTTTGTTTCAGAAAAAGCAACACCAGCAAAGGTCACACCCGCCAAGTCTGCAGGCAAGAAGAGGAAGTCTTCCGGACCCTCCGAGTTTGAGTCCCTGTCCAAGCGTGTGTCGTTCGGCCCTGCCCTCAGTCCCGAGCACTTTGACAAGAAGATGCCTCCAGCCCTGCCCCTGCGCCGTGGGGCGTCACCGATGACCAGGAGGTCCACCGGAGGAATCCTGGCTCAAACTCCTGACTTGAAGAAGAGGCGTTTCTCTTTAGCCGTCAGCCCACGAACCACCACCATAGCTGAGGGAGAAGAGATCACCCCGAAGAAGGCCACTCCGCGTGCGAAGAGCCCCAAGGCGAAGACCCCATCTCCGAAGGCTAAAACTCCCTCTCCTAAGGCCAAGACACCAGTGAAGGCTGCCACTCCCAAAGGGAAGACACCTCCCAGGGCAAGGACTCCATCTCCTGCGGCCAAGACTCCATCACCCAAAGCCAAGACACCGTCTCCCAAGGCCAGGACCCCATCTCCGAAAGCCAAGACACCAAAGGCAGCAACTCCTAAGGCCAAGACACCAACTAAGGCTGCTACACCTAAGGCAGCCACACCTAAGACCAAGACTCCTCCCAGGGCAAGGTCTCCATCTCCTAAGGCCAAGACACCTTCTCCAAAGGCCAAGACACCTTCTCCAAAGGCCAAGACCCCATTACCCAAGGCCAGGACACCATCTCCCAAGGCAAAGACCCCAAAGGCAGCAACTCCTAAGGCCAAGACCCCAGTGAAGGCTGCCACTCCTAAGAGCAAGACACCTCCCAGGGCAAGGTCTCCATCTCCAAAGGCCAAGACTCCTTCACCCAAAGCCAGGACCCCCAGGGCAGCCTCTCCCAAGCAAGTTACACCCAAGCCTGCCGTTGTGAAAAGGACGCCGACTCCTGCAAGGGTCAAGATGTCTACTCCAGCAAAGGAGGAGCTCAGGAGGGTGATTGCCAAAAAGGCCCTGGGAGCCTCGCCCAACTTGGCTCGTCGATTCCCCACACCAGTTCGTGAAGAGCTCAAGCAGGCTGTCACTGCTCGTGCCGAGAAGCTTTCCCCCAAGAGGTCAGCTACACCAGTTAGGTCTTCACCTAAGGCTGCCTCTCCCAAGGTGGCTACACCCAAGTCTGCCACACCAGAGAGGGCTTCTCCGAAGACTGGTTCTCCCAAGGTGGCTACGCCCAAGTCCGCTACACCGGCAAAGGTGGCCACACCAAAATCTGCAACACCAGCAAAGGTGGCTACTCCCAAGTCCGCTACACCGGCAAAGGTGGCTACCCCCAAGTCTGCTACACCGGCAAAGGTGGCTACCCCCAAGTCCGCTACACCAGCAAAGGTGGCTACCCCCAAGTCCGCTACACCAGCAAAGGTGGCTACACCAAAATCTGCCACACCAGCAAAGGTGGCTACCCCCAAGTCCGCTACACCAGCAAAGGTGGCTACCCCCAAGTCCGCTACACCAGCAAAGGTGGCTACACCAAAATCTGCCACACCAGCAAAGGTGGCTACCCCCAAGTCCGCTACACCAGCAAAGGTGGCTACCCCCAAGTCCGCTACACCAGCAAAGGTGGCTACACCAAAATCTGCCAAACCAGCAAAGGTGGCTACCCCCAAGTCTGCTACACCAGCAAAGGTGGCTACACCCAAGGCTAAGGTGGCTACACCCAAATCTGCTACACCTGCAAAGAAGACTCCCAAGAAAGCAGCAACCCCTAAGAAGACTGCCACCCCAGCGAAGCGTGGGCAGAAGAGGAAGTTGAGCACCCCGAGCGGTGATGCCCCAGCTGGAAAACGCAGGAAGGTAAGCTGAATGGATAAAACTCCTGTATTATGCATACATCTTAGAAGAGTTGGTAATTAAAGTTAAACATAGAGTTGTGTTATTTTGTCTCAACATGTGGCTTGATTTCTTACCAGGTGTAACATACACCATCCATTGAATGTGACACTTCAACTGCACAATGCCATTTGTTATTTACAGTGAGTGACTAGTATTCTGTATAAAATCAATGTTTTGGCCAAATGACAGGCAAAGAAAATATTGGTGCAGGTAAAATTTGTTTTTGAAAAAAAAATTGCTACCTCTGGACTACTGGTATTGTAGAATACTACAACTTTTCTGTCTCTTCAAGCAGCAAGTAACAGTGAAGACTCCAAAGAGCGCACGCAAGAGTGGTACCCCTGCCCGCAAGACACCAGCACGCAAGACTCCAGCTCGCAAGACACCGGCAAGGAAGACCTGGGCAGACATTGTCAAGGCAGCCAACAAAAAGGTAAAGACATTAATCAATGTCAAACCCTAGTAAAAAATGTGCAAAGCTTGAAAAAAATAAACCATGTAGTAATGAAAAAATGATAATGGTAGTCATATTTCTTACAGCATATTTCCAAGAAAATTGTCGGATGAAAGATTGTCAGTACTTAATCTAAACCAACCACTCTTCCTGTTTTTGTTCCAGTCAACTACCCTGAGCGGGCCTGTCGGGGCCAAGATAGTAAAGACGAAGACTGTCGTCCAAACGGTCGCCAGCAAGAAGCTGTCCCTGGCCAAACGCAAGAGCATGCTGAAGGCACCCAAGGTGGGAATAAGTTACCTAAAGCTCCTATAACTCCATATGTTGGTATGTAACAAGAAAATTATAAGGGATGATCCAAAAAGGCTATCATTGTTTCTAAATAGAAAGTTGAACCAGCCAATACTAGTATTCTTTCCTTCATGTTTGCTTCTCAGAAGTATGTAAAGACAAATGCTCATTACTTTCAGCAGGTAGACCTTGAAGTAATCTTATTTCATACGTAGAGAGTACAGAGAGAAGCCCATGCTATGTACTTAAGTTTTTTTTCTGAACTGTTCTTCCTTTATAGACCCCAAGGGTGGGCGTGAAGACTACAGGGCATGTCGACTCCCCAGCCACCATCTTCATCCGCAAGGCAAGGACTCCAGCAGCCAAACCACAGAAAGCTCCTACCAAGTTCCGCAAGGGTCGCAAGTCCGGTGTCACCAAGAAGAGCGCCGTAGAGGCCGCTGACGACAGCTTCACAGGAATGCAGGAGATGTTCACCACTCCGTCACCTAAGCGCAAGGCCATACCCAAGCAGAGCTCCACTAAGAAGACCCCCAAGTCTGCCTCCAAGACTCCAAAGTCAGCCCAGAAGTTGAGTGTTTCCAGCCTGTATGCTGATCTGCAGACCCCCAACAGCCCCGGGGAGATGTACGTGTCCCCCCTGAACACCCCCACTCCAAGGCGAGGCAGGAACAGTGCAGTACTTGCTGGCGTCGCTCGTCTGCTGAAGACACCAAAAGAAGCAAGCTCCCCTGTGGTTAGTCCAGCAGGCATCAAGAGGCTCACCAAGACCCCCAAGACCAAGGGTGCCCCAGTCACCAGCCCCGCTGGTCTCAAGCGCATTATGAAGACCCCTAAGGCAGCTGCCGCTGCTCCTGTTAACAGCCCATCTGGCATCAAGCGCATCCTGAAGACCCCTAAAGGACAACCTGGCAAACCAGTGGAGAGTCCCACTGGCCTGAAGCGCATCTTCCACACCCCGAAGAACAAGTCAGCTCCATTGGAAGACTTCCGTGGCCTCAAAAGGATGATGACAACTCCCAGTCAAAAGGCGCTAGATGTCTATGAGTTCACCGATGACTACACTGGGCTCCAAGAGATGTTCGCCTCCCCCGTGTCTACTACGCCTGCAAGGAAGACACCAGCCAAAACCCCGGCAAGTAAAAAGAAGGCACCAGCAAGTGCCAAGAAGCCTGCCAGCGCCAAGAAGCCTGCCAGTGCCAAGAAGCCAGCCAGCGCCAAGAAGCCAGCCAGCGCCAAGAAGGGAGCAAAGGCAGCTGAGCCTACTCCTGTCAAATCACCGGCTAAACGTGGCAGCAAAAGGGCCCGTGTCGAGGAAGTTTCTGACACAGCAGAAGAAACCACCAGGTCACCACCAGCAAAGCGTGGCCGTCAGGCCAAGAAAGTCACCATCGATGTACCACCAACTCCTGAGCCTGCTCCCAAGAAGACAAGGAAGACCAGGGCTACCAAACCAGCTGAGAAGGAGCCTGTCGCTGAGGTGGAAGCCGTCAAGGAGGCAGTCAGCCCCAAGAAGTCCCCTGCAAAGCCAGCCAAGCGGGCGACTCGCAGGGGTAAAGCAGCAACAGCACCGGAGACCCAAGAGGAAGCTCCAGCGCCAACCCGTGCTACTCGTGGGCGTGGCAAGAAGGCGGCCGCTAGAGTCGTTGAGCCGGAAGTGGTGGTTGTCAGTCCTGAGAAGGTGGTCTCACCTGCTAAACCTGCCTCACCTGTCAAGAAAACAAGAGGAGGGAGGAAAGCACCTGCAAAGAAGATTGTGGAAGAGGCTGCTCCAGAACCTACACCGAAGGCTGCCTCACCCGTGAAGCGCACAAGGCGTGGCGCTAAAGAAGAACCAGAGGTCATTGAGGTGGCCGATTCTCCCGTGAAGCCCAAGAGAGGAGCGAAGAGGGCAGCAGCAACTCAAGAACCCAAAGAAGCTTCTCCAGCCAAGAAGACACGTACTACAAGGCGCGGAAAGGCAGCTGTCAGTGAGGAAGAGAAGGAGGAAACACCAGCCCCTGCCTCTCCTGTGAAGGCACCAGCAAAGCGAGGCAGGGCCGCAAGGGCTACAAAAAAAGAAGAGCCCACCCCAGCTGAAGTACCTGCCAAGAAGGCGCGTACCACAAGAGCTAAGGCAGCAGTAGTGGAGGAAGCTGCACCAGCTGAAGTGCCTGCCAAAAAGGGCCGTTCCACCAGGGCAAAGGCTACTAAAGCTTCTCCAGTGAAGGCAGCATCTCCAGCAAAGAAAGCATCCCCTGTGAAGGCAGCAAAGAACGCATCTCCAGTCAAGAAAACCCGCACCACCAGGAGGAAGGCAGTAGCCGAGGAGAAGCCAGCCACTCCTGCAAAATCCAGAAGCACGCGGGCAAAGGCCGCAGCAAAACCAGCGACTCCGACACCCAAGAAGACCAGGGGAGCGGGGAAGAAGGCCAAATCTCCAACACCAGTAAAGAGGACCCTCAGGTCAAGAAGGAAGTGATTTCACCTCTTTACAACCTTGTAAATAGACAGTTTACCTCCTATCAGTCATATTTTATATTATCTATATCAGCTTTCAAAATGGATCAAGGTCACAGTCTGATGTTTTAAAGTACACAGGTGTACTGTCTGATTTGTTGACCTGCGTTATTTTGTTAATTTATGCGCAAGTAATGTTTATTACTTTTGTGACTTTCTTTAATTGTCTTACTTAATTAAGCTTGTCAGTTTTAGCTTGTAATGTTTTGGCATATCTTCAGATGTTTCAACTTTAAGTAGCTTTTGTAGTGTGGTATATTATTGTTAGGAAGTATAAGAATATCACAAGACTAGTTAATGCTTCAATCAACATGGATATAGAAGTATCTAGATTTTAATTCTTATAATGTTAAGTAAAGGAGTAAGCAATTTTACAACATTTCTACCTTTCTGTTCATGTGTTAGTCTTTGACAGTTTGTCCTGTCTTCTAAACTCTGTCAGCCTAGCTGTCTCTCAGTCAACTTCCTGTGTGTTTTGGCACTGTCCTAAAGGTACTTAAGTGGGATTGTGGTCATGGGCTTGTACTATTTACTACAGTAATGTTTGTTTTGAACTACACATGTATTTGGACTATGATTTTCCAACAAACAACAAAACGTTCTGTCTGTATGACCAAAAATGTCCTTGGTATGACAAGTTGGATTGTGTAAGGTGACATCAATCCTCCCTATGTGTTCAAGAAAAGCCCAACTTTGTGTATATATTTGACCACATGTGCTGATTAAATAATCTGGTGTGTTAATGAGTCAACAGAGTACAAGTCATTTTTCATCTGTTATTTTCACCTTGCTTTAATCATGGCCAGATGGTAGCAATTTTTTTTTCAAAAAATGTTACATAGAATTATCTAATCACTTGCATCTTGTTCAATTTTGAAAGCATTGGTTTTACCTAATTTGTCTTTCTTGCTAAAGTTCATGTTTCAGCTATGAAAACATTAGTTCAATATATTCATTACTGTCATTCTTTAGCTCTTAATCTTAGCACATTGAACGTGCTTGGAAACGAAATAGCTTGTTACTGCCATCCTTTCATGATCATCAGATAAGTGTGATTTTTTTCTTAATATTTTACTATACCTGGCATTGGCTAGCGTCAAAATACAAAAACATCTAAAATGCAAAGTTGGAGGCAGAATAACCAGACAACATTAGTCATTTACATAATTACTTCTTAGGTAAATTACTAGTAAGGTCACGTTGATTTGATTATATGGATGACATCCGCGCTCGCTCCAATTTTCGGCCATTTCCAAAAAAAAGGTTTTCGACCACACAATAAATTGAGCAAAGCAGCTGTAAAATGAGCACAAATATTCCGTAGATTGACAAAAAAGTATCAGAAAACATAACTAATGCCATAGAATGCCAAAATGAATCTAAAGTCAAAGAATAAGATGTGAAAGAACAGAAAGAAAAAAATCTATTGTTGATCGGGGGAGGTACCAGTACAGAAAATTCAGGTCCAGAGGATCAGTTCCGGACATGAACCTGGACCTGATTGTCTGTGGAAACTTGAGAACTGGCAATACTCAAAACAATGGTAATTGGTCAATTTTGCTACAAAGGAATCTGGTGGATTATTGGACTCCCACTGCATTTTAAAATCCCATCTCCATGTAATAAAGGCTAACTGTCTCTGTAACTGACTGTAGAAACTTGGTGCAATTGACTATAAACTCTACTTGACTTCGCTCTTGTTGTCTTCTTGGCCCCCCGGTTAGACCCCAAATGGGTCCATTTTGTAATTGGCAAAACCTGTTCTTCTGTTGTTTTTTTCGTTGTTTTTTTTTCAGATTGGTCCAAGAAGAAAAAAATGTTTTGCGCCCGTATGATGTACTGGTCCCTACACCTAACTGTTGGTATGCCATACTATGTGTGTTTAGTCCTTTGTTCAACCTTCCTGGCCACTTTGATTTCATACTGAAGGAAACTTTTTTTTTGCCAAACTTTTTTTTTATTCGCTCGCTCGCATCAGTTTTGGAGTTCCCGGAGGATGTCATCCATATAATCAAATCAACATGGCCTAAATACAAATGCATAGGCCTGAATGCTCGGAACCAGTAAAAATCCCAACTACTTCTATATCTCTGCGACTCAACCTTTGCTTGGAGAGTGGTATACAGGGTGTAAGATTTGTACATATTACAAGTTGCTAAAACATCGAGAATTACATATATACACCATGTAAGAAATTATACGCGTTTGAAATCAAAGCTTATCGTTTGGAAACTTGTATATAACACTGAAATATCTTCATTACAGACAAAACACATTAGGCCACAAAATCTCATGTATGGCATTCTATGCAGACTGCAAAAATTGTGACAGGGCGAAAAAAAACAAGTTGGCTAACTTCAAAATAGACACCATGAACGTTGTAACAAGAACCTTATAACTAACAAGGCATTCATATCTGCATAACAGAAGTGAACTAATGTAGTAAAAGTGACACTAATGTATACTGGTATCACTTACTAAGTTGGCAACTACACTCATGACTTCCAAAGTGGTGCCACTTTACAACTATTCAACAAGTTTCACTCTTCAACTATATTCATGGGTACCTGGCTAGTGTCACTAAAAGTACAACAAGACTGGCAATAAAATATTATTGCCATGACGACAGGCTAGAGCACAACAGGCGAAAATGAATAAGCGCGCTGATGTCATCCATAAGATTTACTTGCTGTGGCGTTAGACCTTGTTCCTCATGGCTTCAGGAGTGAGTGGCACCCTAGGAATAGGCCTAGTCATCATCCCTAGCCCTACGGTATTGCGTCAACGTCGTGGGACGTCCACAGCAGTTCGCAATTCGCTTGCTGAACTTAGGCCACATACAGTAAATTTTATGGATGGCAACTTATACAGACTACAAATCTAATGAAAAAAAAAACAAGTTTGCAAAAACAAGATACCTTAATTGTCAAATCAGGGACCATAAACCTTGTAACAAGGATTGCAGCGATACAACATGGTGTTACATCCAACATATAGTTTGATGCCCCCACAACTGCCCGTTTACACAGTGAACATGTCGTTGATATCATGTGCCCAAAAATTGAGGCTCGTAAGCTCGCTTGCAATGACCAGCTGTACTAACATAGTTGACCGGAGCAGAATGGCCCCAAAACGTCAGGAAACGAAAACACATTATAAACTATCAGTGTGCAACTGTGCAAATGCCTCTTAACGGTATGTATACGTTTTTGATTGTACTTATAGAAGTTTAAAACGTATTCTTTCACTTTCGGCCATCGCCGGAGAGAAAAGATTTTTTTTTCAAAACCAGACGAAAATCCATGCCAACAGATGTTATCCATAAAATTCACTTGTCATCGTGGCCTTATCTGTCAATCATATACGCGCTCTACCTTTGCGCAACACAGTGCCATTCTGTCCGTCAAGCAATGCGGGCCACAGGTAATATTTGATGGGAGTACCAGGCATAGGTGAAGACTTCGTTGTTGGCTCATGCATTACGGGACTAAATGTCATCTGGCGGTACTCGATTCGCAAATATGGGGCCTGCACTGCAAGTTGCCAAGCCATCTTGCACAAAACTGGGATGAATAGTTTCGAGCTGCTCTTTTCTATACGGTAATGATGCTCACGGTATATGGGCCGTCCCTGTAGTATTTCCAGAACATCCTATGTAAAGATAATACACAGGTCAGCTATATATAGACTGTGTACATTAGTCTGAAACATTCATTATTAGTAAGAACGAGAATACGCTTCCTTCTGAACATTGGTCAAGGCACCCAAACTAATCAGATTAGACTAATAATAAATTAGCATGCGACACTATGTGGAAAAGAGAAGAAAGAGGCTATTTTATCTTGGTGCCATCCGATCGATTACACCCCGTGAGCTTCTTATACTCGTTGCCCTGAAAAAATCGTATTGTTTCAGGGCAGCGAGCATAAGGAGTCCATGTTTTAATGTTAAAAAGGCTAATATTAATTTACATTCTGTATCCATCTGACCTGCCAATGTAGAATTTAATCAACATTGGCCAATGTGATAGATACAGTGTTGTATTTGAAAATACAATACTCACTCAAGGGTGCCTAAGCATTTGCACGAACCCTATGAGATCCGTACGAACATTATGTGATACGCACGAATCACTATGTGAAAACGCACGAGCCTTATGAAAATCACACAAATCACTTTGCGAAAACGTACGAACCTTATGCGATTTGCACGAACCTTATGTGAATGACGTAATGGCACGTGACCCAGCGGCGGTCGGCCGGTTTCGCATAAGGTTCGTGCAAATCGCATAAGGTTCGTGTGTGTCACATAGTGATTCGTGCGAATCACATACGGTTCGTTCGTTTTCGCTTAGTGATTCGTGTGATTTTCATAAGGTTCGTGCGTTTTCACAAAGTGATTCGTGGTATCACATAATGTTCGTACGAATCTCATAGGGTTCGTGCAAATGCTTAGGCACCCCTGTCAATAGTAATGTGAAACCTGGTATGAATTTTTGAAGGAGGGACAATATTTCACCTCTTCCATTGCCGAGGTGTCCACTTTATCTGATGTCTTCCTCAGGTAGGCTGATGCACTTTCCATGATGTTACGTAAGTGTTCATTTCCGACGCCTGTCTTTGATTGGGTACTTGTGGAGTGCTTGAGGTGAACCCCAGTCTAAAATGGGAACATTATGAAATACAATGTGATCAAATCGACAAAATAAAATGCCTTATTATAAGTTCAACGGCAACAGTATGCATCTGTACAATAAAACCCTTTCGGTTTCACAAGTACCAAATTCTTATTGACGCTTTCCACGTATTGCGTTGGACGACAGCTTTTGAAGGATTACCCCGTAACGATTGTATACTGAACAATAATATCCATTTGGAATTAAGAGAGGGAGGACCACAAATATATACGTGCAAGTATAAACAATACTGTATATTATTTTGTATCAAACTCAAAGTGGCCTCTTTGGACCAAATATGGGTTATTTCAGTCGACGGTGTGGTACATTAATAATTAATAAGAAAACATATAGAGGAAGCCGTTTGTAGCCAAAAGATAAAACCATACTTAATAGGTGATCATATGAGAGTGTCTAATGATTTCAAGCTTTACAATAGGTCTAGTGTGTAAATAATAACATTTGGATTCTAACCGACAATTTCACATGGGAAACGTACGTACAGCTTCTTTCCGTCTCCCTGCACGAGCTGATGGTGGAGATTTCAAGGTCTGTAGCAGATTCTCTTGTACGTTGCTCATTGCCTCTGTTGCAACCTCGTAGGCGATCTGTACAAGACATCAGCGATATGCTGCATTGATATCAGTGTCATATCGTTCGTTTTAACATAATTACGAGTCACCCACATTGGCGCCGAATGTTGTTCGAATTATCCCCATAGCACACAATAATGTAATGAAACAACCTTATTGACACAACAAGTGATACAAGTGCCGAGCGGCCTTTCGCGCCTTGTGCCGGTGCCACATCACTGAAGCCCAAAATACACATGTTTTATTGGATAAAAAACAAGTAATTTCAAGGGGCGCCCGAAGTAGGAAAAATCATGCGTAAATTGGTGCCGTGAATATTTTTTTCTTGTCATTACAAACGTAGGGGTAGCTATGTTCTAATAGCTACCTCACAAAAAGTAAACATATTGTGAACTTACTTGAAACGTCTCACAAACAAGCCTAGGATTACTGCCCTTGTTCTGTGCACAGCAATCGTTCAGGGCATCAATTGCATCAATTCGCTCTCCATCGGTAAACTGTAAATACCGCTCAGAAATCTTCGAAGGTCTGTTTGGGTCGTTGAGGTCCTCTACGTGTTGTTGATCTCTTACTGCCAGTTTCTCTGAGATCCCCGCGGTCCTGTGTGGATGTAAAGTAGAAATAGTGAATAGGATTGAAGTTTGCCTGATATCAAGAAGATAATGAAAGCTCCTTGCTTATATCTTGCACAATTTCGTATATAAATGCATGCCAATGTGATCAAACATTGCCATTGGAAGCATCAGAGTAGGGAGTAATCAGGAAAACGTACATAAAGAGCAAAAATAGATTCATTCCAATATCAAATTACTGGTCGTGGAGCCTGTTATAAAAGCAACAACTACCGACTTCCACATCAACAGTTTCCATTGCAGTTATTGCCGTCTTTTCAATTTCAAATCTTCTGTTTAAAAAGAAGCTTACTAAGTCAAATTCGTAATTCTATCTGTTTCATTTGTTTATTTGCATCAGGCCTGTGGCCCATAGAAAAGAACACAGTACAATTGAATATTAAAAACTACATTGAGAAGGTGATATTTACGTAATGCCGCCAAAAGGTACTATGGCGAAAACCATCTGAGTGCACGTGCATGATAATCTGAAGACAACAGGCGGGTAAAAATGAATGAGTGAGCTTACGGCGCTTTGCATCAAACGTATCCGTCCGGTTGTTTACAAACAAACAACTTGTACTTGCATACCTGCCAGCAGAAAAGAGCTATGCACTATGGTATGCCACTCATAGTTTGGAAATAGCGCCCATGCTGTAGTTAGACCCAAGTTGCGCACAATACATGTGAGAAAAGTACGCTGAGAACAACACTCTTTTCACCTCTTCTGAGCTGTATCGGACCTTCTAAGAAGCCAGTTTGCTCGAGAATAGAAACCTCTGACCTGGGCTCGAATTGCTCCTTCGTCGTCAGAATGGTCGAGTAATTATGTAACCAAGATAAGTGGCAGAAGAGACGCACTTTAAGGCGGTTCCACACAGCGGCGGCAGTGGCATACTCATGCCGAAACGGTGACACGGGAAATACATAAAGTTTTCGTTTCGTTGAACTATCAATATCCGCTCCAGAGAGCTCACAAATACAGATGAATTTCTGGTAGTAATGGTGGTATATAGTCTTGGATCAGGTCGCTAAGAATTCAAAGTCTAAATAATATTGGTGGATCCTTTGGCCAAGTACTGCTCACACAAAACATCATCACAAAACTATATCAATTGGAAATTAAACATTGGAGGATATAGAAAATAAAGTGTATCGCTATGCTACTGATAATGTATACAATGTTTTTCCCCCAACAAAAGTAAAATTTGGAAATGGTAGGAAATGGTCACACATATTTACGTGCAAATCGGAAACGTTTGACAAAGAATAGCGTATAACATTTTCAATTGACTTCTAAAGACTAGAATTGCAAACGCCCATTAGACATGTTAACGGATACTGCAAGTACTAAATACGCCCCCGATTTTGTAATTGGAAGCTCTCACCGTAATCTCAGCTTATGCAATTCCTCCGACAGCCTTTTATTTTCCGACGACATGAGGGACATTTCCTCTCCCCAGCTACTGACAGTTGTCGTCATATTACTTGTGATGGAAAACACCCATTCGTCCATCTGTCGTTGTTGTTGTGTCCGTGATGAGGCAGGAGCCGACATCGTCGCAGTATGTGGTCTACCTGCCATGACTGGAGCGATTCAAGTAAGTCATTTGCGTCACCTGGTAACCTTATACATACAACCACCGAACAACGGTATGTGTTGAGAATGTTGACAATGATCAGGTATAAAGAGGTGCCACAGGGGAGGAGCAACTTACGCGATCTGATTGCTAAGGTACAGGATTTCTATTGACCTATTGAAGATTGCTATTTAAAATGTATTTTTCATTACATTCGTCTTTTTGGAATCTACAAGAGAAGATGACTTAAATATTTCACGAATCAAGTCACATATGATAATTGCAATTCCAGTATACGTTCTTACAACGTACAAGGGCTTGTGAATTGGATTTGACTTGACTTGCTGAATTTGATTTGCTGATTTGCTGAAACAATATATCTCATAGACATCCATATTAACATCATTGTTAAGGAGCTGTGTTATGATGCATAAGCGTTTCTCTTTTCTCCCAAGGGTCTGAACAAACAACAGCTGCAGCAACATAGACTGGCAAAACTAAATTTAACGATTGGATAAAGACATTCAACACAAGTTTTGATACTTTTTATAACGTTAGGTATTTTCAGCCCTCATTTTGATTTAAGGCGGTTTCCGGTGATACTCCCAGAAGTTAAAATAACCTCGAGTTGTTTACGTACGTATCTTGCTGGACTGTTCCTGTCAGTCATATGATTTTGATTTCTGAAGATTATTACGCACAGCTGAGGCGCTTACCTGGGGTTAGGGGTGGGGGGGCGTGATACAGGACATAAACTTGCTTTGAAATTGGGTATGATTAACGTGTGACTTGAACTCTTAAGTACATACCTTATATACCGTGAACAAATAGAGCAAGCGAGATTACCATGACAAAAATATCACAAGAGCAAATACCATTGTTCATGTGCATAACAGGTAGCCGAGACTTTTCACCCCTAGTCAAAACATCGTTGGGCAGTCGACGTCGGACTACTGTTAGTCTGAAGTGAAGGTGTGCAAACAATTGCTAGAGACGAACAATTCCAGAGACGAACGAAGTTATGGCTGCTTCATCCAGCCAGTATATGGCTGTAGTAGCAATTGACTTTGGAACAACATTCAGTGGTTTCGCGTTTTCGTTCAACCATCATGAAGGTGAAAGGGGAATACTGGTGAACAAAGCTTGGGGAAGCGAAAAAGGATACCAGGCACTGAAAACACCGACATGCCTACTGCTGGACCCCGAAGAAAGGTTCCGTAGCTTCGGCTTCGAAGCAAAGGAGGAATATGCCATGTTGGAAGAAAATGGCGACACGAAGTACTACTTCTTTGATCTGTTCAAGATGAGCTTATTCAAGGAAGGCGATGACCAGGTAAATTGGAAATAAAATAAAGACTATTTGTTAAGATTAGCAACATCAGTAACCTCAAACTACAGTGTTATCTTATAAAAAAAAAGGTGATTTAACATCTGCCTCTAACTATAGAGGAATTACTCTCACTCCCATTGCTGCAAAGGTGTATAACAAACTTTTACTTAACCGTCTTACTCCTGTAATTGATCCTATCCTTAGGAGGAATCAAAATGGGTTTAGAAAGGGAAGGTCAACTATTTCTCAGATACTCGCAATACGTCGTATTATTGAAGAGATGAAGAGATGTAATAAGGAATTTGTGTTACTGTTCGTGGATTTCCGTAAAGCATTCGATAGTATTGACAGAGATGTAATGTTTGATATTTTAGCACAGTATGGTATTCCACAATGTTTCATAGATGCTATTAGGGCTTTGTATAGAAATACCACAGCCTCTGTGATTACTTCTGATGGTGAGACTAGTTCATTTGAGATAGTTACTGGAGTTCTCCAGGGTGATACTTTAGCACCATATTTATTTATTATTGTACTTGATTATGTTCTAAGATTGTCACTGGACACAAATAAAAACAAAGGTATAGAAATCAAACCACGAAGGAGTCAAAGATATCCTGCCCAATATCTGACTGATCTGGTCTTTGCAGATGATCTTGCACTAGTTGCTGAACAAATCAAAAATGCAGAAACTTTGCTTCAATCTTTAGAAGAATCTGCATCCCTAGTAGGACTCTACTGCAATGAATCTAAGACAGAGTTCATCAGTAACATCATTGGACCACTGGAACTCATATCCTTATCCGGTGAACATTTACAAAGGGTTGATAACTTCAAATATCTTGGCTCCTACATCATGCGTCCTAAAAAGGACTTTGAAATTAGGAAAGCCCTAGCATGGGAGGCAAGCAACAAATTGGACAAAATTTGGAAGTCTAATATCCCTAACAAATTGAAGGTCCAAGTATTCACTACTCTAGTGGAACCTATTTTGCTTTATGGTGCGGAAACCTGGACACTTACTTGTCAACTACAAAACAGATTAGACGGGACTTACACAAAGTTACTTCGCAGAGCACAGAACATATCATGGACTCAACATGCTACACTCAAAACCATATATGGAAATCTCCCACAGCTATCCCAGAAACTGACTCACCGAAGGGTAAAGTTTGCGGGACACTGTTGCCGAGCAAAACAGGAATAAGTGTCTTCTCTTCTTCTATGGAAACCAAGTGGCCGGGTGCATTGCAGAAGTTTGAATTTTACGGACACTTTGACTAGAGACTCTGGTATACACTTTGATAATTTAGAGCAAGCTATGTTAGATAGGGGCCTTTGGGGTGAAATCTGTACTTGCCTGGTTCCGACCGCTGGTCGATGATGTATGTACAGTGTTATCTTACCCACGAACACGGGTCCGGGAGGTCCTCGGAAACCTTTCGAATATCATTTATTACCGACAGCAGCACATTATGTGTAAACCGAACCATTACATTTGTATGAATATCGTTATACTTTACAGACTATCACAAAGAATACCACGTTAACCGCAAGAAATGGGAAACGACTGCGTGCGATGGACGTCTTTGCGCACGCTCTCCGCTTCCTGAAGGATAAGGCACTGCAAGTAATGAAAGAGAGGACATCCGTGGAGTTCACAACAGCCGACATACAGTGGGTCGTGACCGTTCCAGCCATATGGCAGCCAAGTGCTCGTCAGTTCATGAGAGACGCTGCCTACCAGGTATGTGTGTATAGATTGACAACTTTATCAAAATGAAAGGCGCATCATCTTCGCATAGGGCTAACACAAATTTTGCTGAAGTCATTAACTCTTGACGCTGATGAACAATACATAAACGTTTCCTTCAAACGGTGAGTCAGCCATAGATACGAGGGGCGTTCAAGAAGTAATCCACCTCACCCACTTCCAGTTGTCTGATCTAGATGAAATTTTGCATATGTAATGATTCATATCTCTATGGGTTATGTTGCAAAAAACAGCTCTGAACTAATTTTGGTTTTTGATTTAAAGGTGTTTGAACTGAGTCAGGTGTGAAATGGACCAGGTGTGAAATGGAGCCAGTTGAGTGTCGCGCAGTGATCCAGTTTTTGTATTTGAAAGGACGCATACCAAATGAGACTTTTGATGAAATAAAAGAAACTTATGGTGATGATTCCCCATCATATGACCTTGTAAAACGCTGGCATTGTGAATTCAAACATGGCCGGAAGTCTGTGGAAACAGCTCCCAGACCTGGTCGTCCCTCTTCTGCCATTGATGAGGCATCTGTTGCAGGACCAACCTGGGGCGTCCTACAAAAACGGTGTACAGAGCTGCATCAAACGATGGTAGAAATACATAACTCTGGGTGATTCCTATGAAGAGAAAGACTAATAACTGCACCAAGTTTCATTAATCTCCTCCTTTGGGAAATGGGTCAGGTGGATTACTTCTTGAACGCCCCTCGTAAACATAAGGTAAACGTTGATGTAAGCAGTATACGTTTTACTGATATATATATACCCGTTTTCTTAATTCCTTTAGGCTGACTTGCTAAGCTCCCAAACGCCCGATCAACTCATCATCGCCCTCGAACCGGAGGCAGCGTCTCTGTGGTGTCGTGAGCGAAAGCTGGTCGACTTTGCAGAGGAAACTGATGAAGCGCTTGTGCGAGATGTCGTAGCAAGGCACGGCACGAGCTACTTAGTGGTGGACTGTGGGGGTAAGCTGTAATGCATCCTACTAATCAGCTCACTGCAATGTAGTATTATATCAGATCTCGACGTCTAAAGACATTGGTACCCAGTCGCCCCCTGGTACGCGGGGCTGTACTCTCATCAACAGATAATCACAGTTACAAGAAGACCCAACATTATAAGAAGACCCAGTTGTAGAAGATGGAATTAGAAATTGCCGTCTCAGCAGGCTGACACTTCAGTTTCCCCATGTTGGCTTTCAGTAAGCTTGACTGTTTTGGGGCCCGTTGCTTTTAGATGACGACACCATCCCTTATCTGGCTATGTAGTCATTTATTTGTGTGTTCTTTTGAAGTTTATTTGTTGGTCAGTCGGTTAATTGTTTGCTCGTATGGTAGGCCCATTGGTCAGATACACATATGGATTGTTGGTTGATTGATTGATTGATTGATTGTCTAGTTTGTTCATTGCTTGTTTTGTTGGATAGTAGGTTGATTTACATATTTGTTATTGATGTTGTTCAGGAGGCACTGTAGACATCACCGCTCATCGTATCCAGCCAGATGACTCCATTCACGAGATCTACCGGGCCACAGGTGGAGCATGGGGTGGTAGTAAGGCGGATCAAGAGTTAGAGGTGAAGCTCAAAGAGATATTTGGGGAAAATGTAGTAAACCGCTATAAGAGTTCACACCCGTCTGACTGGTTAGAGATCATTGGGGATTTTGAGATGAAGAAGCGGTCCGAGCGGTCAATCCAAGATCTGCCAACTCGAGTCAGACTGCCAACTAGCTTTATAGACCACTGTACTAAAGCTAACTGCAATACTGGGCTGACTATTCATGATATCATCAAACAGCGGTGTCCAGGCGGCGAGGTAACGATGAGCAAAGATTTCCTTTGCCTTAACGGTAGTATAATGAAACATTTATTTAAGGCAACAGTCAGTTCCATTATTCAGCACATTAGGAGTCTCCTTCGCAATCGCGAGTTAAAGGATGTCAGATATTTCTTCCTTGTGGGTGGGCTCTCAGGGTCTGCAGTCCTACAAAAGGCAATCAGAGAGGAGTTTCAGAAGAAGTACCGTATCTTAGTACCGGCCGAACCTGAAGTGGCCATTATGAAAGGTGCGGTTATGTTCGGGGGGAGCCCCAAGATAATCCAAAGTAGGATTAGTGCAAGGACATATGGTGTTGGGACGACTGATGACTTTAAAGATGGTGTACATCCTTTGAGTAAGAAGTTTACAACAAGCACTGGGAGGGTAAAATGTCGAGACATGTTTCGCATTCTCGTAAGGGTGGACGAGGCGCTGCTCATTGGTGATAGTAATACATTTACATTTTATCCCATTGAGCCTAACCAGACAAAAGCCACATTTGACTTTTACGTCACTCAATCAAAGAACCCAACGTTTGTAGACGACGAAGGCGTGATCCGAGAAGGGTGTAGCATCACAGTTAACAGCCCAGATATCACAAAAGGGACAAACCGAATAATAGAACTGAAAGTCAAATTTGGGGGAACAGAAATCACTGCCACTGCCATCGACATAGAGTCGGGTTCAAATGTGACATGTCATGTTGGTCTGATCACAAAGGATTAAGAAAGAAAAGATTCTACTTTGGCATCATGTCAGGACGCCCCTTTAACAACAGCCAGTTAGAGCCGATATGAAATGTAAGAACATGCCTTGCCTGTAAATCAAACTCTAGTAAATGAAATTCTTTTGGTGACTATTTCTTGAAAAGGAAAACAGGCAACATAGAGAAACATAGCGATATATGATTGACAAAATGTCTACAGTTTACCCTGCAATGATCTTTAACCAGTCAGTTAATAGTTTTTATGAGATGTGTTTGTCTATTGTTTTATAGAAAGATGCTTAATGTTCACCTTGATAAATTTGGACATGGTGTGACATTACATGCAGATGATGAAACAATTTTCATTTATTTATTTATCCTAATAGATAAATAAATAAACAAATGAATAAATAAATTTTGTTTTCGAAGAATTTTTGTCATTTTAAGTACCATAATGATTGTAATTGTGTCTTTAGGCCCTTACTTCTCAACTGGACATATAAACTAAATATAGTACGTGAATATGCTGGCATAGTGTGGAGGAAATCGGTTGGATTTCGGTAAGATATTAAGAGTATTGTGGATCAAGATTTAGAGGTGAAGCTCAAACACGTATTTGGGCTATCATGTATACATCCCATTGATAGCTTTAAAAAATCGCACCCTTCTGATTGGGGTAACAAAAATCACTGTCACTGCCATCGACATAGGGTCAGGATTAAATGTGGCATGTCATGTTGGTCTGATTACAAAGCAAAAAAAGATGGGAATCCTCTGCCATCATGTAACCGCCATGCAAACTATGTGTGTAATAAAACTCGCTTTTGTAAAATTCTCACACCCTTTGTAAATATAGACGCTCTGTCAACAACGTGTACCTATCAACAGTTGTAACAAAAGTTGGCTACACCATGTAAAAGAAACATTTGATGATAACAGTAATTCTTACCTGTATGTGGAATTATGTGGAATAACTCTTGGGTAGACAACAAGAATGTAATGTACATTGTTAAGGAAAAGACTGTCACATTTGTACATCCCAAACTTTTTTCAGGCGTTGTCTACAGATAATGATAAAGTCAAGATTTTACAAATATGTTAAAACTAAATATGGTATGAAAAGTTATGTATACTTTGATGATTTTGACAGTCTAATATTTGTAAGATAACAATTTGTGCCCACCCACTAGAGATAGAAACAGGAATGTTATAGAAGGCTACCTGTTCATGAGAGACTGTGCAAATATTGTACAATGGATGCAGTGCAGTGCAAGGTGAAAAGCATTTCATTTGTAATTCTAATTTGTAAATTTAAATGCCCTCATTATGCACACAAACTTTTCAATACAATTCAAGCAAACTCCCCGAGCTCTGACCATCTAGAAGGCCTCCAAAAACAAATCATTATTAATGACAGCATCCACTTATCAATAAAGATGTTTGGCTATTCCCTCTGCCTTAAAAGAGGAAGTCAAGCCCCCAGTTGTACAAAGAAACATCAGATAGTTCTATAGAATAGACATTTTCCACCTTTTTATGTTCTTGTACCTGTAATTGTACACATATAATCAGCCTACAGCAATGGATTTGCGAATTAAGTTCTGTAAAGTGTACATTGATGATTTCTGTTTTAGGAATAATATTTGATATGTCATAATTGTAATCTTAGCATGAAATAGTATGGTAGGGGTTCCTATGGTAGACTTAGAGTAACATGGACTCTTTTATTAGAGTCATACAATACAGAGACGTAGATGTTGAAGCTTCTCATTTTCAGGTCTTTAACCATGTAAATCCCATAATTGAAATACTGAGAATGTTAAAATATGTATCCACTGTCAGTGTGATCTTAGTTTAGAACAAAAAGTCAATGAGACCTCTAAGTGGTCCCTCAAACGGGTGCAGTACAAGGCCATAAGCTAGTTCCTGAAGTGCAAAGCAGGCGATATCTTAACAGCTCGGATGTCTGGAATAAACTTTGGTACTCTTCCACACATTGAATGCTTTTATTGCACTAATAAGAAGACATCTATGTTCAAGGTTATTTAAGTAAAAATAGA
The DNA here is from genome assembly GCA_019207045.1 of Branchiostoma floridae x Branchiostoma belcheri. Classification (NCBI taxonomy): domain Eukaryota; kingdom Metazoa; phylum Chordata; class Leptocardii; order Amphioxiformes; family Branchiostomatidae; genus Branchiostoma; species Branchiostoma floridae x Branchiostoma belcheri. The sequence goes on along the minus strand of CM033026.1, from coordinate 23,873,758 downwards.
AAGGGGACCATAAGGGACAGGCTATGATAGAAGCCCCACATAGTAACAAAAGTTGGTACCATAGCCAACAGCATTTATCTAACAGTCAGGCTAGCCTCCTTCACTTCTATTGGGTGCAAACACAATCTTTCTAGCCCATTTGTTGAAAATAATTAATCGGTGCTCCCTCCAACATTAACCACCAGCTTTGTTTGAAGACCACGAAGGAGGCTACAGTTAGGATACTATTACATACATATTTTATTACAAGTATTCCTCCCCTGTGGTTCCAACTGAAGCAGCTAGAAAGTCCTTATGCCAGTTCTTTCCCAACGCAAGAGCTATACACAAAAGTACTGAGATAGAAAAAATGGATTTAGTCTTGCTGCAGTGACAAGGAAAGCCAACGAAGGTCTCAAAATCAAATCTGGGACATGCACACATGTAGCACAAACATTCAGTTTATACTTATAGTGTAGGATTACATTGATGGAGTCACAGCGCTATCTATCAGATTTGGTCTAAACTGCAGTAACACTTTACTGCTGTTGAAAAAGTTTCTCATTATCTAAACCAGAAGTGAATTTGTGGTTTCTTGTGCTACCATTTGGTACTTTGACACTGTCACAGGCTTTAGCAGGACTCTCTCCTGAGCTATAAAACTGTCCACTGAGCTCAATGGTAATCAACTATCAAATGTGTAGGAATCTGGAAGGTCCACAAAGAGATTCAAAAGTTCTTCCATCACATTCATATTTCCTTGCTGGCCTCATGTTCCAGCAGCCACTCCTTCAGCACGTTCCCCCTCCCTGACATGAAGTTCCCCACGCTGCCGTTACTGTTCACCACCCTGTGGCACGGCACCAGCAGCGGGGTCTGGTTGGCTCGCATCGCCCCGCCCACGGCCCGGGACGCCCGCGCGTTCCCCGTCATGGTGGCCAGCTGGCCGTAGGAGACGGTCTCCCCGACGTCCACCCTGGTGGCCAGGTTGTGCAGCACGGCAGCTGTGAAGGAGCCTTCCTTGTACTTGGTGATGTGGAGGGGAGGTAAGTCCAGGCCTCGCACACTGGAGGCATCCTTGAAGTAAGCCTGGAAATAGACCACGTCATCAGTAAAGGTTTAAGTTGAGATGAAGGAGTAGAAATGACACAATTCTTTTACACAATCAATTTGCATTCACTTATGCAAAAGAATTCTCCTATATTCTATAGTCTACCAATCTGGTCATGACATTGCGAACAAAGATGTGTTCCGAAAACAATTTCGTTTGATGAAATTATATTTGGAACATTTTTTTGTTTGCAATGTCTAATTTCTAATATTGCAGTTTCTAGTTTCATGACCACATATCAGCACAAGAAACTCCATTTATAAATCAATCAAATGAATTACTACATTAACCATGCTTTGAGAGAGCAATGTTAATAACCTCATCAATCACTTTAAAGTTGAACTTAGAAAGACCACTATTCAATATGGTGTCTCAGTATAGTCTAGAAATGTGAAAGCTTGGAGATCCACCAGGAATCATAGCCTGTTTGCCAAACCTATCATATTTGCCAAGTCTCTTTATCATCTCACAAATTTGTTTGAGTGGACAAAGGGACTTGAGTGGTATGAATCAGGCTTGGTTGCCAGGCCTCAGTTCATCAGTAAAAGTTACCTTGATCCAGTCCACACACTTTGCCAGTGGCCCACACTTGTTAACCAGCTCTTCGGTTGCACCATCAACAAAGTCTACCTTATGTCTGTGGAGAAAGAATGCAAGGACAAATTCAAATTGATATTAATTTCATATCCTAGAATCAATTATAACGTTACTCTATAAATTCCAAACAATGTCATTTGACCCTGTTGAAATGTAGCGTTGTTGCAGAATAAGTCATCCAGATTGAATTGGCTTTGACTTGACTATATAATACTGTTATGTGTGCATATGTGTGTGTGCATGTGTGTGTGTGTGTGAATGAGTGTGTGTCACACTGTAACGTTACATGAGTGTATGTGGGTGGGTGTGAGAGAGAGAGAAAGAGAGAGAGAGAGAAAGAAATAGAAAATGTGTGTGTGTGTGTGCGTGTGTGTGTGTGTGTGTATGTAAACGTGTATGTGTCCGTGCTTTTAGTACGGTGGTTGGTGACTGCCGTTTAATAGTAGGGGGCGTTTCCCATTCAAACTTGAAGCCGTTTTATAATAATAATAATAATAATAATCAGGTGTATTTTGCCAGCCAGTAGGTACCCAGTATGAGTAATGAGGCTGTTTAACGTGGTCGAGGCGTTACCTGCCGTCCGGTGAAAAGTCCTTGGGCTCCTGCAGATCCACCTTGTGTACTCCTCTCGTACATGACGCGATGGTTATCTGCCCAATGGGACTCATCAATCGTGCAGTAAACAGTTTACACTCCATATTTTCACAGGAATGCGTTTGGTAGACCCTTCGAGTTCCCGCCACGAGGACCAAGTCACTTCCGGGGTTCGTTGACCTTTGTGCCGTGACGTCACAATTTCTTCCGCCATTTTACCTAGACATCGGCCATTTTCTGGTGACACGTCTGCAATCCAACTAAATCCACAGGAATCTACCCACATTTGACCTTTCTGAGATTCTAAACCAGCCACAAAGTATCCCATCTATCAAGATGTGGAAGATTCGAGAGATCACGGACAAAGTGTAAGTGGATTTTCTTGGTTTTTCGTTGACGTTTGTTCAAGGGGGTGGGTTCGCCGGAAGCTACGTGATCATATACACGAAGATAGGTGTTGACTTCCGCGTCGGTGGTTCACAACATTTCTTACTTCTTTCGGTATATTTTGATCCAGTCGTTTTTGATTTGTTTAAAGGCGATTTGGGCTCAAAAAGTCTTACTGAATAATGTCCCATTTCTCTTGAATTTGCCATCAGAAACTCATTTGACAACCGGTTTTCTTTTGGGCACCCCTCCCCAAAACAGGAATAGAAATTGTATTTAGGGAGTTCATAATTTCATCATGAGAGCATGTATGGTTTTATAAGAGATATCGGGAGAAATCATGCATAAACCATTCTTGAGTAGACCACTGTTTTAGTTTATTATTATATATGTGTATAGAAAATCTAAAGGAACCTTAATATATCTGTCAAAATTGAGAATATGTCTGTTTATAGTAAAACTGCACAAATAAAATATCTTACTTTAAACTATTCTCTGTAAACTTATGCCACGTAGTGTAACAGTAGAGCCCAGAGGTCCTGGGTTTGAGTCCCTTCGATGCTGGGCCCTAGGGAAAGGCTCTTTTCACAAATTTCCATTTTTCACTCATGTGAAAATGAGTACCTACCTGCCTTTATACAATAATTATGGTAGTTAGGGACCTTGAATGGAGGCCCCATGTATGACTTTGAGGAGAGCCACACCTTGAGCACAGTAGAATTCACTCACTCAGACTTTAAATGTTGTCTAAAACTAACTTCTATTAGTTCTTAAGTCCTGTTATCAACGGTTATGAGCAGAGCCTCACCTATGCGCATAAAAGAACCCACCACACTTATAAAAAACATTAGAAGTTTGTGCCAGTTTTTCCTGGTCAATGATCTCTTCCCTGGCTTACTTACTACAAGGCTTGCTAGCTAGTTGGGTAACCTTGGCTGTCAGTCAAACCAATGGAAAACATATGAAAAACTATCTGGATATATACAAAAACTGCACTGCAGACACACACAGAGAAAAGCCAAAAACCTTACTTATATGTAATCTCCAAGCAGATCCTACAGTAGCATTAGATTGTATCAAAAGCTGCCAGAGGAGTGAAGCCGGCCTAGGAGTGTGTTTGCTTACCTACATGGCAAATGTACACCTTTTGGCTGCCTATAATCCTTGGCCAGTTTAGTACTATCTTATGCCATTGTAGGATCTGCTTGGAGATTAACTTATATCAGGTACAGTCTAAAGAGTTTGAAAAACACAAGTGTAACTTTTCTTCTCTCCTTCTTTAGCACCAATGTGGTGATGAACTACTCCGAGGTGGAAGCGAAGGTCCGAGAAGCGACCAATGACGACGAGTGGGGTCCCCACGGGACGCTGATGGCCGAGATCGCCAAGTACACCTTCACATACGAACACTTCCCTGAGGTCATGGGCATGCTGTGGAAGAGGATGTTAACAGAACCTAAGAAAAACTGGAGGAGACCTTACAAGGTAGGGATAGTATTATACATCATGAACATGTACATGGAAAGCTAACATCTACCATAACAAAAGTTAGCCAAAAGCTATTGGAGTTTAGATAAATGTTGTTAACACTGTTGTATTTATCCATTGCATCCCCTATCTTTAGTCAGTCACTGGAAAAATCGATCTGAAATGTTCGACTGTTAAAAATCAACCCAGGTACATAAACTTTTGTATCGAGTATATAGTTACCTGTATCTTAAAAGGTAATAAGATTGAACAACTTGAACACAACATTAATGTAGGCTTGGTTCAACTATTGCTATATGAGAAACTGGCATGTAGTGAAAAAGCTTGATGTTTTGCCAATTCTGTCATCCTTTAGGCTTTGAAAGTTTGAGCAGTTAATCTGTACCAGATGTTTATATTTGATTTATTTGTAGACCAGAGTCCATAAGTCCAACTGAACATGAAAACAAGACTAGAGCCAACTTGCAAGAGGGGCTCTTTCCAGCATTTGTCTTGCTGTTCTTAGATACAATTTCACTAGGAAGGAGAAAGAACCTTCCATCCCTGTCATGCAAAAAATGTAAATTTTGTGACATTTTTCACCAGTAGCACTAGCACAAACCTTTTGCATAAGTAATATGAAACTAGAAATTTGCTCCTTTGTGTGCTACTTTTACAAACATAAGGCCACACCAATTTAAATTCTTGGTTCACGGATTTTTTCATAAAAAATATGGAGCGAAAGGGCGAAATAAAAATAAAAATAAAAATTGTAAAATGGTTGGGGTAAAGGTTAAGGGCTAATCCAAGATATAAAGAATAAAAAGTTTTCAGCTTGAAAAAAGTACAAAACCACTATTAATACTGTACAGTAACAGCATCTGTTTGTTGAAAATTACAAACGTAGGGTCAGTTTTTATGTTTGTCCCATTCTTCATGAATGAAAAATATAACTGCAATAATAATATCCACACTTTAAGGAGCTTATGATATAAAGGCCAATTTGCTACACCAGAAAGTTGGTGAATGGTTTCATTAATGGTGAAAATTTGCTGAATGGTAATTTTTATTTTTATTTTTTTCCCCAAAAAATCGGAGCGAGCGAATCCGTGAACCAAGAAATTAAATTGGTGTGGCCTAAAGTTAGAATTTCACAACTTTTCTGAGATGCATCTTTCCCGTCCACTGCATGTCTGCCCCAAAACATTGTTTTTTTATTGCTCAAAGGTCTATTATGTAACATTAGGACAATAGATGTCCTACAATTTCTTCACCTAGTAAGTGATATCAACACTAAAGAATTGCATACCAATATTTATGGAGGGAGGTTTCAACATCATTGCACCATGCTGTGATCTTTCAAACCCCAGCATGCAGTATGTTGTAGTTTTGAAAACTAGGGTCTAGTTTGAAATGGTTTCAGAAACTAAACAGATCTTCAATATGCAGCTTTCTTTACACGTGCAGTTCATAAACACTAGAAATATGAAATAATGTTGCAGTTATGAAAAGTGGCTGCACATGTCAGACAAATGAAGGTCTTATTCTTGAAAATATTTTCAATTTCTTGGTCGAAGTATCGCATATTAAGCCTTCAGCATGTATATTAACCAGTTCCTTTTTTATCTTCCAGTCCCTACTGCTTCTGTCGTACTTGGTGAGGAACGGTTCGGAGCGAGTTGTCACCAGTGCGAGAGAACACATCTACGACCTGCGCCAGCTGGAAGACTACACCTTCAAGGATGAGCTGGGCAGAGACCAGGGAATAAATGGTTTGTTCTGTCCAAGATATATGAACACAGATGGATAACTAAGTTCTTTATACAAACCAAGTGTTTTTACCTATGTCAACATTTCATTGACTGACTGTCAGCTTCCTTAGGGCAATACTGACTCTTCTACTTTGCACTGTAGCTAGCACTGCAGCGTTTTTATAGCTCAGGCTGACGTAAACTTATCACACCATAAACACTGTAAATCTACTGTAAATTTACTACTGTAAATCTTAGTATGTTGGCAGTGGTTTTATTTTTGCATTGACCTCTTCACCGCAAATTCATGACACCATGAATGCATGTATTTGCAATGTACTATACTACAGAATTGTTTTGACAGCGAACATAAAACATGACCAAAAGCTCCTTTCCCCTTCTACAGGGTAAAATTAAGTCCTCTCAAAACAAAATGAATTTACAGTACCATTGATTAAGCCCGAAATCAAGAGATGAACTTATAATAGGGGGAAAGTTATTTAGGGTTAAGACATTATTTACATCAACCTCTCTCATCCATTCTACAGTTCGTCAGAAAACCAAAGATTTGATTGACTTCATCCAAGACGACGAGAGACTGCGCACTGAAAGGAAAAAAGCCAAGAAGACGAAGGACAAATACATCGGCATGTCCAGCGATGCGTTTGATGGAGGCGGCAGCAGCAGATACAGTAAGTTTCTGTTTCCTATAGGTATTTAGATGTTTATTGGTTAATGTTTGTTTTTAAACTTCTCCCTGCCCATCCAGCCTATTACAGGTTGTATTGGTTACAGGTGAAGTCCTGGTCTATGCCAAGTTGCTAAAGGCATTCACATTAAGTGTCACAAACCAGCATCAATTCATTATTTAAAATATTGCTAATTTTTTAATGAATAAAGAAAAAAGCACACATTCACAGTTGGAAAAATGGCCCAAATAGGCTGAAAGCAGCGAAAATCCTTTTTGCCACCGCAGATCTTTTTTATGAACCATTGGTCATTGTATGTTAATTCAGTGGCAACACTGCAATTTCCAAGTTATATTTTATTGGAATTTAGATTGCGACTTTCAGTGTTTGGACATTTTGATTGGCTCATCTTGGCTTCATACGCAAATGCGTACCAAGGGGAAATTGTCAAATTCGTAAAGTTGGCGCGATTTTTCTAGTGCAATATGGTGCAATCTAGTGAGGTACCTGCTTGGGAATCAGGGAGAAGGTTAGAACAAATCTGATATGAAAGGGACAGAAACAATGCATCACTTTTTTGCATAAATTCTATCTCCCTTTCATACCATCGTCCTACCCAATTACCTCATACCCACGCCCTTACATCCCTCCTAATCATCTTTCATAGAAACTCCCAGTGACATTATCCTTCAAAAATGCAAGTTCTAGAAACTACAAATCCACAGTGAATGATTATCATATGATGTCTAATATACTGTTGAATTATAGCTGTTTGATTTTAGAATTGATTTGCCAACAACCCACAAGTTAGTAAAGCAGGGCTGAAAAACATATTGAAGAAAGATGCATAATTTTTCCATGCAGCATTGCTTTGGATCATAGGACAAAGTAAATGATACATAATGCTGATATGATACATAATGCTGATAATATATTAAGTGGTTGATGATTTTTAGATAGCAATGATTCCTTTTCTGTTCCTCTCTAATAAAAACAAACTTTAATCGTTTATAGCGGGCTTGTATATGTAGAGTAAATGTGTAGAGCATTTTTTTAGTCTTACGTAATTTTGCATACTGAACTGCATTTCAGTGGTAGTCTTGTGATAGCAAATGGTATATGCAGACATGGTATAGCAGTCTTGTTAACATCAAGTTATACTTAAATATTACCTGTAAGTACAATACAGACATATATCTGGAATCGCTCTCAGAAAATCAAGAGCACTCAAGTTTCTTTACCATGGATTCTGTTTTATTTTTTAGTACTCATTATGGTTTTCCTCATCTTTTCTTGTGTTATTGTCCAATTGCATCCTAACTTGCTGTCGATGCTCAGTCAGTCAGCATGGTATCCATCCTATATTACATATAGCTCCACTTCTCTCCTCTGATTTGTTCTTTTACATTTGATGGAGAAATAATTCTCATTTGAAACTTTGAATATTCAACCCTACAAAATGAATGAATAAAAAAAAGACTGATGAAACGTAGAGGTGAGAGTTTTGACTTGCTCCAAGTCTGTCTTTGGCATAGTGACAGACTTTGAACAGACACTCGTACGTTTAATCCCATTCTTCTGTTTCTGAGAAATACTTGAAGCCTTAATGCATCAGAAGAGCAAATCAAAGCTAGAATAGGATGGATTCCAAGCTATGCACACTACCATGCTAACACTAATGGGTGTTTCCTAATGCACATTATCCTTGGGTGTGTTGGATTGCTGCTATGTTCCCACTGATTTTGTTTGTGCACTGATATAACACCTGTACTCTGCCTGATTTTTGCTCCTCTCTCTCCACTCTTTCTCACAGAAAGGAGCCCTGATGGTAGGACCTGGTTCTTTTTTATACGCTGTCCCGCTGTTTTCACACAAGCAAGTTTTAGTTTTAACCAGCGTTCTAGCCAGTGTCCGTCCTACTGTCCTTACGGTATTTTGCTGCTGGGGACAGACATAAATGTTGCCTATTCCGTCCTCTATGATGGACAAAAATCGTAAACAGATTAAAAGAGATGCCATTGGACCAAGCAGAGTCTACAAGCAAATGCAGGAAATAGCATTTCAGAGGGTCTAGGGGGAACATGCTCCCAGACCCCCCCTATGATCGTCGCACCTTATGTGCTCGACAGGATTTCCAGATTCAAAATCCAGGGGACGGAAAAAAATCATGCTGGCTAAAACACTGGTTTTAACACAAGATGCTTATTTATGTAAACTGTAGAAGTAGTAGATGAGTGATAGCCCTATTATGATGCATATACAGTAGAAGCCAGTTAATTGCACAACGGATTAACGCACACTTCTGTTAACTGCACGGAATCCCCAAACCGGTGCAGTTCAGCTAGATAACTTCGCATTATTGCACCAGCCGGATAATTGCATGAAATTCACTGGCAAATAGGCCGTGCAATTAAGTGGCTTCTACTGTATAAGAAAACCATGGTACGTGTTTTCATTTTGAAGTGCCCAAACATGGATTGATTAAGAGATAAGGGTTGCGTTAGAATATGAAGGTTTTTCACCTTGGCTAATCCACGTGAGTTTAGTTCCACCAGGCTCCCTCATGTGTGGCAATGCTTAAAGTTAAAGTCGGCATTGTAATTACTTGTTTTTGATGTAGGAAAATTTATAGTACTAACTTTCGGCCCTGTCACTTGAAGTAGTTCAGTCAGACAGGTGCTGTAGAAAGCACTTAGTGATCATGCTGTCTTCTGTAGTAGTTCAGGTATGTTTTTTGTCCAAAGTGTCTGGTCTGTAAACTGTGTAAACAGTCGCGTTTGACCGAGTAATTGAAGTAATTGAAGTACTACTATTTCTTTATATTGGAGTATTGTGCCTTTGTACAGTACAGTTCATTGAAGATATGGTAAAAAATAAGTTTTGCAGAATTGTTGACAGGGTAATGATTTATTAGGATTTCGAATATGAGACATCCGGTAGGATGTCCCGGAATAATTTACCTGCTGTAGCCAGGGTCGGGGTAAAGCCTTGTGCATTGTTGTGTGGTAACATCACACGGGAAGACCTGCATAGCTGCATGCACCCCTGTCACCTCTGCCTGTCCTACACAAACAATCCCACCCTTGTGAACTGTCCTGGGCTTTGTACGTCCTTGAGTCCCAGTGTGAAGAAAGCTAGCTCAGTCCGCACCTAGTCCTGAGAAATCATGATGAACATAGGTAGACATAGGCAAGGGTACTGTCCTGTACTTCTAGGTGAGTTCATTTCACTTCCAACTGTGTAATATATACTGTGAACATGTGTTAACAAGAAGCATTAGTGATGGTCTGTTGAACAATGATTCAAAAGAAGTAATGATAGTAAGCTAAGCATGTGTCTTGGTTGTAGGTAGGTGTAGTTAGACACTACATGTGTACATTTCTAGCCTTAAGGGTTGTCTGATATATATTTGTGTCTGTAAAACCTGTTTTTTAGGCGGCCATATCCGGTTCAATGACTACGTGGCTTGTCCTGCCATTATTGGCACATGTCTGGCTGGAGAGGACACACGCCATGCACCTTTCATTGTACCTTGAATAGGAAACACAATTGTTCACCGTCAGACGTACATTTTGTACTCAAAGCCCTGCCAGTCATTCATGATTACAGAAGGGAGTAGAGCATTCTGTGCTATGAGAGATATACAGTCTTCTGCAGTAGTTATGGTGTTTTTTTTGCTCTTCTCAGTCATGGTCTGGCAGTGATCTGGTATGGTGCCCAGGGCAGAAGCGATCAGTGCCAAAGTACTCGCAGACTAGACAGGCAAACATCATGATCAGAATTAATATTTGGAAGACTGAATCCAGACATTTGAAGTACTATTGTACGGATGTGAAACGTTTTGATAATTGTGGAATTCTACCAACGATTACAGAAAGTGATGTTACCATCAAATTTCAGGATACCATACAAACTTATCTTTTGTATACTGGAGGCTAAAAGAAACAATGATATGTGTAACAAAAAATCATTGGAAAATTTCTTTGTCCAAAGGCTACACCAGTCGAATCTCTTGATTCTTGGATTTGCCTTCTTCATTTTTTTTCTATTTAAGAAAAAAACTCATAATCCATACTTGATACCAACCTTAATAATATCAATATTTTGTACAAACCTTAAAGCCCTTGTCTTTCATTTAACTATGCATTGCAGTTGAAATTCACCGTTGAATTTTAATCAGACAACAATATTGACTTTGCGGCTCATTTAGTACAGGATACCTGTTTCTTTTTGGCAACACCTCGGGTATGGAAGCATTTTAACGGTATCACGATCGATCTGAAAATATCAAGAAAATTGTATGAATGCATTCCCACAGAATTATTTTTTAGATATTTATTTTTTCCTACTATTCCAATGATTTTCCCCCCAAAATCTGATGGCCAAAAAATAGAATTTGCATGGCCAAAATGCTATTGAATGTAACCAACAGTGCTCACCTGTAAGCTTTATTACCTCCCCCAGGTGACAGGTATGACCCTGAGCCACGTAACATGAGTGCCATGAAGGAGTACGACGACGAGATTGAGAGACAGAACAAAACACGGCCCAAGTTCAGCCTTCCAGCCCGCATCTTTGAAGACTCACCAGCAGGAAGGTATGTGCCACTTCTCTAGTGTAAAACTGTATCAATTTTTTTTGCGACACTTCTGGGGTGGAGGTCTTTATTACTAATGCTTTGGTTACAATGCCGAAAACTACATACATACACTGTGTCAGATATTTCTCAGATGCAGAACTTTTTCAGCATGGAAAGAAATACTCATGATTTCTTCTTTTATTCCATACTAATGGCAGGGTCACAATTGCAAACTGGGATAAAAGATAACAAAACACACAAAACATAGTCACAAGCATGACTTGTAGATTCCTTGATATACACATTTATTTTTCATTCCTGCAAACAACCTGGCTTGCCCCCAGTTTAGAAATGTGACCCTGGGATAAGAAGACAGGGTTTTCTGTCCCTTTAAGCGTGTCATACATATACTTATATATGTACATGCCCAAACGGGGTGATAGGAAATACTTACATTGAAGACGTCTTAGACCAGGCTACCGTCACTAAAAAAAGTACTGAAAGAAAACAGAAGGAGACTGGGACCCACAAAACAAGAAATTACAGCATGTTTTTCGTAGTACCACATTTTAATTCCTAAAGTATAGAATAATCTGACAACAGCACTCTAGACTATACTACATTGTAACTGTTTTCTTACACATGCTCCATCTGGGAGATGAGTTAAACTGTTTAGGTGTTGGACACATTCCTAAAGTGAAACTAGTCTAGAGTGCTGGTTAGTTACTGTAAATCTTAAAACTTTTGCAGTGGTTTTCGTTATGACCTCTCCATCACAACACTGTGAACATGCATTTCCAATGTATTATAAGTGAACTACAGAAATGACTATGATTTTAAACACTGGGAAAACCTGTTGTCTTACACCCGAGAAATACAACCACTGCAAAAGTAAGAGAATTTACAGTAGCCCCAACATTGGAGTGAGATGTGGTTTCCGCTCTCCCCCCACAGCATAGGAGAGTCAGACGAGGATGAAGGGTACGCAGATGAACCCACGAACAGAAAAGGAAAGAAATGGCAAAAAGAGTGAGCACATCTGTAGACACCCTTGCCTAGTACTAAACACGGCTTGGATCTGCTCTCTTTGCTGTTACTGTTACTGTTAGTGTTAGTGTTAGTGGGGGTGGCTTGTTTTTGTCCTGATGGTCTCTATAAGCACTGCCCTATAGTGTAATCTCTCTGGTGCATGTCTTAATGTATAAATGGAAGCGATATTCTGCCTTTAACAAGACTCTTTCTTTTCAAAGGGCTGTTATCATCTCTTACAAGGCTTTCCAATAACTAATATTTTCAGATGATTTTAGACAAATATATTTACAACATGTGCTGCACGTGCACTGTGTCTGTATGCCTGCCTTTCCAGTGTATTTTTAACTGGTAACAAAATACTCAACAGAAACATAGTGAGTCCTGGACCCTGTTGATTGTTAGAGATGGACAGAAATTTCCTTCCCCAAAATGATGGACAAAATTGAACTTCTATCAGGATTTTTAAAAACATTTCCACAAAACAGCCACATAATTGAAATGAAGTGACAGGAAATGTGCCCCTCAAAATATACAAAATAACTTAACAGAGAGATCCCCTTCGATTCCTTGCGCTTTTGAACTTGCTCAGTGAAACCAATAGGACAGATACAGATTTTTAGCTCAGTGCACACCAAAAAAAATTTCGAACACTGCCATTGCCATAAGACATGCATATATCTGAAGCTCAGTGTTGATGTGTTTCCACCGCTATCTATCCAATCACCTGATACTGACCATACTTTGCTGGGTGTGATACATTGTATTTATATATGCATGTACCTTCCTGGTGTACTATTGCTATGTTATAGGTGGCTTTCTTCCTGCTCTTCATTTTGTCTGGTCAGTTTCATGTTTGTACTTCATGACAGCCTTATTCAAGAATGACATTGCAAAGTCAGGCGATTAACTGATTGTACATCTCCTTTTGGTACTTGGCAACAGCTTTGCTTGCAATTAGGCACTACACAAGACTGTTTTTTGTCTATTCTGATTCATTTATCTTACTGTAGTTTTCAGTAGTACGGTCATCTTGAGTACTAAGGCTATATTAAAAACTAGTGTAGCTCTAGATCTTGCTTTAGGTACAGCAGCATAATTTCATGATTATCTAATTTACTGCTATCTTTGTTAGATTGAAAAAAACTATTTGACCAGCCTTGTGTATTGACTTTGACTCCTTTTGCAGCATTCGGGTCTATCATAGGATCTTTTTAGTTTTATCTTGCTCCATAGTTTTTACTGCAAAGATCTGAGAACTAAGAGATTAACATACTGTGGCCTCAGAGGTCTCTGTGTACAGATGATGTACTCTTTTGTTTACCTGTACCTCTCTGGTAACCATAGCAATGGCGGAAGCGGGGGCGGTGGTGACGAGGACGCGGAGGAAGCCTACAGCGACAGCGAGGACAGGGGGAGCAACTCGTTCAAAGACGAAGAGACGTACGAATCCCACGAAACAACGATGACGACGAGAAAAGAACGCGTGACCAAGAGGACCTCGAGAGGCAAGATTGATCTAGGGGCTGCAGCCTCGTATGGGAAGACTGCAGGAAGGACAGAGGTAAGGGCACGTCTGTAATTTTTCGGTTCTCAGACGTAAGAAAGTGACGTAAAAATGGCCTTTATCTAGGATATGTTTATGGTGCTGTCTTTAGACGTAGTTAGGTGTGTTTGTGTACAACATTACTGGATATATATGTATATGACACAGTATGATATTTGGTATGTACATGGGTGTCAGCAAAGCAAAGGACAGGTTGGATTATGCACCTCCTTGCAGCTGTCTAAGGTACAGCAGCAGAAGGTTGAGTTTTGGACATGCTATGGTTATGATTTTTTTAAATGGTAGATAGCCCTTGGAGTCGTGAAGAAGTGGTATAGGTTTGTCCATAAAGGTTAGACATCCAGGTAATAAAATATACCAAATAGCAGTGGGCCCAAACCTATACCACACACCAAAGAGCAATTACAGCAACTGGATATTACTTTGGAAACAGATGTTTCAGATCAGATCAGATTCGTTATCTTTTGTCAGTGATACCAAAATCATATCCAGTTGCCTGAGAAATTGCTATTTGGCACTTGGTATATAGGTTTGGGCCCACTAGTGGCTTTTTTTAAAACTGCAGGGGTAGGTCTTGTTTGAGACTTCAACTGTTAACTCTTCACACTCCACCCTAACAGGAGACGAAGGAAACCAACCCTGTTGCAGCGAAGCCTACCAACGACCTTGACCTTCTAGTTGACACTGCCCCGCCCGTCATGCAGCCGACCAGTCCTGCCGGCTCCTCGTCAGGGTTTGCAAACTTCGCGGATTTCAACTCCGCTCCCGCAACCGACGGATTTGACCCCCGCGGAAGGACTGTCTCTCAAGGTGAGAAAACAGTTTTTTTTTCATTGAGTTTATGTATAGAAACAGCTCACGTATTTGTTATGATGTCCCATTCTAGACAAAACAGTAGAAATAGATGTGCATCCAGTAAATGAGTTATTTTGATAAAACAGCATAGCCTGGTAACCAACCCATTTACATTTGCCAAAGCTCTTTTGTCTTCTTCCCAAATATTGGCAAAGATGATGAAAAAAAATAGGCAGCTATAAAATAATACTAGGACTAGTAGGAGTGGATGCCAAGCTAAAATGGGAATAGCATAGAGCTTATTAAGCATCAAGAATGGTACTTAAAAGCTATTAAAACTTTTTTTTTCCCTAGTATTTTGTTTATTTGCAAACACAAACAAATTGTGACAATGCCTGATTATAAAGTCTTTGCTTGACTGTCTTGCCCAGCTCTAGGCTCACAGTCACAGACGTTGTTAGATCTCAGTGCCCCGGCCTCAAGCCAGTACACTGCATTCACCTCCACCAGTTTTCCCACACTGTGTAGGTACCACCCTACTACTAACTGTGGTGGTGCTGCTACTAACTGTGGTGGTGTTGTCATGTCATGCACACTCGTGTCATGGTCTCCATGTATTGTCTTTTGGCAGCTTTTATGTGTATTTTGCAGATTTCTTGTTTGTATGTGTCCCGATATGTGTCCTTATTCTGTACGCAAATAGACCTGTGTTATTGGTCATGGCTGTCTCCAGCTTTGCATTTTTTTCCTATTCCATTCATCATTTGGAAGCCCATGTTGTTCAACTTTTGTTGTTTGATCCATGACTTCAAACTTACGAAAATACATTTTCATTGATTTCATGTCATAAATTTCAGAATTTTGAATGGACAGGTTGAATTTTTTTGGTCCCAACAAGGGGATGGGTCCTGGAGACAGCCCTGGTACTTGTGCACTGTACCTGTACCTGGACAATTGTGTTTGTATCATTGTGGCTCTTAACAAACTTGTCTACAAGCCATGTAAATAACATGGGATGGGAGGATCAGTCCAAATCAGCTGATGAGTCCACAAAATGATCAGCTCTTTCACAAACAGAGCAAAACTTATACCAACTGAAAGGAGATTTTTGAAGTACTCATCAACACTGTATACTAGTAACAAAGGCAGAAATAGAAGCCAATGATAAAACTACAAACTTTAAGATAAAATTATTTTTGTTGGTTGAAGAGCACTGGCATCCCTAATCCATTGTTTAACTGAACTTGGGTTCTTGAACCATCCACTTAATCATGTTTAACAACATTTTGCAGGTGACAGGCTAGAACATGAGGACAGACCTTAGTTATGTTACCAGTATACACCCAATCCTATGTTGTGAATGATTAGCTGTCTGTGTTTAAGTGTACACATTACAACCCCAATGACCAATGACCCTTACCAAATGCTGTGTCACTACTTATTTTTCTGCAATGTTTGCTGTTTTCCAGCATCTCAGGGCAGTGATTTTGGTGCATTCCAAGCAGTTCCAAACAGGTAGGAAGGTTTTTATCTATTGGTTGTCCTGCAATGATAAGCTTTTATTGTTATAAAAATCCTACCATATGTGCTGTAGAAGTGATAGGTCGTAGGTGCATTACAAAACATGTTCCTCATCTAATAGTATGGTGTGCTGCTTGTTTCTTATATAGGACATGAAGGGTCACCAAGTAAGGGGGTGAAGTCTGCCATCTATAACTTATAACGTAGACTTAGTGACCCATTATGTATCGTATGTATATTCATCCACTTAATATTTGTATGTTAGAATTTAGTTTATCTACATGTATTCAGACCACATTTATTCATCTCAT
Organism: Branchiostoma floridae x Branchiostoma belcheri; assembly: GCA_019207045.1. Classification (NCBI taxonomy): domain Eukaryota; kingdom Metazoa; phylum Chordata; class Leptocardii; order Amphioxiformes; family Branchiostomatidae; genus Branchiostoma; species Branchiostoma floridae x Branchiostoma belcheri. Next base: position 23,857,381 of record CM033026.1, on the reverse strand, counting down.
GTATTTAGTCTTTTTTTTCTTGCAATTAGCCCAATGGGCATGAATTTGCAATAAACTTTATTATTATAACTGTTGTATTTTAAGAAGCTTGCGGTTATTACTTATTGCTACCATTGAGACAGGTGTCATGTTGCTCTCTCAGAATAGTGTTGAAAAATTGATACCCGATTTAATGTCTGATTCTGTTTTCATACGTCAGTCCTCCAGAGCAGTCCTATTCGGCATTCCAGTCCACAGAATTCTCCACCACCACGTCCACCAACATGGCGTCTGCCAACGTGAGTAACCAGGCACTGCTGGGGGCCATGATCGCGCCACAGCCCATGCAGGTAAGCAAGACTCCAACCACTAGGGCTTGTCTGAATTTTCTTCTCAGGTTGGTAAAGAACTTGTCACAATTAGCGGACCATGACCTCCTGACCTTCTATAGACCATGGTTGGGAGTTAGTCATAGGCAAGGTCTGCTGTGGTTGGTAGTAACCTACATAGCAGGCTTTCTGGGCAAAAGTGTATTATGAGCCAAAAAAAAAGGCCCAGAGAGAATCTGCAATGGAGGCTATGTTGGGAGTTGGTTGACAAGTTTACCTACCAGTCATCTGTGCCAGCCAACTATAAATTTTTGACAATCAAAGTCAGAAAATTCTTAAAGAACAAATTATTGAGGTAGTCGCTAAGACATCAGAAGGATGACGGCTGAGACACACCATTTACCAGTTTTGACCTTTTATTCAAAAGTCTTTATCAGAATGACAATTTTCAGTGAACATCTGTCACCTTCCTCTGGAGTAAGAGCAATACTGACTTGTTCTAGTTTGCACGGTCTCCATGTGTCAGTGTTGTGCTTAGGACTCAGGTGACAAACAATCACAAAAACATCAGCTACTGTACTTATTTATATCTTTGTTCTGTACAGTACAAAGAACTTTGTTCTGCAATCATTTTTTGTAGTATTATGTGTTGTGTGATGACTTGTACTGCATATTTGATATACTGATATGTTAGAGCACAAAACTATGTGTGACTTTGATGTGCTGTCTTCTTAATTTCCTGCACACTAATCCATAAAATATGAACTAATAAGAAAAAAAGGGTTGCCTATGTTTGAACATATTTTCTTATGTTAAGTTAGTACACAACCCTATTTTTCTGCTGTATTGCAGAAAAGTAGTGTTTTGTGCATAACTAAACTATGTTCAATAGATTTGTCAACCTAATGTTATTGTACACTCTAATCATAATCTGTAAGTAACCACTAATTAAGACTTACCACCTATCACACTTAAGCCTTGTACTTCCTATACTAACTTGAAAGGTTTGATCCTCTGATTGCTTCTACATAGAATATTCTGGCACCTGTTGATAATAATAGAGAAATGATTGGCATTTGAATATACGGCTAAAAATAAGAAGGAGTTCTTATTAGCTCCGAGTCACATTGTACTTGTAACCACGTTTAAACAGGGTTTGAAGCCCTGTTACACTCTCTGTATGTGTGAAAAATTTGATCCTGGAAATAATGCTGGATGTAAGGACCAAACAATGTAGATAGGACAAGGGCCAGCGTACTCTGTGGAGAAGCAATCTTTGGGTTGAACTGGTATGTGATAAACACCAAACTAAACACACTGCCTGGTCCCTGTCACACAACCACTAATAACACAAGATAGAGCTGTACTCTTCAACACTAACAATAACACTGTCAATAAGCAACTCTTTCCTGGGACCTGGTGTTCAGTGTTCTGGACTTTGCTAAATCTCTAAGAGTAAAGCGTTTTGTATTACTGTTGCAAATGCTAATTCATATTCACAAGCAACTTAAAACAACTGCACTACCTCCAAAGGGTGGAGGTTTCTATCCCTAATTAAGTGCTGTCCCAGTGTTCCTTATCTTTGGGTAAATTTCCTACTTACTCAAACATGCACCCATGTTGGCCATGGAAACTCCAGTGAATCACCTACCCACTTTGATTCGAAACACCCTCATTTAAATCTTGCTTATTAGTCTTCACTCAGATGTCTTTCCATCTGTTCTCTTTGTTTGTCCCACTATCTTCTCATCAACCCATCTTCTCATGCCTTGTGTTTTCTTTTATTGTATTCCTGTGTCATTTTTTTTCAGGTTTTTTCTTGCCAGCGTCTTTTTTTTTCTTTACAGCACACTACATGAAGTTTGCATACAACATCTACTCCCTTGCCTTTCTTTCTTTTGAAAGTTGTTTTTAGCTATAGTTTCCTTTTTGTTTGTTGTTTACTTTCCATAGATGATGCAGCCAATGGGGGCCGCGCCCCTTCAGCCCCAGCCCGTCCTGCAGCCGAGTCAGCCCCAGTTCCCATCTATCACTCCCCAGCCTTCTAGTTCTACTCCCCCTGCTTCTGCCTCTGAGGCAGGCACTCCACAGGTAGTGCTGTTTGTTTCATCCACTCTTTTCAGTTTCGGTTTATTTGTTTTGCTGGGATATGCAAAAATGTACATGTCCTCGCGCTGGCCGTTTTCAGTGATTCCCTGATAAGATAACATCACACTACAACAAATTATCATACTGAGGATCAACAAAATAAACATACCTTCATGAAAGTAGAAATTGTAAGTAATTAATGATGCAAATAAATCAATATAATGTATGGTAATGTATGCTCATCCATACATCAAATCATAACAACAGGAAGTGAAACAGTGAATCAAGGTAAAGTAAAATGACATACAGGGACAAAACCCTGGGAGCAGATAACAGACAGAGACAAACAATCATAGCAAAATCTGCAGTCTGGAAGAACAATAACAGGTTGTTAAAAAGATTAAGGTGGTCACAAGGTTGATGGACAGGTCAAGTTTAAGGTTGTGGTGTTTGCATGGTTAAATAATATTTATTCAAGTGTACAATACAAGTATTTTAGATTCAACTTTCTCTGAAAGTTTGCAATTGACTATGAGTAATAAGCCCCTCTCTCAGTCGGACTTACAACTATTTCATTTGTTCCCAGAAGCCAGTCGCTCGACTGTGGGCCAACACTAACGTCAACATTAACCTGGACAACCTGAGCCCAGGACGGCAGCCGGAGAGACCAGCACAGCCCAGTATGAACCAGCTGGCAGGACAGAGCCCGATGGGTGGTAAGGAAACCTCCTACCTATGTACATGTTTCAATGGGGGATATTTCACGGTATCTATTGCTCTTATGTTTTCATGTGTAAGTTTGTACTGGCCGGGTTGGCAAAAAATGGTGTAACTGGAGACTTGTAGGATGGTGACTCTAGTACGTGTTTGTGTATGAGCAATTTTGTATGTGTGCGTGTTTGTTTGTGTCTGTGTGAGGTCGTTGTGTGTGTATTCTGACCTTTACGGAAATGTTGAAGTCTTCCATCTCTGGATGCTTTATTTTCCTCATGTAGTGACCAGTTTGTTTGCTTTGCTTCCACAGGAATGCCAGCAGGCATGACGTCCCCACAACAAATGATGAGCCCAACCAGCCCCATGGGAGGTATGCCCGCCAACATGGCCGCCATGCCCGCCAACATGGCCGCCATGCCCACCAGCATGGGTCCCATCACGTCGGGGATGGGCAACATGCAGCTGGGCACCAACCCTCAGATGATGAACCCCATGATGCAGCCAATGGGCATGCAAGGAACGATGGGTATGCAGCCGGGGATGCAGCCAGGAATGGGGATGCAAGGCAACATGGGAATGCAGCCAGGAATGGGGATGGGCATGCAAGGCACCATGGGTATGCAGCCAGGGATGCAGCAGGGAATGGGGATGCAAGGAACCATGGGAATGCAGCAGGGCATGATGGGAGGAGGAATGGGAGCAGTACCAAACCCGATGCAACAGAGACAAGACAAAGCATTTGCTGCTTTTGGAAACTTTGGGAAATGATGTAACAATGGACAATAGAACATTTCAGAGACATTTTCAGTCACGTTTTCTTATCTCGCTGTACTAGAGTAGATTTAATGTATTGGGGTCAGAAAGAAAATCTGGGAAAAATTCCATAGCAGATCATACTTACAGTGTGCCAATATCAGGTAAGAAGTAAGAAAAACACAGACTTATGAATTATTTCCAAAATTCATGTATGACACTTAGATTATGCAAAAGAAAAGGATGGATATACTTTCAGGGTCCACACAAAAATGTACACAACAGTATTGCAGACTTCATTTTGTGAAATTACAACCTGATCAAGTTCAGATTCTCACTGTGTTTACAGAACAGTGACCGCTTTTCTTCTTTTTGGCAATGCCTCAGGGGCATAGCCTTTTAAACAGCAAATCTTCTTCTTCTTCTTATCTCAAATCTTCTTGCAAGAACAGCTCCACATGTTGTTAGACTGTACCTAGCAGTGCTGCAAGTGCCTGCATTAGGCAGTAACAGTTTATTCCCTTCGTACTCGGACAAAGATATTGCAAGAGGACACATGATAAAAGAGGGCTAGGAGGAAAACTTGGATTTGACTAGATTCTCTGTTCCTTTGTGTACTATGTCTGTTTTTATTTTGACCAACCAGTTCAGCAGTGCTTTTGTTTTTTTGTTTTAAATCAACCAACAAATTGATCAGGCGTGGCCTTAGTTCAGAGAAAGGTATAAATGCATTGGGATTCTTCGTGTAGTAACAGGGAAATTGAGTGTTGATTTGGACAAGTGATGAGGCTAAATGATCCATACAATGTATGGAGAAACGCGACATGCCCACATTAGGAACTTCATTAATAGTACTGATTAGGAATTAGCATGTGGCTGTTTTAAATACTTGTAATTACAGAAAATATTGTATATATATTCAAAGTTATGTACCTGTACAGTCAAATCTTGGTAATTGTTAAATGGTTCATGATAATGATAATGTTAAGGAAAAGTCACATTGTAGTGTAGACATGCAAATCTATTTTTCACCTGTCTGTTTTGTAGCTAGTGTTTGCTAATTCTTGCACATTCCAAGAACAACTCTTTTAGGGGTAGTCTCAAAACATCATGTGCAGGTTCCACTCAGAATCAGTTTTTTAAGTGAAACCAAACTGCAGTTCAGTAAGGAAGGTTCGAGTTTTGTGTATGGTCACATTTTTCGCTGGTATACATGGATTAGTTTGTGTGTGCTCTTGCAAATTGTATCTAGCTTCCTGTTGGTCACCTTTGATGATAGCACTCTCTCTTGAGAGTACATCTGTAGTAACCCCTGACACATGCTAACAAAACAAGTGCAACAGCTATTAAATCCCCATTACCATCATCTATCTATTGTCTATCGTGCGCAGAACAGAAGTGATGTTCATACTACTTGTAGTGATGGACAAACCTTATGTTCCCCTTGCAGTTGTCACCAGTGTACAGGAAAGAACTCAAGCTGTGCTGTGCAATTTGAGCATGTATTTCCCAGCTACACATATCAGGATCTCTTCCTAAATGGTAGTTTATTATAAACATGTCATATGTAAATTCGACATTAATTTTTTGTGTGATGTTACAATCAAGATGTATGCAAGACAGTATGATTACATTTAACTGCCACAAAGTACATGTTTTTGTCTACGTTACAATGCTAATTCTCTGTTCTCAATAAATATGAAGATTTTATTTACTATGTGTTTTATGTGCGTGTGTTTTAGTGTTGAATGACACACCGACAAGACCAGTGCCCCTGTCCATGGTGCTGAACGATACGTGAACAAGTCTTTTGACCATGTTCCTAGTGTTAAATGACACACCAAGACCGGTGCCCCTGTCCCTGGTGCTGAACGATACGTGAAGAAGCCTTTTGACCCTGTCACTAGTGTTGAATGACACACCGACAAGCTGGTGTCCCTGTCCCTGGTGCTGACTGATACGTGAATATGTCCTTTGTCCCTTTTGCAAGTGCTGAACGACTGTTGTCCCTGCCTCTGGTGCTGAATGACACACTGACAAGACTGGTGTCCCTGGTTCTGAATGACACGCCAAGAAGACGGATAACCATGGTGTGACATATTTTACCATATAAAATCTATCAAAACAGCTTTCATATTCTTCTTCTAGTGTTAATAACATAGCATATTTTGTAGTACCTGTTTTCGATTAAATTGCGATCATGTTATAATACATCATTACGTCGTTTTAAAACAACGCCTGAAATAGCGCTGGTCCGTAACAGATTGAGTACACCAGAATTCCGTGATGTCTTACACGAAACATCCGCCCAATCGACAAGGACATTGTAGAACGGTGTGGCCTTTCTGTGACCGCTGCCCTTTCAACACAGACAAAGATGCTCTTCCTATGTGTCACGTGTCAATAGCGATACAAAAGATCCGTGGCGGTAAATCCATAAGGAAATATATCTGTATTACTCCCTTGGGAGGACTCGCTCACGGCATTCTTTAAGCTTGTGTGGTTGAATATTTGCAATGACGAAAGACCGAACAATATATCGAAATAATATGTGGCAGCGCCGATTCGATAGAAGCCTACTAAGAAAGATTTGTATCCTCGGCGCTGGTGAGATCTTGCTGGCCCTTCTCGCGATGGGCGCCGGTGCGGGCGGTGTGTACCTTCAGTTCTCCGGGTACACCAAGCCGGCGGTGTCCTTCCTTGGAATCCCCTGCGCAACGATGTGGGTTCCGTGTCTGAACATCCTGGCAGCGTCGGTGGTTATAGCGGCTAGTGCGAGGAAGTTTTCCACAGATTCCTACATCATGAGGGTGGCCATGTACTCTTCCATTGCCGCTGTAATTCCCTCTGCGCTGGAACTCGTGCTGGGCTTCATGGCAACCGTTGAGGAACACGAGTACCAGATTCCACTGGAGGTCGAAGGGGTGAGCCCGTATGCCTTACTGACTGCAGCCGCGGTGGAAGTATTCGGGCTTCTACTGCTTATCATAACCATCATCATTGCAATTCTTTGCCACAGGATGCTAGTACGTCATCGGGTGAACAAATATCTGCTAGGCACCAAGTGGGCGCAGTGTAAGGACCGTCCTGACGAGGATGACATCGGGGAGGACCACTCCCCCCTCCCGCCTCCCAGGTCTGTGTGCTTCGTGGTGCCCATACCCGATCACGCCCTGCAGAAGTTCGAAGCTAACGGATTTACCAGCTCGTACCCGTACGACTGGGTTTCTGCGGACGACGATGCTCGGAACAAACCGCTGGTAGAGTCACCTTACAAGCCACGGGCTCTTGTTAGCCGTACCAGCAGTAGCAGCAGGCGAGTACGGTGGGGAGGAGTCACCGCTCCTGACGGCGCACCCAGGCCGGCAGAGTCACCGCACAAGCCGCCGGGCGGTAAGAGAGTCCGCCGGTCAGCAACCACCAACAAGAAACACCGAGACAACAGGAGGAAGCCGGCCGTCAAGTCCATGCAAAATGCATGGGAAATTTGAACCCGTCATAATACAATTGTGACTGATAGAATTAACACTCGTTTGTTTCACGATGCATGAATGTATTGTATCAATATTTCGTGTGATTATAGGTCGTGATGAAACCTTGAAACATTTAGATGTTGGGTCTCCTAGCGGCTTGTTATGGTACTGCAACGGAATCCGATTTTGATATCGAGGGTTTCTGGACACGCTATGTTCGTGCACTGATTTATGAGCTGAAGATAGCTATTGGGACAGAGTGTAAGTGGTGTAGATTTCGCCCCCCCCAGCGGCTTTTTCGGAACTGCAGGGGCCGGTCCATTACTTTCAGACCACTTAAGTCATCTCACGCTTAAAATCTTGAAATAGACTGTATGTACAAGAATTCATCAGTGACGCTAACACGGCGTGCATGTAACGTCGGTCAAATATAGTATCATTGGAACTTGATGGAAGGGACAGACATTACTACATGCACAATGTACACAGAGTAATGTTTTCTACATAATTTACTTTCGTGCGTCCGGCTGCACACAGAAAGTGGGGCCAAATTAGTTTCCATCATACACGTTTAAGTATAGCACAAGAGCAGCCAAGTCAATTGCCATGCGATTTTGCGCAGAAGTTACCCCAGTCTATAGAACGGCATTCAAAGTGTATTCTTACTGCAGGACCCCATTCTACGGTATTCCAATATTAGTCGAAACATTCTGATCTTATTCGATGATGAACCGGTCGTCTGCAAGAATGGGCACAAATATCTGGAATGCAGTGAGAATTTCTAGAATGCACTACGAATATTCAGGATTATACATGAATGCAATACGAATACCAAGGAATACTGTAAATGCAGAATTGTTCGCGGTGGTTTTATGTTCGTGGTTTTCGCGGTGGTCATTTCACCGCGAATTCAAAACCACCGCGAAAGGTCTATTTATCCATTATGTTAGGTGGCTACAGTCAGTGGCGCTACCGCGAACTTAAAACCACCGCGAAAGCTCTATTTTCCCGCCACCGCGAAAACAAGTTCCCGCGAACTTTTGCATTTTCAGTATTCATTCCGATGGCAGCCTGGCTCATTCCGCTTCTTACGACAGTCACTGTACTTTTTGTAGCTTTCGATTATCTCCACTCCACTGCACCTGGCGAAGATGACGTCATTGCGAAATTTGAACAGGCACCAGAGATGATCGTGATTGGCTCACAGTAATTGGACGTAATCACTTAAAGCAAGGAGATTAAAGGCAATCTCACATGGGTTTGGAAATTGTAGTTGTCATCATTCGTGACCCTTTATCTAAACCTTGTCAAAGCAAGGAGCTTTTATTTTCAAAGTAAGGACTTTGTGTCAGAATAAAAGAATAGTTACTATGTATACATTGTGAGGCTATCACAAGAAGTGTAGTCTACTAAGTGGACTCGATTTGCCCTCATGTCTTCGTGATTGTGGACATGTAAGATAAGAAACACAAACTCACATAATACCACCAGGTGTCATACTACCGCCACATGAGAAGAAGTCCAAAAAATAAACGTTATTGAAATGGATGTACCAATAAGGTAAAAGGTATTTACGACAATCTTGAGAATGCCTCTATAACAACGTTTTTTGATGTGGCGGTATTCTATATTATGGCACCTGGTGGAATTACGAAAACTCTTTGTTACGTATGTTCACGTAACAGTTATTGGCCAAGGAGGTTAACCTCATTTGGGCGGCTATGCGGTGTAATGTGTAAACCAGCCTCAACAACGAACGTTAAAAATGACAGGTACCTGGGAACGAGATTGCCTTGTCATTCATATGCAAATAATGACAGTGAGGTGTCTCCATAACGCCGGGTTTGTCTGACGGGACTGGAAGAATTTTATCACAACGGTAAGGCAGTTTTCTTTTGTCATCGATTGATTTATTCGTCACGTTGTGTTGGGAGTATTGCTGTGTATATATGACAAGGGAAGGTAGTGCGGTTTATTATACGGTTGTTGTGCGAGCTTCGTAATTTAGTGCTATATGAAAGGAGGTTAAAAGACATTGTTTTTCTCCAAGCAGAGGTTGCATTATTTATATTAATCGGATCGCCACGCTGTAAGAAGGGGGTATTAGAGGATTTTATGATCACCCCCAACATGCAATTGGTTATCAAGAGAAGGCAAATGAAATACATATTTACTATATGTGAAACAGTCACTATTAACAGGCGACCAATTTTCATCTCCAACAAATGGGGTTTGTTTTTGTTGTCTCTGTTGTTGGCTTGTTTGTGTGTCTGTTTTCTTGTGTTGGCGGATATTATGTCAGACAAGTTCTACAAAGCTATGGATGGATTTTATCATAAGGGTATTTGATAGGTCTTGGGATGACATGCAAGATAATGCATAGGCAAAGGTGGATTGTGGGCTTCAAGGCCGATGTTGGTCATGTGGGTTTTGAGGTGAGCGGGACGTGAGATTTTCACGTCTAACGTTACCAGTTTGTTTTCTCCCGACACACAACAGCAGCCTTCGTGACGAAAACGAATTAACGTTACTTGTGGCTCCCCTGGCCAGAACAGACAAAGCCCAATGCGTTACAGGGGTCACTGACCTGCATATAACATGGGCTGAAACGTTTGGATGTTTTTTCTACATTGACCATTCTTTAAAACATAATAGTAGTAATAATATTTAGATAGTTAACCGTGCAGTTTCTTCCAATGCTAGCTTTTGTGTGACATTTTAGAGCATTAGAAGTACAGAGATCTGATATTTGCAACATCCACAAACCGGTTTTGCCGGTGTGTGTGTATGTGTGTGTGTGTGTGTGTGTGTGTGTGTGTGTGTGTGTGTTTGTGTGTGTGTGTGTGTGTGTGTGTGTGTGTGTGTTTGTGTGTAAATCCAAGGCGAGTTAAAGCTCAGGGCTCATACGCCGATCAGCTGAGACATTTTGTGTAATTATTTCGCCCCAACACCGCACCACCCCATCATGATTCTTGCATGTATCTAAACGTGTCTCAATGTATACATGTATCAGTCGCATAATTCGTCGCAAAATGTTATCTTCTGCTTCTAAGTCACAAGGCCTGGCAAAGTCTATTCAACAGTAGTTCGGCTGTGCCTTCCTGTTTTCATATATATGGCTGACAGATATGCTAACGAAGCAACAGTAACACACCCATGTCAAAGTTGAAACATGTTGGCGACCGGTTGGACAGTACATCAAGGACGTTACATCAACCTGATGTAACGTCCTTGAGTACATGCAGAAGTAAATCCGTGGTGGTATCATTATTGTCAGGTATGCTGGGTGGGAATAGCCTGGGTACCATCCGGATAGTAGTTCGCTCCTATGTTCGCTTCTGCTATCTAACACAGAGAAGCGACTGTATATAGTGTACAATGAATGTCAGAGCTAGAAGCGACTGTTTATAGTATATAATGAACGCCGGAGCGAACTACTTTCCGGATGGTACCCAGGCTAGGGTGGGAATGTATCCACTGAACAAAGTATGGATCTCTGATGAGAGTTTGTCACGCTACGTAGAGAGATGTTACCTTCGTCAAAAGGTAGCGTTCTTGCTTGTGGTGGTGGTGGTGGTGGTGGTGTGTGTGTGTGTGTGTGTGTGTGTGTGTGTGTGTGTGTGTGTGTGTGTGTGTGTGTGTGTCTGTGCGCGCGTGTGTGTTTGTGTGTCTGTGTGAAAGCGATAACTCGAGAATGTCTCGGTGAATTGTTTTTCTATTTGATGAATGAGAAATTAGAAAGAGAATGGTTTATTTGTAAAAAAAATCGCAGCCTCTAAGCTAAGATTGCGTCATACATACAATTTACAATACATAACAAACACAAAACCACAGACGAATAAGATATGCCCAACGGACTAAAAAAACAGCATGAAGAACATTCTACGTTAAAATTAAGAAGGAATTCAATGTGTTCAGATGTCCAGACCAGTCACTTGTTCAACAGTTTCACGTTAAGCTAAATTAGCATGTGAGAGCATATGTACAAAAATGTGATTCATCCACCCATCCATTCACTCATTTAGCGATTTATTCATCCGGCATCCATTCATAAAATGAAATAAAAAGACTTAATTTGAGAAAATTTGCCATGATCTTAACCGTATTATCATAACCTAGGCATCACTTGCACCACTTTATCATAAAAGAAGAATTGCAGCAATAGAAGTCTGCCATTGACAACGCGAGGGTAAAACTAGTAGTAATCTGAGACAAGTGGCCTAGTGACCTCTGACCTGCTCCACGGGACAGCGGCGGTAGCTCAAAACCGTATTCTCTGCAAACCAATTATCACTAACGTAAAGGAGGCTAGGTCACTGATTTTACTGGCATCCGGTTGGACCAAGTCCCTCTGGCTACCCGACCATCACAGACTGTGGTAACATTCGAAGGTATATCCTTTATCTGACCTATAGGGTTGTCTAGTCTAGATAGGTTTTTATCATGTCCAGCCGCCTACTGTTCTTACCAGTTCGCTGACAGCCATATTAAATGGGCTTTGTGTCATTGATGTCATGTTTACTATGTCGCGAGCTGTTCCCTGGCCCGTTATATTCCTCTCTATTTGTTCCATTTCTACGATTTTCCAGCGATCCGGAGTCTGGTAGAGACTATTTACTATCGCAGACCAGTCCGAAGTTACACTGTATAAACACCACTAGCTGCCATGGGCCTTCAATGTTGTATAGCAGATTTCTAACCTTTTGTACTACCAGTAGAGAGTATCTGTGGTATCGATTGTAGAGTGTTGGTCACCGTCTGTACTAAATTTACAGGAATATCTAGGTCAGTGATAATCCTGGTATTTTGTTGCACCACGGGAGCCTTGAATGTTTGAATACGTAGCGGATTTTCCTGATTATTTTAGTGTCCGTCTCACTACTAGCCTATCGTGATCAAGTAGAAATTGCTGTATTTGTATACGGTGTTGTTAGAATGTTTGTTACCGGACGTGTATACGGTCCACTGAAAATCTAGGTCAGACAGCAGCCATTAACGAAAGCTGGCGTTTTTCGTTGCGCAGTCAGATAAGCAAGAAGAATGGCGGGCACTGATGGCACAGTCGACGTCCAACTCAGCGATACTCTCTGCCACGGTGCACAGAAAACCGGCATGACCAGGGAAGAAGTCTTCAGGTATTACGACACATGGGCCGATAGGTATGACAAGGTAAGGAAGGTCTGTTTTGATGGTACCAATATTCTTTCAATGAGGTTGGGGTGGAACACCTGGGGCGGCTTTACCTAATATGGGAGGATAACCCAGTTAAATTCCCTTTCGCCATTTCTCAACCAGCTTTAGACTTTCTACGCCCCATGAATACATACGCCAAATACAAGTTTCCCTTTTCATTGAAGAAAAAAATACTCCAACAACAGAGACTTGAACACTCCCTAAATAGCGTAAATTACGTGCGCTACATAAACAGAAACTGTGCGGGAATATGTCGTAAGTAACGAAAGTTCACCACAATCTCCGATATTCGCTGTTTTGAAAACAGGGTATTTAGGGATATCAATTGTAATATCTTCAAAATATTGCAGTTTGGATCTACCGTCATTGTACCGAGGTATTGTGAATGCGCGAACAAAACCACAGCGAATACATCACGATTTACAGTATGGTAAACCGTGATGTCGTTCAACCAATTTTTGTTTTTGTCTGTAGGACCTGTATGATCTGAACTACAACGGTCCCCGCCAGTGTGCAGAGGCTCTAGCTGAGGTCCTGTCAGGGAACAAGGCTGCACGGATCCTGGATGTAGCCGCCGGAACCGGCCTGTGTGCGATGGAGGTAAGGCGAACAGGGCCGGTTTATTACCGCCATAAAACGATAAGGGTATTGTTTTTGGTGTGTCTGTCTGAGTGAGTGTTTGCGGATAACCTGAAACCCCCTGTATTGATTGTGACAATATTTGGTATGTTTGCTTGTTAGTTGGTTCCTCGTAACCCTCTAAACTGCATGTGATCACGTGAATAGGCTTTCTTTGGTAATCTCCTTGATGACTCTCTTTGGCTGGCTATCCTCCTTAGCCAGCCGTGATACTATCGTATGCCACAGGTAAATTTGCCTGGAGATTATTTTATTGGCACTTCGACAGAACTTCTGGTTTCAGTATCTTTGTCCTGGAAATGCTTTGATCTTGAGATAGGCAGATAGTTGTTGATGGAAGAAAAAGTGTTTTAGGGTTTGGCCTCCTAGCAGGTTGCTCTGTAACTGCCGGTGTCCAGGTTTAGACATTCAGTGCAATACAGAGCGATAGTTAGAAAACATGTTGTGGTTAAGTAACTTTTATGGTATCATTTTGATAATTTCTTTCCTTTCGGCTCCCCTGAAGCTGATAAAGCTGGGTTATACCAACCTGGATGCGATTGACGGCAGCCAGGGTATGTTAGACATCGCCCAATCCAGGAACCTGTACCACAGGTACATCTGTGACTTCCTGGGACCGCGGCGCCTCGACATACAGGACGGTACGTGTGAACGTGGAAAACATAGCTACTCTGTAGTCGTACTGTGCTCATAAATTCGTGAATAGTTTCACCACATTTGAATCACTGGATAATACAAACTTCTTTGCACACAATCAAAGAGATAATGCTTAGCCGGAGTTTCGGTCACCGTCTCTCTGGCACGGTCCTCTGACTGGTTCTACAATGCACTGCAGCTAGGTGTCGCTGCTGCAGCCAGGCGAATGTGGTCCCAAACATGACAAAGTTCAATGCTGGATCAAGGTTCATGACTGGAGCAGATTTTCTTTCCGATTCATGCAACGACTGTATCCGTTTTCCTCTGTATCCTCATCCTCTATCATATTTCGCTTCTGTCAATGCTTATAGTATCAACTTGACAGGCTACTGCCATGATATACAATTCAGTGTTGGCCTATAATGTAACTTCGCTGCTATTTTGTCTTGAGGCCAGGAGAGTCACAAAACAGTGTAGATATGGGATGAAGACTGCCATCTATGGTTGCCTAGGTTACATATGTTTTCGAGGTTAAAATCTTGAACACTAAGCACGACATGAATGTTGACAAGGTAGACATAATCGGATCACCCGAAAGGCGCTTATCCAGAGAACATTGACAGCACAAACTGTCTCTATGTTTCAGATCACTATGACGCCATTGCTTGCTGCGGGTCGTTCAGTCAAGGTCACTTGAAGGACGACTGTTTTCCGGAGCTCATCCGCATCGTTAAACCAGGTAAGGCAAAACTTTGTTCTGTGATATGGCTAAAGGACTAAAATGAATCTAATACGTTTGGGACCGCATTGTTTTTGCAACAGCGCCAGCTAGTAGCGAGATAGTAGAGTGTTTACCATACCGAAACGATGGTAGGCAGAAGACCCCGTTCAAAAACTGAGAAATCTTCGAAAACAAGGGTCCGGTGGTAAAATGAGGTTTTACATGTTGAGATATTTTGCAGCCCGACCCTCGTTTTCGCCCAACTCACACATGCTTACGCCAGTTTGTTCTCTCGCGAGAGCAGATTTCGTAATAGAGCTGACACGTTTGTTTGTTTGTTTGTTTTTTGTTTGAACATTTATTTATGCATGGAAGCTCAAATCGGCCTGCAGGCCGCTTTTCATTGAGGTCATGAGGGAAGAGGCAAGGGTCAGACAATGTATATAACAAAGATACACTTTACATCGTTTAGAGTCCTTATAAGTCCTATAAGTCTATATACATGTACACAATTTTTACATACATACAAAATACATGATAGAGAGTTGGGAAAGAGTCTGTTGTCCTCTGTTTATGTGTAAGTAACTGCAATATCCATTAATGGGCCGATGTTTGTGTTTCAGGCGGTTTGATCTGCATCGCGATGAGGGAAGAGTTTCTGCACACTGTGGAGGCGTACAGGGACAAGCTGGAGCCCGCCATGGTGACCTTGGAAGAGAAGGGGTCCTGGGAACAAGTGGCACGTGACATCGTTCCTAATTTCTACCGCGAACTGAATGGCGTCATATTCATCTATAGGGTTCTTGCTCAAACATAATCTGATGAGGCCGATTTTAATGTGTATCCCAAACTAAGAAACTGGTCGATTATTGGTGGGTGGAATTCCTTTTATAGATAAACATTTTACGTGAACCTTTGGTCAGATCGGCAATGTATCTAATTAATGATAGACGAAGCATTTGTTACATAACCCATACACGTAATATTTAATCAACCACATGTAATTTGGTGAACAGTGATGAACAGTGATATATATATATATATATATATATATGCATTTCCAGTATTGCGGCTGGTACGTTGAATAAATGTCGTTGAAGACGCATCTTTGTCTTTGTTCTAGACTAAATCGATTCCATGTTAAGGTAACGGATCAGAGTATTCTCCAAGCAGATGTTAACGTCTTGGAGGCAGGTAGTGGTCGCAATTTTTAATGTCTACCTCCCTTCACCTCTGCCACAGAACGGAACACTTCAAGGAGTGACAATAGTATGTTACATCCGTGAGACTTTCCAATATGAGCCCTTCTTGGTTAGACCTTAGAACACTGCATGATGAAACGTATTAGGGGGTCCAGGCTGAGTTCACTTTGCTCATAGTCTACTGCGAAATGCCGTTAGATACAGCTACCATGGCTGAAAGGTGTGAACTATTGGGGGAGGTTACGTCCGTGTATGCTTCCGCCGCTTTGAACGTGATGCGTCCCTTTGCCCCAGGTCTTTGATGCGTCATGTCGACAGTGTGGCTACTGTGTCGTCAACAAGCACTCAGGATGTCACAAACTCCCCAAGTATTCTCTAATTACATTCTAATCATATTAAACAATGTCAGCCTATGGCTGAATACAATGTGCCTGACAAGGCCCAACAAAAGTTAGGTTACAAAACCAATTTGAGGGTCGATAAAAAACTCATTATGTATTCTTTGATATCTTGTGAACAGTTGTGTGTGCTCATTGCCCCTCATTTATGCCTAAAGTAATTATGATGAAGGAAGTGTCTATAGTATATGTAATAGGGCCTTCACACGGAAACCGAATCAGCAGGAATCAAGCAGAACCAGCCGGAATGAATTATTTGCAACATTCGTGCCACATTCGGGGCCATTCAGGTGGGAATTCCAAATGGGCCTTAAATCCCCTTCACACGAGAATGAATGAGCCAGAATGCCGTCAGAATGAAAATTCTTTTCTATTCCCGTGCATTCGTAGTGTATTCTAGACATTCCGATTACATTCCAGATATTCTTTCGGCCACATTCGGGCAGGATTCTCCATCGAATGAGATAAGAATGCTTCGAATGATATTGGAATTCCACAGAATGCGGTCAGACTGCAGTTAGAATAGTTAGAATCCACTTGGAATCCACTATGAATGCCATTCAATATTTCTCCACTTCGAATGCACCTCGACAGTTTTTAACATGTCAAAAACTTTCGGGCTAGCCAAAAGAATGGGCACAAATAGCTGGAATGCAGTTAGAACACACTACGAATTGCCAGGAATTGCCAGGAATAGAAAAGAATTTTCATTCCGACGGCATTCCACTGATTAGTGCTTTCGTGTGAAGGGGGCTTAAAGGGAATACATGTGTAGTGTCTGCATGGGTTTAGTGAATGTCATGTGGCTTTACAAACACACGTCGCGTCATTCGCCACCTGTGGAATTCTGCAAAAAAGTCGGCTGATCATGTATTCATCGATACATTATCTATTGGAAAATAACAGTCCCTTCTGGAGTTTAGTACTCCTTTTATTATGTAAATTTGCATACAGTGTACTTGGTATCTGGAACTGGATTTTTCATTTATTTATCAAGATTCAGCATGCACAGAATGAGATCTTAGAGGTTTGGGCAACAGAAATAGTATATCCTTTACAAGGCCGAAACCTCCAGATTGGAGTTACAAGCGAACTATAAGAAATATGCAAATAATAATTGATACTTAAATACTTTCTAAGAAATGACAATGGTAACAAAATAATAGTAATAAAAAAAAGATAATAGAATGTTAACAACCAGACGGTGAGTGAATAAGATGATACAGATAATGATATGATAACATGGTATTAAAAAAACTTTCGCGAGAATGCAGAATTAATGTTTTCTGGAAAGGAACCTCCCGATAGCACCTCCCAACATGAGCTACTTTCTCCCCTACTTTCGTTATTCTACATAATAAAGCATACATTTTTCTCAATTTCTGGGTCAATTTTTCAAGTTACATGATCAAATTCATAAGTACAACAGACTAATGCACACGATACATCAATGGTTACCTATTCTTTCTGCGCAGTGATTGACTCATCCATATGACGCTATGGGGTGGTGCCTGGAGTCGCGCGAAGATGTGATACATATAACATTCCCCAGACTGAGTGGGTGGGTGGGTGGGCGGGCGAAAAAGAAAAACTGCGCTCCATCGTGCCTACCTCTTTTCCCTTGTCCCACTCCTTCTATCCCATGTTCACGTCTTCGACGGATTCCAGGCTGTGCGGATGAGTCCGTCAAACTGCATGTGAATAGTCTATCCTGCCTTTATATGGGATTGGGTCTTCGCCTAATATAGGCATCGCCAATCACAGCGCAGGAAAGATAGTTACCTATTCTTTCTGCGCAGTGATTGACTCATCCATATGACGCTATGGGGTGGTGCCTTCCGTCGCGCCTCTTCTTTTTAGTATCATTACCTGAGTTGCGTGGCATCCAGGCTTCTTGGTGCGTGTGTGGGTTCTAGGAGACCAACCGCTGACTCCACGCTAATAGGGAACGCGTGCGGTGTATACTCAAGGACGACAGTGGACGCATAGTCAACATACTCAACATAGTCTATTGACAACTTCTTATGGAACCGTTCCATGATGGTAAACAACCAGCACCACACAGTGCGTGACGTAACCACTAGCGGACTCTACCACTTATATGGGTGGTGGTCCAGACCTACCATAACAATCACTATACAATATTGGCGCTACTATTCTTCCTTCTTACATATGCATACCTCCTACTATTCCTAATCTCAGCCTAACTTTCCTTCACTCCATCGTTCTTAAATATCCATACCTCCTACTATCCCCAATCTCATCTTAACCTTCCTTGACTCTATCGTTCTCTCCCACTCTCATCCTTACTTCTCCCACTCTCATCCGCCAAGTTCTTCACACCATCATTCTCTATTCCTTTCTACCCCAACCTCCATTCATTATTCTTTTATTCGTGTCCTGCTTATCAGAAGTGAATCAACTACAATAAAACTAATGTGCAGTCTAATACTTTTTATTTCTTGCATCGCCGGCGGTCCTCTTCTAAAAACTACTAGAAGTGTCCTCTGTCAGATGTTGCAAACTCCAAACATACTTCCAACCCCATAAATAGAATAGACACGGTACGTAACAATGGTCTATTATCGCAGCAGATGTAACTTTCGTATAACGGATCTCTCCAAATTCGACGTACACAAATGGCCCAGACATATTGCAACAATAAATACCCAATATAATCCCATTTCTCCCTATCAGAACTCGGGTATAAACAAAACAAAAATGTCGACATTCGGTTTCAAATATTTGTTTCAACTGCCGTTTAGCAAACCAAGCTACGTCACATACATTGGGATAATTGTATCTAAACAAAAAATCTGTATTGAAGTGTTAGAGTCCTCCTCACTACTGTTCTAGCTTTTCACTGATAACAACCTCTCTGGAAAATCCACTAACCCTTGAATTGATACATACTTGACGAAACCAGTTTTGGCCAATGCCGTTTTGCGCTGGGTAGCCAACCCTATATTACTAGGTCTAGCTTGGAAAGCATATGTGATAAATTGAAGACATTTTATTTTATGTGCAGCAAAACCTTCATGTCTTCTACAAATAAGCCTTAACCCTGTGTGTGCCAATAAAGGCTGACAGTTAGAAAGTAAGCAGTGACCTTTTAGTACTGGCTATATTAACCTGAAACTTTTATAGCGTCATCTTTGGACTCATTACAGCTAAACATGTCAGATCTACCTACGAAACAAAATTAGACGACAAAATAACTGCTGCCTTTTAACTTTCGTGCCTCGTCAAGTTATCAACAAATTACTACCCAAGATACACGAACCTGTATTTATCCATGGCACTTTATATTAAACATGCTCCTTTTCAAATTACTTATAAACCATAAGCGCTGGAACGTACTACCAAGTAAAGAAAATGGAGACAGACGAAAACAGCAAACCGATTTAATAACTAGTTGTTTCTCAACATTACAACGAAAAACATGTCACTTCCTGGACAACTTCTGACGTTGATGTGTTCTAATTAAAAACAAGCAAATACAGTGGTCATCCCTACAGTGAACTCTAAGACAGTATAGATGTTCTTTTTTTTTACGAAGAAAGCGTTTAACAGACGCCCTCTAACATATTCTGTTACTTTAAGGCAAAATGGAAGTTCAGGTCACAATTCGAACGTACGAGAGAGCAAAAAATTCTGGGGCTGTTGTCTCTCTGTTTCTGAATTTTAAGTCTAGTTTTAAACTTCTTGATCCCTTTGCTTGGCCACCATCCCTGCCTGCACGCCGTCCTCCCATCTGGTTTGCTGCGTGTACTTCTCAGCTGGCTGGTGGGTCTAAGTTGCTGAACTTGAGGTGGTATTTTCAGACGTCCTCGCATCACACCCACGCGCGTTGTACTGAATGCTTCCTGTAACACATTTATCATATTGCATGTCCTTCGGGATGAAGCTATCCTTTCTCTTGAAAACCTGTACCACCTAACGAATACGTCGTTGGTTACGAATGTTCTACGACAATGTTGCTCTGTGTCTTGTACTTCAAAGAAAACGTACGTGTACCAAGAATCATAGCGATACAATAGCGTGTTGAAAAACGAACGAATGATACTCGTAATTAGTTCAAACTCCTTGCAGTTATACGTATATAAATGCCAACTTTTAATCTTGTGCTGTCCGTCCTAAAACTATCCACGACGTACTATTCTCTACATTGCACACCGTAATCTTCACAATTGTCGGCCTCGACTTCAGTGCTTCTGTAGATATTTTCTCAATCGCGTTAAAAACTGCTTGCCGTTCTCGTTATCTACACGGGGTCCATCAACAATCTGCAATGCCACAAATCTCACCAAAGTATCGGACAGTCTCGGTATGTACCATCACGAAGTTAACCAAAACCTGTCGTAGTCAGCCAGCCAAACTGTACTATTCTCTATTCCTACATGTGGCTGCCCTGTCGCACGACCAACTATATCAGCCTAGAGTTGTCCCTCGACTTGTCAAGTAACAAACCGAACGAAAACCAAGTCCTGTTATCAGCCTGAAGCTGTCCAATAACTAATAGTACGGCTCCATATCACACAAAAATTGTCCTTCAGTCTTAAACTCCACCTGTGGTTGTCACACAACTTGTCGCATAACAAACAAAATAAAAAACTGTCCGCCAGCCATGTTACCTACCTAGGCTTGTCTAAACAACCTGTCGTGCGACCAACCACTAACACCTGGGTAACAAATTTGTAACAACGTATCGTGCGACAACAGAAAACTGTCCAACAGTCTCTTTACTTCTCTAGTCCAAAAACTTTCCAACAGTCTTGCTGCTTACCTGGGGTTACTCAACAATCTGTCGTACAACAACACACAAAACTATCTAACAGCCTTTTTATATTTCAGCCATACCATATATGGTATGGTGAAATATATTGTATTCGTAATGTTTCTTTCTTTCTTTCTTTCTTTCTTTCTCCTGTCAAATCTTCAAAGCGATTCATCTCTGTCGTTCCGTGTCCGAACGACCTGAAATTTGGCACAAGGGTAGAGTGGGTCAATACCGAGGTGCTTTTTTTTCATTTTTTCATATCTGCCTCTAAAATGATTTTATTGAAGTTTAAAGGTCATGTTTTGACCAAAACGGTATATTGTGGTCCCCTGTTCCCTTGAATTACAATGGAATGACCTTAAATTTGGTGTAGATAGGCATTAGATAGTTGGTAAAATGATCCAAGTAAAATTTTTGGCATAAACTACTTTAAAATGCTTAATTTCAGCGCTTTTCTGAGGGGAAATTGGTTTTCTTTCGGCTTCCTGCCGTGAACTCCAGTGACCCCAGAGCCCACACGTGCCAGGTGCCAGCGGCCTGGGGAGAGCGAGAGTTAATTACTTTATGGACGCCAGCCAATCAGTGACGAGAAAGGCGAATGCTAGTTAATATTCATAAGCGGGGCCTTGCAATCCCGTATATACACAAACGGATGCATATTACAGCATTACAGTGGCCATATGGTACCCTGTGCCCGGTTTGAAATTGTAGTTTGCGAGGATTTGGAGTTCAGACAGGGTCATTTGAGCGGTAGCGGACGGTACGCGTGCATTGAACCTTAGTGTCGATGAATTTACCAACATTCCGCATGGCACTATCAATCATTTTCGGCAGATTTGGACAGGGAAAATTGGACGGCTTGCGTTTAGTTTTGATACGTAAGTTTGACAGTGGCGAGAATGCATGTATTTTTTCCCGAACAAATGTAGGTACTTCTAGTGTTGTTGTTGTTCTTTTTGACGTAAACTTTGTACATTCAAATTGTAAGTAACTTTAAACTGCCAGAGTTTGAGCCCAATAAAACACTCTCAGTACCAGAGTATCACCACTGACCTCCGAAAAGAACCTCCCGAACAAAGTAGAAACACCTATCCTCCAGGTCTCGCACGCTACGAGCAGGAAATTATAACACTCAGACAAGATTACGTCCGATGGCTGATTGCATACAAAGTAAAACAATTTAACAGTGGTATGCAGGGGCATATACTTAACAAAGAATTCGAAGGAAAATGAAATATATAGATAAAGCAAAATCAAATTAACTTGTTGGTCCTGGGATCTTTCAGAAAAGAAATGAAGCGACAGAGTGGTAAAATTTTTGTAAAATTTCGAGACGTCTCCGTTTATGTAATGGCTCATACAAAACAAGAAGAAGATTGAAGTTTTTAGCTTGAAAAAAACAACAACACTCCTACTACACAGTACCTGCACCTGCTTGACAATTATTAAAACGCATGCCCTACTTGCTTAAAAAAGTTCACTGCAATAATAAATGTACCCACATCACAAGGAGATTATGACGGTACTTAGACCTAGTTATCGAAGTGGAAATTGTTGAATGGCGTCATGTAATTTCATGACGAAAATCTTCTGAATGGAAGATGCGTTTTTTTTTCACTGCCGCAATTCTAAAAACCAATCAGTTATGCATAGGCGCTCCTGTGAAAGATTATATTCTTCCATATGGGCCCGGGGCATATTGGGCAAGCTCTGTTTTGACATGGAATCAATTCACAATATTAGTTCTCTTTTGGGGATAACTTACATTAAAATATTGCATTTTTGCGCAGGGGTGACTTGGAACAGTCCAATGTTGCGTGGGAATGGGTATGGCTGAAATATGCTGTATTTGCACCCAAGCAAATGTCGGCCTTTCTAGTTAATTCTCTGAGGTTGTCTAGCAACCTGTCACACGACAACAACAAACAAAAATGTCCAACAGTTTTGCTGCTTACCTGGGGTTGCTAAACAATCTATCGTACGACAACCCACAAAACTGTCTAACAGCCTTTTTACTTCTCTGGGGTTGTCTAACAACCTGTCGCACGAAAACAACAAACAAAAAATGTCCAACAGTCTTGTTGGCTTCCTGGAGTTGCTAAACAATCTGTCGTACTACAGCACAGCGTCACAAAACTGTCGAGCAGCCTTTTTACTTCTCTGGGGTTGTCTAACCAACCTGTCGCACGACAACAACAAACAAAACTGTCCAACAGTCTTGTTACCTACCCGGGGTTGTCCAACAACCTGTCATACGACAACAGCAAACAAAAAACTGTCGTACACTGTTGTTACTCTACCTGGCGTTGTCTCACTGCCTGTCGCACGACAACAAACCAAACTGTCTAACAGTCCTGTTACCTGCCTGGTGCTGTCCCACAGCCTGTCACACGACAACAAACCAAACTGTCCAACAGTCTTGTTACTTGCCTGGTGCTGTCCCACAGCCTGTCGTACATCAACCAACCAAACTGTCCAACAGTCTTGTTACCTGGTTGGTGCTGTCCCACAGCCTGTCGTACATCAACAAACCAAACTGTTCAACAGCCTTGTTACCTGCCTAGTGCTGTCCCACAGCCTATCGTACATCAACGAACCAAACTGTCCAACAGTCCTGTTACTTGCCTGGTGCTGTCCCACAGCTTGTCGTACATCAACGAACCAAACTGCCCAACAGTCCTGTTACTTGCCTGGTGTTGTCCCACAGCCTGTCGTACATCAACAAACAAAACTGTCCAACAGTCCTGTTACTTGCCTGGTGCTGTCCCACAGCCTATCGTATACATCAACAAACCAAACTGTCCAACAGTCCTGTTACTTGCCTGGTGCCGTACCACAGCCTGTCGTACACCAACAAATCAAACTGTCCAACAGTCTTGTTACTTGCCTGGTGTTGTCCCACAACCTGTCGTACATCAACAAACAAAACTGTCCAACAGTCCTGTTACCTGCCTGGTGCTATCGTACAACCCGTCGTCCATCCACAAACAAAACTATCCAATAGTCTTGTACACTTACCTGGGGTTGTCCAACAACCTGTCGCATGACAACTACAAACAAAACTGTCCAACAGTCTTGTTACTTACCTGGGGTTGTCCAACAACCTGTCGCATGACAACTACAAACAAAACTGTCCAACAGTCTTGTTACTTACCTGGGGTTGTCCAACAACCTGTCGCATGACAACAACAACAAAACTTTCCAGCAGTCTTGTTATCTCTCTGGGGTTGTTTACAGCATGTCGTACGACAACAGCAAACAAAAACTGTCCAACAGTTCAATTGTCCAACAAACTATTGCATGACACCAACCAGACAAAAAACTGCAAACACTTTTTTTTCTACCTAGGGTTGTCCAAGAACCTGTCAAGCGAGAAACCCAACAAAAAGCAAATCGGCTCATAAACAAAAATCAAATCACCTGAAAACTCGCTACAAACTCGAGGTTGTCTGCCGACCTGACGAGCAACAAGATAACAACCTCTAGCTGAGATATAGGACACACCTTAGGAAAACTGCCGCAGTGGTTGACAGCTGTCCGAGCGTCTTGAGGCCTGGTCCCTCAGCTTTTCGGGTTGCTGAATGCTGGCTGGTCCACAAAATGCAATGCCCAGAATCGCCGAACCTAACTTCAAAATTAAACAAAGCAAATATACAGAAAAAAACAAAGGAAAATACGTAAAATAAGGCAATACGTTCGACTCCTTCCACAACAACAACAACAAACGTGATAGGTAGACAAAAAAAACTATACCAAATACTGTCTAAAGCCTTTCAAAGAACGTAACTCACCCATAGAGCTACCAGTGATAAGTTGAAGCCTCCGACTCTTTCTTGATAAAAAAGGTCGGGCTCTGCTCCGAGCGTGCGGAAACTGGAACAACGTTGTACCGCTTCACAAAGGCTCCTATGGCGAAAAGACGGGGTAAACGGCAGCCCTAGCGGTGGCTCAGCTGTGTCAACATACCTAACTCAAATGAGACAACACAAAATTAATTATACCAAGCCTATTTTACCAAATAGAATCACTCACACCTGCGCACGCGAAACATGTGCGATGCGCAAACATATGCAAATTACGAGTCGCTAAACGAATTGAACGACAGAATAGTTGCTGACCAACAAAACACACCATAATCATACAAAAGGGGAAAACAGGAAAATAAAATCACGAAGGAACAAGAAAGAAAACAGCCGAGGGATCCACTAGAAAAACAGCCAACGTAGGAAGACAAATCAAAATGGAAAATTCCACAAGACGCCAAAAATGGCGGCGAGCTCAAAACCTTGCGTACCTGCTTGGCTTGTAAATCCTACGCCCGTAGGAAACTACTCTATCTTCTCTGTTGTCGGCAAGTTTCCCTACCCGTTCCCAGAAGGTCGTAGATATCGCAGACTTGTCCTGGTGAGTCTCACTGTCAAAAACAGTGTTACTGGTGCTCTGCTATGGAACGTCCGGCTCATTCACAAGGCTGCTGCGTCAGTCATGCTGGGGTCGGCCGTGCCGGCGGTGTGACTTGCCTTCTCCGTCGACGTTCTGCCAGACAGTACTGCATATACCTGTGATGTCTAACCAAACGCCCAAAATAAGCGTTTATTCTCGCAGTGAGGCATGCTTTCTTCCATAACCCATGCACAATGCCCGGCACGCCAGTGTCTGCGAGAAGAACGGACCTCAGCATGACAAAGAGCGATACACGCGCAAAACGCAGACAACTCACATTCGTCCCTACGCAGCAACAACTTCTCGCAGTTTCACAAAGCAAAATAAAATACGAAATCTTCATGACACTAAAAGGGCAATCTTCGAATTCTATACTCCCTGTAAACGCAAACGAGGTAAATACTCGGTCTCTCTTCTACACCCCGAAAACCTGCTGGCGGTCTTTCTGTGGATCTTCTGTGTTTCCGTAGCCATGGCGTCGACGAACCGGCTGTGGGGAGGAGTCCGTCAAACTGCATGTGAATAGTCTATCCTGCCTTTATATGGGATTGGGTCTTCGCCTAATATAGGCATCGCCAATCACAGCGCAGGAAAGATATTTAATCCTATTCTGACTGAACTTTATTCTGACTGAACTCCATTATGTTTAAGAAAGAACCCTATAGATGAATATGACACCATCCAGCTCGCGGTAGAACTTAATTGGGAACGATGTCCCGTGCCACTTGTTCCCAGGATCCTTTGTCTTCCAAGGTCATCATGGCGGGCTCCAGTTTGTCCTTGTACGCCTCCACGGTGCACAGAAACTCTTCCCGCATCGTGATGCAAATGAAACCACCTAAAACACAAACACACGCCCATTGATTGATATCATAGTTATTTACACACAGAGAACAATACACATCTTTCCAAATTCCAGCGCCATTGCGAAGTCTGCTCTCGCGAGAACACAATCTCTCGGGACATGAGTGAGTTGGACGAAAACGAGGATAGGGCTAGATAGGGCTGTGTAACTTTTTTTACATGTGAAAATTTATTCTGATCACCCGACACAAGTTCTCGTTTTCGCATATTTCTATATATATATATATATATATATTTCTACATCTCGTATCTCACCAACACACCTACAGCACAAGATCCGCAAAACGCAATGACTTCAAACTACCAAAACCAAAAACAACAGCTGCAACGAAGTCTTTTCTCTACCGGTGCTCAAAATCCTACAACACTCTTCCACAGCATATCAGATCATCCGTTCCATCATCCTTCAAACTACTCATCAAAGACAGGCTAAAAAGGACTCAAACATTCTGAACTGGTAGCACATTGAAATTGATGTAAATATGTATATACTATGTAATGTTATGTGTATGTGTACCAATGTAA
The DNA here is from genome assembly GCA_019207045.1 of Branchiostoma floridae x Branchiostoma belcheri. Taxonomy (NCBI): domain Eukaryota; kingdom Metazoa; phylum Chordata; class Leptocardii; order Amphioxiformes; family Branchiostomatidae; genus Branchiostoma; species Branchiostoma floridae x Branchiostoma belcheri. Next base: position 23,830,644 of record CM033026.1, on the reverse strand, counting down.
TGTATATGTTTTAATGTATGACCCCAGGAAGAGTAGTGGATGCACATGTGTATTCACTAATGGGTGTCATTTTAACAATAAACAATAAACAATATTTAGCGACAGAACCTGAGTTTTGAAAATGGGTCTATGGCCTACCGTTTCAGTAGCTAGGTGGCACCGTTGCAAGAGCAATGTCGTCTCGAGACAGCAACTAACTCCTCGCCAGGCAATGATTGGCCATTACTGCTGCCCCGCCGGCAAGAGGGGTACATCGATGAATGGGCGAAACGCCAAGAACTGCCGGACGTAGCTGATGATGGCGAGGAGGAGAGCAGGGACAACCCTCTGTATGATGTAAGTCTTTAATATTATTCCTGTTTCATAGTCATTATTGCTATCATTTTACAACATGATAAAACAAAAGAATAGGATTTCGTGATTTCGTGAGCTATATCAGTATATGTCACAAGATAGGCTTTGAGTGGTTTGGTACAAAAGGATTTTGAAAAAAAAGTAACATCGAGAATAACTCAAAGGTAGATCATTTTTCTACCTGACATACATGTAATCCGGTAAAATCACGTTCTCAATGACCTTTTCTTGACATGAATTTGTTTGTTGTTGTTCTCTCCGTTGTAGGTTTCGGAACACGAACTCCTATTTTGTGCTGTGCTGTACGTCACAAGACACCTTCACCAAATATCGGCAATATCTATGTTTCTCGGGTTCCGTCATCTCCTAAGGTCCGACACTATGACCCCTGTACCCTCTATGGGGACACACCGCTTAGCGGACAGACCTTCTCCTGCGTAGCCTGGAGTCCAGCCTTGTTCCCCGGTGTAGTCCATTCCAGAAGGTCGCGCAATAGCCTTCGGTAGCGAACTAGAGCAAACAAGACTGTCAGACTCCAGGCTACTCCTGGGCGGAGCTGACCTCAGTAGGCAGGTGAGCTTCTTGACGGTAGCCCTCACGTGATACTGGTTTGTGTGAGAGTAAAGAATTAAATAGACTGAACAATCTACATCTATATAATCCCCAAGAGGCATCCGGCTAATTCGTGTCTGTGAACGGGTGTATAGGTGCGTAATTGTAAGCTAAAACCGCTTTCGAATCCCGTACGTTTTTCTCGGCATTTGCATATTTGAAACCCCAGCCCTAATAGAAGAGTGAAGCCAGAATTAGCGCAGGCGCCTAGAGTCCCCGGTGAGAGAGCTCACCGGGGACAGAAACAAAACAATGATTTAAACCATTAAAAATCCTTTCTTGGTGGAATTTTATGTGAAATTTGGGCATTATTGGAGTGTCTGCAGTAGGAAAGACCCAGTACCTGTTGAATCCATTGTAAAATATAATTTTTCTCCATCTCGGTGGCATTCACCCCCCCCCCCCCATTGCAGATAGTGGTGTCATCGTCAAATAGCTGTTTTGACCCTAGAGAACTAAACCAAGGGCTCTGATTAGGGTGTGTATCTAAAAACTAGCATACCAAGATACCCTTTCAATGATAGCAAGTTTGACCGACTAAAATATACTCTTAGCAATATTGCATCTAAGCACTACCCTAACCCTAACCTTAATCCTAACCCTAACCCTAGCGGTTAGTGTTTAAGTCATATCTCGGGAAGTAAGCACCCAATTTTAAAACGGTTTGCAGATTACAACTCTGTACCAAGATACCTTTTCAATGATAGCAAGTTTGACAGACTAGAATACACTCTTAGCAATATTGCATCTAAGCACTACCCTAACCCTAACCTTAACCCTAACCCTAACCCTAGCGGTTAGTGTTTAAGTCATATCTCGGGAAGTAAGCACCCAATTTCAAATCGGTTTGCAGATTACAACTCTGTACCAAGATACCTTTTCAATGATAGCAAGTTTGACCGACTAGAATACACTCTTAGCAATATTGCATCTAAGCACTACCCTAACCCTAACCTTAACCCTAACCCTAACCCTAGCGGCTAGTGTTTAAGTAATATCTCGGGAAGGAAGCACCCAATTTCAAAACGGTTTGCAGATTACAACTCTGTACCAAGATACCTTTTCAATGATAGCAAGTTTGACCGACTAGAATACACTCTTAGCAATATTGCATCTAAGCACTACCCTAACCCTAACCTTAACCCTAACCCTAACCCTAGCGGTTAGTGTTTAAGTCATATCTCGGGAAGTAAGCACCCAATTTCAAAACGGTTTGCAGATTACAACTCTGTACCGAGATACCTTTTCAATGATAGCAAGCTTGACCGACTAGAATACACTCTTAGCAATATTGCATCTAAGCCCTACCCTAACGTTAACCCTAACCCTAACCCTAGCGGTTAGTGTTTAAGTCATATCTCGGGAAGTAAGCACCCAATTTCAATACGGTTTGCAGATTACAACTCTGTACCAAGATACCTTTTCAATGATAGCAAGTTTGACCGACTAGAATACACTCTTAGCAATATTGCATCTAAGCACTACCCTAACCCTAACCTTAACCCTAACCCTAACCCTAGCGGTTAGTGTTTAAGTCATATCTCGGGAAGTAAGCACCCAATTTCAAAACGGTTTACAGATTACAACTCTGTACCAAGATACTTTTTTAATGATAGCAAGTTTGACCGACTAGAATACACTCTTAGTAATATTGCATCTAAGCACTACCCTACCCTAACCTTAACCCTAACCCTAACCCTAGCGGTTAGTGTTTAAGTCATATCTCGGGAAGTAAGCACCCAATTTCAAAACGGGTTGCAGATTACAACTCTGTACCAAGATACCTTTTCAATCATAGCAAGTTTGACCGACTAGAATACACTCTTAGCAATATTGCATCTAAGCACTACCCTAACCCTAACCTTAACCCTAACCCTAACCCTAGCGGTTAGTGTTTAAGTCATATCTCGGGAAGTAAGCACCCAATTTCAAAACGGTTTACAGATTACAACTCTGTACCAAGATAGATTTTCAATTATAGCAAGTTTGACCGACTAGAATACACTCTTAGCAATATTGCATCTAAGCACTACCCTAACCCTAACCTTAATCCTAACCCTAACCCTAGCGGTTAGTGTTTAAGTCATATCTCGGGAAGTAAGCACCCAATTTCAAAACGGTTTGCAGATTACAACTCTGTACCAAGATACCTTTTTAATGATAGCAAGTTTGACCGACTAGAATACACTCTTAGCAATATTGCGTCTAAGCACTACCCTACCCTAACCTTAACCCTAACCCTAACCCTAGCGGTTAGTGTTTAAGTCATATCTCGGGAAGTAAGCACCCAATTTCAAAACGGTTTGCAGATTACAACTCTGTACCAAGATACCTTTTCAATGATAGCAAGTTTGACCGACTAGAATACACTCTTAGCAATATTGCATCTAAGCACTACCCTAACCCTAACCTTAACCCTAACCCTAACCCTAGCGGTTAGTGTTTAAGTCATATCTCGGGAAGTAAGCACCCAATTTCAAAACGGTTTGCAGATTACAACTCTGTACCAAGATACCTTTTCAATGATAGCAAGTTTGACCGACTAGAATACACTCTTAGCAATATTGCATCTAAGCACTACCCTAACCCTAACCTTAACCCTAACCCTAACCCTAGCGGCTAGTGTTTAAGTCATATCTCGGGAAGTAAGCACCCAATTTCAAAACGGTTTGCAGATTACAACTCTGTACCAAGATACCTTTTCAATGACAGCAAGTTTGACCGACTAGAATACACTCTTAGCAATATTGCATCTAAGCACTACCCTAACCCTATCCTTAACCCTAACCCTAACCCTAGCGGTTAGTGTTTAAGTCATATCTCGGGAAGTAAGCACCCAATTTCAAAACGGTTTGCAGATTACAACTCTGTACCAAGATACCTTTTCAATGATAGCAAGCTTGACCGACTAGAATACACTCTTAGCAATATTGCATCTAAGCACTACCCTAACCCTAACCTTAACCCTAACCCTAACCCTAGCGGTTAGTGTTTAAGTCATATCTCGGGAAGTAAGCACCCAATTTCAAAACGGTTTGCAGATTACAACTCTGTACCAAGATACCTTTTCAGTGATAGCAAGTTTGACCGACTAGAATACACTCTTAGCAATATTGCATCTAAGCACTACCCTAACCCTAACCTTAACCCTAACCCTAACCCTAGCGGTTAGTGTTTAATTCATATCTCGGGAAGTAAGCACCCAATTTCAAAACGGTTTGCAGATTACAACTCTGTACCAAGATACCTTTTAATGATAGCAAGTTTGACCGACTAGAATACACTCTTAGCAATATTGCATCTAAGCACTACTCTTACCCTAACCTTAACCCTATCCCTAACCCTAGCGGTTAGTGTTTAAGTCATATCTCGGGAAGTAAGCACCCAATTTCAAAACGGTTTGCAGATTACAACTCTGTACCAAGATACCTTTTCAATGATAGCAAGTTTGACCGACTAGAATACACTCTTAGCAATATTGCATCTAAGCACTACCCTAACCCTAACCTTAACCCTAACCCTAACCCTAGCGGTTAGTGTTTAAGTCATATCTCGGGAAGTAAGCACCCAATTTCAAAACGGTGGACAGATTACAACTCTGTACCAAGATACCTTTTCAATGATAGCAAGTTTGACCGACTAGAATACACTCTTAGCAATATTGCATCTAAGCACTACCCTAACCCTAACCTTAACCCTAACCCTAACCCTAGCGGTTAGTGTTTAAGTCATATCTCGGGAAGTAAGCACCCAATTTCAAAACGGTTTGCAGATTACAACTCTGTACCAAGATACCTTTTCAATGATAGCAAGTTTGACCGACTAGAATACACTCTTAGCAATATTGCATCTAAGCACTACCCTAACCCTATCCTTAACCCTAACCCTAACCCTAGCGGTTAGTGTTTAAGTCATATCTCGGGAAGTAAGCACCCAATTTCAAAACGGTTTGCAGATTACAACTCTGTACCAAGATACCTTTTCAATGATAGCAAGTTTGACCGACTAGAATACACTCTTAGCAATATTGCATCTAAGCACTACCCTAACCCTAACCTTAACCCTAACCCTAACCCTAGCGGTTAGTGTTTAAGTCATATCTCGGGAAGTAAGCACCCAATTTCAAAACGGTTTGCAGATTACAACTCTGTACCAAGATACCTTTTCAATGATAGCAAGTTTGACCGACTAGAATACACTCTTAGCAATATTGCATCTAAGCACTACCCTAACCCTAACCTTAACCCTAACCCTAACCCTAGCGGTTAGTGTTTAAGTCATATCTCGGGAAGTAAGCACCCAATTTCAAAACGGTTTGCAGATTACAACTCTGTACCAAGATACCTTTTCAATGATAGCAAGTTTGACCGACTAGAATACACTCTTAGCAATATTGCATCTAAGCACTACCCTAACCCTAACCTTAACCCTAACCCTAACCCTAGCGGTTAGTGTTTAAGTCATATCTCGGGAAGTAAGCACCCAATTTCAAAACGGTTTGCAGATTACAACTCTGTACCAAGATACCTTTTCAATGATAGCAAGTTTGACCGACTAGAATACACTCTTAGCAATATTGCATCTAAGCACTACCCTAACCCTAACCTTAACCCTAACCTAACCCTAGCGGTTAGTGTTTAAGTCATATCTCGGGAAGTAAGCACCCAATTTCAAAACGGTTTGCAGATTACAACTCTGTACCAAGATACCTTTTCAATGATAGCAAGTTTGACCGACTAGAATACACTCTTAGCAATATTGCATCTAAGCACTACCCTAACCCTAACCTTAACCCTAACCCTAGCGGTTAGTGTTTAAGTCATATCTCGGGAAGTAAGCACCCAATTTCAAAACGGTTTGCAGATTACAACTCTGTACCAAGATACCTTTTCAATGATAGCAAGTTTGACCGACTAGAATACACTCTTAGCAATATTGCATCTAAGCACTACCCTAACCCTAACCTTAACCCTAACCCTAACCCTAGCGGTTAGTGTTTAAGTCATATCTCGGGAAGTAAGCACCCAATTTCAAAACGGTTTGCAGATTACAACTCTGTACCAAGATACCTTTTCAATGATAGCAAGTTTGACCGACTAGAATACACTCTTAGCAATATTGCATCTAAGCACTACCCTAACCCTAACCTTAACCCTAACCCTAACCCTAGCGGTTAGTGTTTAAGTCATATCTCGGGAAGTAAGCACCCAATTTCAAAACGGTTTGCAGATTACAACTCTGTACCAAGATACCTTTTCAATGATAGCAAGTTTGACCGACTAGAATACACTCTTAGCAATATTGCATCTAAGCACTACCCTAACCCTAACCTTAACCCTAACCCTAACCCTAGCGGTTAGTGTTTAAGTCATATCTCGGGAAGTAAGCACCCAATTTCAAAACGGTTTGCAGATTACAACTCTGTACCAAGATACCTTTTCAATGATAGCAAGTTTGACCGACTAGAATACACTCTTAGCAATATTGCATCTAAGCACTACCCTAACCCTAACCTTAACCCTAACCCTAACCCTAGCGGTTAGTGTTTAAGTCATATCTCGGGAAGTAAGCACCCAATTTCAAAACGGTTTGCAGATTACAACTCTGTACCAAGATACCTTTTAATGATAGCAAGTTTGACCGACTAGAATACACTCTTAGCAATATTGCATCTAAGCACTACCCTAACCCTAACCTTAACCCTAACCCTAACCCTAGCGGTTAGTGTTTAAGTCATATCTCGGGAAGTAAGCACCCAATTTCAAAACGGTTTGCAGATTACAACTCTGTACCAAGATACCTTTTCAATGATAGCAAGTTTGACCGACTAGAATACACTCTTAGCAATATTGCATCTAAGCACTACCCTAACCCTAACCTTAACCCTAACCCTAACCCTAGCGGTTAGTGTTTAAGTCATATCTCGGGAAGTAAGCACCCAATTTCAAAACGGTTTGCAGATTACAACTCTGTACCAAGATACCTTTTCAATGATAGCAAGTTTGACCGACTAGAATACACTCTTAGCAATATTGCATCTAAGCACTACCCTAACCCTAACCTTAACCCTAACCCTAACCCTAGCGGTTAGTGTTTAAGTCATATCTCGGGAAGTAAGCACCCAATTTCAAAACGGTTTGCAGATTACAACTCTGTACCAAGATACCTTTTCAATGATAGCAAGTTTGACCGACTAGAATACACTCTTAGCAATATTGCATCTAAGCACTACCCTAACCCTAACCTTAACCCTAACCCTAGCGGTTAGTGTTTAAGTCATATCTCGGGAAGTAAGCACCCAATTTCAAAACGGTTTGCAGATTACAACTCTGTACCAAGATACCTTTTCAATGATAGCAAGTTTGACCGACTAGAATACACTCTTAGCAATATTGCATCTAAGCACTACCCTAACCCTAACCTTAACCCTAACCCTAACCCTAGCGGTTAGTGTTTAAGTCATATCTCGGGAAGTAAGCACCCAATTTCAAAACGGTTTGCAGATTACAACTCTGTACCAAGATACCTTTTCAATGATAGCAAGTTTGACCGACTAGAATACACTCTTAGCAATATTGCATCTAAGCACTACCCTAACCCTAACCTTAACCCTAACCCTAACCCTAGCGGTTAGTGTTTAAGTCATATCTCGGGAAGTAAGCACCCAATTTCAAAACGGTTTGCAGATTACAACTCTGTACCAAGATACCTTTTCAATGATAGCAAGTTTGACCGACTAGAATACACTCTTAGCAATATTGCATCTAAGCACTACCCTAACCCTAACCTTAACCCTAACCCTAACCCTAGCGGTTAGTGTTTAAGTCATATCTCGGGAAGTAAGCACCCAATTTCAAAACGGTTTGCAGATTACAACTCTGTACCAAGATACCTTTTCAATGATAGCAAGTTTGACCGACTAGAATACACTCTTAGCAATATTGCATCTAAGCACTACCCTAACCCTAACCTTAACCCTAACCCTAACCCTAGCGGTTAGTGTTTAAGTCATATCTCGGGAAGTAAGCACCCAATTTCAAAACGGTTTGCAGATTACAACTCTGTACCAAGATACCTTTTCAATGATAGCAAGTTTGACCGACTAGAATACACTCTTAGCAATATTGCATCTAAGCACTACCCTAACCCTAACCTTAACCCTAACCCTAACCCTAGCGGTTAGTGTTTAAGTCATATCTCGGGAAGTAAGCACCCAATTTCAAAACGGTTTGCAGATTACAACTCTGTACCAAGATACCTTTTCAATGATAGCAAGTTTGACCGACTAGAATACACTCTTAGCAATATTGCATCTAAGCACTACCCTACCCTAACCTTAACCCTAACCCTAACCCTAGCGGTTAGTGTTTAAGTCATATCTCGGGAAGTAAGCACCCAATTTCAAAACGGTTTGCAGATTACAACTCTGTACCAAGATACCTTTTCAATGATAGCAAGTTTGACCGACTAGAATACACTCTTAGCAATATTGCATCTAAGCACTACCCTAACCCTAACCTTAACCCTAACCCTAACCCTAGCGGTTAGTGTTTAAGTCATATCTCGGGAAGTAAGCACCCAATTTCAAAACGGTTTGCAGATTACAACTCTGTACCAAGATACCTTTTCAATGATAGCAAGTTTGACCGACTAGAATACACTCTTAGCAATATTGCATCTAAGCACTACCCTAACCCTAACCTTAACCCTAACCCTAACCCTAGCGGTTAGTGTTTAAGTCATATCTCGGGAAGTAAGCACCCAATTTCAAAACGGTTTGCAGATTACAACTCTGTACCAAGATACCTTTTCAATGATAGCAAGTTTGACCGACTAGAATACACTCTTAGCAATATTGCATCTAAGCACTACCCTAACCCTAACCTTAACCCTAACCCTAACCCTAGCGGTTAGTGTTTAAGTCATATCTCGGGAAGTAAGCACCCAATTTCAAAACGGTTTGCAGATTACAACTCTGTACCAAGATACCTTTTCAATGATAGCAAGTTTGACCGACTAGAATACACTCTTAGCAATATTGCATCTAAGCACTACCCTAACCCTAACCTTAACCCTAACCCTAACCCTAGCGGTTAGTGTTTAAGTCATATCTCGGGAAGTAAGCACCCAATTTCAAAACGGTTTGCAGATTACAACTCTGTACCAAGATACCTTTTCAATGATAGCAAGTTTGACCGACTAGAATACACTCTTAGCAATATTGCATCTAAGCACTACCCTAACCCTAACCTTAACCCTAACCCCTAACCCTAGCGGTTAGTGTTTAAGTCATATCTCGGGAAGTAAGCACCCAATTTCAAAACGGTTTGCAGATTACAACTCTGTACCAAGATACCTTTTCAATGATAGCAAGTTTGACCGACTAGAATACACTCTTAGCAATATTGCATCTAAGCACTACCCTAACCCTAACCTTAACCCTAACCCTAACCCTAGCGGTTAGTGTTTAAGTCATATCTCGGGAAGTAAGCACCCAATTTCAAAACGGTTTGCAGATTACAACTCTGTACCAAGATACCTTTTCAATGATAGCAAGTTTGACCGACTAGAATACACTCTTAGCAATATTGCATCTAAGCACTACCCTACCCTAACCCTAACCCTAACCCTAACCCTAGCGGTTAGTGTTTAAGTCATATCTCGGGAAGTAAGCACCCAATTTCAAAACGGTTTGCAGATTACAACTCTGTACCAAGATACCTTTTCAATGATAGCAAGTTTGACCGACTAGAATACACTCTTAGCAATATTGCATCTAAGCACTACCCTAACCCTAACCTTAACCCTAACCCTAACCCTAGCGGTTAGTGTTTAAGTCATATCTCGGGAAGTAAGCACCCAATTTCAAAACGGTTTGCAGATTACAACTCTGTACCAAGATACCTTTTCAATGATAGCAAGTTTGACCGACTAGAATACACTCTTAGCAATATTGCATCTAAGCACTACCCTAACCCTAACCTTAACCCTAACCCTAACCCTAGCGGTTAGTGTTTAAGTCATATCTCGGGAAGTAAGCACCCAATTTCAAAACGGTTTGCAGATTACAACTCTGTACCAAGATACCTTTTCAATGATAGCAAGTTTGACCGACTAGAATACACTCTTAGCAATATTGCATCTAAGCACTACCCTAACCCTAACCTTAACCCTAACCCTAACCCTAGCGGTTAGTGTTTAAGTCATATCTCGGGAAGTAAGCACCCAATTTCAAAACGGTTTGCAGATTACAACTCTGTACCAAGATACCTTTTCAATGATAGCAAGTTTGACCGACTAGAATACACTCTTAGCAATATTGCATCTAAGCACTACCCTAACCCTAACCTTAACCCTAACCCTAACCCTAACCCTAGCGGTTAGTGTTTAAGTCATATCTCGGGAAGTAAGCACCCAATTTCAAAACGGTTTGCAGATTACAACTCTGTACCAAGATACCTTTTCAATGATAGCAAGTTTGACCGACTAGAATACACTCTTAGCAATATTGCATCTAAGCACTACCCTAACCCTAACCTTAACCCTAACCCTAACCCTAGCGGTTAGTGTTTAAGTCATATCTCGGGAAGTAAGCACCCAATTTCAAAACGGTTTGCAGATTACAACTCTGTACCAAGATACCTTTTCAATGATAGCAAGTTTGACCGACTAGAATACACTCTTAGCAATATTGCATCTAAGCACTACCCTAACCTAACCCTAACCCTAACCCTAGCGGTTAGTGTTTAAGTCATATCTCGGGAAGTAAGCACCAATTTCAAAACGGTTTGCAGATTACAACTCTGTACCAAGATACCTTTTCAATGATAGCAAGTTTGACCGACTAGAATACACTCTTAGCAATATTGCATCTAAGCACTACCCTAACCCTAACCTTAACCCTAACCCTAGCGGTTAGTGTTTAAGTCATATCTCGGGAAGTAAGCACCCAATTTCAAAACGGTTTGCAGATTACAACTCTGTACCAAGATACCTTTTCAATGATAGCAAGTTTGACCGACTAGAATACACTCTTAGCAATATTGCATCTAAGCACTACCCTAACCCTAACCTTAACCCTAACCCTAACCCTAGCGGTTAGTGTTTAAGTCATATCTCGGGAAGTAAGCACCCAATTTCAAAACGGTTTGCAGATTACAACTCTGTACCAAGATACCTTTTCAATGATAGCAAGTTTGACCGACTAGAATACACTCTTAGCAATATTGCATCTAAGCACTACCCTAACCTTAACCCTAACCCTAACCCTAGCGGTTAGTGTTTAAGTCATATCTCGGGAAGTAAGCACCCAATTTCAAAACGGTTTGCAGATTACAACTCTGTACCAAGATACCTTTTCAATGATAGCAAGTTTGACCGACTAGAATACACTCTTAGCAATATTGCATCTAAGCACTACCCTAACCCTAACCTTAACCCTAACCCTAACCCTAGCGGTTAGTGTTTAAGTCATATCTCGGGAAGTAAGCACCCAATTTCAAAACGGTTTGCAGATTACAACTCTGTACCAAGATACCTTTTCAATGATAGCAAGTTTGACCGACTAGAATACACTCTTAGCAATATTGCATCTAAGCACTACCCTAACCTTAACCCTAACCCTAACCCTAGCGGTTAGTGTTTAAGTCATATCTCGGGAAGTAAGCACCCAATTTCAAAACGGTTTGCAGATTACAACTCTGTACCAAGATACCTTTTCAATGATAGCAAGTTTGACCGACTAGAATACACTCTTAGCAATATTGCATCTAAGCACTACCCTAACCCTAACCTTAACCTAACCCTAACCCTAGCGGTTAGTGTTTAAGTCATATCTCGGGAAGTAAGCACCCAATTTCAAAACGGTTTGCAGATTACAACTCTGTACCAAGATACCTTTTCAATGATAGCAAGTTTGACCGACTAGAATACACTCTTAGCAATATTGCATCTAAGCACTACCCTAACCCTAACCTTAACCCTAACCCTAACCCTAGCGGTTAGTGTTTAAGTCATATCTCGGGAAGTAAGCACCCAATTTCAAAACGGTTTGCAGATTACAACTCTGTACCAAGATACCTTTTCAATGATAGCAAGTTTGACCGACTAGAATACACTCTTAGCAATATTGCATCTAAGCACTACCCTAACCCTAACCTTAACCCTAACCCTAACCCTAGCGGTTAGTGTTTAAGTCATATCTCGGGAAGTAAGCACCCAATTTCAAAACGGTTTGCAGATTACAACTCTGTACCAAGATACCTTTTCAATGATAGCAAGTTTGACCGACTAGAATACACTCTTAGCAATATTGCATCTAAGCACTACCCTAACCCTAACCTTAACCCTAACCCTAACCCTAGCGGTTAGTGTTTAAGTCATATCTCGGGAAGTAAGCACCCAATTTCAAAACGGTTTGCAGATTACAACTCTGTACCAAGATACCTTTTCAATGATAGCAAGTTTGACCGACTAGAATACACTCTTAGCAATATTGCATCTAAGCACTACCCTAACCCTAACCTTAACCCTAACCCTAACCCTAGCGGTTAGTGTTTAAGTCATATCTCGGGAAGTAAGCACCCAATTTCAAAACGGTTTGCAGATTACAACTCTGTACCAAGATACCTTTTAATGATAGCAAGTTTGACCGACTAGAATACACTCTTAGCAATATTGCATCTAAGCACTACTACCCTAACCTTAACCCTAACCCTAACCCTAGCGGTTAGTGTTTAAGTCATATCTCGGGAAGTAAGCACCCAATTTCAAAACGGTTTGCAGATTACAACTCTGTACCAAGATACCTTTTCAATGATAGCAAGTTTGACCGACTAGAATACACTCTTAGCATATTGCATCTAAGCACTACCCTAACCCTAACCTTACCCTAACCTAACCCTAACCCTAGCGGTTAGTGTTTAAGTCATATCTCGGGAAGTAAGCACCCAATTTCAAAACGGTTTGCAGATTACAACTCTGTACCAAGATACCTTTTCAATGATAGCAAGTTTGACCGACTAGAATACACTCTTAGCAATATTGCATCTAAGCACTACCCTAACCCTAACCTTAACCCTAACCCTAACCCTAGCGGTTAGTGTTTAAGTCATATCTCGGGAAGTAAGCACCCAATTTCAAAACGGTTTGCAGATTACAACTCTGTACCAAGATACCTTTTTAATGATAGCAAGTTTGACCGACTAGAATACACTCTTAGCAATATTGCATCTAAGCACTACCCTACCCTAACCTAACCCTAACCCTAACCCTAGCGGTTAGTGTTTAAGTCATATCTCGGGAAGTAAGCACCCAATTTCAAAACGGTTTGCAGATTACAACTCTGTACCAAGATACCTTTTCAATGATAGCAAGTTTGACCGACTAGAATACACTCTTAGCAATATTGCATCTAAGCACTACCCTAACCCTAACCTTAACCCTAACCCTAACCCTAGCGGTTAGTGTTTAAGTCATATCTCGGGAAGTAAGCACCCAATTTCAAAACGGTTTGCAGATTACAACTCTGTACCAAGATACCTTTTCAATGATAGCAAGTTTGACCGACTAGAATACACTCTTAGCAATATTGCATCTAAGCACTACCCTAACCCTAACCTTAACCCTAACCCTAACCCTAGCGGTTAGTGTTTAAGTCATATCTCGGGGAAGTAAGCACCCAATTTCAAAACGGTTTGCAGATTACAACTCTGTACCAAGATACCTTTTCAATGATAGCAAGTTTGACCGACTAGAATACACTCTTAGCAATATTGCATCTAAGCACTACCCTAACCCTAACCTTAACCCTAACCCTAACCCTAGCGGTTAGTGTTTAAGTCATATCTCGGGAAGTAAGCACCCAATTTCAAAACGGTTTGCAGATTACAACTCTGTACCAAGATACCTTTTCAATGATAGCAAGTTTGACCGACTAGAATACACTCTTAGCAATATTGCATCTAAGCACTACCCTAACCCTAACCTAAACCTAACCCTAACCCTAACCCTAGCGGTTAGTGTTTAAGTCATATCTCGGGAAGTAAGCACCCAATTTCAAAACGGTTTGCAGATTACAACTCTGTACCAAGATACCTTTTCAATGATAGCAAGTTTGACCGACTAGAATACACTCTTAGCAATATTGCATCTAAGCAACCCTAACCCTAACCTTAACCCTAACCCTAACCCTAGCGGTTAGTGTTTAAGTCATATCTCGGGAAGTAAGCACCCAATTTCAAAACGGTTTGCAGATTACAACTCTGTACCAAGATACCTTTTCAATGATAGCAAGTTTGACCGACTAGAATACACTCTTAGCAATATTGCATCTAAGCACTACCCTAACCTAACCCTAACCCTAACCCTAGCGGTTAGTGTTTAAGTCATATCTCGGGAAGTAAGCACCCAATTTCAAAACGGTTTGCAGATTACAACTCTGTACCAAGATACCTTTTCAATGATAGCAAGTTTGACCGACTAGAATACACTCTTAGCAATATTGCATCTAAGCACTACCCTAACCCTAACCTAAACCCTAACCCTAGCGGTTAGTGTTTAAGTCATATCTCGGGAAGTAAGCACCCAATTTCAAAACGGTTTGCAGATTACAACTCTGTACCAAGATACTTTTCAATGATAGCAAGTTTGACCGACTAGAATACACTCTTAGCAATATTGCATCTAAGCACTACCCTAACCCTAACCTTAACCTAACCCTAACCCTAACCCTAGCGGTTAGTGTTTAAGTCATATCTCGGGAAGTAAGCACCCAATTTCAAAACGGTTTGCAGATTACAACTCTGTACCAAGATACCTTTTATGATAGCAAGTTTGACCGACTAGAATACACTCTTAGCAATATTGCATCTAAGCACTACCCTAACCTAACCTTAACCCTAACCCTAACCCTAGCGGTTAGTGTTTAAGTCATATCTCGGGAAGTAAGCACCCAATTTCAAAACGGTTTGCAGATTACAACTCTGTACCAAGATACCTTTTCAATGATAGCAAGTTTGACCGACTAGAATACACTCTTAGCAATATTGCATCTAAGCACTACCCTAACCCTAACCTTAACCCTAACCCTAACCCTAGCGGTTAGTGTTTAAGTCATATCTCGGGAAGTAAGCACCCAATTTCAAAACGGTTTGCAGATTACAACTCTGTACCAAGATACCTTTTCAATGATAGCAAGTTTGACCGACTAGAATACACTTAGCAATATTGCATCTAAGCACTACCCTAACCTTAACCCTAACCCTAACCCTAGCGGTTAGTGTTTAAGTCATATCTCGGGAAGTAAGCACCCAATTTCAAAACGGTTTGCAGATTACAACTCTGTACCAAGATACCTTTTCAATGATAGCAAGTTTGACCGACTAGAATACACTCTTAGCAATATTGCATCTAAGCACTACCCTAACCCTAACCTTAACCCTAACCCTAACCCTAGCGGTTAGTGTTTAAGTCATATCTCGGGAAGTAAGCACCAATTTCAAAACGGTTTGCAGATTACAACTCTGTACCAAGATACCTTTTCAATGATAGCAAGTTTGACCGACTAGAATACACTCTTAGCAATATTGCATCTAAGCACTACCCTAACCCTAACCTTAACCCTAACCCTAACCCTAGCGGTTAGTGTTTAAGTCATATCTCGGGAAGTAAGCACCCAATTTCAAAACGGTTTGCAGATTACAACTCTGTACCAAGATACCTTTTCAATGATAGCAAGTTTGACCGACTAGAATACACTCTTAGCAATATTGCATCTAAGCACTACCCTAACCCTAACCTTAACCTAACCCTAACCCTAGCGGTTAGTGTTTAAGTCATATCTCGGGAAGTAAGCACCCAATTTCAAAACGGTTTGCAGATTACAACTCTGTACCAAGATACCTTTTCAATGATAGCAAGTTTGACCGACTAGAATACACTCTTAGCAATATTGCATCTAAGCACTACCCTAACCCTAACCTTAACCCTAACCCTAACCCTAGCGGTTAGTGTTTAAGTCATATCTCGGGAAGTAAGCACCCAATTTCAAAACGGTTTGCAGATTACAACTCTGTACCAAGATACCTTTTCAATGATAGCAAGTTTGACCGACTAGAATACACTCTTAGCAATATTGCATCTAAGCACTACCCAACCCTAACCTAACCCTAACCCTAACCCTAACCCTAGCGGTTAGTGTTTAAGTCATATCTCGGGAAGTAAGCACCCAATTTCAAAACGGTTTGCAGATTACAACTCTGTACCAAGATACCTTTTCAATGATAGCAAGTTTGACCGACTAGAATACACTCTTAGCAATATTGCATCTAAGCACTACCCTAACCCTAACCTTAACCCTAACCCTAACCCTAGCGGTTAGTGTTTAAGTCATATCTCGGGAAGTAAGCACCCATTTCAAAACGGTTTGCAGATTACAACTCTGTACCAAGATACCTTTTCAATGATAGCAAGTTTGACCGACTAGAATACACTCTTAGCAATATTGCATCTAAGCACTACCCTACCCTAACCCTAACCCTAACCCTAACCCTAGCGGTTAGTGTTTAAGTCATATCTCGGGAAGTAAGCACCCAATTTCAAAACGGTTTGCAGATTACAACTCTGTACCAAGATACTTTTCAATGATAGCAAGTTTGACCGACTAGAATACACTCTTAGCAATATTGCATCTAAGCACTACCCTAACCCTAACCTTAACCCTAACCCTAACCCTAGCGGTTAGTGTTTAAGTCATATCTCGGGAAGTAAGCACCCAATTTCAAAACGGTTTGCAGATTACAACTCTGTACCAAGATACCTTTTCAATGATAGCAAGTTTGACCGACTAGAATACACTCTTAGCAATATTGCATCTAAGCACTACCCTAACCCTAACCTTAACCCTAACCCTAACCCTAGCGGTTAGTGTTTAAGTCATATCTCGGGAAGTAAGCACCCAATTTCAAAACGGTTTGCAGATTACAACTCTGTACCAAGATACCTTTCAATGATAGCAAGTTTGACCGACTAGAATACACTCTTAGCAATATTGCATCTAAGCACTACCCTAACCCTAACCTTAACCCTAACCCTAACCCTAGCGGTTAGTGTTAAGTCATATCTCGGGGAAGTAAGCACCCAATTTCAAAACGGTTTGCAGATTACAACTCTGTACCAAGATACCTTTTCAATGATAGCAAGTTTGACCGACTAGAATACACTCTTAGCAATATTGCATCTAAGCACTACCTACCCTAACCTTAACCCTAACCCTAACCTAACCCTAGCGGTTAGTGTTTAAGTCATATCTCGGGAAGTAAGCACCCAATTTCAAAACGGTTTGCAGATTACAACTCTGTACCAAGATACCTTTTCAATGATAGCAAGTTTGACCGACTAGAATACACTCTTAGCAATATTGCATCTAAGCACTACCCTACCCTTAACCCTAACCCTAACCCTAGCGGTTAGTGTTTAAGTCATATCTCGGGAAGTAAGCACCCAATTTCAAAACGGTTTGCAGATTACAACTCTGTACCAAGATACCTTTTCAATGATAGCAAGTTTGACCGACTAGAATACACTCTTAGCAATATTGCATCTAAGCACTACCCTAACCCTAACCTTAACCCTAACCCTAACCCTAGCGGTTAGTGTTTAAGTCATATCGGGAAGTAAGCACCCAATTTCAAAACGGTTTGCAGATTACAACTCTGTACCAAGATACCTTTTCAATGATAGCAAGTTTGACCGACTAGAATACACTCTTAGCAATATTGCATCTAAGCACTACCCTACCCTAACCTAACCCTAACCCTAACCCTAGCGGTTAGTGTTTAAGTCATATCTCGGGAAGTAAGCACCCAATTTCAAAACGGTTTGCAGATTACAACTCTGTACCAAGATACCTTTTCAATGATAGCAAGTTTGACCGACTAGAATACACTCTTAGCAATATTGCATCTAAGCACTACCCTAACCCTAACCTTAACCCTAACCCTAACCCTAGCGGTTAGTGTTTAAGTCATATCTCGGGAAGTAAGCACCCAATTTCAAAACGGTTTGCAGATTACAACTCTGTACCAAGATACCTTTTCAATGATAGCAAGTTTGACCGACTAGAATACACTCTTAGCAATATTGCATCTAAGCACTACCCTAACCCTAACCTTAACCCTAACCCTAACCCTAGCGGTTAGTGTTTAAGTCATATCTCGGGAAGTAAGCACCCAATTTCAAAACGGTTTGCAGATTACAACTCTGTACCAAGATACCTTTCAATGATAGCAAGTTTGACCGACTAGAATACACTCTTAGCAATATTGCATCTAAGCACTACCCTAACCCTAACCTTAACCCTAACCCTAACCCTAGCGGTTAGTGTTTAAGTCATATCTCGGGAAGTAAGCACCCAATTTCAAAACGGTTTGCAGATTACAACTCTGTACCAAGATACCTTTTCAATGATAGCAAGTTTGACCGACTAGAATACACTCTTAGCAATATTGCATCTAAGCACTACCCTAACCTAACCTTAACCCTAACCCTAACCCTAACCCTAGCGGTTAGTGTTTAAGTCATATCTCGGGAAGTAAGCACCCAATTTCAAAACGGTTTGCAGATTACAACTCTGTACCAAGATACCTTTTCAATGATAGCAAGTTTGACCGACTAGAATACACTCTTAGCAATATTGCATCTAAGCACTACCCTAACCTTAACCCTAACCCTAACCCTAGCGGTTAGTGTTTAAGTCATATCTCGGGAAGTAAGCACCCAATTTCAAACGGTTTGCAGATTACAACTCTGTACCAAGATACCTTTCAATGATAGCAAGTTTGACCGACTAGAATACACTCTTAGCAATATTGCATCTAAGCACTACCTAACCCTAACTAACCCTTAACCCTAACCCTAACCCTAGCGGTTAGTGTTTAAGTCATATCTCGGGAAGTAAGCACCCAATTTCAAAACGGTTTGCAGATTACAACTCTGTACCAAGATACCTTTTCAATGATAGCAAGTTTGACCGACTAGAATACACTCTTAGCAATATTGCATCTAAGCACTACCCTAACCCTAACCTTAACCCTAACCCTAACCCTAGCGGTTAGTGTTTAAGTCATATCTCGGGAAGTAAGCACCCAATTTCAAAACGGTTTGCAGATTACAACTCTGTACCAAGATACCTTTTCAATGATAGCAAGTTTGACCGACTAGAATACACTCTTAGCAATATTGCATCTAAGCACTACCCTACCCTAACCCTAACCCTAACCCTAACCCTAGCGGTTAGTGTTTAAGTCATATCTCGGGAAGTAAGCACCCAATTTCAAAACGGTTTGCAGATTACAACTCTGTACCAAGATACCTTTTCAATGATAGCAAGTTTGACCGACTAGAATACACTCTTAGCAATATTGCATCTAAGCACTACCCTAACCCTAACCTTAACCCTAACCCTAACCCTAGCGGTTAGTGTTTAAGTCATATCTCGGGAAGTAAGCACCCAATTTCAAAACGGTTTGCAGATTACAACTCTGTACCAAGATACCTTTCAATGATAGCAAGTTTGACCGACTAGAATACACTCTTAGCAATATTGCATCTAAGCACTACCCTAACCCTAACCTTAACCCTAACCCTAACCCTAGCGGTTAGTGTTTAAGTCATATCTCGGGAAGTAAGCACCCAATTTCAAAACGGTTTGCAGATTACAACTCTGTACCAAGATACCTTTTCAATGATAGCAAGTTTGACCGACTAGAATACACTCTTAGCATATTGCATCTAAGCACTACCCTAACCCTAACCTTAACCCTAACCCTAACCCTAGCGGTTAGTGTTTAAGTCATATCTCGGGAAGTAAGCACCCAATTTCAAAACGGTTTGCAGATTACAACTCTGTACCAAGATACTTTTCAATGATAGCAAGTTTGACCGACTAGAATACACTCTTAGCAATATTGCATCTAAGCACTACTAACCCTAACCTTAACCCTAACCCTAACCCTAACCTAGCGGTTAGTGTTTAAGTCATATCTCGGGAAGTAAGCACCCAATTTCAAAACGGTTTGCAGATTACAACTCTGTACCAAGATACCTTTTCAATGATAGCAAGTTTGACCGACTAGAATACACTCTTAGCAATATTGCATCTAAGCACTACCCTAACCTTAACCTAACCCTAACCCTAGCGGTTAGTGTTTAAGTCATATCTCGGGAAGTAAGCACCCAATTTCAAAACGGTTTGCAGATTACAACTCTGTACCAAGATACCTTTTCAATGATAGCAAGTTTGACCGACTAGAATACACTCTTAGCAATATTGCATCTAAGCACTACCCTAACCCTAACCTTAACCCTAACCCTAACCCTAGCGGTTAGTGTTTAAGTCATATCTCGGGAAGTAAGCACCCAATTTCAAAACGGTTTGCAGATTACAACTCTGTACCAAGATACCTTTTCAATGATAGCAAGTTTGACCGACTAGAATACACTCTTAGCAATATTGCATCTAAGCACTACCCTAACCCTAACCTAACCCTAACCCCCTAGCGGTTAGTGTTTAAGTCATATCTCGGGAAGTAAGCACCCAATTTCAAAACGGTTTGCAGATTACAACTCTGTACCAAGATACCTTTTCAATGATAGCAAGTTTGACCGACTAGAATACACTCTTAGCAATATTGCATCTAAGCACTACCCTAACCCTAACCTTAACCCTAACCCTAACCCTAGCGGTTAGTGTTTAAGTCATATCTCGGGAAGTAAGCACCCAATTTCAAAACGGTTTGCAGATTACAACTCTGTACCAAGATACCTTTTCAATGATAGCAAGTTTGACCGACTAGAATACACTCTTAGCAATATTGCATCTAAGCACTACCCTAACCCTAACCTTAACCCTAACCCTAACCCTAGCGGTTAGTGTTTAAGTCATATCTCGGGAAGTAAGCACCCAATTTCAAAACGGTTTGCAGATTACAACTCTGTACCAAGATACCTTTTCAATGATAGCAAGTTTGACCGACTAGAATACACTCTTAGCAATATTGCATCTAAGCACTACCCTAACCCTAACCTTAACCCTAACCTAACCCTAACCCTAGCGGTTAGTGTTTAAGTCATATCTCGGGAAGTAAGCACCCAATTTCAAAACGGTTTGCAGATTACAACTCTGTACCAAGATACCTTTTCAATGATAGCAAGTTTGACCGACTAGAATACACTCTTAGCAATATTGCATCTAAGCACTACCCTAACCCTAACCTTAACCCTAACCCTAACCCTAGCGGTTAGTGTTTAAGTCATATCTCGGGAAGTAAGCACCCAATTTCAAAACGGTTTGCAGATTACAACTCTGTACCAAGATACCTTTTCAATGATAGCAAGTTTGACCGACTAGAATACACTCTTAGCAATATTGCATCTAAGCACTACCCTACCCTAACCCTAACCCTAACCCTAACCCTAGCGGTTAGTGTTTAAGTCATATCTCGGGAAGTAAGCACCCAATTTCAAAACGGTTTGCAGATTACAACTCTGTACCAAGATACCTTTTCAATGATAGCAAGTTTGACCGACTAGAATACACTCTTAGCAATATTGCATCTAAGCACTACCCTAACCCTAACCTTAACCCTAACCCTAACCCTAGCGGTTAGTGTTTAAGTCATATCTCGGGAAGTAAGCACCCAATTTCAAAACGGTTTGCAGATTACAACTCTGTACCAAGATACCTTTTCAATGATAGCAAGTTTGACCGACTAGAATACACTCTTAGCAATATTGCATCTAAGCACTACCCTAACCCTAACCTTAACCCTAACCCTAACCCTAGCGGTTAGTGTTTAAGTCATATCTCGGGAAGTAAGCACCCATTTCAAAACGGTTTGCAGATTACAACTCTGTACCAAGATACCTTTTCAATGATAGCAAGTTTGACCGACTAGAATACACTCTTAGCAAATTGCATCTAAGCACTACCCTAACCCTAACCTTAACCCTAACCCTAACCCTAGCGGTTAGTGTTTAAGTCATATCTCGGGAAGTAAGCACCCAATTTCAAAACGGTTTGCAGATTACAACTCTGTACCAAGATACTTTTCAATGATAGCAAGTTTGACCGACTAGAATACACTCTTAGCAATATTGCATCTAAGCACTACCCTAACCCTAACCTTAACCCTACCCTAACCCTAACCCTAGCGGTTAGTGTTTAAGTCATATCTCGGGAAGTAAGCACCCAATTTCAAAACGGTTTGCAGATTACAACTCTGTACCAAGATACCTTTTCAATGATAGCAAGTTTGACCGACTAGAATACACTCTTAGCAATATTGCATCTAAGCACTACCCTAACCCTAACCTTAACCCTAACCCTAACCCTAGCGGTTAGTGTTTAAGTCATATCTCGGGAAGTAAGCACCCAATTCAAAACGGTTTGCAGATTACAACTCTGTACCAAGATACCTTTTCAATGATAGCAAGTTTGACCGACTAGAATACACTCTTAGCAATATTGCATCTAAGCACTACCTAACCCTAACCTTAACCCTAACCCTAACCCTAGCGGTTAGTGTTTAAGTCATATCTCGGGAAGTAAGCACCCAATTTCAAAACGGTTTGCAGATTACAACTCTGTACCAAGATACTTTTCAATGATAGCAAGTTTGACCGACTAGAATACACTCTTAGCAATATTGCATCTAAGCACTACCCTAACCCTAACTTAACCCTACCCTAACCCTAGCGGTTAGTGTTTAAGTCATATCTCGGGAAGTAAGCACCCAATTTCAAAACGGTTTGCAGATTACAACTCTGTACCAAGATACCTTTTCAATGATAGCAAGTTTGACCGACTAGAATACACTCTTAGCAATATTGCATCTAAGCACTACCCTAACCCTAACCTTAACCCTAACCCTAACCCTAGCGGTTAGTGTTTAAGTCATATCTCGGGAAGTAAGCACCCAATTCAAAACGGTTTGCAGATTACAACTCTGTACCAAGATACCTTTTCAATGATAGCAAGTTTGACCGACTAGAATACACTCTTAGCAAATTGCATCTAAGCACTACCCTAACCCTAACCTTAACCCTAACCCTAACCCTAGCGGTTAGTGTTTAAGTCATATCGGGAAGTAAGCACCCAATTTCAAAACGGTTTGCAGATTACAACTCTGTACCAAGATACCTTTTCAATGATAGCAAGTTTGACCGACTAGAATACACTCTTAGCAATATTGCATCTAAGCACTACCCTAACCCTAACCTTAACCCTAACCCTAACCCTAGCGGTTAGTGTTTAAGTCATATCTCGGGAAGTAAGCACCCAATTTCAAAACGGTTTGCAGATTACAACTCTGTACCAAGATACCTTTTCAATGATAGCAAGTTTGACCGACTAGAATACACTCTTAGCAATATTGCATCTAAGCACTACCCTAACCCTAACCTTAACCCTAACCCTAACCCTAGCGGTTAGTGTTTAAGTCATATCTGGAAGTAAGCACCCAATTTCAAAACGGTTTGCAGATTACAACTCTGTACCAAGATACCTTTTCAATGATAGCAAGTTTGACCGACTAGAATACACTCTTAGCAATATTGCATCTAAGCACTACCCTAACCCTAACCTTAACCCTAACCCTAACCCTAGCGGTTAGTGTTTAAGTCATATCTCGGGAAGTAAGCACCCATTTCAAAACGGTTTGCAGATTACAACTCTGTACCAAGATACCTTTTAATGATAGCAAGTTTGACCGACTAGAATACACTCTTAGCAATATTGCATCTAAGCACTACCCTAACCCTAACCTTAACCCTACCCTAACCCTAGCGGTTAGTGTTTAAGTCATATCTCGGGAAGTAAGCACCCAATTTCAAAACGGTTTGCAGATTACAACTCTGTACCAAGATACCTTTTCAATGATAGCAAGTTTGACCGACTAGAATACACTCTTAGCAATATTGCATCTAAGCACTACCCTACCCTAACCTTAACCCTAACCCTAACCCTAGCGGTTAGTGTTTAAGTCATATCTCGGGAAGTAAGCACCCAATTTCAAAACGGTTTGCAGATTACAACTCTGTACCAAGATACTTTTCAATGATAGCAAGTTTGACCGACTAGAATACACTCTTAGCATATTGCATCTAAGCACTACCCTAACCCTAACCTTAACCCTAACCCTAACCCTAGCGGTTAGTGTTTAAGTCATATCTCGGGAAGTAAGCACCCAATTTCAAACGGTTTGCAGATTACAACTCTGTACCAAGATACCTTTTCAATGATAGCAAGTTTGACCGACTAGAATACACTCTTAGCAATATTGCATCTAAGCACTACCCTAACCCTAACCTTAACCCTAACCCTAACCCTAGCGGTTAGTGTTTAAGTCATATCTCGGGAAGTAAGCACCCAATTTCAAAACGGTTTGCAGATTACAACTCTGTACCAAGATACCTTTTAATGATAGCAAGTTTGACCGACTAGAATACACTCTTAGCAATATTGCATCTAAGCACTACCCTAACCCTAACCTTAACCCTAACCTAACCCTAGCGGTTAGTGTTTAAGTCATATCTCGGGAAGTAAGCACCCAATTTCAAAACGGTTTGCAGATTACAACTCTGTACCAAGATACCTTTTCAATGATAGCAAGTTTGACCGACTAGAATACACTCTTAGCAATATTGCATCTAAGCACTACCCTAACCCTAACCTTAACCCTAACCCTAACCCTAGCGGTTAGTGTTTAAGTCATATCTCGGGAAGTAAGCACCCAATTTCAAAACGGTTTGCAGATTACAACTCTGTACCAAGATACCTTTTCAATGATAGCAAGTTTGACCGACTAGAATACACTCTTAGCAATATTGCATCTAAGCACTACCCTAACCCTAACCTTAACCCTAACCCTAACCCTAGCGGTTAGTGTTTAAGTCATATCTCGGGAAGTAAGCACCCAATTTCAAAACGGTTTGCAGATTACAACTCTGTACCAAGATACCTTTTCAATGATAGCAAGTTTGACCGACTAGAATACACTCTTAGCAATATTGCATCTAAGCACTACCCTAACCCTAACCTTAACCCTAACCCTAACCCTAGCGGTTAGTGTTAAGTCATATCTCGGGAAGTAAGCACCCAATTTCAAAACGGTTTGCAGATTACAACTCTGTACCAAGATACCTTTTCAATGATAGCAAGTTTGACCGACTAGAATACACTCTTAGCAATATTGCATCTAAGCACTACCCTAACCCTAACCTTAACCCTAACCCTAACCCTAGCGGTTAGTGTTTAAGTCATATCTCGGGAAGTAAGCACCCAATTTCAAAACGGTTTGCAGATTACAACTCTGTACCAAGATACCTTTTCAATGATAGCAAGTTTGACCGACTAGAATACACTCTTAGCAATATTGCATCTAAGCACTACCCTAACCCTAACCTTAACCCTAACCCTAACCCTAGCGGTTAGTGTTTAAGTCATATCTCGGAAGTAAGCACCCAATTTCAAAACGGTTTGCAGATTACAACTCTGTACCAAGATACCTTTTCAATGATAGCAAGTTTGACCGACTAGAATACACTCTTAGCAATATTGCATCTAAGCACTACCCTAACCCTAACCTTAACCCTAACCCTAACCCTAGCGGTTAGTGTTTAAGTCATATCTCGGGAAGTAAGCACCCAATTTCAAAACGGTTTGCAGATTACAACTCTGTACCAAGATACCTTTTCAATGATAGCAAGTTTGACCGACTAGAATACACTCTTAGCAATATTGCATCTAAGCACTACCCTAACCCTAACCTTAACCCTAACCCTAACCCTAGCGGTTAGTGTTAAGTCATATCTCGGGAAGTAAGCACCCAATTTCAAAACGGTTTGCAGATTACAACTCTGTACCAAGATACCTTTTCAATGATAGCAAGTTTGACCGACTAGAATACACTCTTAGCAATATTGCATCTAAGCACTACCCTAACCCTAACCTTAACCCTAACCCTAACCCTAGCGGTTAGTGTTTAAGTCATATCTCGGGGAAGTAAGCACCCAATTTCAAAACGGTTTGCAGATTACAACTCTGTACCAAGATACCTTTTCAATGATAGCAAGTTTGACCGACTAGAATACACTCTTAGCAATATTGCATCTAAGCACTACCCTAACCCTAACCTTAACCCTAACCCTAACCCTAGCGGTTAGTGTTTAAGTCATATCTCGGGAAGTAAGCACCCAATTTCAAAACGGTTTGCAGATTACAACTCTGTACCAAGATACCTTTTCAATGATAGCAAGTTTGACCGACTAGAATACACTCTTAGCAATATTGCATCTAAGCACTACCTAACCCTAACCTTAACCCTAACCCAACCCTAACCCTAGCGGTTAGTGTTTAAGTCATATCTCGGGAAGTAAGCACCCAATTTCAAAACGGTTTGCAGATTACAACTCTGTACCAAGATACCTTTTCAATGATAGCAAGTTTGACCGACTAGAATACACTCTTAGCAATATTGCATCTAAGCACTACCCTAACCCTAACTTAACCCTAACCCTAACCCTAGCGGTTAGTGTTTAAGTCATATCTCGGGAAGTAAGCACCCAATTTCAAAACGGTTTGCAGATTACAACTCTGTACCAAGATACCTTTCAATGATAGCAAGTTTGACCGACTAGAATACACTCTTAGCAATATTGCATCTAAGCACTACCCTAACCCTAACCTTAACCCTAACCCTAGCGGTTAGTGTTTAAGTCATATCTCGGGAAGTAAGCACCCAATTTCAAAACGGTTTGCAGATTACAACTCTGTACCAAGATACCTTTTCAATGATAGCAAGTTTGACCGACTAGAATACACTCTTAGCAATATTGCATCTAAGCACTACCCTACCCTAACCTAACCCTAACCCTAACCCTAGCGGTTAGTGTTTAAGTCATATCTCGGGAAGTAAGCACCCAATTTCAAAACGGTTTGCAGATTACAACTCTGTACCAAGATACCTTTTCAATGATAGCAAGTTTGACCGACTAGAATACACTCTTAGCAATATTGCATCTAAGCACTACCCTAACCCTAACCTTAACCCTAACCCTAACCCTAGCGGTTAGTGTTTAAGTCATATCTCGGGAAGTAAGCACCCAATTTCAAAACGGTTTGCAGATTACAACTCTGTACCAAGATACCTTTTCAATGATAGCAAGTTTGACCGACTAGAATACACTCTTAGCAATATTGCATCTAAGCACTACCCTAACCCTAACCTTAACCCTAACCCTAACCCTAGCGGTTAGTGTTTAAGTCATATCTCGGGAAGTAAGCACCCAATTTCAAAACGGTTTGCAGATTACAACTCTGTACCAAGATACCTTTTCAATGATAGCAAGTTTGACCGACTAGAATACACTCTTAGCAATATTGCATCTAAGCACTACCCTAACCCTAACCTTAACCCTAACCCTAACCCTAGCGGTTAGTGTTTAAGTCATATCTCGGGAAGTAAGCACCCAATTTCAAAACGGTTTGCAGATTACAACTCTGTACCAAGATACCTTTTCAATGATAGCAAGTTTGACCGACTAGAATACACTCTTAGCAATATTGCATCTAAGCACTACCCTAACCCTAACCTTAACCCTAACCCTAACCCTAGCGGTTAGTGTTAAGTCATATCTCGGGAAGTAAGCACCCAATTTCAAAACGGTTTGCAGATTACAACTCTGTACCAAGATACCTTTTCAATGATAGCAAGTTTGACCGACTAGAATACACTCTTAGCAATATTGCATCTAAGCACTACCCTAACCCTAACCTTAACCCTAACCCTAACCCTAGCGGTTAGTGTTTAAGTCATATCTCGGGAAGTAAGCACCCAATTCAAAACGGTTTGCAGATTACAACTCTGTACCAAGATACCTTTTCAATGATAGCAAGTTTGACCGACTAGAATACACTCTTAGCAATATTGCATCTAAGCACTACCCTAACCCTAACCTTAACCCTAACCCTAACCCTAGCGGTTAGTGTTTAAGTCATATCTCGGGAAGTAAGCACCCAATTTCAAAACGGTTTGCAGATTACAACTCTGTACCAAGATACCTTTTCAATGATAGCAAGTTTGACCGACTAGAATACACTCTTAGCAATATTGCATCTAAGCACTACCCTAACCCTAACCTTAACCCTAACCCTAACCCTAGCGGTTAGTGTTTAAGTCATATCTCGGGAAGTAAGCACCCATTTCAAAACGGTTTGCAGATTACAACTCTGTACCAAGATACCTTTTCAATGATAGCAAGTTTGACCGACTAGAATACACTCTTAGCAATATTGCATCTAAGCACTACCCTAACCCTAACCTTAACCCTAACCCTAACCCTAGCGGTTAGTGTTAAGTCATATCTCGGGAAGTAAGCACCCAATTTCAAAACGGTTTGCAGATTACAACTCTGTACCAAGATACCTTTTCAATGATAGCAAGTTTGACCGACTAGAATACACTCTTAGCAATATTGCATCTAAGCACTACCCTAACCCTAACCTTAACCCTAACCCTAACCCTAGCGGTTAGTGTTTAAGTCATATCTCGGGAAGTAAGCACCCAATTTCAAAACGGTTTGCAGATTACAACTCTGTACCAAGATACCTTTTCAATGATAGCAAGTTTGACCGACTAGAATACACTCTTAGCAATATTGCATCTAAGCACTACCCTAACCCTAACCTTAACCCTAACCCTAACCCTAGCGGTTAGTGTTAAGTCATATCTCGGGAAGTAAGCACCCAATTTCAAAACGGTTTGCAGATTACAACTCTGTACCAAGATACCTTTTCAATGATAGCAAGTTTGACCGACTAGAATACACTCTTAGCAATATTGCATCTAAGCACTACCCTAACCCTAACCTTAACCCTAACCCTAACCCTAGCGGTTAGTGTTTAAGTCATATCTCGGGAAGTAAGCACCCAATTTCAAAACGGTTTGCAGATTACAACTCTGTACCAAGATACCTTTTCAATGATAGCAAGTTTGACCGACTAGAATACACTCTTAGCAATTGCATCTAAGCACTACCCTAACCCTAACCTTAACCCTAACCCTAACCCTAGCGGTTAGTGTTTAAGTCATATCTCGGGAAGTAAGCACCCAATTTCAAACGGTTTGCAGATTACAACTCTGTACCAAGATACCTTTTCAATGATAGCAAGTTTGACCGACTAGAATACACTCTTAGCAATATTGCATCTAAGCACTACCTAACCCTAACCCTAACCCTAACCCTAACCCTAGCGGTTAGTGTTTAGTCATATCTCGGGAAGTAAGCACCCATTTCAAAACGGTTTGCAGATTACAACTCTGTACCAAGATACCTTTCAATGATAGCAAGTTTGACCGACTAGAATACACTCTTAGCAATATTGCATCTAAGCACTACCTAACCCTAACCTTAACCCTAACCCTAACCCTAGCGGTTAGTGTTAAGTCATATCTCGGGAAGTAAGCACCCAATTTCAAAACGGTTTGCAGATTACAACTCTGTACCAAGATACCTTTTCAATGATAGCAAGTTTGACCGACTAGAATACACTCTTAGCAATATTGCATCTAAGCACTACCCTAACCCTAACCTTACCCTAACCCTAACCCTAGCGGTTAGTGTTTAAGTCATATCTCGGGAAGTAAGCACCCAATTTCAAAACGGTTTGCAGATTACAACTCTGTACCAAGATACCTTTTCAATGATAGCAAGTTTGACCGACTAGAATACACTCTTAGCAATATGCATCTAAGCACTACCCTAACCCTAACCTTAACCCTAACCCTAACCCTAGCGGTTAGTGTTTAAGTCATATCTCGGGAAGTAAGCACCCATTTCAAAACGGTTTGCAGATTACAACTCTGTACCAAGATACCTTTTCAATGATAGAAGTTTGACCGACTAGAATACACTCTTAGCAATATTGCATCTAAGCACTACCCTAACCCTAACCTTAACCCTAACCCTAACCCTAGCGGTTAGTGTTTAAGTCATATCTCGGGAAGTAAGCACCCAATTTCAAAACGGTTTGCAGATTACAACTCTGTACCAAGATACCTTTTCAATGATAGCAAGTTTGACCGACTAGAATACACTCTTAGCAATATTGCATCTAAGCACTACCCTAAACCTAACCTTAACCCTAACCCTAGCGGTTAGTGTTTAAGTCATATCTCGGGAAGTAAGCACCCAATTTCAAAACGGTTTGCAGATTACAACTCTGTACCAAGATACCTTTTCAATGATAGCAAGTTTGACCGACTAGAATACACTCTTAGCAATATTGCATCTAAGCACTACCCTAACCCTAACCTAACCCTAACCCTAACCCTAGCGGTTAGTGTTTAAGTCATATCTCGGGAAGTAAGCACCCAATTTCAAAACGGTTTGCAGATTACAACTCTGTACCAAGATACCTTTTCAATGATAGCAAGTTTGACCGACTAGAATACACTCTTAGCAATATTGCATCTAAGCACTACCCTAACCCTAACCTTAACCCTAACCCTAACCCTAGCGGTTAGTGTTTAAGTCATATCTCGGGAAGTAAGCACCCAATTTCAAAACGGTTTGCAGATTACAACTCTGTACCAAGATACCTTTTCAATGATAGCAAGTTTGACCGACTAGAATACACTCTTAGCAATATTGCATCTAAGCACTACCCTAACTAACCTTAACCCTAACCCTAACCCTAGCGGTTAGTGTTTAAGTCATATCTCGGAAGTAAGCACCCAATTTCAAAACGGTTTGCAGATTACAACTCTGTACCAAGATACCTTTTCAATGATAGCAAGTTTGACCGACTAGAATACACTCTTAGCAATATTGCATCTAAGCACTACCCTAACCCTAACCTTAACCCTAACCCTAACCCTAGCGGTTAGTGTTTAAGTCATATCTCGGGAAGTAAGCACCCATTTCAAAACGGTTTGCAGATTACAACTCTGTACCAAGATACCTTTTCAATGATAGCAAGTTTGACCGACTAGAATACACTCTTAGCAATATTGCATCTAAGCACTACCCTAACCCTAACCTTAACCCTAACCCTAACCCTAGCGGTTAGTGTTTAAGTCATATCTCGGGAAGTAAGCACCCAATTTCAAAACGGTTTGCAGATTACAACTCTGTACCAAGATACCTTTTCAATGATAGCAAGTTTGACCGACTAGAATACACTCTTAGCAATATTGCATCTAAGCACTACCCTAACCCTAACCTTAACCCTAACCCTAACCCTAGCGGTTAGGTTTAAGTCATATCTCGGGAAGTAAGCACCCAATTTCAAAACGGTTTGCAGATTACAACTCTGTACCAAGATACCTTTTCAATGATAGCAAGTTTGACCGACTAGAATACACTCTTAGCAATATTGCATCTAAGCACTACCCTAACCCTAACCTTAACCCTAACCCTAACCCTAGCGGTTAGTGTTTAAGTCATATCTCGGGAAGTAAGCACCCAATTTCAAAACGGTTTGCAGATTACAACTCTGTACCAAGATACCTTTCAATGATAGCAAGTTTGACCGACTAGAATACACTCTTAGCAAATTGCATCTAAGCACTACCCTACCCTAACCTTAACCCTAACCCTAACCCTAGCGGTTAGTGTTTAAGTCATATCTCGGGAAGTAAGCACCCAATTTCAAAACGGTTTGCAGATTACAACTCTGTACCAAGATACCTTTTCAATGATAGCAAGTTTGACCGACTAGAATACACTTAGCAATATTGCATCTAAGCACTACCCTAACCCTAACCTTAACCCTAACCCTAACCCTAGCGGTTAGTGTTTAAGTCATATCTCGGGAAGTAAGCACCCAATTCAAAACGGTTTGCAGATTACAACTCTGTACCAAGATACCTTTTCAATGATAGCAAGTTTGACCGACTAGAATACACTCTTAGCAATATTGCATCTAAGCACTACCCTAACCCTAACCTTAACCCTAACCCTAACCCTAGCGGTTAGTGTTAAGTCATATCTCGGGAAGTAAGCACCCAATTTCAAAACGGTTTGCAGATTACAACTCTGTACCAAGATACCTTTTCAATGATAGCAAGTTTGACCGACTAGAATACACTCTTAGCAATTGCATCTAAGCACTACCCTAACCCTAACCTAACCCTAACCCTAACCCTAGCGGTTAGTGTTTAAGTCATATCTCGGGAAGTAAGCACCCAATTTCAAAACGGTTTGCAGATTACAACTCTGTACAAGATACCTTTTCAATGATAGCAAGTTTGACCGACTAGAATACACTCTTAGCAATATTGCATCTAAGCACTACCCTAACCCTAACCTTAACCCTAACCCTAACCTAGCGGTT